>OY764961.1:130021210-130634249 GCA_963668005.1 Melieria crassipennis | reverse complement strand
CACTTAAAAAAAGACAACCATGGAAAAACGTGGATACTGGGGATACTAGATTTAAAATTAGTTTCATCTAACCTAAGTAGTATTGCACCAGTATGATGGGGGGACAGGAATGGTTTAATAAATTTTTTGGAACGCATTGACTCAATGGTTCCGATTCTTGATTCATTCGATGATATTTATAAACAATTACTGTTGGGACTTATAAAAGATAAAATTGTTGGTAATGCCAGAAAAAGTTTACTAATTAATGAAATTTAAATACGTGGCCAGAAATAAAAAGAATTTTGATTGAAAATCATGGCGAAAGAGACTCGACTCGGCTGACGAAGCTTATTGACAAAACTAGATCATGTCGTTGTGACTGCTCAATAGAAAACTTTTACAACAAATTAAGGGGAACAACCGTACATTTGAAGCTAGTAGCAATGCGAGAATTGCAATGCACTCATTTAAACACGGTTTGCCAGAACCCGTCAAAAGCATTATTGTTAGTCGTAATCCCGCTAGTTTAAGAGAGGCCTATGAAATAATTAAAACTAATGGTTATTTAAAATACAGTAACAATCAAAAAAATTTGTTTAACAACAACATGCAATATTCAAATCAAAACTTACAAACCTATGACAGGAACACACAACAACAATGACAATCAAATAACTAATTTGAGCGTAGAAATGAACAACAACAAATGCGCGATTGCAATACGCGTCAGCAAAATTATTCGGTGCGAACATTTAACAACACTAATCAGGGAAGTAGGGCTAATAATAACTATTACAGAGCTGATAACATTTCAGCAAATCATTCAGTGCAACGCAATAATAACAATGAAGGTTTTTACAATAACGCAAGTAGTCGCAACCATGTTTATGGTAACGATGACGTCGAGCCAATGGAAATAAGTGTTAATCAAACTGGCCCAAATTTTCAGGAAGACGGCCTAGAGGACCACCCTATATAATCATAAATACCCCAATAAAAAAGCTCAGGTTTATTGTAGATACAGGTGCTGAATGTAGTATTATAAACCCAAATCTTTGTAATCCTAAGTGGATAGTAAGTACAGCTAGTTTTACGTTAAAAGTTTTAAATCGCAATATATCAACAAGCACAAAATACAGTGTACCCTTATTTGAGGAATTTAAGAAGCCAAACACGTACGTCGAATTTATTGAATTTTTGTTTCACAAAGAATTCGATGGAATTATTGGCAATAATATTTTGCTTAACCTAGACATAACACTTGATTATAAAAATAGAAAATTAATAACAGCACATACAAAGTTTTTAATATTTTTTGTTTCGAGCAATTCAAAATATTTTTGTTTTTTGCTTGTATTTCAGACTATAAATGGAACATATAAAATAGCATATTTTGAGGCCCCTAATTTTTTAAGGAAAACGACTGAATTTGACTATGGTACATTTTTGCTATTATTTCGATGCGAATGTGTATTCCGCCAAATAATTTGGCTGTGTTGTAATGTTTGACGTGTGGGCTTTCATTATACATCTAACTCGTTAATTGATTTACGAAAATTGTGTGTGTTTTGACCATCAAAGAAAACACCTTAAAATTCAATTTTTCCGACTTTGAGGTCCAATTACCGCGGCATTTTAAAACTTATAAAAATAACTTGAATCGAAAAAGAAGCCGTGTGGCATTGTTAATGCGACAAGGTGAAAATCATGGCAATCGGTTTTTTGGTTTAGAAATTACGATCAAAAATATGGAAAACGTTGAGGAAAAACTGAAAAAATTACACGGTACCTATATCTCACTAACTAGAGCTGCTAGAAAAAATCTGAGGATAGATTCGAAATCAGCGCACCCAAATTAGTAAGAAACAGTAGAAAAACTCCATGCAACAAAAAAAAAGTGTTTTTTTGTTGTGCTGTGTTATCTTTCACAAACGTTATAAAACACAAAATTATCACACGTACTGATTCACCCATATATAGTAAACTTTATAGGTATCCGGTTATTTATTTATTTATTTATTTAATTCAGTTAAACAAAAATAAATTTTTAACAGACCAGCTAAAAACTGTAATATTACAAAATAATAATGTTAAAATTAAAAAAATTCAACAATATATCTATAAATCTTGGAAGAGAGAGATCTAAGTATGGAATACGATTAAGTTCCGAGAGCGTCCTAGCAAGAGGAGCGTTTTTAGCGTATTCCGTTTTGCATAACCCAACGCGAAGAAGTGGATAGACAAATAAAAGAAATGCTAGATCAAAAAATTATAGTTCCAAGTACTAGTCCATACAACTCACCTCTGTGGGTTGTCCCAAAAAAAATTGATAGTAGCGGGAAGCGTAAGTGGAGGATAGTCATTGACTACCGTAAATTAAATGAACAGACGGTGGACGATAAATTTCCTATCCCTAATATGAAAGATATTTTTGACAAGCTGGGTAAATGTTCTTATTTCAGCACAATTGATTTGGCAAAAGGCTTCCATCAGATCGAAGTCCACCCTGACGATCAAGCCAAAACTGCTTTTTCAACCGCGGACGGACATTACGAATTTACTCGTAAGCCATTCGGCTTGCAGACAGCACCTGCAACATTTCAGAGGTTAATTAACGCGGTTTTGAAGGATTTCATAAATAAAACTTGCGTTGTGTATCTGGACGAGATATTAATTTTTTCAGGAAGTTTCCAAGAACATGCCGATTCGATACAAAAGATGTTCAGCAAACTTCGTGAATATAATTTAAAAAATCCAATTTGACAAATGTCACTTTGCCGCGTTAAGTACGAAATATTTAGGCCATATTGTGTCACGAGAGGGAATTAAGCCCGATCCTTCGAAAATTAAAGTAATTGAGTGTATGAAACCCCCAACCAATGAAAAAGAAATAAGACAATTCTTGGGCATTACCGGATTTTATAGAAGGTTCATACCAGACTACGCAAAAGTAGCATATCCAATAATAAAATTTTTAAAACACAATATTGCACTTGACGTTATGGACAGAGATTATTTAAACGCGTTTAATAACCTAAAGAAATTAAATACAAGTGAACCTGTTTTGCAACCACCGGATTTCACAAAAAATTTATTCTAACAACTGATGCTTCGCAATTCGCAATTGGCGCAGTTTTAAGTTTATGCGATCATGAAATTCGATATTCCACTATTGAGAAAAAGTTGCTTGCAGTTGTTTGGTCTGTAAAGCATTTTCGAACGTATCTCTATGGTAGGAAATTTATTATCCAAACGGATCATAAGCCACTCATTTGGCTACATAATATTAAAGAACCGAATATGAAGCTCCAAAGGTGGAAAATCCAACTTAATGAATACGATTCGATACGATTGAAATTACGCATATAAAAGGGAAGGATAATACGGTGGCAGATGCGTTAAGCAGATACTTACAAAGGGAATGAGAACAGTAGTGAAAACGATTGCGAAGAGTTGGACATTCGTTCTACAGACGCTACAATTCATAGCGCAATAGAAGATAATTTGAATTATATTTTTATCACACGTAAAAGTATAAATTCTTATAAAAATCAAATTTATTTACAATATGGTGACCACGACCATTTTATTACAAAGATAATAAATAGGAAGTGTCAAAATCATATAACTATAACCAAAGATTCCAATTTAGAAGCGTATATGGAAAGAATCTTAATAGACAAAGGATTCATGTGTATTTTTTGCGATGATGATGAATTATTTTTGAAATTTCAAGATTTGTACGTTGAGCGCTTTAAGAAAAATAATTTAACCGTATACAGATCTCATTAAAAACTGATTGATATTACTGATAAGAATGAAATGTTGACAATAATTAAAAATGAACACTTAAGGAATAACCACAGAGGTATTAAAGAAATTTTTTTCGAGTTAAAGGATACATTTTTTTTCCAAGGATGTTTCACTTGATCACTCAGTTATAAACAATTGTCAGATATGTAAAATAGCAAAGCATGATAGACGCCTCATTAAAATTCCGTATCAGGTTACTGAAAGTCCAACACATTTCAACGACATTGTTCACATAGACATATGGTACCCCTGTAGGAATATTATGTACCTAACAACGATAGACAAATTTTCAAAATATGCGACTTTTCACAAATTAAACGACAGAACATGGATCTCTATGTATATTACATGCATTAAAGCAGAGGATACAGTTTTTAGGAAAAATGAATAAACTTGTATTCGATAATGAGCGTTGTATTCTGCATAGTGCAGTGGAACTATTTCTAAACGAACAAAATATAAAAGCACATAGAACAACACCATTTTAAAAACTGGTAACTCTGATATTGAGAGACTGCACGGAACATAAAACGAACACATGCGCCTAATGGAAGTTGATAAATTAAACAAAACTCTTGAATTAGACGACAAACTATACAAAATATTTATAACCTACAATAACACGATTCACACAACAACGAAGAAAAGGCCCATTGATTTCATAATACAAAATTTTGATAAAAACAACATTCATACTACGTACAAGAACTCAGTACGGAATACGAACAAAATAAAATAGCTAAAATCAAACAATTGAATAAAAGTAGAAATAATGAATTTAATCAATTAGAAAATGTTGTTTGTAATAGGGAAATACCTAAATGCAAACCAAAGTACAAAGAACTTAACAGTTTCAATAAAGAAGGTAATTATACAATAGATACATCTAATAGAAGAAATAATAGATATTACAAATCCCAAGTAAAACGTCAATTCAATTGCCAAAATATTTAAATACCTACACTAAATTCTAAATACTGGAAATATTGGAAAAGTTAAAGTTCACGAAAAATTATTATTATTATTATTATTATTATTTTTGCTACAGCGCAAGTAAAAAAAAAAAAAGAAGAGTTTTGTAATGGTTAAACATTTTTAACCAAAGAGAATAATATTTTTTTTGGTTCTATCTATTATATTCTACCACTTCGTGAGTGAGTGTGAAGCGAAGCGGATGTGTTATTTCTCGCCCTCTGTGAAAAGTGACTGATTTTGCGAATTAATTGGATCGGTGTCAAGCCATAGTCCTGAGATAGTGACTCTTATTAATATTGTACCTAGTCGTGATCATAACAATGCCTTATTTTTGTGGCCAAAGGGTTGACCGTGGCCAACAGAAGATTCAGTGCGCTATATGCAATGCATTTTTTCATTTAGACTGTGTTGGCATATTACCAGCTGATCAAGAGTTTTTGCAAACAACAAATAAACAGTTGCACTGCAAGTCGTGTGCGGCTGCCCGTCGAAGTTCTATTCGGTCGCCTCCCCCACCCGTCAGTTCTGTGGGTAAAGCAACAACTCAAAACAATAACAACTCGTCTAACGCTCAATGCTCTCAACAAGTGAAACAATCGAGTCAAATTTTCAAAAAACAACAGCATCCGCAAACGAGACCGGTTCCTCCTCAACAGCAAAGTGCAACTACGAAGGAGAGTGATAACAAGCAACAAATTTCATTACTTACTGTATTTAATGAAATTGTCGCTCTCAGGTCTGAAAATGCTCGTGCGCTTACTTTAATCAGTTCTCTGCAAGAAGACAAGAAGCTCCTATTAAGTAAAACTGAACACTTGCAATTACGCTCCTTGCAGTCTAACTATGTTGTCTAATGCTGATGTTGTTTCCGAAATTGCCTCTTTGGCGGCTGAGGTCAAAGACCTGCGTGGTGTGGTCTCTAAAGCCTTTATTGGTGTTTTGCCTGCTATCTCTGCTGCTGGTCCTGCTGTTAATGCTGCTAGTGCTGTCAATGCGGTTGCAATAGATAACGCTGCTGCTGCTTCGCCCATCGCGGCCTCTGCCGCCCCGCCCTCCCTACGTGGTGTTGCCCATAAACCCATCATTGAGGCCTCGCCTGCTACAGCTGATGCCCTTCCTGCTGGAAATGCTGATACTGCTGTCAACGCTGCTGTTGTTGTCACGAGACCACCTCGCTCCTACGTTGCCGCCGCTGCTGCTGCTAGGCGAGATCTTCCAACTCGTTCCGTTGTCTCTATTGTGTCTCAACCCGAAGATGCCGCTGCTGTACGCCCTCCCGCATCCTCACAGTTGCCGCCTCCTCAGCATAGCTTGGATTGGATGAGCGCAAAGAGAAAAAACAGACGGACGAAACTACTTGTAGTTGGCTCTAACACCAGCTCAGATCTTGATGTGGCTGTCCGGATGAAGTGGCTGCATTTATCGTCATTCGCACCTTCAGTTACCGCCGATAGCATCATGGATTATGCTGCGAATCAGGCTAATGTGGAAAAGAAATTCCTCTCATGCTACAAACTGCAAACTGGTAAAGAAGGAGGTCTCAGTTGAGTCACTTAAGAGAGTTAATTTTAAATTGGGTATCGCAGAACCACTTTATGGGAAATTGCTGACTCCTGATCTATGGCCTGCCAACGTTAATGTGCGCCCATTTGAGTTTTTTCCAAGGGCCGGGGAGCAACAGCTAATCCCGTAGATAATTCTACGTCTTCGGCTGTAAACCACAATGCCGTCGCTATTTCATCTACTCAGAGCTCATATTCGATTTATTACCAAAATGCTGGTGGTGTTCGAACGAGAACATCTCAGCTTCAACTCGCAACGTCTCTCCGAGAGTATGATATCATTGTTTTAACCGAAACATGGCTACATGAAGGTATTTCTTCTTCGGAAATTTATGACGACTCTTATTATGTTTATCGCTGTGACCGTTGCTCGTCAGCTACAGGGCTTGGTAGAGGAGGCGGTGTACTTATTGCTGTGAGAGCTGATCTCCCCAGCAAAATTGCTCTGATCTGATATATTAATCACTGGTAATGGGCTATTTCCTATCGAATGAATTTCATCAAATCAACGATGTTAGAAACGATTTACAAAGAATTTTAGACCTAGTATTTCTTACTAATGATTTAAGAGCGATTTGTGAGTGTAATTGAGCTCCATTTGTAAACAATAGCTTGCATCACAAGGCTCTTACAGTAAAGTTTGAATTTTATAATTTTGATAAGTATTCCGATATCAATCCCTGTGATCAGTTTGATTTTTCTAAAGGCAATTTTGTAAAAATTAATGAATTTTTGAGTGCCGTTGATTGGTCAGTTTTAAATTCATTTGATGATCCAAATGAAGCATATAACTTTATTTGTGCCAAGTTTTCACTTGCTTGCTCCAAATTTGTTCCTAGGAAACCAATAATTTTTAGAGATAAACCCCCCTGGCTTAATTCACGATTAGCCAATTTGAAAAACATTAAAACCAAAGCTTTTAAAAGATTTAGGAAATCAAATTCCGAAGTTGATCGTTTAAATTTTTTTCATAAACGAAGTGAATTCGACATTTTACATAATTACTTGTACAATCAATACATTTTAAAGATTGAAACAAATTTGAAGGCAAACCCTTCATCGTTTTGGCAATATCTTAATTCGAAACGTAAAACCAACGGGATTCCGTCGAGCATGGAGTTAGATGGTATCAAGTCTAGTAACACACTTGAGTCTTGCAATCTCTTTGCGGCGTTTTTTCAGACAGTCTTTGAAAATTACGATACCTTGTCGCCTACTGATACCTCAATATGCTTCGTTCCTCCAAATCTTGATATCCTGGAAAATTTCGAAGTTTTCACAGATGATGTAGTTTCTGCTATTTCAGGCCTAAAATCGAGTTTTAAATTTGAACGTGGTGGTTTTCCCCCAATGATCTTTAAACTGTGTGTTGATATGATTGCTGACCCTATCACTACTTTGTTTAATCTTTGCCTTAAACGTGGTGTTGTCTTAGATACTTGGAAGATTTGTTTTGTAGTTCCCATTTACAAATCTGGGGATCGTAGCAATATAAAAAACTATAGAGCTATAGTAAAACAAAGTGCGTTCGCTAAATTATTCGACCACATCATCAATTTCAAGTTGTTTCATCATGTGAGTGCTGCGATTTGCGACTGTCAACATGGTTTTCTTCCTGGGAAATCTAAATGCTCTAATCTGGCATTGATTTCAAGTAAAATCGTCGACGCATTAGAAAGTCGCAAGCAATTAGATGTTGTCTATACGGATTTTTCGAAAGCTTTCGATAATGTTGATCACAACATTTTACTATTGAAATTGAGTAAATTTGGTCTTTCTAACAAGCTAATAAAATTTGTTAAGAAAACCGGAAACTCTTTGTAAAAATGGGTACCACTACCTGCGAAACACTTATAAGTGCCACTTCTGGCATTCCCCAAGGCACCCATTGTGGGCCATTACTATTTCTAATCTTTATAAATGATTTATTAAATTGTTTTAAATTTTCTAATTGTTTAATGTTTGCTGATGACGTGAAACTTTCTCTAAAAATAACCCAATTTTCGGATTGTTTAAAACTTCAAGATGACTTGTTGCGTTTTCAAAATTGGTGCACTTTGAACCACCTGGACTTAAATGTTAATAAATGCTGTGTAGTATCATTCACTAAAATAATAAGTGCTATTATTCATGATTATACACTTAACAACACTACATTGTTACGTAAGCATGAGATGAAAGACTTAGGTGTAATATTCAGGTCGGATTTCAGTTTCAATCGTCATATCGACTATATTATCGCAAAATCGTATGCCATGGTTGGTTTCATCATTAGAAACACTCAAAATTTCAAGGACCCTTTGACAATAAAATCACTTTATGTGGCGTTAGTTCGCAGCATAATTGAATATTGTTCTATTATTTGGAATCCCTTCTATGCGGAACAATCAAATCGGATTGAACGTGTTCAAAGAAACATTACGAGATATGCACTTAAGAAGATGCATTGGCCCGATGGCTTGCCGTCTTACGATGCTCGACGTAAGCTCCTTGGTTTGCAATCATTAAAAGACAGAAGATCTCTTCAATCTCTTTTATTTGTTTACCACATTTTATCTGGTAAAGTAAGATGTGATGAATTATTGCGCCCTGGCTAGAACTTTGGCTGAAGTTAATTCGCTTTATAATTTCATTGATTTTTCATCTTCTAAATTGTCTTTTAAACATAGTTTAAACACTTACTTCAAATAATTTTGTACTAATCTGTTATTAGTCTGTAAGCTACTTAATGTACAATAGACTTAAATAAATAAATAAATAATAATCATTAATCGTTAATCGCCCTAAAATAAATGATTTCGCAAGAAAACCTGTTCCTGTGGCCCGCAAAAAATTACTCAGTTTAGAGGTTTAATTTATAAAAGTATGTCAAAATATTAAAATATTGGTGTCAATATTAAGATATTGACACCAATGAATCAATACAAATTATAATATATAATAATTAACATTATTTGATTTCCCGAAGAAGAAAAAGAATATATTCGGCTGACCCGGATTGCGCTCCATCGTTTCCTTTTACTGAGTATCTTCTTCTTTGGTGATACACTGCTGAGGATAACTCACACGATTCTATTATTGGTTTCCTTTCTTTTGGCAAAATCAGAAGCCCAGGAAGTAACTTTTCCAATTCTTTACAGAATAAGCAGCGTTACGTTATCATTTCAGGGATGAATTTCATATCGCAAATGCAATGGTGCCGCAAGGAATAATAGAGTTGCGAACTGCAGCGACGAGTAAAATTTTTGCTTGTCGCTGATACGAATATATTTCAGAAATTTGATCTAGCTTGTTCTCACTCCTTTTGGAATTTTTTAGAAATTTATTACTTGCTAGAAATCGTACTATATGTACTATTTATATTAAAAGCTTCAATTAAGATTTCATACCAGCAAACATAAAGTTTTCGTACTATTGGGTTTCGATCCCTTGAAACTTCAAAGCTCTTGCACTGCTCATTGAGATGTGTGGGCGAAGCTACGCCCTTTATTAAATGCCCTTTTCTCCTTCCTCGCTTTTCCCCTTCGAAAAACATGACCCAATAGTAAGTTCGATCTGAGTGTCATTGATGTGCGACTTATAGTTCCGAAGTTATGTTCAAAATTTGGATCGTTAAAAGAGTGCCACGCCCATTATTAAACGCCCATGATATATTTCCAATGGAACAGTGTCTACATGGGGACACTGCACGAAATTGCAATGCTGTATGACTCATAATTTCGATTTTACTCCATAGTAGAAAGGGTTGTATAGCTAGCGCCACGCCCCACAGTGTCGCGAGTCCATAGTAGCGAGGGACAAAAATAGAAGGAATAGTCGTACGGCAATAAAATTTTGTACATATGATTTTGTTATAAAGAGAAGTTAATACACCAAAAATTACTTCAATCGCCCCACGGACACGCCCACCTCCCATACAAACCAAATACTAAGTTGACAGTATCTCGGAAACTATAAAAGATATATTGATGAAATTTGGTACAGCATATCATATCATCAATATAAACACATATGCCAAACATTTTTTCGAACAACTTACAAATACGCTTGTTATAAAAAAAATAAATTTTGAAAAATCTACAAATATCTGTTCATACTTATGCGCATCTAAGTAATTTCAAACCCAAATAGAAAATAATAGCATCTCTTATTTAATTCAGTATAGCATATATTTTCATTAAAAATTACAATTTGTTAATCTGTACTGCTAGGACAATCGGTTTCCGATGATGAATTATTCAAATTTAACCCTCTACATCTATTTTTGACAAAATTCTAAATTAAAATTTTTTTTAAATTGCATAATATCAGAGATTCGGTTTTCATGTTTACACTTAATTTTCCTATTAACTGCTATAATTGGTTCTGAAGACATTAACAAGTTTTGCTTCTTTTCGAAAGTTGCCTTGATTCGATGGCACGCCACGCAGTATTACCGAAGCCTTCCATCGAATCTACCTTTTTTTTTTGTAATTTTTCAAAATCAAGTGGTGTTTGCATATTATTACATACAAAAATTGATAGTTTAAGCGAAACGCAGCAGTGGTCGCTATGTTTTCCTGCCAACCATGCTGCAAAAAGGTCCCTATTTTTGACTGAATACGTCACTGAAAATGTTGAATTTCTTAAAAACGTGCAAGTTTGTGCAGCTAAAGACCATGGTTTCTATTAATACATACTTTCAGCTATATCACACTGTAAAATCTGGAAGTAGTAAGAAGGAGTATTTTTTTAAAGTTTATCTAAAGTTTGATGACACTGCACTTTTATTCCTACGAATTGACGTTTCTTTAAGTAACGGTACAAGGAATATGGAAAGCAAAAAAAAAGAGGGAAAGCTTTCACAGAGTTCCAAAAATAGTATTTTTATAGAATATGTTTACTTAACATAAGGTTCCATGGGAAATTTTTCAATAAGAGACCTCGAACTTACATTCAACAAATTGCAATAATTTCTACCCAAGTCACCCACCTTCACAAAGTGCAAGTTTGGTGGCCTGCCATCGGTATATAAATTGATATTTTTAAAATCCGTTTTCACATTTTAGTAATTTGAGGTATTTACTTCAGTACTACAAACTTATTTTTCTACATTTACGAAATTCATTTTTTTGATTTTTGTCCCTACTCGCGACACTGTGCGCCCTCTTACCAACACAAAACAAAACAAAAATGCCAGAAACATTTATCCACGACACTTTGAAACCAAATCTAATAAAATTCACCTCGCATCGACCAATTTCTTGCGTTCAGTACTATGGGTCATAAAATGACCCTAAGGTCAAATTTTTAAACCAGTGTTGCAAATAAATTTGAAATTGAAGCGTATATTCAAATGGCATAAAATTAGTCACTGAGTCCAAAGGAAAACAATTCTTTACCAGAAATAAGAAAGTTACGGCTCTTTAAAGTCAAATTTTACTCGAAAATTACCTTAAAGTAACAGAAGTGTTATAGGTCATCCTTTAATTGGAGTAATGCTTTTTAAGAGACAATTTTTGAATTACATTTCAGACAGGGACAAAGTTAGGATGGCGCAAACGCACCGTTACAAAAAAAACATGGCCGGTACTCAGCTGGCGGACCCCAATAGTGTTCGCGGTAGCACGTGGAAAACATTTTTTTTTATAATTCAATATGTAAAGAATAAATATACGAAGAATTATCTCATTATCATTTGCAGTTTCTGAAAAAAACAATCCCCAAAAAAGCTTTAAAAAACACCGTTTGTACTAGAGGACTCCCAAAAAGTGTTTTCACAAACTTAGAGGTCAATAGGCCCCTCGTTTCATGGTCTTCCCGTTTTCGTAGTCTTCCCGTATACGCACCTTAACCCTTGGTCACCCCTCTAAATTTTGATTTGAAAAAAATAAAAAATACGTGTCGAATTATTTTTGACTTAAAATATTTTCACCAAATTTGAAATTAATAGGCCAATAAAATCGCGTTTCTTCATACAACACCTTAACCCATGTTTTGCCCTTTTCGACCCCGAATTTCCAAAAATTCCGTATTAGTGGACGTTCATTTTGGAAGATGTATCTACAGTTTAAATTTCATATTTGTAGCTTTAGCGGTTTGGGCTGGGCGATGAATGAATGATGATGAATCAGTAAGTCAGTCAGGACAAACAAAATTTTTGGTAAATAGATGTGGGCGCAACCCGCCCGTTTTCACTGATTTTAAGCGTATAAAACATTTTTGGTACAAATGTATATTACAAATGAAATGAGGGGTCGCATATATTTTGCAAAATATGGTTCAGATTTTAACGAGAAGGACACCATTGTTTAGGTAATTAAATGCCCTTTCTTTTGATTATATTTATGTGCATATATCTAAAATGTGTATGGATTTTGAGAAAATCAACTTTATAAGGAAAAACACCCCACACTTTTTTTATGAAAACCGATTTTTTCAAAAAATAATTTGTAAACTGTATATCAAATGAAAGGTATATAATATATTTAATATATCTATCTAATATATATATATCTAATCTATCTAATATATTTTTAGATATGGTTAGTTAGCAATTTTTGATTTGAATCGTATTTTATACAAAATAGGGGTGTATTCTTTTTAAAGTTGATTTTCTTAAAACCCATACACATTGTAGATATAAATAGGTGCATCAAAGAAATGGCTTTTAATACCCTTCACAAAGGTGTTCTTCTCTTTAAAATCTTCTCTTTAAAATTATATTGTACAAAATATAGGCTTTTCAATTTTTCGAAATTTTGACCTTAACCCCTCATAACATTTGTAATATACATTTCCACCAAAAATGTTTACACGCTTAAAATCAATAAAAAGGGCCGCATCACGCCCGTTATTTGATTTTTTTAGCTGCGCGGTCACTCTCCTTTAGTACTTGTTCCAAAACTGGAATACGTTTTTTAGTTGGTTGTCTTCGTCAAGAATCGCAATCACGCGCAATTCATTATCAAATAAAAAACAAATGTGCGAGACGAAGTTCGCCGGGTCAGCTAGTGCATACATACATACATACATACATACATACATATGTATGTACTAGCTGACCCGGCGAACTTCGTCTCGCACATTTGTTTTTTTTTTTTGATAATGAATTGCGCGTGATTGCGATTCTATGGCGATGCAAATTGACGAAGAAAACCAACTAAAAAAGAAGAGCTACTGATTAACGCAATTGAGGCCCACAAATCAGCAATGTTGTTGCATAAACATGAACTGACTCAAGACGAATCCAACAAAAAAAACCCAATGGAAATTGGCTGGTCCGTTTGGGTGTGATGCGCTTACACACATACATCCGCGTTCCTTTAAATATGTATATAGAAGAAGATGTACATGAAGCTGTCTATTTCTTATCAGAAAACAGCACTTTTTCACGTTCGAAGCCAATCATTTGTATGTTCGAAAATAAATAAAATCAAAAACGGCCTGTCAGCCGTCAATCAAAGTCAGACATCGCTGATATCAAATATAAAAATTGCTATAAAAACGATCTCAGCTCAGTTGATTCCCAGTTGTAAAACGTCTTAGCTACTAGTTAGTCTCAAAAATGCTCGTTATAAAATTGTTCGTTTTCCTGTCTTGTACAATCGCATCATCGCACCAGGCGGTAATTATGAAATAGATACCTTTAACATTTCAGAACCGTAAGCTCTTTAACCAATATTCAATTCGAAGATTGGAGGGCCTCTGGCATGGAGAGAGTTGTCTGGAGACGAGTGGGAAGAGGCAATGTTACTTTACAATCGTACGATAGCTTCACAATTTACTCCGGGAGGGGAAGAGTTAAACAGTTACCATAAGTAATATTCGCTTTATTTCAATGTTTAATATGCAATGCTGTGCGAGCTAATGTATTTATTTTGTATACTCTCAACAGGTTACTCCGTATTTATAACATCAGGCGTAAAGTTGTAACCGGCACGATCTATGAATTTAAAGCGGCTTATATGATACGGAATGTATCGCCAATGTACTGCCATATAACAATCTACATCCAGCCGTGGGAGTGGACGAACAGGGTTGTTGAGTTCAATTTTCTTTGCAAGGAACATTTACGGGATGCACCGACACGACACATTAATGATACGCCTCTTTTCGCTTGAGAACGAGAAGAATATAAAATGTAAAATATTTTAGTGATTTGCAGAAGTTCTGCTGATTTGTACAATTCTGACGAATTTGCAATCAATTAAAGTTGAATAAGTATAACATTTGTTTTTCACTTCATCTTGGTTTTTGTGTAGTTTGAAAACCGCTACGTGTCACTTCGTATTAAACAGTTACAATAAAACAAAATATATTGGCTTAGCTCACAGTAACTCTGGAATGAGGAATGCTACGAGATTAAGTACTTCAGATGGCGCTAATTGTGCATAGAGGCGGCTCTCATAGGTGTATTAGATAGAAAAACCTGGCCAACTTTAAATTCTTGCTATATGTTTTTCTTCGAAACAAATGAAAAGAATGTTGGTGGTTAAGAACAATAATAAGAATAATTGTTAAGATCGAATTATGCAAGTAAAAATGAATGTATGTTTGTTTGTTTGTTAGTGCCACGACACTAGAACTCAAAATCTGGAAGGCCGATTGAGCTGAACCTCGCACGGAATGTTCGTCTCTTGACTAAATCTCGCTAAACCATATAGTGCGAATATGACCCCAGAGGTGGACGTGGCACCTCCCATACAACCTAAATTTTCAATATGGAATATATTCGGTATTATAGGTCGGACAGCAATGAAATTTGGTACAGGGCCCCCGTTTAGGTGTATCGTTTTACTGGTAATATTGTATGAGAGTTGGATAAGGGGCGTGGCATTTTCGAAGCGACCCAAATGTTTCAAATAACTTTGGAACTACAGGTCACATATCAATTAATTTTGGCCCAAAACTTACCCCTTCGACAAGGGGTATGGGGTGGGTATTGCCCGAAGGGGCATAGCACCGCTGATGCAACCACATTTTTAATATGGAATAGCTTTGGAATTATAAGTCGGACAGCATTGAAATTTTGTATACCGTCGTCCCATAGATGTGTCATTCTACTACAAAAATTGTATAAGCGTTGGACAAGGGGTGTGAAACATGTTTGTGACTGAAATTTACCGCATAATTTTGGAACTGTAAATCGTACATCAATGAAACCTTCGACTAGAAGAACGCTAAAACATGAAATTGGAACTGTAAACACATTTAAGAAAATAACCTTTCACTAAGTCTAGGCGTATACGCAGTTCAGTTTTCTGTAAATAATGCAGTACCGTATAACGGCGTATACAGAGACATAGCCGCGTGCGGCGGAGGGACGTGCCTGCGCACACCTGCGTCGCGTTGTAGTTGAAATACAGTTTCCTACGCGCAGCCGACACGTTAGCTTGCAAAAATTGAAGAACTAATTGAAAAAGTGCGTGAACAGCCGATATTACACCCATATTATATTATATAGGTTCTATTTCAAAGTCGAATTCAGACAAATATGTAACTCGTATTGCTGGGTTTATGGAATGAATACGGAACACGTGTGCTGGTTTTACGAGATTCGTATACGCAGTTCACATATTTTCTGGGTCACACAGTTTCATTTGCGCTGCGCTGCCCTGTGCTGTGTTGCGCGGCCTGCGTCTCCGTATACGCCTAGGCTAAGACGGGATTTCTTTTAAATTCGGGGTCTATGGGGCGCAAAGCCGCGACGCCCGGCTAGTACTTATATATAGTAATTTCCGATTCGGTTCATACTTGCCGAGGCTAAGCCGCTAAAGCTACAATTAAAAAATGTGGACAGATTTAGATTTATTTTACAGAGCGGACATACACAACAAAAGTATTTTTTAAAATGTAGCCTTTAAAGGGGTCAAAAATGGGTTGAGAGTTTATATGAAGAAACATGGTAAAATTGGTAAAATTACTTCAGAGCAGTAATAATTCGACACGTATTTTTTAGTTTTTCCAAATCGATCTCAAAAGCGGTCAACAATGGGTTAAAGTTTATATGGAGAAACGACAGGTGCTTCGTTTTAATAAAAAAAAATTATTGCAGAGAAATGTGGAGAAATAAGTAAAACTAAATTGCTTTTGAAAGTTAAAAATAGGAAACAGAAGTCGTGTTTAAAGGGGTTTTAAATTTTTAGGTCTTAAATTTTTCGACACCAAAACGCCAAAACTACTATGCTGGTAAATGAATTGGTTAGTACTAACCTTCTATATAATTATTCATATTAAATAAAAATGTTATTTTTTCCGGAACACTTTTTAATTAATTTAACTTTAGTCACTGACACACACAGAAGAACACTGCGAGTTCACATCAATGCGTAAGCCCAACTTTGAACGTGTACCGTTCTAGAAAGCGGGACCTTAAAAAACATAAATGTTGCCTAAGGACGCACGTATATATACTTTGTCCACGCGATCAGTGATAAAATTTGCAATAAAAAAGCCAATTTAAAAAAAATAGATTTTTGGCCAGCTTTTGCTATCAAATATTCCTACGTGCGGTTCAGAGATTTGATTAAATCTAAAAGTTAGTCAATTTTCAAGTAATTAATTTAATTTCAGCGTTTGCCCTAAAAAACATTAACCTCTGCAACCAATGCTTTTTCTTTGTAATACACACACATACTCGTATGTATGAATATTGATAACATGAGCGCAGTCATGCAACTAATTTTAATCTGCTCACCAGAGTATGTCAGAGTTGTTTTTATAGAATTCAATATTCAATCATTGAATGGTGATCTCGCAACAGATTAATATGTAAACTAATTGATTTCACATGCGACGAACGCTATAAGCTTTCGATTATTAGAACTCAATCATTGAATGGTGATCTCGCAGCAGATTAATATGTGAACTGATTGATTACACATGCGGCGAACGTGATAAATTAAATCGCTATATACATATAAGCCTTTTTTTGGTTGATGGACTCCTGTTGTTTGTTTAAAATGCTAATGTCGACCAGTCATACACTCAAAAGTCGTTTTTATGAATTTGATGGTTTTGTCATGAATCGTCCGAGTCACCAATTAGATAGATAGATGTTTATTAGAAGAAGAAAATCATTACAAAACTTATGTTATTGCACAATTTACAATTCAAGAACATAATCTTAATTTTACTATCTCAGTTAGACTTTAAATTTAGATTAGCAGAAGCGATTTCGAAGGAAAAATACTTCTACTAGGGTATGGATTTACAACTCTTTTATAGGAAAAATGTGACGGACGTGCAATAAGAGAGCGCGACCTTCACATAACAGACATTGTTATCATTATAAGTGTATAGTTATCATTAGAAGTGTTGGTCGCACCGCTTTCCGGGATTTTTTGTATTTTCTCAAAGAACATACTAACAGCTACTCATCAATAATTTTTTTAGTTTTATTGAGGCTCACAATTTATTTAAAACAATTTTTGTTCCTGACACAATTTCAAAAATAATTATTTGCTTACTTTTTCAGGAAACTTCAACTTTGTCTTACAATTACTGCCGTTGTGCATGTGGCAGCGTTAACTGACTACATTAATTTTATAAAATGGAGATTCCCCTTTCCATACGTGTAAAATCAGCTAGAAAAATCGTAAGGCGTAATTTACAGAATTTTTTTAAGCTTAGGATGTCTACAGGCCTTCTTGGGAACTAGAGAGTTAATTAAACTATCACATATTTAAAAAGAAATAATTACGAATTCGCCGTAAGCAAAGCTGCGGGGAACAACTAGTTCCAAATATCCACAATACATTTGTATATCCAAAGACAACTGAGACATGGCGGAACAAACACAAGACCCGAACTGACAGAATACAAACAATGGTGGGATTTAAATCATAACAATCCACCTGTTGCCAATCAATACAACAAAATCAAAAAAACTTTATAAACTTATATTTTACTTTTCGCTTTTTTATTTAAGTTCTTCATGCCCATTTTTATTTACTATTGGTGCTACTATTTTTCCTTAGCTATCAGCTCCCTCTATTTGTTGTGTAGTGCATTCTTAAAAAGTTTTTAGTTCGTGTTTAAAATACATATTTATGCGAAAGTTTTACCAAGATATTAAAGGAAGTTAGCTCAACTAATTTTCATTACAATGTTGAAAAATTTTAATACCGAAGGCCGGAAAAATATTTATATATATTTTTTATATATATTTATATGTTTTTGTTTTTGACTTTAAAACGCAAAATACGAAAACACTTTGTCAGGAGTTGTTGTTGAGCAGCAAAATATAAACAACAACATCAAATATGAAAGGGGGTAGGAGATTGCTTACCAGTCATGCCGAGGCATGGTAAACAAATATCTAAAGGCCCACAAGTCGTTTCGAAGCCAAACAAATGTCCCGTAAACAAAGCTAGGAGCAAACATTCGAATGTCAAATGAGTAGCAACATGCAACATGTGGACTGGCAAACCGGTAAATACTTATTACACTGAAAAACAAAATAAATTTGTTTTAAATAAAAAGGTTCTGACAACGGATTCTGGTAGAGGGGGCCAAAAAAAATAAACATGGGAGCTAACGTGTTAAAATGTCTCACAAAAATATTCCCCGTAGTATTTGATATAAAATTGCTGAACACATTATAATGTAAGACTACATGGTTTTCGGATGCTAATTCACAATAAGAATATGCAAAAGGCAGGAAACTTTGACCCCCGGCCCCCCCTAAAAAAAAATCAGACGTAGACTTGTAAGCCACCGCACAGTGATTCGACTCCATACAACCGCGGGACAAAATTAGAAGGAGTGGTCCGTTCTTCATAAAATTTGGTACACTAGTTAATCATGGTCTGCTGAATTGAAATCTCCATTTGGTCTTTCTTAAACTGCAAATTTCGTCATTTTCAGAGAGCTACCGCACAAGTGTGTTGGCTATATTCTTCAGATTTTACATTTAATCGGTAACGTCAACATTGATAATTCCAATGAGTAACAGAAATTGTATCGGGACCCTCTGGTTTTGCAATAAAAACGATAATAATAGATGTATGTTTTGCATTTTTGCAGATTTTATAATTTTTCGTGCTAATTGCATACTTTTAGGCATAAATAAAATAAATTTTGTCGAAAAATACATGTTTAGACCACTTTTCAAATTGAATTATTTTCTGAGATCGGAAGATATCGGAGGATATAATTACATTATCCGACAAAGAAAGAATGCTTCTTAAAACAAAAAAAAATCCAAGAACATACTTTCACATACTTTTTAGATATTTTCGTCTAAGTTTTGCCAATTTTCAGATTTTTAACTTAGAAAAATATTTTGAATTAAAAGTGAAGTAAAAGCCTACGCTTTGCAAATTTTGGGAAAACATTAAAAGCGAAAATGGCCACATCATTTCTTATTCTATATTGGAAGTTTAAGCAACTTTGTGCCAACCAATTAGTTTTAAAATTTTTTGTACTCAATAGACTAAGAAACAGAAAATATGAGTTTCAATTTTTTGGTGAAAAAAGTTTCAACTTTGAGCCGCTTTTGCACAGACACTAATTGATTTTTTGCACAGATTTTTTGGGGTTTTCTTAGTTGGAGTTTTTTCTTTCAAATCGCATCAAAATCGTTAAATTCCGAGACCATAAATTTTTTGAATTTTGTCTATGGAACGAATCACTGTGCACCGCTCTAAAGGAATCCGTCGTTAGAACCTTGTTATTTGTTTTAGGTTGTACAGTGTTATTACCCTGTCGGACCTGAGGCAACTGGTTCCCAAAATTCATTGGTTTTTCAATTGGTGTTTTGTACGTCAATTTGACAACTAGTTGTCCAAGTAACTGTCAGCGAATGCAGAAGTCAGTCAGTTCGCGTCTAATAGTTCACGTTCTGTGTGCGCGTTCATAGGCGAGAAGAGACATGACAATACGAAAGACGAAACAGTGGTGAGATAAGCAAAAAATACTGTTAAGGCTGATCTTACGATACTTTTGTTACAACAACAACGTAGAAATGTTTGCATTTTTCGAGCATGTCTGTTACTATGACTCGAAGTTCGCTCGATTTGCACGTTTTGCCTTGAATGATTTCAGTTAGAACTTTGCGTGGTTGTGTAAAGCAACGAATTGCAGCAGCAGCTGAAAGGTATGTACTAATAAATTAATTTGTTTATTTATGCAATTATTTATGAATTCATTTATATAGTTATTAATTGCAGGCGAAGTCAGAATGTTGTATTTCGTCAGGCCCCAAAAAGTTTCGACAGAAGTGTGTCAGCAAGTCCAAGTTCATCTTGGCTCATATTTACGTGCACCAATATTTCGTATTTTTCATTCGCGGCAGAATTTTGTTGTTTTTTGAAAGTGTTTTTGAAATAAAATAATTGTTGCAAAAATTCATTTATGGTGTTCACAAATTGTGGGAAAATTTATTTCGGGCAACTTTCCTTAAAAAATTATAATTAAACTGTGAGCACCCCATTGTATATCTTTCAAACATTTGTGGAAAAATTTTCAAAATAAAAACGCCTCGCTCAACAAGCCTTGAACATCAAATAAGGAGATCGTCCCGATAGTGGCATAAACCACTCTCAAAAAAATTCGCTCCGGAGATTGTGTCAAAAAATTCATTTGACATTGTTTTTTGAATATTTCAATAAACATGGTCAGCAGTGCGGCAAATTTTGAAACTAGCGGTATCTCTGTTTTTCATGCAAGGAAAAAACAATTGAGATACCATATGGGAAAATTCGGGAAAATTGCCAGGTGGGAAATTTAAAATTTAACATGCTAGATACCGCTGAACTGTGAATACCATAATTGTTGTATTTTCCCCAATAAAAATCAACTGGTTAGAAAACTAATCCAGAATAAACTAGTTCGCAAACTACTCGCTTCGTAACTAGTTTGAAAACTGGTTTACTTCGGACTAACCTTGGACTAGTTGCAAATGGATGCAGACGGGGACAATTGACCGTCGCCTAGGACACCGCCACGTTAAAAGGGTGAGTTTGCTCCAAGAAAACGAGTCGGTTCTGAGGTCATATATGACTGTCAAGCGACCAGTTGAAAAACTACACTTGGACCAGTCCGATTTCCTACTGGGTACCAACTGCTCTATCCCAGCATACATATATGCTGCCTACTTTTAGGCACCAATTACACAACACACACGAGGTTAGCTACCAACTCACCGGCTTAGCTGGGCCGACACCAAATTGCTGTACGGTGCATATTTGGCCGGATTTGCATACATCAGGCAAATTAGTTTCTCGCGACAGCTCTCGCTCTCTGAGTTCAACTTCAGCTGCGCGAACACCGAGTCCAGACGCGACAGCAGCGGACTGTAGAAGGGGTCGTAGTTGGAGAGCAGCAGCGACGAGGCGGGCACCTTATGGAATGTTTGGTAGGTGTTGGTGTTGGCGGGTGCTGCGGTCTTGGTGCGCAGTGGCGTGCCCAGTCCGCCGCCACCGGCCGCCGATGAACTGCCCGATATCGAGTTGGAATTCTTAAACGAGGCCGAGCTGATGCTCTGCAGCGCACTCAGATAAGAGTCTTGCATCTTGCTCTGCTCGTTGCCGTAGCGTGAGAGCGCCTGCTGATTGATGGCTGCCGGATTGTAGACGTATTGATTTTGTGTTTGTGATGCCTCTGCGGAATTGTATGAAATAGCATTAGTATTGCTGTTGTTCTTCTTGTTGTAATAATTTGTTAAGACATTGCCGCCTAAGTTACCCGCTTGATTGTAGGCGTTGCCGCTCTCATCGTTCGCACCGAACTTGTTGTCATCATCGAAATTAAATGTGTTGTCCCTGAAGTCCAGGTCCTGTGGCGTCTCAGCGGGACGTATAAAGAGCGGCGAAGACCCAGAAACGATGCCTGCAAGGAGTGAGACAGATGCAGTTCAATTAAAAAAATAGTCTTAGTAAAAACGGACATTGTTTATAAGGTTGTACTTAGTGTCCGACCGAATATTCGGTTTCGATTTCGGCCCAAATAAATGGTTTCGGTTTCAGTTTCGGCCAAAAAATGGCCGAACGGCCGAAACCGAAACTTTCTAGAATATTTTTTACATTTTATTGTGTAGCGAGTGAACAGCTACTTAGTTAGTGCAGCCGAGCAGATATATAGTGAAAGGAGGAGTACTTAATTTAGATGTTTTTTTAGCATATATGTAATATTAAATTATTTAATTTTGAATATTAGCGAGTAAGGTACGAAAGGGTGATTTTTTTATATTTATGTTTTTCAAAAAAGAATGAATTGTTTTTATTAACAAGTATTTATTTATTAAGTATTTATTTATTTACTTAAAGTAAAATTGGTTCGTTGAAAAAAAAAGCTTGATATTGTGATTTTTATTTCAACTAGAAAGTTTCGGTCGAAAAAACCGAAATTCGGTTTCGGCCGAAAAAAGTGGTTTCGGTCGGACACTAGTCCACTACTAAACAAGTTGTCCTGCTTACATTAGCTTGTGCCTAATGAAACATCTTTGAAAAAAATTTGAACCGTGGTCACTTTGGTTGCTTTATTCTATTTTAAATTATATGCATTTTTCAGATTCTACTGACTGGCACTAATTTCAGAAAATGTTGCCACATTATAATGCAATAGTTGCTGTTGCACATTAAACAAAATTTAATTAAGGACCCTTTGCTTTGCTCCGTCACGTTGTTTGATGTTATTTGCATTTGGTTGATGTGCTTTTTGTGAGTAATAATTAATAAAAATAATAATAATTGACTGGCACGACAGCCCGATTACCAGGCTAAGGCCTACCCGCAACCATCCGTGTTGTGCGTGCGAATTTGTACAGGGTAGGAAGGGACCTACAGTTTTATGCCGATTCCGAACGGTGAGTTGGGAGCTTTTTCATGGGAAATTTTACTCTCAGAGGTTTACCACTTCCTGCTGAGAGGACAGCCGCCGAAAGAAAAATTGTTGTTGTTTTTCTTTTTTTTTGTGTTAGCAGCAACGGAGTCTTGAATGTGGGTTCGAGTGTTGCATTTGACTCGCGACCCAACGCACTAGCCAGCTGAGCTGATAATTTTCAATTCAACTACCCCAATCAACCTGGTAGTCATCACTCACTCAAATATACTTCTCCATCATCGATGCCGAACTGTTATGGCCACAGCGCACAGTGGGTGAAACGGTCAATCCCGACTGTTTCTTATCCGATCTGCACCAAACTTTCAGGAGTAATTTTTTTATATCCCATTAAATATTTTCTAATTATCGGACAACACTATATAGTATAGTCCTAATGACTAATTACTTAAATTCAAGTTCTCAATATTTCGGTTTCTTCATACGATTTTAATTAAAATTGCTTTTACTCATATTTGAATAATAACACTGGAAAGCAGCATGTCTGTTGCATGAAGATTTTTACATGAATCTGAATAGTTTTCAAACGCTGTTTTCAAAATCATATTCCGTTTTTATGTAACAGCTCTAGTTTTCGCAAAAAATGGGCGTCTCACATTTTCGAATTTTCCTCGGCTTTTTTTCACATTTTCGACCGTAATTTCCGAACAATAATCCCATCGACATGATTTTTATATCGTTGTACCTACAACATCTCACGCCTTCTTTTCTGACATTAATTTATTTATAACTAGTAGGGCCTTGCGGCTTTGCACGCAAGCTTGAAGTCAATGGGCCCAATAAATCAAGTTTCTTCATACTACACTCTATGGGCGATGCCACGCCTCTTTTAGGTAATGCCCAATCCATTCCTCCAGTCGAAGGGTATGACCCGGTTTCATTGATATGCGACTTTCAGTTACGCGGAAAATTTGAGTCACAAAAAATATGCAGCGCTCCTTGTTCAACGTCCATAAAATTTTGCCAGTAGAATGACACATCTATGGGACGATGATATACAAAACTTCAAACCTTTCCAACTTATTGTTCCGAAGCTACTCCACATTTAAAATTTTGGTTCTATGGGCGGTGCCATGCCCCTCGTCCAATACCCACTCCACTCTCCCCGTCGAAGGGCACATCTAAATCGTAAGTTTGTATCAAATCTCTTTGATGTGTGATTTGTAGTTCCAAAGTTATTCAAAACATTTGAGTTGCTTAAAAAGTGCCAACGCTCACAAAGTTTTACCAGTGAAACGGCACATCTAAACGGTGGCTCCGCACCAAATTTTAATGCTGCCCGATTTCTCATTCCGAAGATATTCCATATTGAAAATTTAAGTTGTATGGGAGGTGCCATACAGCAACATACATTCAGCTAATCGGCTGTCTAGTTTTTGAGTTTTAGTGTCGTGGGACCAACAAACAAACATACATTAATTTTTATATACAATATATAGATATTTGCTGCAATGACTCACAAAATTCTTTTATATCCATATTGTTTTGCACAAATATAACACAGTTAATTTCTGTGCGTGTTCAACCTTATATAGCCTATGTTTACCCCCTCTGAAACACAGAATAATTTTACATCCATATTAATTTTCAGACATGTACCGTAGCTTTGTTTTGATAGTTTAGTGGACGCGGAAAGGGGGCGTGGCCGATTATATTATAGCCTATGTTTGCCAAAATGACACGCTGAATCGTTTGATACCCATATTGCTATGACAAATATACAATGCCTGATTTGTTATTATAGTGGGCGTGGTAAAAAGACATATGAGGTGGGCGTGGTCAATCTTGTATATCCTATGTTAAGATCAATGAAACACGGAATCATTTGGTATTAATACTGATTTACCGACATGTACCGTACTTCGTTTTGTTAGTTTACTGGACACGGAAAGTGGGCGTGGCCGATTATATTATAGCCTATGTTTGCCAAAATGACACGCTGAATCGTTTGATACCCATATTGCTATGACAAATATACAATGCCTGATTTGTTATTATAGTGGGCGTGGTAAAAAGACATATGAGGTGGGCGTGGTCAATCTTGTATATCCTATGTTAAGATCAATGAAACACGGAATCATTTGGTATTAATACTGATTTACCGACATGTACCGTACTTCGTTTTGTTAGTTTAGTGGACACGGAAAGTGGGCGTGGCCGATTATATTATAGCCTATGTTTGCCAAAATGACACGCTGAATCGTTTGATACCCATATTGCCTTACAAAAGCATACCATAGATGAGTTTTGTTACCATAGTGGGCGTAAGAAGGGGGCGTGGTCATTCTCATATAGCTTATGTACCATTCCCCCAGATCAAAAAATGTTTGGAGCTTATTTCATCTAAATCGGTACAGTGGTTTTTGCCTGATTGTGGCTCAAAAAACGTCACACTTGTTTTTATATAATAAGTATAGAAGTATAGATTTTATGCGTTCTAAATTGGCGTCGTAATAAGGTTTCAAAGTAGGAAAATATGGAATTTCAAGGCAAGATAATGAAAAGGTGTACAAACTTCCGGTTTTGACTATTAAATTCGTCTATTATTTAGGAGTTTAAAAAGTTAAAAAACTTGATAAACTTGACTTTCTAAAAACTTCAAACGCGTGTATCTCGAAACCATTTTTTCCAATCTAACTGAAATCCCTGGACTTGATCTAATGATCCGATTTTCTTCATCTAAAAACTGCTCGAATGTATTTGATTTTCTGTATGCCTTGAACCAACAATTTGCATAAATAGTTATTTATTTTTAATTTTTAAATGTGGTTGAAATTAAAAAAAGGTGCAAAAAATTTAACTTTTTACTTCAAATATTCATTGTGCAAGAATTTTTCGTTTAAATTTTTTGAGTCTAGTTCAATGCATAGACAATTTTGTTGTCTTTAAGTAATGACAATGCTTTTTGATTTCAGTCCACTACAAGAGGCTGCAGGATTACAGTTCTCGAGCGATGTTTGGCGCGCAGAGGCCTACGGAAATCGCCATTTTGTAGCCGCCATTTTGAATTTCATCAAGTTAAGTAAGTTTTAAACTCCTAAATAATAGACGAATTTAATAGTCAAAACCGGAAGTTTGTACGCCTTTTCATTATCCCACAAAAAAATTACAAACTTTGCCTTATTTTTGCCCAAATCCAGGGGAGCCTTCCCTTAAAAAACAAAGGCCCGCAAAATATGCAAAGTTTCTGTTTTATTTTCCATCGAGCAATTCAAAATTTGATTGGTTTTTATTTGTATTTTTATTTTATTGCAAGCTTTCTACTTTTCCACTAAATTCTCAATAAAAATCCTTCGTTTTTATCCCTTTCACGGCATTCCTCTTCATCATATTTATTTTTGTCAATCTTTTTACTAAATGTGTGGGTCTCTACTGCCAACAATTGTTTAGTCCGAATGGCTTCATTATACCATATTGAAAACAGCTCTCGTTTGGAAACTGACATGGTATCTGCAAAATGGAATAAAAAAGAGACTCGCAATAATTCGCAAAAGATTGTTGCCATTTTACATTCATAATGAATGGTACAAACAAAATAATAAGATAAATAATAAGAAAATAATAAGACCGGACATTTAAAAGTAAAAAATTATTATTATGAAAACATATCGACATATTTCCATCTTGAACTGGACTAAAAAACACTAACTTCTTTAGAGATTTATTGAAAAAAAAAACATAAAAAACATGTTTGTAAAGAATACTGTGACTAGAAAAAGCACTGGAATGCTTTTACTTGGCATGCTTTTGGGGGCAAACTCTACGACCGGCCTGTAAATTTCTAATTTTGCTGGAACATTCGCAAAGATGACTCGCGATGATCTGCGCGACAAGCAAACAAGTATAAAAGGCAGACGGGTACAGCGCAGAGGGAAGAGTTTGGTACAAGCACAGATAACTCATCAAATTATATAGTATGTTATCTGTGATACAAGCAAGCAAAGGTGCAACAAAAATTAGTCCAATAAGTAATAAGTCTAAAGACAGTAAAGTGTGAAATTGTAAATAAAGTGATTGCTGGCTGTTGTTAACTGCATTTAAGAATTGTGGTGTGTTTTATTTTGAAGCACAATCCAGAGAGACGAATACGCCCGCAGAACTAATTTTCGTAGCTATACTTATGTATAATCCCTATTTTTTAGTCAAGGCTACGTATCATATATATTGTAACATTTATGCCCATACTGAAGAACAAAATCCTTTTGGTTGAGTTATAATAAGTCAAGAAGTTTTATAAACAGTTGACGCAGTTTTATTTAAGTTACTAAACATGGTATAGTTACCACTAAAACGGTGATAATCGTTGAAGACCCAATACCTTCGAAATGTGAAAGCAAGAAGTATATGACGAACTCCAAAGAATTTCAAAGATTAAATCAAGCGTATAATCTTTACAGGCAGGTCTAGAGGACGGAATCTCATTGTATAAAAGCATTGCACTTCTCTACGACAACGTTTGTAAAACTAAAAAGAAAATACACATTGGAAGTGTCCGGAGAAGTCGTCATCATCAGCATGAAACACGAGTACTTCTATCTATCATACCTACTTCATACGTCTAACTAATTCTCAGACGGGGAATATGAGTAGAGTTGCTGCTAAGTATTCCCGTTCACAAGTTATTTTTACCTAACTTAAAATGCTGATTTTCCGAAAAAAAAATCTATTTACGTTCTGAATACATAGTTGAACTGTGTTTAACTTCTACTTTCATGATTGTGTAAATATATGGACACAAAAGTTTAATTTGAATGCATAGTACAATAATTGTGGAACAATAAATAAGTTGGTCTTTAACTTTACCAGGTACCCAATTAATTGATAGATAATTGACACTTATAAAAATAAACTTTTAATATATGTTATATATGTATAATAACACTGTACAACACAAATCAAATACCAAGGTTCCGACAACGGATTCTACAAGAAAACAAACAAACCAACAAAATATACGTTTATGAGCGTTTTGATAGGTTACGTCCGAATTTCTTTTAGGGGGGGGGGGGTAAAATTTTCCCGCCTTTTGAATATTCTTATGGTGAATCGGCATACGAAAACCATGTAATCATCAAAAATACTACGGAGAATATTTTTGTGAAACATTTTATCCCTCTAGCTGTTATTTTGATGAGTAACTTTTTCCCAAGAAATTAAAAAATATCCTTTGAAACAGTACTAAGATAAAAGTGTACCACGAAAATATGTGCCATAAAATTCTATAATAGGTCTGTGAAGACACCAAAGCTAAAAGTTTAATTTAACCCATTAAGCCCTGAGCGTTGCGTTTGCGCAACGTTTGGGAATTTCGCTATATTAAGTAATTCATAAAGACACAAGACTTGAAAATGGGTAGAATTGGATTAGAATTGATCGTTTTAGATTCTGCCATACTCAAATGTCAAAATTATTTAAATATTCATACGTTTTTTTCGATCCAAAGTCAAAGGTTTTTTTTCAAAGGGGAATTTTTAAAATTCAATCAAAAATACTTATTCTTCAAACCTATCAAAATCCCTTAGTGGGCTGCATTTTGCAATGCTAAACTATTTAAAAATAAGTTTTGAAAAATTTTTTTTTTGATTTTTCAAACAAAAAATATGCTTTAAGTTTTGTGTAGCGCGAATGCAACGTTGGGCCTAAACACTGCCAATTTTCATACAACGCAACGCGTGAAAATGTCAAAATCCAAGCAGCTGATATTTTATTGGCACATTTTATTTTCCGCAAATGTTTGATTTTGTTTATTTGTGTAATGTTTGCGAAAAACATGACAAAAAAAAACATGGTATGAATTTTATGCTTGATTTTTTTTCTTGATTAGGTCAATTAATAAGATTGTGTAAAATTTTATGGAAATCGCACAAGCCTTTCTGGGGTCAGGTTTTAATGGGTTAAACGAAAGAAATAAGTTAAAACTGAAGCAGAGTTTGAAGATTAATTCCACAATTACACAGAATTAGCTGTTCATAGCGGATTCGCTCACGCCGATTTTGTAATTTATTTAATGCAATAAGTGTAAAAGTACCAAACAAGTTAGTGAGATTGATTTGTGCAATTCTTAATGCCGATGACTTGTCCAACATGCGTCAAACTCTCCCAGTAGAAAGACTCGACTAATTAACTAAGATGGTCAATCCTAAAGATATACCATTGATAAAAGTTTCAGTTATTGGAGGGTGCCGCGCCCCTTGTCAAACATCTTAAAGTAGACGTGGCTGATGCTACGAAGCCCATATTTGCCGCAATGATACGACGAATCGTTCGAGTCGACTAACCTTTGCCCAGCAACTTCCCGAACGAGCCAATTAGCGTCGGCAGGAACATGGCGAACAGCAGCGACTTCAATATCTGCAGGCCCATAAAAATAGGCCACAATATTTTCTTTAAACCTAAAAATAAATTCAAAACAAAAAAATACATTTTGATCGCATTCCGAACCGGAAATATGTAAACACATCCAACGCCGCCACAATCAAACAAATGCATACCTGAGAAGAAGAAGAGCCGGCCGGATTCGATGGCGCGGGGAATGTTTATACGAATGCTGCCGCCGGCATTCGCTGCGCCCAACTTTGGTGTTGCCGCCAATTGACGTACCGGTCGAATTTTACGCTTACCAACGTCTACCGCCGTCGCCGAAGCATCGGTGTGATTGTTATGCAGCGCAAACACCAAACCCGGCAGGGGCTCGTACTGGCCTTTGTTGAAGAAATTCTGCACATACTCGACAAGCAGCTCCTCCAACCCCTTCATCTCGCTACTCAGAGCGTTACTGGGACCTGCCGCCGGCGCTGCCATGGGCTCATGCTTACGTTTGGGCTGGTCCGGCGCTGCTCTGTACTCAGTCGACGGCTGTGTTTTCTGTGCCGTTACCGCCAATACACCTGTGCCGCTCCGTTGTGTGGTGCTGGCCTTTTGTGTGCGAGTTTTTGTTGTTGTTGCACTTGTTGCCATTGTTGTGCTCGCCGTTATCACCGTCGCAACGGCTGGCTGCAGTGTTGTCTGTTCTGTTGTTGTTTGATGAGCTTTGCTGCTCACCGCTGCGGCCACTCGCAAATCGCTGTCCACTGACTGAAAGACGCGGTATTGGCCGGTTTCGATGAAAACATTCCGTGATATATACTCGGGACTAATATCTTTGGGAATAATCGGCCGGAAACTGTCGTCGTTATCGGCGCTCGTCGCCACCAGCGGTTGGCTGTATTTGATCGCCGCCTGCGCTCGCTTTTCTGCCGTTGCTGTTGTTGTTATTAAAATCAGCAATAACCATGGCAACTTCATTTGTGTGTCCCCGACCCCGAGCGTCCATCGTGTGCCGCTGATGTTGTCGTACTTCCGATATATTGTTGCGCTGCTTGCGTTTTTTGTTGTTGTCGTTGTGGTTGTCGTTGTCGTTGTCATTGTCATTGGAGTTGGAGTTATCGTTGGGGCTGGGATTGATGTTGTTACTGTTGACCAGCGCGTCGCCATACACTGGTTAGCCGCTGCTGCTGTTGTTGTTGTTGTTTGTTCTTGTGCTATTGTGACCGTGATTGTTTCTGTGCTGTTTGTATAACTCATGTTTGCTGCTCTTTTAGTTGACTTTTGTTTGGCAGTTTTATCCTTGACACAATGCTGATGTTGTTGTTGTTGTTGTTGTTGTTGTTGTGACAGTTTTCGTTGTAGCGTGTTGTTGTTGTTCATTGCTACCATCTTATCCGCTTGTTATCCCGTGGGGGGGTACATTTGCAGTTGTTTCTCGCTTTGCTGACGCTTCCCGATGCGAATTTTGTTGTTTTGGGCTGCTTCTCTCCTCCTCCCCCCGGCGCACTCTATAAGCGTGCAACAGGCAACTTTGTAGTTGCCGACGAATATTTTCAGCTCTTTATGCTTGACTACAAGTACTATTTATTACTTTGCTTGGCACTACAAAGAAACACAAAACACAAAGAAACCTGAATAAAATGTGACACTAGGTACATGCGAAAATATGGCTAAATACATACATACATATGTATAATGATATTAACCCTCTAGTACCCAAGTTTTTAATCTTGTTGAAAAAATTACCAGTGATAGTTTTGTGGTGGAGAAGCAATGTTTGTTCGGGGAAAAAAATTGCATGTCAATAGGAGGCGTGATAGAGGGTGTAGAAAGTAGAAGGCCTACAGGCCTGCTTGGGAAACAAAGCCAAAAAAAATTTCATATGAAGATTTTTTTTTGTAATTAATTTAAATTTTTAATTTTTTGTTAAATATATGTAAACATAAATAACGGGTAACAGTTTCAGTTCTGCGTGCAATAGACAATAAAGGTAGGTATGCAGCTCTCAAGAAAACGCTCAAGGAAAAACGAGCATATGTTTCTTGAGCGGAAAAAAAATAGTAGTCAAGTAAATTTGACGTTTGAAAGAAATTTTGACAAGTTGCTTGGATTCTACTGGAAAATTTTTAATTTTAATAATAAAATTCAGTTCTCTCCAAATGAACGACGATTGGTAAGTTTTTAATACATTTCAACCGATTACGCTTTTATTACATGTCTTGAGATATTTAAGGGACGACCTATTGCTCACGTTGGATTGCGGCATTTTCATCGCCGGCATGGAAGGCAAACAGCTGTCACTTTTCCTTTGAGAAATAAATAGGTACACACATGAATGAAAGAATACAAGATTACGACATCCGAGTGCTGACGTCACGCGTGCCCATTGCTAGAGTTACCACCCCACCTTCAAAAAATTTTAGTTCTAAACGTAGTCAATTATCGTAATATATGGTCAATTAAATCTATTCTGATACCAAATTGTTTGATAAGTATCTTAATCTATGCAAATACTTTGAAGGAAAGTCCAATTTCACACAGAACAAGAACTTTTTGCACCTAGTTAGAAATTTCAAAATAAAAACGAAACGACTTTCAATTTCAAAAAATGTCACTCGGCAGCTCTATTTAGAAACGATTCGAAAAGCAAATTTCTATTGGCCGACGGTTTCTTTCGAATTTCTCGCGAGTTTTAGTGAATATTATTATTTTACCCTCAAAAAGTGATTTTTGCCCAAAAAACGTAAGTATTGAAGTGCATTTCCTGTACAAATTTGGTGTGAAAACGTGTTTTTTTTCCAAAATAGAAAACAAGAATTTCTGTCAAAATGCGTTGTGCAGTGGGCAAATGTGCGCAAAACAACAGGAACTTAAGTGAGTATCTCTTGTTTTGAAAATTTTGTATTGCTTCACATAGAAGAAATATAACCAAAACGCATATTTTCTAGGTTGCAAGGAAGTGCATTACTTAACGTTCCCAGCCCAGCGGGACAAAGCAGCGACCACCGAGCTGGCCAGCATAATGGCTTTATGGAATGTGTCTAGTCCCAAACAGCAATCGCTGGATTTACTGGCGTACGAATGCAGCGTCGTGCACCAAGCCAACTGCAGAGATACTGCGTTTAAAAATGCATTTAGGGGACAACAGCATCTCAAAGTGGCAAACGCGAGGACGCGGTAGATGCCTTTGCATGGCCCAGCTTTTACGGTCAGCGAGGTTATGCAAGTTAGGTTCTCACGTGTTTATTAATAAAATGCGTTATTTTTGAAGTTGGGTACTTGAGTTTTTATTGATGAGAACTTTTTTCACAATTGGGTTTATTAATAAAATTCGTTATTTTTGAAGTTGAGTACTTGAGTTCTTATTGATAAATTGGGTTTACCGGATTTTAGTTGGAGGTTCTCAACCGGCTCGGTTGAGGTAAGAATGAAGACTGAAATCTGCGCGTCGCGGCGGCAATGACCGCTGGCCAGCGCTATGCGTGTTTTCCGCGTTGTCATCAATTTTGCCTTCTTGGCTATGACGGCACTATTGCGAAATAAGCGCGTGCTGCAATTGTTTCAAGCGCGGCTTGATTCCAGGAATTAAGTGCCGTTGCACTGCAAGCTTTACCGATTGGTAAACAATTGGGAATGAAGGCATTGACTTCGAGAATTGGGTGTCGTTGCCCGAGATAAGCTAGTTGCTTAGAATGCAGAATTTAATAAACAATTGACAACGAAGGCATTGACTTCCAGAATTGGGTGTCGTTGCCCGAGATAAGCTAGTTGCTTAGAATGCGGAATTTAATAATTGGACAATTGAAACCGAAGGCATTGGTTTCTGGAATTTAATAATTGTTAAACGCAAGCGTTGCTCAATTCTAAGAATTGAGCACTTGAAAAGAGAAAAAAATGATTTAATAAGGCTATGCCTTAACTTGCACAAACTCCGTGCAGATGCAACCTAAGGTGGAAGTGGTAAGCGGACGAACGAAAACTGAACCGGGACAACGGACTAGAACGGCTAACAGTTAGACAAACCAACTTGAACAAAATTCGAGCTTTCATCTTAACTCCGCTTCCTGACGAAATTCCTGACGGTCGTTCCAGAGAGGGTAAATCAGATCTGACAAAGATGGTTTTAGTGTGGTTAAAGTCCCACACTGACGGGGTTTTGGCTTTTGATGCTTTCCATCTCTAAAAAAAACAGAGCCAAGGGAGTCGCAGTCAAAACGCTTGCAAGCACAAATGCGCCTACAGCACCAACCACCACTAACACAATAACGCACTGAAGCACTGGCCAGTGGTCACCATACCAGCGTGGTCACCATTCTTGTACTATTGCGCGCGCCATCATTGCAATAGTGCAAGAAATTTTTTGAACTTAATATAAAAATATAATAAATATAAACAAAATATAAATATAAAAACAAACAACAATTTCATGAATTTTAATTTTTTTGTAGTTTAGTGTGCTATTCGTCCCACTGTTCCTACAAAAAATTTGACATGTTGGCATAATTTCTGTGACGTCATGAGTGCCGCTGTCAAATTATCTGTCTCGGATGTCGTAACCTTATATTCATAAACCTTGGGTACACATATGTTTCTTGCCGAAATCAGTGTTGTCATTTCACTTTTCAATGAAAAAAAGTATTAAAAAACCGAATCAGTTTTCTTGTGAGGTGCGTACACCTCAAGTAAATTTGACTCAAGGAAATTTCCTTGAGCATTTCCTTAGCTTTTTTTTATATGAAGTTTTCGCTTTTCTTGAGAGCTGCATACCAACCTTAAATAAAAAGGGATAGGGCTAAGGCGAGCGATAATGTGTCGTGGGGTAGTTTATACACTGCTTTTGGGGGGTGTATAGACTAGGAAAACTAAAAAAAATCGGTATAGGTATATATATATGGCGGTTCTTATTATTTTTTAATGCCTTTTAATCTTTTCACACAGATGTCGACAAATCTACTCCATGAAATAAAGGACTAGGGGAGACTAGTTCTCTCATCTACCCCCGCGGACTACGCCTTAGTATAAATTTTTGCAGTGATATGATCTCTCCTACATTGCGGTGTATCAAAATTGCGGTTCAAATAGAAAAATAATGCTTAAATAGCGAAAAAATATCATCAATGACCGTAAATTATTTACGCTTATCGTCCCAAGCAGGCCTACAGACACTCTCGGGCTTGGGTTAGGTAGGGGGAGTGTAACAACTTTTTTTCAAAATTTTTTTTTATTTTCTCAAAGAACACATTAACAGCTACTCATAAATAATTCTTTTAATTTTATTGAGGCTCACAATTTATTTAAAACAATATTTGTTTCTCACACAATTTCAAAAATAATTATTTGCTTACTTTCTCACAAAACTTCAACTTTGTCTTACAATTACTGCCGTCGTGCATGTGCCAGCGTTATCTGACAACATTTATTGTATAAAATGGAGATTCCCCTTTTCATACGTGTAAAATCAGCTAAAAAAATCATAAGGTGTAATTTACAGAATTTTTTTAAGCTTAGGATGTCTACAGGCCTTCTTGGGAACTAGAGGGTTAACAACAACCAACAATCAATTTGATATCAAAGCGTCGCGTGTGCGTGTAATGCGGCTGTATGTGTGTTAGAATACAAATCGTGCCTCATCTATATTCATATACAGTCGTGTCTGGGTATAGTGAACACCCCATATAGCAAACACCTCGATATAGTGAACACCCAAATTTTTACATGGAGTACTCTAAATAGTGAACAATAAATAGTGAATACAATTTTGAAAGCAATTTCAAGCAAAAAACAACAAACAACACAAGAAGGAATAAAAAATGAAACAGGGGATTCCCCTAATTTGTATTTTTGCTGTTGATTGTTACAAAATAAGCTGTTTCTTCACCTTAGTGGTTATGTTTCGTGTCGAGTGGTTATCGATTGTGGTTGAAAGTGGGTTTTTTGTGTATTTAAAAGTTTCTGAGCACATAAAACGAGCTTTTGAACAAAAATTCTAACCTTGATATAGTGAACCACCTTAATGCGATGAACAGGCCTTGCAATAATTAGTTCACTATATCCAGACACGACTGTAATTGTTAGTCCTGACTGACTGACTGATTCATCATCGCCCATCCCAAATCGCTGAAACTACAAACATGAAAGTTGAACTGTGTGTCAACTTTAGAAAATGAACCTCCGTTAAGATGGGATTTTTTGAAATTCGGGGTCTAACGGGCAAAACATGGGTTAAGATTATGTATGAAGGAACGTGATTTAAATTGATTTGATCTTAAACTTGGGGAACCACTACAAATGAGAAATAATTCGACACGTGTTTTTCAGTTGTTTTTTTCGAAAATCTAAATTTGACGGTGTCAACAACGATTTTTTTCATTTTTGTATTGTTAAATCAAAATCTGACAGGTTAAGAGTTTGTAGCATGATACAAAAAATAAAGGTAGAGCCAATGCTTCTTCTCAGCCACCATGTTGCGCATCTGACACTAAACGATTTTTTGGCGTTCTCCTTCGAAAATGTGCTACCGTACTGTTGTTAGAAAATCTATTGAACATTTTTTAATACTGTAATGTATTGAGCAGCCGCCGTGGCTCAGTTGGTTAGTGCGTTGGACCGCGAGTCGCAGGCAGCAACCTCAGGTTCAAATACTGCCTGTAATAACATCTAAAAAAATAACGGGAAAACTCGTTTTCTCTTTCGGTGGCTGTCCTCTCAGCTGGAAATGGCAAACCTCTGAGAGTAAAAATTGCTTATGAAAAAGCTCCCAACCTGCCGTTCGGAACCGGCATTAAACTGTAGGTCCCTTCAACCCGCGTACAAATTCACACGCACAACACGGGTAGTTGCGGGAAGCTAGGCCTTAGTCTCGCGTAAGCGGGCTGTCGTGCCAGTCAATTAATTATTATAATGTATTGTCTGCTGCTGAGTTTGCATTAACATTGTTATACTTTCGCCAAAAATATATTAGTCACAGTAAAAAGTCTATTCTGTGTTTATTTTAAAAAAGATCTTAAAATTCTAAGAATTCTACGAATTTTAAGATCTAAGAATTTTAAGATCTTTTCTAAAATAAACGCATACTTGACTTTTTACTGTGACTAATAAATTTTTGGCGAAAATATGAAAAGATCTTAAAATTCTTAGAACCTTAAATATTTCTAACTTAATAAAGCCGATAGCCCTGGTAGCTAGTGCTGATAATTTATTGTAATTTTAATTATAATAAATAAATAAATAATAAATTCTAACTTAATATTATATCGAAGTGGCATCACGACTCAAGCTTTTTACGAATACGACGAACGTCAATAAACACGTTTAGTGTCAACAAATTTGACATCGGTTCTACCTTTATTTTTTGTATCATGGTTTGTATGGAGAAACATTTTGAGTTTAGGTTGTTTTAACTCAAACTTGGTGAAAGTGCTCCAAATGTTAAATAAACTGACACGCATTTTTCATTTTTTCGAAAGTTTGTGTTGGGGAAAACATGCTTTAATAGTTCTATTGCCTTCAAATATGGCTAAAGTACTTCAGAAATAATTAAACAAGTATTTTTTTCATAAATATACGACATGATTAACCCTTTCGGTTATTCTATGCCATATGGCATAGTCTCTTTTCAGTGCCTGTTTTAGGTAAAAAAACTTGTGGATACTATATTTTTGTTGTTCCTTAGAATAATTTGAAGTTTTAGGAAAAATACGAAATTAATAAACTGAATAATTAAGTTGAGAGAAGAGAAGTATACACGTTTTTTTAATGGTATATCTTGAGATAGTGAAGGAAGAAGAAGCAGACAAAATCAGATAACTTTTTTAATTTGACGTTTTCTTTCAATGTAGATACTTTTTTTAAAAAAATTTTGGCTGAAGTATATGAAGAAATATTCAAATTTTCGTTATGCATAAAAAGTTTTATTTTTAAGTAATTATTACAGCCACAACGATGTGGTTGCTCTCATAGAAAAATACTCCAAAATACAGGGTCCGAGTATAAAAGTTTCAAAATTTCTTATGGAATGTTGCTAACATAACCACATAGAAGCCTAAAACGTAAAATTTAAAATTTTAACTTTCCCCAGTAGAAAGCTGTACCGAAAGGGTTAAGAAAAACATGATTTATAGGCCCCATCGGGTTTGAACTTGCGTGCAAAGCCGCCGGGCTCCGGTCAGCTAACAGCAATCAAAACATGAAACTTAGGGCAGAACTAAAAGGAACAGGAAGCAAACTTCACTTCAAGCTTCAATCGTTCAGCAAATACCGAATGACACAAATCATAATTTTTTTTGCCCTATTTAACTACGCATTCAATGTTAAAAATTGCTTTCTTAAATATATAAGATATTTGATATTTTTCATTTGACTGCACTTAGTTGCCGGCAGCAGCGCAGCGCTGTGCATTCTGTTGCATTCTCAGCGCGCCATCGCAACGTCTTCGCCTTTAACAGCCGTGCCCTGCATTCCCCTCAACATTTTGGAGCCGCCTTTGTCAGTTGCAAATGCCACATCTTTGTCGCACCAGTGTGGACCACATCGTTATTCCCACTTCCCTGACAATTAAAGCGATTTATTACAGAAAATAAATAACTAAATAAAATATGAAATCAAAGTCTCGGTGTGCTGTGTGCCCAGCCGCAGCGCAGCAAGACGGCACATGTTACATTCAAGCGTTTGTCAGTTGCAAACACTCTCACTCACTGTTGCCAGCCGCCGACCACGCAGCTGAATATACCTAAAATATGCGCAAGACAAATTTTCTATATAGAAAATTCCAAGTTGACTTTTGAAGAAAATATTTTCTTTTAAGAAGCAAAAGGTTTCCACATTTTTCACATCTATTCAAGAACGATTGGCTTAAAGCCATTGCCAATTATACCAGGCTTGGTGGCATGGTTTGCTTTAAACTTATCCCAAAATTATAAAATGGACCATTTTAATTGGTGATATCGCTCAAACAATTCGGAATCTTACATAATATATTGGATTGTGAGGCTTCTTTTGAAACTTTCGAGCGTTATTCAGAGAAATTTGGTATAATGCAGCATACGGATTTCGCGATGAGAAAATTTCCCTTTATTTTGAAGTGGTCGAAGCATCGACCCCACTCTTGGCGTCATCGTAAGAAGTAAAGTACTGCTCGGCCAGCCCCAAGTCGTTGATCGCAACAAGTCGTAATAGGAAGGAGTAATGGACTGGAGAATGCGGCGAATGGAGAATGGTACATCCCATTGGAGCGCCTCCCAACTTTCTTTGACGATTATCCAAGTCCCTCAAATTGTGCATATATAAAGTATGTTTTTTACACTTCAGCGAGATGACACGTACTGGTCTTTAGGGGGGGAAATGATGGCGCTTGAAGGCATTTACAAGATAGTCCGGTGCGATTTAATGCTAGTTATGTTATCATTTGTAAGACTCTCAAAACTCATTTGTAGTACAACTACTGGTGGTATCCTTTAACAACAAACAAAAACACGGCAAATAGTTACGAGTGCATTTGGTCTATTTGGACAAACGTTTGTATCTGTGCATTATTTAATTGTCTATATGTATGTATAACTATGCAGAATTTTTCGACATAATGAGTCCACAATCGGATTAAACGCCGGTTACCTCCGTTCCCAATCGTTGTTTTATTTCACTGATCCAACCTCTATACACACCTCTACTTAAATCCTCTCAACATACATGCAAACCACAAATCCTTGCCCAGGCAGACAGCATTGACATGCAGGCCGCAAGGGCGACTCGTGTACTTTACGCATGAAATTTAATCACCGGCGAAGAACAACGCCGAGCCGAAGTTGTAAGCCAATTAACACGAAATTATGCAGCGTGACAAATTGCGTCGACAACGACCGAGAGACAAGAACAGGTACGACCACGACTCCCACTCCGGCAGCTCGACAGTGGTGGACGCCAAGTGGCGTGGACACTCGCACTTGCACAACGGACAGCAAATCGCCGACAAAGACGACAAAACGAAATACGAAAATTAAACGCTGTCAGCGCGCTACACCAGAAACTTGGTCGCTTGAAATTTATTCAAATGTTAATGTAAAAAGTTTTCTTATTGCTGGCGCTGTGTGCGAATACGAGTGGAATTCCTTTCACAGTCGCGCCTGTAGTGCTGAGATTTTATGAAATTGCAGGCAGCGAATTGTGAGCTCTTGGCTGAGTGCAGTTGACGCCGTGACAAGTGCGAGTACATGGTTGGCTATTTCGTGCTTATTTATTCATTTTTTGCTCAAAGTTATTAACCACTAAAGACCAAATTTTTGTGTAAATTCTTTGCGATTTATTGCCTCCAAATGCTGTCGAACTTCGTGATGCTTTGCGCTTAGTGACACCGAAATGGTTTATAAAATATAGAAAATAATTCCTTCTTCGGGCAATTAGCGCTCGTTTTAGAAGCAAAGTTCTACACACTAAGGAATCTTAAATGATTTTCCGGCCAAACATTTGCAATCTTCTGTATGAAATTATATAAAAACCCAAGCAAAATAGCTTCGAATTTTCATTAAAAAAAAGTTGTTGTTGAGTTTTCTCGATTCCACAGCTGAAGGGAGCAAATAAGAGCTAAAATCAAACAAATAAGACGATGCAGCAATGTTTTCTGAAAAGTAATAGGAGATGGAATCCCACAGTTTGTTATAATGCCAAATAGTGGAGCACGCAAGCAGGTCTTAGGTGCCAGTCTTTTTTAAAAAATTGTGGACAACAACTATGATTTCAAATAGTATGGAACTCAAAAGGTGTGTGCCAAAAGTTTGTGAAACTGCCAAAAATTAAATTCTACGTGTGCCACTAATGCCAAGCAACTTTTCAAAAAGTTTCAATACTTTCAATACTAACTTTTGAAAAAATGCTGACTTCATTTCAGTAGAGCCACCACGTCTTTATAGGAAGATTTTTATTAGTACTGATGTAGAAAAGGTTTTATAGTCACAATCAAGGGGCCACAGTAGATGCAACGGTCATTCAAATCACTTTTCGAGACTTTGAAAAATTAATGTATCGGGTGTTTTTTTTAGAGGTATAGAACTTCGAATTGAAATAAAACACAAGAAAATCGTTTTAATGTCCATCAATTTGGCTTTATTGGAAGGATAATTTTATGCCATTAATGTTTAAATATGATTTCGGGTATGTGGCCGCCGCGGCTGGCTCGAATAAAGCCAATTCTACAGGTCCAATTTTCAACCACTTTTTCGAGCATTTGGGGCCGTATGTCGGCAATAACGCCACGAATGTTGGCTTCCAAGTCCCCTAACGTTTCTGGTTTGTTGGCGTAGACGAGCGACTTCACATATCCCCAAAGAAAATAATCCAATGGTGTCAAATCACACGATCTTGGTGGCCAATTGACAGGTCCATTCCGCGAAATTATGCACTCATCGAATGTTTCCTTCAATAAATCGATTGTGACGTGCGCTGTGTGGCATGTAGCGCCGTCTTGTTGGAACCACAACTCATCCACATTTATGCCATCCAATTCGGGAACAAAATAGTCGGTTATCATGGCTCTATACCGGTCTCCATTAACGGTAACTGACTCCTCTTCTGACTGGGTCCTCTTCAACATTTTGCTCTACAGCGGCAATTGTTTCTTCGGTGCGCACTGTTCGACGTCTCTGCGGATGCGTATTATCACATAGAGTAAACGTAGTGCGAAAACGACCCATGGTTAACCGAATTAATTGCTCTGATGGACGATTATGTCGACCATAAAATGGACGGAGCTTGCGGTAAACTTCGCGAACTGAACCATTATTTTCGAAATAAATTTGCACGATTTGCAAGCGTTGTTCTTTTGTCAACCTGTTCATGATGAAATGGCAAACCAAACTGAACATAAATGACATTAGAGTTGCCAGATTTGACTACAAAATGCCAGTTTTATCTCTATTCGAAAAACAAACCTCTAAAAAAAACACCCTATAGTATGTTTTTCGTGTTTGTTTGCACGTTTTTTGTTTGTCTGTTTATTTATTTGTCTGTTTGTATGTTTTTCCTTTATAGACTCAAATTTGACACGATGGGTGGAAGAAGGTTTCTGGATATAGTTATATTGCTAGTTTTTGGACAAGGAAACATGGCACTGCCCACACATTTCATATGCACATTATTGAATATCTAACGTCGCAATGATAAGTCGGACAGCGTTGAAATTTGGTTTAGCGTCGTATCGAACAATAGGCATGCGTATCAGAAGTTTAGAACAATAAAGCTGCAAAGCCGAACGGGCTACCGGCAGAATTCTGCAAGGCCGGCTGAATGGGAGCATGCATCAGCTCATCACTAACACCATTGAAACTTTAGTGCCCTTTGTCCTGTGTTGTAGAAAGGCGATCGAACAATAAGCACCAACAACATGGGTATCAGCCTGCTTCCTATTGCATACAAGGTCCTGAAGGCTTGATTACACGTAACGAGTAGAGTGCTGAGACAGCAACTCGAACGAGTACTCGTTTCGTCTAAACAGTAAGGCGAGTTGTTGATTGAGTCAGTGACCGAGTAGAGTGGCGAGAGAGTCACTAGAATGACATTTTGTTTACTAGGCCGAGTACTACTTTACCGTTATATTTTTCTCTTTTTCGCAGCGATTCGCGGAATCGCTCGTAACATGCGGAATGCGTCACACACCACTTTCCGCTCGGTTGAGTTTACTTGCGCGAGTTGCTTAGTTCATTTTGTGCAAATTCAAAACCGAACTGACTCGCCACGTGTGAAAATACTCGCTTTTGCTCGTCATCCCAATTCTCTCGGCCTAGTACCATTTTGATGTCTCGCCACTCTACTCGTTACGTGTTATCAAGCCTTAACGATCGTACTAAAGGGTGCCTCAACAGAAACTTGCATTTGAAATTGGCTGAAAAATAATTAACGCACAGGTATTTTTCCAAACGGGCTTTTTTTTATTAGAACGGTACATCCATGCCGAAATACAATTTCCTTCATGTAACTGCCGTTGCTGGCTTTACAGTACGTCATTATTTCGACCCAATTTTTCACTATATTTTGCAATGCGTGCGGCTCTATCTCGCCGATGGCTCGTCGAATATTGACTTTCAAGCCGTCAACCGACGCTGGCGGGTCCACATAAGTAACATCTATTCTTCACGTTTCCCCACAAAAAACAGTCTAGCGGAGTCAAATCGCAGCTGGTTTCGCGACTTGTGTGGCACGCTGCGCCATCCTATTGAAACCACAAGCCAGCCAAGTCCTCTTCTTCGATTTTTGAGAACAGCCAGCCCGTTAACATGCGCCGATAGCGCTCACCGTTGACTGAACATTCACTTTGGAAGTAAAATTTCAACACTTCCCAGCGTTCTTCGAGCGAAAAGCGATTCATATTCGTTAACAGCAAACAATAAACTAATTATCTGTCAAAGAATGACAGACGTAAGTGCTGCCAAAGTTGATTTACTCGTTAGTTCGTTAGCGCTGATTGGACCTTATATGAGTGTGGCTGCAGACCTCGTTACTTACTTACTTACTTAACTGACCATAACCGCTATCGGGTTACGGCCTGCCGCCAGACCTCGTTACATTATGCCCAATTCTGGATCCATCCAAGTCAAATCGATACTGAAAATCGATTACAAAGAAGCGGATTTGCAGGATCCCTGCAAAACTCGTGAGACTTTGCAGAGCAACGTTGAACAATACCCGCAGCTCCGTCAAGGTTGGAAGTAACCTCTCCGACCCTCTCTGCAAGCAGAAATCAACGCTTTATGGAATGCATCATACATCACCCACTCCAAAATTTTCGAGGGCATTCAGGCTGCTTTCAGACACTGAAAGCAGCAGTTGCAAAATCGATGATAGTCTTACTACGGGCCACACATCACAGAGTCACTCTCCGCTGGGTTCCCGGAAGCTGTGGAGTGAAATAAAACGACCTTGGGGATGAAATGGCAGAAATGCGCCGTTGAATGTCTGTTTGCTTGTTGTTTGGTCACACGACACTAAAACTCAAAAACTAGAAGGCCGATTGAGCTGAATCTCTCACGGAATGTTTGTCTTGACTAAATCTCGGTAAACCACGTAGTGCGAATACGACCCGACAGGTGGGCGTGGCACTTCCCATATAACTTAAATTTTCCATATGGATTATCTTTGTAAATTATAAGTCGGAAAGCATTGAAATATGGTACGTATCGTTTTACTGGTAAAATTTTATGAGAGTTAGATAAGGGGCGTGGCATTTTTGAAGCGATGCAATAGTTTTGAACAACTTTGGAACTAAAGGTCACACATCAACCACATTTGGCACAGCCTTAGGGTTATCGCCTGCCCTACGACAGGGGGGGGGGGGGGGAATGGGGTGGGTATTGGACGAGGAGGCATGGCACCGCAAATACAACCCAAATATTTAATGTGAAATAGCTTCGGAATTATAAGTCGGACAACATTGAAATTTGATACGTTGTCATGGCTTAGACGTGTCGTTCGAGTGGTAACGTTGTACGTGCATTGGACAAGGGGCGTGGTACATATTCTGTGACTCAAATTCTCCGCGCAACTTTGGAACTGTAAGTCGCACATCAATGAAACTGGGTCGGACCCTTCGACTGGAGGAATGGATTGGGCACTGCATAAAAGGGGCGTGGTAGCACACATACAGTGTTGTATGAAGATACTTGATTTATTGGGCCCATTGACTTCAAACTTGCATGCAAAGCCGCGGCGCTCTGCCAGTATTCAACGTTTAGCTATCGACAAAAAACAATACGAACGCCATATTGGGGTTTCTTATAACAGTAGGACTGGCTAAATACCGATCGTTGGCATCGACGCGAACAAATTGTAACGATAGGACAGTCTGTCGCTGTGCAAAGCAAACCTGTCGCTACGAGCCGTGCTATAATTCAACCTGGCAATGATGGCCGCGACAATGGAAACTTTTAGTCCAACCTGGCAATGATGGCCGCGAATGGGAACTTTTAGACCAATCTGGCAATGATGGCCCGCGATCATCATGGAAACCTTTAGTCCACTCTGGAACGTGCGAGAACGATCTGACCGGGATCCGGGCAGGTATAAAAGGCAGCCGGGCATGGCGCAGCGAGTCAGTCTGATTTTGACTAGTGAAGGTGCCACACGGAGTAATTAAGCAAATAATTAAGTGTAAAGACAGTAAAGTGTGAAATTGGTGAAATAAAGTGATTGTTGGTCTTCATTGACTCCGTTTGGATAACTAAAGTTGTTTTATCTTCAAATTGCACAATCCAGTGATACGTACCAGCCCACTAGAACTAGCATTCGTAACAATATGGTTCACTTTGTCCTTGAGTATGTACTTTCATAAGACAACTCATTGAATTATATACAACTGTCGCGATACATTGGAATATTCTTTTACACGCAGATACTACACACTCTTCACCTCAACCTTACCTACCCTAACTCAATCTAACCACGTTAACTCGCAAAAAATGCTCCACGCCGCTGATTATTTCATTTTCGCAGCCGCAGTGTAACTGTTTCACATTTGTGTTTCACATTGTGTGCAAAGTGCTTTGAAAGCAGATCACACGCGGCCAGACCGGCGTCATGCCACATCGGCGTGTCGTCGGCAATGGCATAATACATATACCCTGACAATGCAGCTCCGCGTCCCGAGAGCGAGTGCTTATTTAAATTCGGCCAGAAGCACGACATGTCGCTTAGCTGCCTGCCGTGTCGCGCGCTGATAGCGAATTTGTTGCACAATAACAAATTAAGAGCATGTAATTTACAATGACATAAAATTATATTTAATGTCAATATTAGCAACACAGTCCACGTATGAACGCCAAAGTGAAACTGCTGCCACTTAAATTCGAGCGCAAGCTTCAATCGGCCAAAGCCAACAAGCAGCCAGCCAATAGTGCGCACGCAAGAAAGTCCACTGTATGCATGGCGTAAGCATTTCTTTTAGGTTTTTGATTTTGTTATTGTTGTTGTAGATGAAGTATCGAGGACTGAGTGTTTGTACTTTCTGTTTTTTAGAAATTGCGTGTCGCGGTGGTGCTTGGTCGGCCGCGCAACGAAGGGAAGGGGGTGAAGAAGGTATAAAAGTGATGGCAAGCGCCAGGAGCGGAAGAGAAAGAAGTAAAGCAAATGCGGTTGAACCTTTAAAGTTGAGTTATGCAGCGAGCAAGCAAAAGTGTTGTAAGCTACATGAAGAGGAAGACCAAGTAGAAGAAGAAAAAGGAGACGAAGAGGAAAACAAATAAATATACAGGAGCAACAGCAGCGAGAAAAATGTATTATGGCAGGTAATTAAAATGCCAACGAAAAGGTGCGTTGCATGTTGCACCGCCTCCACTGTTGTCGCGCTGCACTCCATCGCACTTACATTTGCAGCAGACACTTACATATATAAATTATATACATATGTTACGTATACATATGTACACATCAGTGCGGCGCACAGTGTTGCGAGTTCATATAGCGGAGTGACAAAAATAGAAGGAGTGGTCGTACATAAAAGAAATTTGGCATGCAACTATTGTAAGAAAAGAACTTACTGTGAAAAGTTTCAATTAAATCGGACCAAAACTTCGACCACCTCCCATAGTTACAACCGGATCTGAAAAAACTTCATATCAACAATGAAAATTATCTCAGTTCGCAAAAGCTACAATTATAATATTTGTATTTTAATATAAATTTATTTATTTATTTATTTACAAGTTGAAGTATAAATATAAATACATTTACTACAAATAATAAACAGCACTAGCAGTGATCAAAATGAGCTCATTTCAAAAGTGATTGAAAATAAAATCTCGATAAATTGCTCCACAGCTGTTCAAAAGTTGCTCTTAGAGGGTTAAAATCTATGACCCCCACTAATTTTTCCATCTAAATATTTCTGTTGAACATAACACCCCTATTTTCCACCCTTAATGAGGCTCCCATACAAAATCATCGTTTTTATAAAGTGGGCTCCCGCTGCTCTCAGGTTCGTTCCAGACGTACCATATGTAAGACTGATCCCCATTTATTTGCCGTTTCGAATGTTTTTCCTACACAAACCTAACCGCCATATCCAACTCTTAAGAGAGCTGCCATACAAAACTAGTAATTTTCAATGGAATTGGCTACCCACTTGTAAATGTAGTAAAGTAAGCGAGGAAACATCGTATCTGGGAAAGTACTAAACCGATTTGAATAATTTATTCAACAATCGTCAACATTCCTGAGTGCAAAAAATACAAAATTAATTAAAGTTTAAAAAATCATCACCAGAGGGCACCTCCCATACAAACGAAGCAGTGAGGTTGTCAACTTTTGGATTTGTATGAAGAAAAAATCAAAGTGTATTGTCGAAACTCCATTAAACCCTCTATTTCGAATATATAAGTAATCGTAATTGATTTTCCGAAGCTATCATCAACAAATTTTTCCATCAGCCACAGAGCATTAGTTGACCGATTGTTAACTATCAACCAAACGTTGAAAATATCGCGAATTTGCATTCAAGTCTTCCCTGGAAAAGTGTCAATAACTTGAATTCGCGCAAATATGTGCAGTTGAAAATTGTACAGCATAATGTAACATATCTGCCAAAACAAAATATCTAAAAGTTTCGAATGTGATAAAAAGTGGATTTTTTTTTTAATCACCTTTAAAGTTTTAACTCAGTTTTTATTCAATTGTTTTCTTTGTTTCATTTTCTTCATAACGTTACTGCGCAGACGTGAAAAGAATCAGCGAAATTTTGGACTTGTCAGACCTAAATTATATTATACTCAAGACAACAGTAAGTTTTAGGGACTGGCTTATAATTGATTTTGAAATATTGAACCTCAAAGTGAAAGCAAAATTGTGCTGTTTGTACACAGTTCAGAGCTCATAACTTTTATGCTATCCAATATTTTTTCTTAAAACTTGAACAACAAAAAACTTAAAACTTCTTGACAAAATTTCATACTCAGATTTTTTTTGGTTATAAGTTATAACTTATACATATAACTTATAACATTGCATTTTTGTCACTACTCGCAACACTGTGCGGCTTGTTCCCTCACAATCGTTGTCGTCGTCGTCGTCGATAATAGCAACAACATTATTAGGCCGAGCAAAGAAGCAAAGTTGCGCACATACAAAAACAACTTTTCGCAGCACACAAAAACCAGCAAAGGACTTTATAAACAAAACATTAAGCAAAGGCAATGAAAAGTAATACAAAATATTAAAATTTAATTAGTTCACGTTTTCCGCGTGCATCTTTCAGCTGCAGCTCGTGCGCATTCCTCATAATGGAACAGCTAAATGTTATGTCATAAAACGAAATGGCGCCTCTCTGCAAATAAATCGCACTTAATTTCCAACTAAATTACAGCGCGTAAAGTGTTGGGCTGCGTGCACCTTTGCCGCCGCGCAAAATTTATGTGCCGCATTAAGTGTCGCTTACGCTGCAAAGAAATTTGAATGCGCCCCTTGCGACGCAGCCACCGTGTGCCATCCGTCATTTGCGCCGCAGCTGTGCGTTGTTGATAGTTTGTGGTCGCTATTTCATGCTCTGATATGCAGGTTGAATTATTTTCGCTACGAAGGGCATCAGATAACTCTTGGTGGTAAAATAATTGGCGCTTGTCGGTTTGTCTGTCAAACAAACGTTGCCATTCAAAACGCCATTGTAGTGTTTGCACTTGTTTAAAAGTGAGCAGAGTGAATTTTCTGAATTAAAAACATCGTAGGAAAAGGAAAACAAAAAAAAAAGAAACCTCAGAACTTTTCCAAAAGGCTTGAAAAATTGAAAATGGAACAAGCAAGGATTTATATATCAGCAATACAGATAACACAGAGCAACAAAATCGACACTTTTTTTTTTTTCTAAAATCAAACTATACTTTTCTAAAGGATTTTTGGACGCTGATCGCAACTGCGTACTTAGTTTTTTGATTGTTTGAGCGGCGTAGGAAATATTGATGGTTTTCCGCGGAGGGCATTTTCCATGTTTTTTGACCATTATACGCATGCAGTTCCTACAAACCTGAAGTCTTAAATGTCATTTCTTTAACATAGATTAACAATACTCTAACTATGTATTTAAAATTTAAAACATTAAATTCGGTTCAAATTTGCAAGAGTAATTCATTTGCAAAGTCAAATTTTCAGTTACTTTGCAAGATTGCGAATACACAAAAGAATTTTGCTTCCAAAAAATATATATTACCATACAGTGAAAGAAGAATGTTGGGGCTTTCAATTAAAAAATAAATTTTTGAAATACGATGTTTGTAATAGAGTATATGTTCAAATATGTAAGTTCTCCATTCAGAAATTCAGCAACAAAAGCAAGGATTTACTTTTGAGCTATAATATCGGAGCACAATTTTAGGCAGCAGTATGAAAATGCTCCCATTCAACAAATGCCCTCAATTCATAAAATTTTCAGCTTTCGAATTTTGAATTTTTTGTCCCTAAAAATATGTCGCAATGAAATATGGAAAATCAGCAAGTAGTTTGCTAAGTGTGTGTGGTTGAAATTTTTACTTGTGTGATGCAACTCTTTTTAGAATAGCTCCTACAGTAATGAACCAATTTAAATTTTGTTAATGCCCTTGAAAAGACAAATATTGACGCTTGCGAAAATACTTTAAATACTTTCGTCAATGACGCGAAGATCTTTAGGAGATTTCAATACAAACTCGTGTTCAGAAGGTGAAGTCGCATTTACACTCTAATGAGCATAGGCCGAGAATGGCACATGCAACACAAAAAATCTGTTCTATAAGTTTAAGTTACAACCTTACACTATACATTGCACACTAACTCCTAGTTGAAAATTGCAACCCCGAATTTAAATGAATTTTTATAAAAAATTCGCAAACATTGAACTTTGAGGAGCCATAGCCGTGTTAACCCTTGACCAATCGAAATCGACTATGGTCAAAATTATAGCTTGAGGATTCGTTATTGTGTCATAAAAAAATTATCGTGTTTTTAAACATATTATAAAAGCAATAAAAATTCAAAGATGAAAAATCGTGGAAAACACCTCCTAGCAAAAACCACCAATAACTTACAAACCGCTCAAACAATCAAAAAACGAAGTACGCAGTTGTGATCAGCGTCCAAAAATCCTTTAGAAAAGGTTTACTAGAACTCGGAAAAATTTTGGCTGTTGCTCAGTGTAATCTATATACATATATGTACATAGGTATGTAATTGATTGTCCTGACTGACTGGCCCAACGTCGCCCAGCCCAAACCAAATTTAAAAGTTGTACCATAGGTTCATTTTAGAAAGAGAACCTCCGTGAAATTTTTTGAAATTCGGAGTTTAATGAAGGGAAGGAATGCTTATGGTGTTATGTGAAGAAACGTGATTAAATGAGCATATACATTTCAAACTTGGCTAAATGAAAAATAATTCGGATTTGCATTTTTCAATTTTCCGAAAATCAACATCTAATGGGGTTAAGGTTTGTATAGAGAGACATGATTTAATGTACCTATTGACTTCAAATATGGTGAAAGCACTACAAATTATAACTAAGTAGACATTTATTTTTCGTTTTTTCATCACGTTTCATAAAAATGACGGACCGAGTTTTTGTTTTTGATTCAAAAATAAGCCTCATGTGGTAAGTTCAATTTTTCAAAATGTATTCTGAAAATTATTTTCTGAGTAATACTTTTCGCTCATGAAATACAAATTCTACTATGAATTATAAACTTTTTCTTTAAAGGAATGAAAGCAAAAATGCGATTTTTCCCGATACCCACCCAATGTTATGAATGTGTGTACTCTAGATCTCGCTCTAAAGTTCTGTATTGGTTACATTATTCTCTACGGAAAAAAGAGGATTCGATTGCAATAACAATTGCGATAACGCAATTGAGGGTCACAAATCAGCACTGTTGCTGTTAAGTTTCAGTAAAGAATTGAACTACGCTTGAACCATGCCAATTTCGAAAACCAATTAGTATTATTTTTACTAACGCCACGCCCCCTTGTTCAATACCCGCACCATTCCCTCTGTTGAAAGGGAAAATGGTAGGTTCGAACTATGTTTCATTGGTGTGCGACTTACAGTTTAGCAAACTAATTGGGTCACAAAAAGTGTGTCACGCCCCTTGTCCAACGCCCATCAAATCTTACCAGTAGAATGACTCATTTTTTGGGACGACAGGGTACAAAATTTCAGTGTTGTACAACTTACAATTTCGAAGATATTGCATTATAAAGATTTTGCTTGTATGAGTGGTGCCACGCCCCCTTGTTCAATACCCGCCCCATTCCCTTTGTCGAAAGACATGACTTACTAGTAAGTTCGTAGTGAATTTAATTGACGTGTGACTTATGGTTCCAAAGTTATCGTCTGAAAATTTGGGCTGGTGAAAATAAACCTTTTTCTGACAACTACGAATGCAACAAAAAAAACAGTAAAATCGGTACATCCGTTCTCAAGTTTTTCCCAAATTTTCTTTTCGCATAAACCTGAACTGACTCAAGACGAATCCAACAAAGAAAACCCCATGGAAATCGGCCGGTCCGTGTGAGCGTGATACATCCACTTTCTTTTATATACATATATAGATGTATAGGTTCTACTCTATAGGACTCTGCCCGTGCTCCTATCTGCCGCAGAAGCATGGACAACGACATGGCGGCTCAAGGGGTGTTCAAGTGGACGGTAGGGCCCAAAATCTTCGGCCAACAACGAGCTGTAAGAGAGGTTTAAGGACATTGGCGCAGCGAGTGGCGCACACAGGGGGATTTTGGGGGCTCAAACCCCCCCCAAAAACACAAAAATTGCTGGTACAAAATATGGTTTCGAGTGGTATTTGGCTCAAAAGTTGTACGCAAAAGCCCTCCAAAAGGAAATCCTGTGTGCGCCAGTGGGCGTGCAGCACGTTTGTTGCAGGCCTTAACCCGGCAACGGGTTGTTATAGTAAGGTATATAATGTAGATCGGTGCAGATAAATACTGTGAAAATATTGAAATTTAATCATTATATGAGATACAAATGAGTTTTGATGGATTAAAGATCAATTCCAATTGGGCCATCTTGTAACTGTATTTATGTAAAAGCAGCATGTGATGTGAGGGTTGGCAGGAAGGCTTCAAGTTTTTCATAGACATTGTGCTATGCTCAAAGGAGTAGCTGACATTGGATAGTACTTTAAATAAAATACATTCCACTAAAAGCTTTCCCCAAAAAAAGCTTTACCCCTTTATCGGTCAATATAATATTTTAAACCAAAAATTGTGTTTCCCTATAGCTCCTGTTTAACCCATTAAGCCCTGAGCGTTGCGTTTGCGCAACGTTTGGGAATTTCGCTATATTAAGTTATTCATAAAGATAGAAGACTTGAAAATGGGTAGAATTGGATTAGAATTGATCGTTTTAGATTCTGCCATACTCAAATTTCAAAATTATTTAAATATTCATACGTTTTTTTCGATCCAAAGTCAAAGGTTTTTTTTGGGAAATTTTTGAAATTCAATCAAAAATACTTATTCTTCAAACCTATCAAAATCCCTTAGTGGGCTGCATTTTGCAATGCTAAACTATTTAAAAATAAGTTTTGAAAATTTTTTTTTTTGATTTTTCAAACAAAAAATATGCTTTCAGTTTTGTGTTGCGCGATAAACACTACGCGCAACTGTTGTTGCGCTAAACACTGCTAATTTTCATACAACGCAACGCGTGAAAATGTCAGTTGATATTTTATTGGCACATTTTATTTTCTGAAAATGTTTGATTTTGTTTATTTGTGTAATTTTTGCGAAAAACATGCAAAAAAAAAACATGGTATGAATGTTTTGCTTGATTTTTTTTCTTGATTAGGTCAATTAATAAGATTGTGTAAAATTTTATGGAAATCGCACAAGCCTTTCTGGGGTCAGGTTTTAATGGGTTAATAACACACTTTTAAAAACACACTTTTTTTAATTTTGTTTACGTAATTTTAAATCGTTTATTCAAAACAATGTCCCTTGTTACAGGACAATGTTACACACAGTATTTGACCATATAAAAGCTGAATATTATATATTTGCATTCAAACTTGTTCAAAACCCATTATTTATATATGTATTTACACATTTTTTTTATAAAAAATTTGAATGTATTTCGCAATTTCCAAACAACTTTTTCTTTTTTTGCAAATCAAATACTTGTTGCGTTGTCAGAAAATTTCTAAATCCCAATATTTTGTAATTTTTAAATATTTTAACCAGTAATTGTTGTTCTTTGATTAATAATTTTTTCCCATAAATATTGCATATTCCTTGATTTTTATTGTGTTTTTGTTTGCACAGAAATAGTTAATGCCACTTTTTTAAATTATTATTATTTTTTTTTGTCAAGAGTAATCGTCAGTTAAACTACACGAATATCAATTCATATTTCAATCACATCAGCCACACCCCATAACGACAACTTGTGGTTAATGGCTCAATTTAAGCCATTCAAATGCGCACAAACAAACACACACACACTTGAATCGGATTGAAAATCGTAATAACATTTATTCGACGGTAATATAAAACTAGCAATCGCAGCATTTGGCACGTTTATTACTATACAAAATTTATTAACATTACATCAATATTTAATTAAACAAACGCATCGCAGTCGCTCAACCGCTGCATAAATGCATCATTACAGTCTGGTCGGGCAGTAAACTCGACGTTTTATGTGCGCCAATGCCTTAACTGTAAATGTTTATTGCCTATATGTCGCGCGCGCGCACACACACACACACACACACATACGCGCTCGCAGGACACACAGCAATTTATTACTTGTTAGTGTGAGGGCCGTCTTATGGGCGAAAATGCAGTTAGCCAAAATTGGCCTAACTATTGAATTGCAGTCGGACAGTGTGTTTCAATTCGAATCAGAAGTTCGGCTCGAAGTGAAAACTCTTCCAGCTAAACGAATACAACCACAGACTATTTACAGAGTATTTCGCACGCTGCAGCCGTGCCAGCCAAAAGTCGTTAACTTCTCGGCGTAGACGTAAACAGTTTTGAAAGCCAGCGCAGTAATAACAGCTGAAAAGTATTAGCCTAGTTAAGCGCAGACAGTTTCAGACGTGTGGTCAATATACGAGTATAAGTATGTACACGTGTATGTGTGTGTGCGCCGTGTTGAAAAGCGCCAAGCGGTTATATCACGCAGTTAGCAATGCCAACAACGTCCACCGCTGCCGCCACTGCTATTCATGCCGTGCGGGCTCATGTGCCGGTCAAAAGGCACTTTTATGCTGCAACCATGTGTCACAAAGGCAGAAAGAAGCGTCGCACAGTGATCCGAAGTGGGACAAAAATAGAAAAATTGTATGTCACCGATTTCAAAGAAATTGATGTCATTTGAAAGATAATACTTTCACTAAGCAAGATCTCAAATTATTTCTTAATCGGGTAAATTTTTAAAGAGTTATAGCATTTACAAGTTGATCAAAATCAATCTAGAAAAATTGTTTTATCATAAAATGCAGTTTTGAGCGTCGTATTTTGAAAAAAAAGTTAAATAAAAACGGGGTTGTACGTTATTTAAACAAAACATTTTTTTTTATTAAAAACTATTAAAACTATATATTTTGTAGATCGCAAATGTCGAATCGCGCATTATCAGACCTACTTTTTTACGCAATCCTATAGAATGAACTTTCTTCTTTTGGATCAATAAAAAAAATTCTGCGATTTCCTGCGATCTTGAAAAAAAAAAATAGAATTTTTGTAAACTACTCTAACTAAACTAAACTTTGCAGCCGCCGTGGCTCAGTTGGTGCGTTGGACCGCGAGTCGCAGGCAGCAACCTCAGGTTCAAATACTGCCTGTAATAACACCTAAAAAAAAAAATAACGGGAAAACTCGTTTTCTCTTTCGGTGGCTGTCCTCTCAGCTGGAAATGGCAAACCTCTGAGAGTAAAAATTGCTTATGAAAGAGCTCCCAACCTGCCGTTCGGAACCGGCATTAAACCGTAGGTCCCTTCAACCCGCGTACAAATTCACACGCACAACACGGGTAGTTGCGGGAAGCTAGGCCTTAGTCTCGCGTAAGCGGGCTGTCGTGCCAGTCAATTATTATTATTATTATTATTATTACTCTAACTAAAAAAATTGTATGTTTGTACCCAACGTTGAGGTGCCCACCGGTACATTCACTTTGGTACGGAGCTTGTAACGCCCAGAAAGTGATGTAACTAGAAAGAAAAAGTATAGTAGCACTGTCGCTATTTAAAATGGGCATGGTCAGCCCACTAAAAGCAGAGTTGCCATACGGAAGTCTTTCATAACACATGAAAACTTCTATATTAACAAAGCCAATGTGACAAATTATTAACGTTTTATAAAAAAATGGGGTTTGCTTACTCGTTTAACCCGTTAAGAGCCATATTATCTACTTCTGTTTTCATTATTGTGAAATTTGTTGTTAAAATGTGATTTAATGCTAATATTTTCTGAGAATAAGAAGGAAAGTTAAGGAAGGCAATTTTGTTAAAATTACGTTGCATTATTTACACTTGTTTACAATAAAGAAGAAAACTATGGGAGAAAACTATTTGTAAAATAGTTGTATTTCAATTGAACTGTTTGTGTGGGATTAAAAACATTATTCTTGATGATAGTAAAACTGAATAAACTGAACTTTTTGAAAAATAACAATTATTTTCTTTCATCTTGGAAATTTTACTGCAATGCTATCTCCATAGCTGAGTCATCTCTATGTTAAGTTCTACGGAAATAAAAACAAAAAAGCTTTCTTTCAAGCAACTTCATCGCCCTCTTTCCACCCTTTAAAGGTCGAATATAGAAAAACGCTGAAATACGTATTTCGTTATTTTTCTTTAAGTATATATATACAAAATTTTAAAACAATCCGACCAAAAAACAATATCCGTCTCTATAAGCTTCACCACCCCGTTTCCGGCCTGTCAAGGTCGAATTTTTTAAAATCGCTTCTTTTTAAAGGTTGACTTTTTAAAATACAACTATTGACCAAATTTCATAATTATAGTTCCAGCGGTTTGGGCTCGGTGGTGATGGCATACTTGGTTATATATATTCGATTTTTTTAAAACTATATTTTTTTTTGAAAACAAACATCATTTTTGAAGTCAGTAGCCCCAAATAATTCATATTGCAAATTTTCAGCGAACTTAGAGCACTCCTTCTATTTTTGTCCCAATTTTGTATGGAGTCGAAACACTGTGCGTCGCGTCGGTCTGGCTGTCAAACTGGTTTGCACTCAACACGTATTGGATGCGCGTTGAACGCTGCCCGACTCAGCGAACGCTACCAGTCGGCGACACAGCCAAACAAGCAGCAAAATGTTACAGTTATGTAATTTTCCAACAGCGCACCGCGTGGGTCATTGTCAGGTTCAGCTTTTGACACAATGGAAAAGAATCGATGATTCGTTCTGACTCTCTGTCGTCATAAAATTCCAACACATGTATGTAACTGTTGACTTGGCTAGTTGAATGACTTCGAGAAGCGCTTCGAAATACATAAACATACATCTCGATTTTATGAATATTCGAAGTAACGGTGATGCCAACGGTTGGGAGAACCGAGAACAAAGAAATCACAGTTGGAAACAATGTTATTTTAAATAAAATTATATTGCGTATATGTTATCATATACGACTAGCTGGGCCCTGCGGCTTTGCACGCAAGCTCTCCTGTTTCCCCCAAACGAATTCTTAACCCATTGTTGAGCCCATCAGATTTTGATTAAAAAACCAACTGTCCAACTATCTTTGATTTGGACATTTCACATTTACTCCAAACAAATTCTTAACCCTTGGCTTACCATGGTAGATTTCGATTTTCAAAAAAATTAAAAGCACGTTTTTATTATTTCCCAATTGAAGTGCTTTTGATTATTTTGAAGTCAGAAGGCCCAATAAATCTTGTTTCTCTATACAAATTGTTACCCCATTGTTGACCCCGTTAGATTTCGATTTTCAAAAAAGTGAAAAACACGTGTCAAATTATTTTTCACTAAGAGTACTTTCAAAAGACTCAAAAAATGTGTTTCTCCATACGTACTTTTAACCCGTCGTTGATCCAGTTAGATTTTGATTTTAAAAATAATGAGAAACACTTGTCTAATTTTATTTATTTCAATTATTTTTACATTTGTTGAAGTCAGTAGGCCCATCGGTTCGTGTTGTTTGTTTCGGAGTCTCTCCGTAATTAAACCTTAAACCATAGTTGCGCCAGTTAAATTTTGATTTTGTTTTGTTGAATTTTGATCTAGAATATTTTCAGGAAGTTCGAAATCAATATGTCTATTAAATCCAGTTTTTTTCAAAGAACACCTTAACACATGTTTTGCTCCTTTACACCCCGTATTTAAAAAAAATCCCGTCTTTTGCGGAGGTTCAGTTTTTTCAAGATGTACCTATTATTTAAACTTAATGTTTATAGCTTCAGCGGTTTGGGCTGGGCGATTATAAATCAATCAATCAGTCAGTCAGCCAGGATGAACAACCTATGTATAAAAAATGGAGGCGGTACCACGCCCCTCGTCTAATGCTCACAAATTTCTTCTAGTCGAATTGTGTTACTAAGTGGAAAGTTCGTACAAACTTTCATTGATGTGCGACTTACAATTCTGCTGAAATGTTGAGACAAAAAAAATTTGCCACACCCCTTGTCAAACGCCCATCAAATCTCATCAGTAGAATGACACATCTATGAGACGACGGTACACCAACTTTCAATGCTGTGCGGCTAACGATTCCGAGGAGATTCCATATTAAAGAATTGAGTTCTATGGGCGGTGCCACGCCTTTGTCCAGAATCCACCTTATTCCCCTGCTGAAGGACACGACTTAATCGTAAATTTGTACCGATTGTCATTGATGTGAATGCTATAGTTCCACCGGAATTTAAAAAGTGCCACGCCCCTTGTCCAACGCCCATTAAATTTTACCGGTGGAACGACACGTCTGCGCCATGACGCTGTACAAAATGGCAATGCTGTGCGAAGTATAATTCCGAAGCTATTCCATATTAAAAAATGGAGTTGTATGGGCGGTAGCACGCCCCCGTGTCAAAAACCCACCCCATTCCTCCTGTCGAAAGACACGACCAAATCGTTAGTTTGTACCGAGTGTCATTGATGTGAACGCTCTAGTTCCAAAGTTACACCGGAATTTAAAAAGTGCCACGCCCCTTGTCCAAAGCCCATTAAATTTTACCGGTCGAATTACACGTTTACGCCATGACACTGTACTAAATTTCAATGCTGTCCGACTTATAATTCCATCTAATTCTATCTTAGGTGCAGTTAAAAGAATTAAATTTGCATGAAGGCTTTGAATTGAAGACTTCTTCTAGCCTAGTTAGAATGATCCCGCTTAGATTAAATATGCAATGTTTTGTTCGATAACTTGTTGCCATTCTGAATGTAGTTTCATTACGCCTCTCTCATATAAACTCTCATACCTCTCTCTGTTTTTCCGCCGTCTGACTTGCGTTTTCGCCTTTATTGAAGAACAACTATAAATAAAATATGGCTGGTGTCCATCCTTGATGCGCTCTCAAACAAAACTGATTCAACCAAACACAAACCTGTCTGAGAAGTTTTGAGTGTTTGGTTCGATGTGCTATCTTTCCAATGCCATCTAACGTTAATCGATTGCACTGATACAACGCTAGATACAAACTACTAAATTCATCTTTTGGAAGACTAATGAACTTCTTCGGAAATGTCTACTGAAAAAATGATTTAAAGAAAAGTTACCATGTGAGGTTTTATCATGTCAGCTTTCACATTAATTTTACATCGAAAGAAAACGATTCTTTACATTCTAGTAAATCTAAAAAAATCTTCCAACTTTTCCACCACAAAATGCACAGACAATAATCTGTCCTCACTCATTGCATTCGCCTTACTCCCATCTAGTACGCACACAGAAGGAGAAGATTCGGGTGTTCAAACCCCCCAAATACAAAAATTGCTGGTCCAAAATATGGTTTCAATTGGTATTGGGCTCAAATATTGTACGCAACCCCCCCGCTTCCTCCCCCCCAAATATAAATCGTGTGTACGTCACTACTCCGCTCAGTATATGTTGGCACTAATAAGACTAGAACAAGATCAAAAATCTGCAGCAAGCAAAAACGACAAAAGAAATTAACCAGAATTTTCAACTCCACATGCCATGAGCTCAACAATTAAAATGAAAACGTAAACAAAATCCACTTAATTGCAAATTGTAGACAAAGTACATGCACCAAGACAGAGACTCCAATCACAAAAACAACAAATAATTACTTGACTGCCACCGAAAAGCCACACATTGAAAACATTACCAGCAACAACAACGTTAACAAAATCAAAAGAAATGGCAAAAAAAAAAAACAAACAAACAGAAATAAATAACTAAATAAAAAAACAATAGAAAAGCAACAAACCTGAAAATGAAAGCAGAGTAAATTCCTAACAATTTAACAAGATTACATGCGACGAGCAAATTGATAAGCAATGAAAATCGTAAAACAACAACGCACAGCAAATAAGTATGTATGCAGTAGTGCCCGACCGAAGGTGGATTTTTGGCCGAAGCCGAAGCAGCAAAATAATAGGCCGAAGACCGAAGCCCAAAGCCGAAGCTCAATGCTAATAAAAATTCTTTTAAGGAAAAAGACTGATACAATTTAGCCGTTCTTTCCTTATTCTTTTTTTTTTGTTCTACTTAAGAATTAATAAAAGAATATAAATACATATATATATTAGTAAAAAAAATAAACCAAAAACAGTCTTAAGGTAAGGTCCCACGATTGTCGCAATGCGTAGAAATTTTACGCATTTAATAAAAAATCAAATGCCAATCGTGTGAACTCGAATCGATTTCGGCGCAAATGTCAGAAATATTCGATCTGCCTCTTGTTCCGCCGAACGAAATCGGTACTGTAGCGTCAATCGTGTGAACAGTTGAAGCCAGACAAAAAATTAAAAATTGAGCCGAATTTTGTCGCCAACTCGAGCACCAACCACAGTGGCCGACAATTTTATCGATGCTTTGCAATTTTTTTAGAATTGATTTCAATTTTTTTTTTCGATTCGGGCAATCGTGTGACCTACCAATGAAATCGTCTGGTGCGATATTTCTGTTCGCTAGGTTGAGCCGACAAAATTTGTCGAAATTGGGGCAATCGTGTGATGCAAATAAAAAACGTTTTGTTCAATTGACAATTTTTGCGTAGTCAATGCCCGACCAGATCGGGCTATGATCGGCGCATTTGCGGCATTCCTGGGACCTTAGCTTTAGATTTCCGTTTCTAACAAAAACAAAAAAAATCTAACAATGCAATTGACATAAATAGCTAATTAGAGATTATTTTTATTAATAATATCGTAATATCGAGACCGAAACCCGATATTTGATAAAATACTTTGAAACAGAGCAAATTAACTTGCATTATTATTGCGGCTATTTTGGCCGAAGCCAAAGATTTTAAATTGGCCGAATAGGCCTAATACCGAAGCTGAGGACGAATATTCGGTCGGACATTAGTTGCAGTATAACAGAAAGCATGACACAACAAGTGTTTTAGCGAAACTGTGACAAATTGACAACAACAACAACAACAACACGCTCAAGTGAACGACTGCGCAGCGCAAAATTCAATAACGAAATCTTTGTTGAGAAAATGGAAACGTTTTCGGATGGTTTTACCCAATAACAATAAAAACAAAACATCAACGTAATGCAAAATACGCACACACACACAAACACACACACACATAATACATACCAGAAGGCAAAAACAAAAATTATTAAAACAAAAAATTCACGAACAATAGCTCAGAGCGCCGTCATTAAAAAATCTTTAGCGGATTAACAAGCTTGAGCAGCGATGAAATTGTTCAAGATTTCATTCGATTCGGAGAAGCCGGAGAGCGCATACGAAGTCACTTAGGAAGAGTCGATGCAAAAGAGCGTCAGAACGTTGACGAGAGCAGCGGATGTTAACAACTTTCACTTATTGGCTAGCAGTGATGTTGTACGAATACAAAAACAAAATTAAAAGTGTTGTATTTGATGACTTCTTACTGGCTTGATTTGCTCTCTTTTTTCTTATGGGTGTTTCAAGTGGTGGGTTGGGCAAAACTTTGACGAAAATGTTGCGTGTGAAATTCGAAAATATTTACGAATATTATAAGAATTATAATCTTATCTTCTCTTCTATATATATAAAAGAGAGTGCCAGTATGTGTGTAATCGCATCACGCTCAAACGGAACGGCCGATTCTCATGGAAAAGTCTATCTATCAATCAATCAATCTATTGGAAAAGTCGGAAAATCCATGCCATATTTGACCATGAATTCTGCACATTTCAGATAATAACTTCGGAACCATAAGTCACACATAAATTACATTCACTACGAACTTACTATCTATTCATATATTTCGACAGACGGAATAAGGCGGGTATTGGACAGGGGGGTGTGGCACCACCCATACAAGCCAAATCTTTAATATAGAATATCTTCGAAATCGTAAGGCGCACAGCATTGGAATTTGGTATAGCGTCGACCCATAGATGAATCATTCTATTGGTCAGATTTGATGGGCGTTGGACAAGGGGCGTGGCACATTTGTTGTGACCCAAATATTTCGCTGAACTATAAGTCGCTCAGCAATGACACTTAGTAGGAACCTACCATTTATTCAAATCTTTCGACAAAGGGTATGGTCCGGGTATTGAACAAGGGGGCGTGGCACCACTCATGCAGACCAGATTTTTAATAGAGAATATCTTTGAAATTGTAAGTCGTACAACACTGAAATTTAATACCCCGTCGTTCCATAGATGAGTCAATCTATTGGTAAGATTTGATGGGCGTTGGACAAGGGGCGTGACACATTTGTTGTGACCCAAATATTTCGCTGAACTATAAGTCGCTCAGCAATGACAAATAGTACGAACCTACCATTTTCTCCTTCGACAGCGGGCATTGTGCGGGTATTGAATAAGGGGGCGTAGCCCTGCCAATATAATTTAAATTTGATTCAAGCGCTATCCATTTCTTTACTGAAACTTAGCAGCAACATTGCTTATTTGAGGGCCTCGATTGCGATAATTAGTATCTCCCTCCTCTTCCTTTAGGTGGGGTTTCTTCTCGCGTATTTCATTATAAAAAAACAACAAATGTCGTGCGGGACGAAGTTCGCCGGGTCAGCTAGTTATATATAAGTATTCGATTACGATTGATTTAATTTATATGCATTTTTTGATAGGATAGGGTCAACTGAAACTGTTATACTGAAATGTTTACGAAACAGTTCTTTGATTCTTTTGCGGTTAAGTGGCGAGTGAGTGGAAATCTAAGTGAAATTAGATTAAAATACAATAACATAGTTTTTGACGCGATAATAATAATGTATAAAAAAGTTGTATAAGGAACTTTCAAATTCGAATTTAAACCATTAAATTAAAGTCCCAACGAATAAAAATTTTTCGACCATTTTCAATATCATAAGTTTCTGAATGATTTTTTTATGGATAAAATAAATTATCTGCTCTAGTTTTAAAATCTTAGATGCAAGATAATAGGGGTACCGGTTAATTCGTGCGGTTTTCTAACAGATGGCGTAACTTGATCTTGTGAACAGTGATTCACCTTTCCGAATATGTGTTGGAAAGCTATTGTCATATAGTTTCAGAATCAGTGTGTGTAATTTAGCTGAAGCGTAAACAACAATACTTTTTTTTACTCTGAAAATGTCGAATTTTGTGCCGACTTATTTGAGCAAATATGAAGCCTAACATCAATAGAATCGAAAGAAAAATGACAAAGTTATGAAGCAGTGAGTGAACATCAACTTTACATTTATCACACCGTGTGACACAAAAAAAATGTTATATATAGACGTGAAACAAGAGGTCATTTATAATATCCTGGCGTAGTCAGTTTTTCATTTTCCGACCCAAAGTCCTTATTAAAGGACTTTAAAATTTTAAGGACATACATATTTCAAATATTTGTTTAAATATTTGCCGTTGCGCAATGATGAAGATATGGGTATCAAATGAAAGAGGAAAAATGTCACCTTTTAACTAAATTTGCTATTTTGATCATATTTTCATCAGTTTCTTCATCAGTTTCTTCATCATTTTCTTCATCAGTTTCTTCATCAGTTTCTTCTGAAAACATCGAAATCCAAGTTTTCTAAAACTTCCTGTACTTCTTTGCCCCATAAAACCGAAAATTTTTTTTTAAATGCCGATTGATATCTATAAAACGGAAACCACATACAAGTGTACCTTAGTGACCAAATGCATTAAATCTTTTCGCTTTGGTGTCTGATGCTGCCTAAAGGCAGTCTGCTTTCCCAAGCCGAAAAAGTTACTGTAAATCCTTTTTTTTCACTATAAAACACTTGAAATCAATAAATTACATTACAAGGTACTCACTCATAATTTTCTTGTTTTAATCTTTTAACGAAAAATATTTTTAATAATTTTTTCTTTTCTTTACTTTTCACGAAATAATTATTTCTACTAATTTCCACAAAGTTCAACTTTCAACTGATAATATTGGGAAACATGTGATGCCTACAGCCTTGCAACATTAAAGAAATGACAACTTAATTTATCTAAAACATGCCTTAAAAATTTCATTAAAAAAAATTAATATTTATTTGGACTTTTCTAGGTTTTTATGGACCGTGCCTTAAGGCCGTATGGGGCAGTAGAGGGATAAAGTATGATTTATGTGTATGTGTAAGTATAGATGTGCGCACGTTCCGAGGACCCAACATCGACTCGGACCACTACCTTGTTGCAGCCAAAGTACGCATGCGTCTTTGCGCAGCGAAGACCGCGCAACCTAGTTTGCGAAGAAAGCTGGACATCAGTAAGCTGCGATCACAAGGGGTAGCCGAAGCTTACTCCGCTCAACTCTCCAACCAGCTCGGTCGCTCCCCCTCTCCACCTGATGACATCGGCGGATTATGGGCTCACTTATCCCACTCTATGCGCGCCGCCGCAGAAAATGTCCTTGGTTTTCGACGCCCACCACCAAAAAACCAATGGTACGATGAAGAGTGTCGCGCAGCCACTGCAGCGAAGAATGCTGCCTACAAGAAGACCCTGCAGTCGGCTGCCACGCGAGCCGTGACAGAAAAATACCGGGAGGAGAGGAAGAAGGAGAGGTCCCTTTTTAGACGCAAGAAACGGGAGCAAGAAAGGCGCGAGCGTGAGGAAATCGAGGAGTGCAGGAGCAGGAATGACGCCCGAAAATTCTTCCAAAAAGTTAAGCGTCTCACGGAAGGATTTAAGCCCGGGGCATCTTCTTGCAGAGACGGAAACGGGGATCTGGTTACGGATGCGCAGGGTGTACTGAGGTTGTGGAAGGAGCACTTCACCAAGCTGCTCGCAGGCGACGAAGGGAACAATACCGCCAGTGGTGAAGATGTCCAGATGGCACCAATCGACGACGACGGTGTGGATGTGCCACCGCCCAGCCATGACGAGGTCTGGGTCGCTATCCAGCGACTCAAGAACAATAAAGCTGCAGGGCCGGATGGGCTACCAGCTGAATTGTTCAAGGCCGGCGGCGGTGAGCTGATTGGGTGCATGCATCAGCTCATCTGCAAAATATGGCTGGAGGAACGAATGCCCAACGATTGGAACCTCAGTGCCCTTTGTCCTGTGCTGAAGAAAGGCGACCCAACAATATGCGCCAACTACAGGGGTATCAGCCTACTTCCCATTGCATACAAGGTCCTGACGAGCGTACTATGTGAAAGATTAAAGCCACTCGCCAAGGCGCTGATTGGACCCTATCAGTGCGGCTTTAGACCTGGTAAGTCCACCATCGACCAGATATTCACTCTACGCCAAATCCTGGAGAAGACCCATGAGAACCAAATCGATACTCACCATCTCTTCATCGATTACAAGGCAGCATTCGATAGCCCGATAAGGGATCGCCTATATGCCGCATTGTCTGAACTTGGTATCCCTGCAAAGCTCGTCAGACTTTGCAGAGCGACGTTGAGCAATACGCGCAGCTCCGTCAAGGTTGGAAGTGACCTCTCCGACCCATTTGATACCGTTCGAGGATTCAGACAGGGCGATCCTTTGTCCTGCGACCTCTTCAACTTCACCATGGAGAGTGTTCTGCGCAAGGCCGGTGTACATCGTAATGGCACAATTTTCAACAAAAGTGTCCAGCTCCTTGCCTACGCTGATGACATTGATGTCATCGGGCGTAACAAGCGAGATGTCACCGCTGCCTTTGCGGCTATCGAAAGAGAATCTGCCAAAATGGGTCTGGTGGTAAATGAGGGCAAGACGAAGTATATGCTGTCTACACGCAGGGACTCGCAGCGGCTAGGGTCTCACGTCGAGGCCGACAGGTATACCTTTGAAGTTGTCAAGGAATTCGTCTACCTTGGCACCGCCATCAACAGCAGCAATGATGTCAGCCTGGAGATAAAGCGAAGGATTACTCTTGCCAACAGGTGCTACTTCGGTCTCGGTAGGCAATTGAGAAGTAGAGACCTCTCTCGACCGACAAAACTTGCGCTCTATAGGACGCTTATCTTGCCCGTGCTTCTCTATGGCGCTGAAGCATGGACAATGACACGAAACGACATAGCGGCCCTTGGAGTGTTCGAGAGGAAGGTACTTCGCAAAATCTTCGGCCCTGTACGTGTTGGTGACGACTATCGTATACGAACCAATAACGAGCTGTATGAGCTGTATAAGGACATGGACGTAGCGCAGCGAATTAACATCCAGCGGCTACGCTGGCTCGGTCATGTCTGCCGTATGGACGACGAAGCTCCGGCGAAAAAGGTGTTCGATGCAATGGTTGGAGGTCGACGGCGAAGAGGGAGGCCGTGTCTCCGGTGGAAGGATCAAGTTGAAGAGGCCCTGTCATCACTTGGTGTGACCAACTGGAGAAGGCGCGCGCAAAGCAGAGGCGCCTGGAGAGAAGTTTTGCGGCAGGCCGTAACCCGATAGCGGGTTGTTATGGCCAGTTAAGTAAGTAAGTAAGTATGTGTAAGTTTAATGCTACTAGGTAGGAGGTGTTGTTGGAAAACGCCCAGATTGGTGCCTTTGCTGAGCTTATTTTGGATGATGTATGCGCTAACTAACTGCGGGATATAAAAGTCTGATGCAAACTGGTCATTACTACTCATTGGATTGAGAAGAATAGTAGTTTGTTCAAAGCTAAAGACTTTGACTAAGTAATGCTGGAGGGAAAAATTTTAAAAGTTAAGAAATTGCAGGACCAAGTCAGGATTTAAACACTCATGTTTGGGCTACCGCCGCGAAGAAGCCAGTTAATTAATTGTAATTCAATAATTCACTCACACGCCCACATTCTAATCACACAAGTGCTGCTATTTTGATTTGCTTTGTTGCATTTCTATTATTATATAGAAATGTGAAGCTCTCCGACATTGTTTAACCTCCGCTCTCAAATTGCTAAGGAAATCTCGCAGAGTCACACTTTACAGTTTCTCCGCCAATAGTTTGCACAATGCATGTCAAATATAAACACCGAAACGAGATGAAAGTTTTCCAAACAAAAAGTCATTCCATGTGTCCTCCGCACGCAGCGTCAGCATCGTTGCCACATTCATTCGTTGTCAGCAGCACTTGTAGCGACAAATGAACAGCTGGGGCCAACAAAAAAGCGCACTGGCAGCCGGCAACAACCAAACCAAATCTACAAGTGTTGCTGCTCGAAATGCTGCGTACGCATGCAGCAGCAGCAGCAACAGCTGCCACAACGAACCGCAACTTGCAGTTGTATTCGGCTTCCTTTGCCGCACTCCAAGCGCAGCCCCAACCAAAAGTGTACCAAAACAACAAACATAAAAAAACGCTGACACAAAAAATTTCCCCTTATGTTGCCACCAATCACTTTTGCTTGAACTGCTGATGCGACTGCCGGCTGCCATCGTAAGAAAACCCCTTCATGTTGCAGCGCCTAAAATGAAATTTCATTTCACCATTCATTCTCATTTCAAGTCGACCTCCTCACTGCACTTTATTGCCGATTGCACCGCAAAAATCAAACGAAGGAAGCAGGAGGAAAGCGGCCGTCCGTGCACACAAATGGCAAACGCAAAACCATATCGCTTACAAGAAATAATATCAATAACAACAACAACGTCACCACCGTTGGACATGGCCAGCACCAGCAACAGTGAGCGAATGAAACAAATCAACAATGGTGATTAGCGTTTAATTCCAATTCCGTTTATCGTGTCGATGTCAGCATTGCTGCCGAATGGTTGGAGAAGTGAGATTTTGATCAACACTCAGTTTGGTGTTGCGGTTTTTAATTTATCGCAGCCACCGATCGATTACTTCGTTGCGGCTGCTGGTTTTTGTTACAATTACCGGCGATGTTGCAAATGTTTGCCACTGATAGGCGGCCATAAAATCGGAGCGCGAACCTTGCAAATCAAAGCGTTAGCACTGGAGGAAAACGTATTCGGAAATTTTGCCAGTGAAAGGTTTTACATTTAGACAAATTTAATTTCAAGCAAAGACGAACATATTAAAGAGTTCTTTATCAGATAAGTAGTTTTGCTGGAATTGATTCGTTTCGCTTGAAATTAGCGCTCTGAAATGATAAAATGATAAGACACTAATTGAACGAGCGAAATTGAAACGAAATTATATAAGCGTGCAAGTAGAAGTCATTCATTGTAGTTTGGCATCCGTTTTGCATTTCCTAATGGGATGTCCTCTTAAGGGGGTCGTCTACGTTGATGCAAAGTTTTAAAAAATCATTTTTTTTTTTTACATAATTTTCATTTGGAAGACGTGAGGAATGTTATTCCCAAAGGATTTGGGTAAACTCTTCATGAGATTTGAGCTGTAGAGCATTGAGCAGGCTCGCTCACAGTGTTTCCACGCGCTCTCTGTGAACTTTAAATGCGTTTTCCCGAAAGTCGTATTTTTCTAACTTACTTGCACGATTTTAAAAAAAGTTTTACACGCATCGATTCGATTTCTTTTTTTACTTGCTCAGAAAACATGTCGCTTTTAACAAAATATTGGTTTTTTTTTATTATAACAGGCAATAAACATTTGAAAAAAAGTGGAAAAAATAATTTTTCTTTCAAAAATGTCCACCATTTCGAGAGATTTTTGAATTTTACAAAAAGCTCGTGTCTAAACATGGCTGATGTAATATCAATTATAGATTAGTTTCATTTTTTGTTGTAGGTTACGTGGTTGGCCCAAACTCGTGCAGGGAAATTGATATCAAAATTCTGATGAGAGCACGTTCAAGGTCATCCTGCACTCGAATATGTAGAAATATATATATTGTAAGATGTTTCAGTTTAATAACTTGGCAGCACCGGGGTTCAGGAATACGACCCTGGGCTTCGGTGCTGACCAAAAGAAACGGCCATCTTCATTCAATTCGTGACAATCGCCGTGCGCAGACGCTTTTTGTGTAAAAGCTTAAATAAAGTATTATTCTTAAAATATTTATATTTATGACCTTGCCACTTGAAAGATTACGATTAAATAAACAAAAAACGTGAGTGAATATCTTTTTTCGTTCCTTCGTAATAGATCTTGAAAAACAGGCTCGAAAATCAGGCCGCTACGTAGACGACCCCCTTAAAAGCACATTAAAATTTTGAGGAGATGCATATTTCAAAGGTTTTGTTTCAAATATTTGCAGTTATGTAATGATGAAGATTTGGAAACGAAATAAAAGAGCATACCTGTTGGTTTTTGACTAAACTTTCAGGACCAAAATATTTAGTATGAACCTCAATAAAATGAATCCTGTACATTTTCCTGGAATGTGATTTGTCCAGGCACAGCATACATGAATATAAAGCTACCGGACAATTTTGCTGAGAGATTTGTTGCAGCTCACAACAGTCTTTGATGTAATTAAAATTGCACCTCGAGCCCTACGAGCGGATTGGCTGTCCGATAGTAGTTATAGCGATATAGCTCACATGAAAACACATACCAATTTCAAAAATTTACATAAATATTTTAATAATTTATTACAATAGGTTCCAAAAACGCCATTGAAAGCAATGAGCAATAAAAAATGCAAACTTTCACATCAGAAACAAAGACTATAAAGTCCTTTACATGCTCAATTTTCTGTTTTCGACTTGGAATATTGGGAGGTATGTTAGTTTAGTTTTAGTTTTAGTTCTCTCCATTTATGTATATGACAGTTATTACCATTTTCTGCTCTACATATAAGCCTTTCTCTCCTTTCTTTCCTTTTGTACGTTCGAATCAATAAGACGCGGTGGCGGACAAAGCTTATATGTCGCCCGAGGTAAATCGCCAGAGTGCCGCCCCCTAAGTTTTTGTATTAAAATACTTACGAAAATTATCAACCACATGTGATCTGTTTAAATTTTTTCATTTTTAATTTTTTCATACAAATACCGATATTCAAAATTATAATGAACATGAGGAAATATTTATATGAGTGCAACTTAAAAAAATATTTTTCTGAAATTTGGCGCTCATTTCAAATATGTTTTTCTTCTTCTTCGTTTCGCAGGCAAATATTTGCCGCTCTTGCCAATATTGTCGCCCCAGGCATTTGCTTCGTAAGCCTCGTGCTTTGACCGCCACCGATAAGACGTGTTTTTTATTCTCAGCTTTAAATCTCGTTTTTACAACAGTAGCCTCTAAGCTACACTGATGTTTTTTGTCAAAGTCCAATACTCGGAACATAATTCTAAGCGAATCTATGAGAGCGAATAGATTTCAAACGGATTGCCTCTAATTGAATTGAAAAGGAAATTAATAACTTTACAAATTGATTTAAAAGGACACAAAATAAACGTTTAAATTAAGTAATTGAAACAGATCTGAACAGTATGGCACAAAGTTAGATTTATTTCAAAATCAGCGAATTTTTCGATATTTTTTTTTTGCAACATATGCAGCCTTGAACCTGCCAGTAGCACACCTGGACCCAAGGCCACGGTTCCGAAAGAGAAAAACAAACAGAACGTAGCAATTTATTAGATCTCCATATTTGCTGGTATTGGGATTAAATTTTCTTTTATGGCACATGCATATCTTTAATATTGCAAAGCGATTGTTTTTTCTTCAAAACGGTATGCAATCCAGATTCCCACACAAAAACTATCTCGACTTTAGTCGTTTTTGCCAGCACTGACTAACCGCAAACTTTATTTTCGCCTTCGAGAAGCGCTTCGCTTCCGTTGCGCTCACTTTTCATGACATTGTCCCGGTTTCAGCAGCCAGTGCCAGTCAGCGGTTTGGTCAACTTTTGTCATTCACGCCCGCAATTAGCGCATCATCGCCGCTAGAGTAGCTCAGCCGCATTACACTCGCTGACCCAGCATTACGCATGAACGTTGAATGTTTGCGGTTGAAATTGGTGAAATTTACCATGATGACTGCATAATTAAGAGTTCAGTTCACATAAAAACTTTTCACCGGGCATTGGAGCCGAAGTGTGCACTGGTGCTGGTGTTTGTTGCTGCCACTGCGACCGACGATGACCGCTTCAATGGATTTTCGAATGTTTCGTATTTGTTTTCGTTTCGCCGCCAGCGCACAACATGGCCATTCCGTAGAAAAGAAAGTGTCATAAACATGAAGACGATGATGGGCGACAGAAGCAAACAAACGAACAACTACGAACCGACCGCAGAGCCAAACAACAACAGCTTTGACATTAAGAGCAAGCAGTCAATAATAACAACAACAATGCCCACAACTCTTGAGCACTTTTGGCCGGCATTGTTGCATTATCACTTCGTGTTAATGTTAATTTGAAAAGTTTTATAATTACAGCGATGATAATGTCGAGCGATGACGACGCAGCTCGGAGATTTGCGGTGCGTTTCGGCGCGACTTGGAGGCGTAGGTGAAGCGTGATTGATGGTCAGTCTTGTTGCATAATCACAAATGATAAAAATGCGCGGACAAGTCTTATTGTTGTTGTTGTTACAATGTGAGAAAATTTCAGCTCGAATTAAATGCATTCACTTTGCAGTAATTGTGTCGTTAACCCTTTAAATCCTTTCAACCATAACGACGTTACCGTCAAGGCAATCAACTTGTCGGCTCAGTAGAAAACAGAAAAAACTGCAAACCGGCAAACAGTGAAGCGCTGTGCAGACTCCTGGCTAATCACAGTTCCAACGAAAGCCGAAAATCGTTCGATGAAAGTTTGCTGTCAGTATTAAAACACGCAAATGAGAGAGAAAAAAAATCTTCGTACACTACAGCGACAAAGTCTTTACTGTTAAAAAGAAAATAAAATGTGCAATGGTTGTTGCATTTTTCGTCTCAGTGGTCTTTCAACATTCAGGTGATTGTATTTTGCTGTAAATTTCAAAGCCACGCAAATTTTGCCATTGCAATTCCAAAAATCCAAAAATAAAAAATTAGTTTAAATTATATATTGCAGATATAGGGGCCTTGAATGACCCTTTGGTGAGAGCGCTTTCCGAATTTTTCTCTTAACAGCGATCTTTCGATCTCCAAACAAGAATTAAAATCACGTCTGAATTGCTTTTATAAATAATGTCATTCTTATTGTTATTCTATTCTTAAGTTCTATTCCTATTGTTATTCTATTTTTAAGTTCTTATATTGTTGTTTGCTTATTCTGTAAGTTCATTTCCTGTAGACTTGAAATAAATGAAATGAAATAAGATATTAACCTGTAAATCCATAGGTCCGCATTAAGGGAAGGCTCCCCTGGATTTGGGCAAAAATAAGGCAAAGTTTGTAATTTTTTTGTGGGATAATGAAAAGGCGTACAAACTTTCGGTTTTGACTATTAAATTCGTCTATTATTTAGGAGTTTAAAAAGTTAAAAAACTTGATGAACTTGACTTTTTAAAAACTTCAAACGCGTTTATCTCGAAACCATTTTTTCCAATCTAACTGAAATCCCCGGACTTGATCTAATGATCCGATTTTCTTCATCTAAAAACTGCTCGAATGTATTTGATTTTCTGTATGCCTTGAACCAACAATTTGCATAAATAGTTATTTATTTTTAATTTTTAAATGTGGTTGAAATTAAAAAAAGGTGCAAACAATTTTTCGTTTAAATTTTTTGAGTCTAGTTCAATGCACAGACAATTTTGTTATCTTTAAGTAATGACAATGCTTTTTGATTTCAGTCCACTACAAGAGGCTGCAGGATTACAGTTCTCGAGCGATGTTTGGCGCGCAGAGGCCTACGGAAATCGCCATTTTGTAGCCGCCATTTTGAATTTCATCAAGTTTTTTAACTTTTTAAACTCCTAAATAATAGACGAATTTAATAGTCAAAACCGGAAGTCATTATCCCACAAAAAAATTACAAACTTTGCCTTATTTTTGCCCAAATCCAGGGGAGCCTTCCCTTAAGGCGAGGTAAGGCATGCCTATGTGCATAAGTTTAAATCAGGGACCGGAAATAACAGTTATTTATGAAAACTATTTTTGGACAAAATTACTATGAAAGGACGTACAACTAAATTTAATCTACCAATACATTTCTTTTCGCATCGAGAATCAAACTTGGCAATAAACTTTTATTTTGTAATTTTTATGGAAAAATTAAAAAATAAAAATAATTTTGTATTTATATTTTAAAAATCCTTTATTAATAATTATTTTTGATTTTTTTTTTTAATTAGTCCACAAATAGCAGTTTTTAAATTTTTATTTTAGCTGTCCTATGATACAAATTTTTGGTGACTTTTATTTAAAACAGTTATCAATAAAAATCAGTCATTGGCTTTTATTTATAAAAGTCATCAAAACAAAAATCAGTAAGTGACTTTTATTTTTTATCTGTTTTTATTATAGGATTTTTAAAATATAAATTAAAGAACTAAGTATTATTTGTTGAGTCATTAAATAAAACTAAAAAAATAACTCTTAAACATTGATTCTTAAAATAAAACTTATTTTTGAAGTCATTATTTTTTAAGTCATCAATACAAATCATTCAGCGACTTTTATTTATAAAAGTTATCAATAAAAATCAGTCAGTGACTTTAATTTTTTATTTATTTTTATTATAGGATTTTTAAAACTCTTATTTGTTGAGTCATTAAATAAAAGGCAAAAAATAACTCTTAAACATTGGATTTTATAATAGAACTTATAACTGTTACGGTCTCTGGTTTAAATTAAACCCCGATATATAGTATATATTTTAAAACAACAACTAAATCCAAAGTATTTTTGCTAGTACTTAACACTAGGATGCCCAAAGTAGTCATTTTGACTACATTGGGGTCTTTTATTGCAAATAACTTTTGTAGCATCGCTTTCTAAAAAAATATCTTACGTGACTTTTATTAATTTTTAAATGGAATAAATAAATTAAAAATATTGTAAAAAAATTTTTTAACCCAATTTTGCAAAATTAAAAAAAAAAAATTTTTAATTTTAAATTTTGCAAATGGCCAAAAGTAGTAATTTTGACTACCTATATAAAGTTTTCAGCAAATCTTACTGATAAATAGACAAATATGCATCTTCAATTGCGAAAAATGAAAATTTCAAATAATTGCAAACATTAAAAAAAAATAATATCATAGTAGGCTGTGACAATTCCCAAGTTTTTCAATTCAAAATTCACTCATAAAATTCATTCACAAATTCCTAATTCCAAATTTAATTCCATTTATCCCATTTATGTGCAAAGTACGCTATTTTATTTTAATGAATTTACTTTGTAAACCATAAAAAAATAAAAACGAAATGCTTATTTTCGTTTAATCTCGTGTACAGTTATTCATATTTGCTACTTAAAAACCAATGAAATAAAAAAAGTCTGTAAACCATAATGTAGTGAAAATGACTACATATGGGCATTTTAGGTCTGTTAAATTGACGGGCATTCTAGTGTTAATGGAAAGCTTTTCAAAGTTATTTTCAACTGGTGTTGATTGCCAATCTCGTTGCCGTTAGCCTAGAGACGTTTTTACGAGAATTCAACAGCAGATCGTTTGTGCCATCCACTGTCCGCTATCCGCAGGATGTAGTCCTTTATTTGTCTTAGCTTTGCATTTAAAGGCAGCACCACTCGCTTGGGTTGTGAATCCATAGCCAACCCCAACCTGGCCAACACATTGTCCAACTCATTTCCGTGAAGATGGTGAGGTCCACCTGACAGGCCACCAACTTTAAAAAATCCTTACAGTATCGGACAGGCTCTGCTGGTAACTTGCGTTATACAGGAAACAAGAAGTAAGACAATTGCTTTCATTTGAGGGTTAAGCTGATAGTTATCTTGATAAAAGTGAATGCCTTGTTACCGCAAATGTTTGCTTTTGTTGTTCAAGCAGTCTTCCATCAGCTTAGGTTAGGTTAGGTTGAGGTGGCTGCCTCTGTATGAGACACACTTAGGCCTCTTAATGGGCCCGTTGTGATACCACAGATTCCACTCGTTTGAAATGCGTATGCAACACTGTTTTTTCAACATGGGATACACCACACATTTCAAACGGATGGGGAAAGGGAGGGGAGCGGACCTACAGTTTAACGCCGAATCCGAACGGCGATGGGCAGTTTTTCTTTCACACTTGGAGGTTTTGTCATTGACTGCCAAGAGCGCACTTGTGCGATTCTTGTAATTCTCATTCCCTTCATGTGGATAGCGACAGAAGTAGATGAGTGTTTTTTCCAGCCCAAGCCAGGAATCGAACCCGGGGCGCTCGGTATGAGAAGCCAGCGCGCTACCCGCTGAGCTATCGAGGCCGACATCAGCATCCATCAGCTTAAAACGCTCGAAACGGTGATCTGACTGCAAAATTTGTGCCTGAAATGTCGATGTGCATCGAAGGGAAACTACTTAAGTTAGCGGAAAATGCAGTGGCGCTATTCAAGATGTGTTAAACCTTGTTAACAACAACAACAAAACACAATACATTGGTTTCACATTTATCAGATTCATCTCTGTTACTCAAAACTCATATACTGATTTAAAACGTTGAGTTGCGTGGATCTTGTCAGTAGCTGTCAAAAAATAAATTGATTTAGTGGCTATCTAAGTGGAAAGCAACATAGTTGAAAGAGTGGTTTACTAGGTCTGTCCCACGCAAAACAAAACTGCTCAAAAGTAGCATTTTCTGCTAGCGCAATCTGTTGCTGGGTACATACATTTGAAAGGTCTGTCCTTCACTGACATGATATCAAAATTTTAAGATAGTTGGCTCAGTACAAGCCAAGTTTTCGCACAAATAGTGTCTAAAAGTAACAGTCGGTCGAAAAATTAGTTTCGAACAAAGAGCCAATATTAATTTTTGTTTTCAACTTGGTAAAATTTTTATCGAAACATTCAATTTGCTGAAACAAGTGTATGGCGATGATTGTTTATCGAGAGTACATGAGTGGTTTAAGCGGTTCCAGGACGATCGTGAAGACATAAAGGCCGACAAACATCCACCGTGGCTGCTCAAAGTAACATAGAAAAAGTGCATCAATTCTATTTTTACCATTAACTACTCCCCCATCTCACCCGACTTGCCTTCGTGTGACTTCTATCTGTTCGGTAAAATGCATTTGTCGATGAAAGAACAACCATATCCTGATTTCGAAGCTATTCAAACGGCGACAGGCAGAAAAGCTCAAAAAATCATTCAGTGATCTAATTGATTGAGAAGGAGATTTTTTTGAAAAATTTATGAATTTTGCAAAACAAAAAAAAATACTTGTTTCGTTTTTTAAGCAGTCTCGTTTTTTGTGGCACATTCCTTCTATACTCATTCACAACAACCTATTTAACTCTGCGGCCAGAACTGTTGCCAATTATTAAAATTTCCTAAAATATTTTATAACTAAATATAGACTAACTAGTGACTACAAAAAACCAACTATAGAAAGAGTAACTAAAGGCAGACTGAAATAAAATATAGACTAACTAAATACAGCAACCTAGCTAGCTTCCTTCTAACGCTTAGGCCAACCATTCGACCAACCATAGAAGCACATAAGAGTTTAGTGTTTATGCTAGAATTTAAGATAAACCATCGATAAAGCCTTTGATGGTGCTGCGTATCACCGAAATATATGCAGGTTTTTTGCTTGTATGACATGTGTCTTCTATATGTTTTATCTTCCTTGGCGTGCAAACAAATTCTTTGTGCCATTTGGTTTTCAATCCAATGTTTTCTCTTCATCCTATTTGGTTACAAACGTCAGCAAATGTGTGTTCCGTCCAAATGACAATTACGATTGACGCCATAGGAAGGCGCCGGAAATAGCAAATTGTCAATTAAGTTTTAGTTAATGATTCCATTGCCTCATTCGCGTTCACTGCAGTCACGCACAATAGTTGGTCGCTCGACTGTTTGCTACTTATCATTTATTTTTAAATTGAATCGTGTCATTAACGTGTCTTTGGCGTCTTGTCGCCTAGGGCCTCTTAATTTGTCCATTAGCTGCGCTACGCTCAAGTGCAGTCTCGTCCCGTGGATACTTTCAAGATGAGGTCTTGATAATAGTAATGCTACGAAAATTAAGCTAATGGCTACATTTCCTCTATTCACACTAAGCTTTTCGGCATTTTCTTTACTGATTCAAGTTCATTTCTAATTACGAGCATTTTAGGTAAACACTTTTTTTGCTTTGGTGCGGCATGTTGTGTAGTTAGATATTGTTGAGAAAATGAAAATAGTGCTTGTTTTAATTATTGTTTTACTTTTACAGAGAAAAATGTGTTAATTAAGCCTCATGTGTTGTTGTTTGTTTTAAGTTAAATTTTCAATTTGTATAATTTGAGTCAAAAAATGTCAATCGGCATAAGATTCTAGTAACTTGCTTTACTCGTTTCACTATAGCATCAAATGAGTGCAAGGTTTGTAAATAGTTCGGCTAACTCAACGGCACACTGTACAGAAATTCCAACTCGAATGGTGTAAAAGCGACTAAACTATATTAAATAGACCGAAATATGTCTATAACACTACTCAACACAAAAAATCAAACCATTTTTTTAAGGAGCGTTTTCCTTCCCTGTTGTTTCAGTTATGAGCACACATCTCGTAAACGAATCATCCGACTAACACGAGCGGTCCGTCGTTCAGAAGATAATATCTTACCCTTTCCAGTGATATATACATTGTTCAAATCAGATGAGATTTAGTGAAGTTAATGGTGAAAGTTTACGAAAAGGGAACCTTTCGAGCATTTTCAGAAATCATAAATTTTCGAATAATTTTTTTATAGATATAATAAATTATCTCCTCTGGTTTTAAAATCTACGATTAGCGATTAACATCAATAGAATCGAAAGAAAAATGACAAAGTTATGAAGTACTGAATGAAAACACCAACTTTACTTTTATTCACTGTGCGATAAAAAAAAAATTTTTTTTGTCGAAACAGAAATTTTTTGGTCCAGACCCATCCAAATGTTGATATAGGGGTGAAACTAGAGGTCATCTATAATAACCTAAGATAGTCTTTTCTGGCCCAAAGTTCTTTTTAAAGGACTTTAAAATTTCAAGGACCCACACAATTCAAATATTTTTTTGAAATATATTTGTTTGTGCAATGATGAAGATATGGGTATCAAATGAAAGAGGAAAATTGTCTCCTTTTAACTAAATTTTTTATTTTGAACTTTCAGGACCAAAATTGAATAAAATTTAGGTGTATGAATCTACAGACTGAGATCCAAAACATGTATATTTTCCTTACCTGACATTTTGGTCCTCAAAGTTCAAAATAAAATTTTACTGCATTGGTGCACATACTTGTATATATATTTTCTCGATTTTTATTAAAAATTTCAGGAAATTTGGTTCACTGGAAGCGTCTTGCGTCTTGAAGTGAAAGTAGTTATGTTTCTGTAATCGATACAAAAATGAGCATCGTACAAAGAGCCGACTTTAATTTTGTTTTAAACTTGTTAAAACTTTTACTGACTACAACTTTTTCTTCTTTGTTTTTAATTTTTAATAATATTAAAAATTATTTTCTTGAGAGGATTTTATGTCACAATTGGGGTGCGATTCGGAAAATATTTAACTTTTTGAAGCGTTTTTTATATATAAGTACACAACGCTGAGTGAAAATGCACAAAGTTTGTTATATCCAAGAAATAACGTGATCCATTTAGAAAAAAAAAATTTATTTAAAAATCTATTAAGCCATGTCAGTCCGGCTATCTGTCCGTGCGTTTCTCAGATTGCAGGTAATCATTATAACTTTCGAAAAAATAGGATATATAAAGATGCAACTTGATATGAGCAATCTAGCAAATAGGCGTGGTCTGCAGGGTTGCCATATAAAAGTATTTTGCAATTGAATTATGCAAATTATTAAACAAATATTATTAGTATTGAGTTAATTGTTGACTTTTATTTGGAAAATTAAGGTTGGCAGTTAAAAGAAGCATGGCCGCTTGTACTTTTCATTAATTTTGACATATCAATGGTAAAACTTTTGCAAACGTAAGCTGTGATATTTTTAGCTTTTATCATGCATTTTTATTTTTAAATAATTACTATTCGCCAAAAATCAAGACTAAGTGCATCTTATGTGTTTCTCCATACATACATACTTTTAACCCTTTTTTGACTGCATGTCGTATTATTTCTGACTTTGAGTACTTTCATTAAAATCAAATCTAAAATCATGCTTTCCAAAATACACTCCTTACGCATTTTTTACCTCTTTAAAGGCTAAATTAACAAAAAAAATTCTTTTCTAATGTGTGTTCGTTTTGTAGATTAATTTTACATTAATAGATTAATCTTTTATTCAAATTTCAGAATTTTAACTTCAGCGATTCGGCATAGGCGAGCCTGAACCATATCGGACATTAGTGTACATATGTATATATATAGTAAATATTTGCATAATTATGTAGATATTAGAAATTATCAGATTCGCAACTAAAAGCTTGTTGCCTTTCACTTGCGTCGCTCTCTGCTCCAAAGTTATTCGAAAAGGTATCCAAAGTACATACGTGACTCTGCTGGCGTTGGTGTAGTAGGTACTACAGTCCATATGTAGTCGCATGTATCTCTTTCCACTTTTAACAATAATTTCACTTTTAACAACAACAAATTGTTGACATTCTTTTTGCTTTTGTTTTGGGTCAAAAGAAGCGAATGCAACACATGAAAATTGGCAATAAAAATACCAACCGAACAGATGGAAAACAAGCAACAGTAATAACACAAAACCGGTACCGGCTGGGCGGCTGTTCAGCAGCAATACAACAGATACAGTTCGGCTATAAAAGGATTATGGCGCCTCGAGTGCATTTCACTCCTTTCACCAAATATTCAACCGCAACCGAGTGCCAGCCAACACACTTAATGACTTGTTGTTGTTGTTGTTGTTGGTTTATGTTGCAATGGCTTAGAGTCAATTTGAAGCCATACAAATTGATGCAACTCGCTCGACTTTCAACAATGTGCAAACATTTCCAGAATGAACCATTGAATTTGAGAATTATTGCTGCAATGTTTAGTTGTTTTTTTTTTTTGTTATGTTGAATTTGACTTTGAAACACCTGCAATGCAATGAACTGGCAGCGATCGTCTTATTGCAGCATTTAGAAAGGAAGCCGACTCTAAAGATGCGCTTAATAAACCGCAATTTGGCACACAGCTAACTAGTTGGTTGGTTGTTTGGTTGGTGAGTTGATTGCGCTCGCGACGACTGAAGCGACCAAAAGCGAAATCAGCACGATTTCTATCTGCACTGGCTGGCGCGCGTATCCAAGTATCGACCGGCTGGTTGCCACACAATCGATTCGCTTTAACAAGTTTTTGGTGGCTCTACTAGCTGTTTCTACTGTTGCTGTTTTTGTTGTCGTCGTCTTTTGGCTTGTGCGGATTTTATTTTCGTTCGGCACTTTCACATACACACAAGTTTCCGTGGCTGGCGACCGTCTCAAAGCAGGCGAGCTGGCTAACTGATCTTGCAGCAAAAACAGCAACCAGTCGGCTGTCGAAAATGTGTGGCACGTACGCTGGCAGCGAACAGCTCGGTTGTTAGCTTCAAGTTGGCCAACGTTTCTAAGAGATGTGCAAAGAGTAAATGCAGCTCGAAAGAGCACAAATTCCTGTGTTCACTATGCCAAATGCTCTTCTGCTGACTTTTTCCATATTTTTTTTATGTACATATTCGTTTGTTTATTTATTTTTGTTTTTCACTTTACTGCTGTTGCATTGAAAGCAGCTCTCGGTTTCGCTTGCCGTGTGTCAAGCTGACACTGACACTGACACAGACACAGACACTGCAGCGTGCCTCTGTCTGTCAAGCGATAATGAGCGCCGCACGCCATGACAATTTCCATTGCATGTGCGAGCGTTGTGCTGGAAAATTGGACGTTTAATGGAAAGTCAAGTCAGTCGCAATGACTGAAAATCATGTAAGCTTGACTTGAAATTCAAAGGGCTTCGGCACTATAGAGTTGGCAGCACCACTCATGGCATAGCATGGACACTGTGGGGATACTTATTGAAGGGAAGGAAAAAATATCACATCTTTTTTACAACCGTTGATCCCTAACATTTTTCATTCTACAAGGTGCAACCCAAAGTAAACAGGACTTTTATAAAATAAAGAAAACGGATGATTATTTTTGTATAATTCTTTTTATTTATTCAAAATACTCTCCTTCTGCTTCGATACAACGTTTTGCACGGTCCAAAAGCATTTGGAATGAGTGTTTTAGGTCATCGGCCGGCATCGCCTTCAGAATGTTGGTACAAGCCTTTTGGATGTCCTCAACGTCCTTATAACGGTTTCCTTTCATCGGCAAATGCAACTGACCGAATAAGTAGAAGTCACAGGGAGCCATATCAGGCGAATACGGTGAATGATTGATGGTAAAAATGCGATTTTTGGTCAAATAATCGGTCGTAACTAGGGCCGGTGCATTATCATGCAATAAACGCCAACTTCCTTCCTCGCGATATTCTGGCCGAATACGACGAATGCGATGCACCAAACGCTTCAAAACTTCAACATAAAACAAAGCGTTAATTGTTTTTCCCGATGGAACAAACTCTCGATGAATTATTCCCTTTGAATCGTAGAAACAAATGAGATGAGTTTTGATTTTTGACTTCTCACGGCGGGTTTTTTTCGGATTTGGCTCATCTGGGTGCTTCCATTCGGCACTTTGATGCTTTGTTTCGGGATCATATTGAAAGCACCACGTTTCGTCACCGGTTACGATGTTGAACAAGAAATTTGGATCACGTCTGGCTTCCCGAATGATGTCTTTTGCGTGCTCAATTCTCTGCGCTTTTTGGTCGTCGGTTAAAGTGTGCGGAATGAAGCGAGAACACACTTTACGGAGACCCAAATGTTCGGTTAAAATGCGATCAATTGATGTTTTGGAGATGTTCAATTACATTTCCATCAATTCCAATGATGATTTTGGCTGCATTTTGATAAAATCACGCACAGTTTTGATGGCATCGTCAGTAATCACAAATTTCGACTGGCCGACGTGTTCGTCGTCATTCAAGTCTTCACGACCATTCTTGAATCGATTCAACCACTCATTAACACGGCCACGGGATAAACAATCATCACCATAAACTTGCTTTAACAATTTAAACGTTTCGGTAAAAGTTTTACCAAGTTTAAAACAGAACTTAATATTAGCTCTTTGTTCGATCGACATTCTCGTACCAAAGTTAAAAACATACTGTCACATTGAGCGAGATATTTCGGCGTCTACTAGACCAAATGTCATGAAATTTAGACAGTATGTGAATGAAAGATGTACCTTTCCAACGCATGTCCTCACACATAGATGGCGCCACCAGAAACGTCCCTATTGCAAAAGTCCTGTTTACTTTGGGACGCACCTTGTAATACTAGCAGAGCCCTGCGGTTTAAGGTCAATGGGGCCAATAAATCAAGTTTTTTCATATAACACTTTAACTCATGTTTTGCCCTGTAAGACGCCGAATTTAAAAAAATTCTGTCTTAGCGGAAGTTTATTTTATTAAATTTAGCTACAGTTCAAAATTTCATGTTTGTAGTTTTAGAGGTTTGGGTTGGGCGGTGGTGAATCAGTCAGTCAATCAATTAGTCAGTCAGAGCAAACAATTAAGTATATGTAAGTATATGGATTTGAGTTGTATGGGCGGTGCCATGCCTGCTTTATTCAATGCCCAATCCTTTCTTCCAGTCGAAGGCTGCGACCTAGTTTCATTGATGTGCATTGCACTTACAGTTCCAAATTTACAAGGAAAAATTTAGTCACAAAAAAATTGGCACGTCCCACAGTGTTCCGAAGTGGGACAAAAATAGAAAAATTGTATGTATGTACGTACCGATTTCAAAGAAATTTGTGTTATTTGAAAGACAATACTTTCATTAAGCAAGATATCAAATTATTTCTTAATCGGGTAAATTTTGAGAGAATAATAGCATTTACAAGTTGATCAAAATCTAGAAAAATTGTTTTATGATAAAATGCAGTTTTGAGCGTCAACAATTGAAAACGTAACCAAAACACTATTTTCTCTTCAATCGGGGAAAATGTTACTGCTATGCACTTAAAAGGGTCCAAAAACTCATTTAATGACCTATTTTGAAAAAAAAGTTAAATAAAAACGGTCTTGTACGTTATTTAAACAAAACATTTTTATTTATTAAAAACTATAAAAACTATATATTTTTGTAGATCGCAAATGTCGAATCGCGCTTTACCACACCTACTTTTTTACGCAATCCTATAGAATGGGCTTTCTTCTTTTGGATCAATAAAAAAAATTCTGCGATTTCCTGCGATCTTGGAAAATAATAGAATTTTTTTAAACTACTCTAACTAAAAAAATTGGATTTTTGTACCTAACATTGAGGTGCCCACCGGTACATTCACTTTGGTACGGAGCTTGTAACGCCCAGAAAGTGATGTAACTAGAAAGAAAAAGTATAGTAGCACTGTCGCTATTTAAAATGGGCATGGTCAGCCCACTAAAAGCAGAGTTGCCATACGAAAGTCTTTCATAAAATATGAAAACTTCTATATTAACAAAGCCAATGTCACAAATTATTAACGTTTTATAAAAAAAAAGGGGTTTGCTTACCCGTTTAACCCGTTTAGAGCCATATTATCCAACTTTTGTTTGCTTTATTATGAAATTGTTTGCTAGAATGTGATTTAATGCTCATATTTTCAGAGAATAAGGAGGAAAGTTAGGGAAGGCAATTTTGTTAAAATTACGTGGCGTTATTTACACTTGTTTACAATAAAGAAGAAAGCTATGGGAGAAAACTATTTGTAAAATAGTTGTATTTCAATTGAACTGTTTGTGTGGGAGTAAAAACATCATTATTGATGATAGTGAAACTGAATAAACTGTACGGTTTGAAAAATGGCATTTATTTTATTTCATCCTGTAAATTTTAACATATCATTGCATCTTCATAGCTGAGTCATCTCTATGTTAAGTTCTACGGAAATAAAAACAAAAAAGCTTTCTTTCAAGCAACTTCATCGCCCTCTTTCCACCCTTTAAAGGTCGTATATAGAAAAACGCTGAAATACGTATTTCGTTATTTTTCTTTAAGTATATTTGTACAAAATTTTAAAACAATCCGACCAAAAACAATATCCGTCTATATAAGCTTCACCACCCCGTTTCCGGCCTGTCAAGGTCGAATTTTTTAAAATCGCTCCTTTTTAAAGGTTGACTTTTTAAAATACAACTATTGACCAAATTTCATCATTATAGTTCCAGCGGTTTGGGCTCGGTGGTGATGGCATACTTGGTTATATATATTCGATGTTTTTTTAAAACTATATATTTTTTTAGAAAACACATATCATTTTTGAAGTCAGTAGCCCCAAATAATTCATATTGCAAATTTTCAGCGAATTTAGAGCACTCCTATTTTTGTCCCAATTTTGTATGGAGTCGAAACACTGTGCGTCCCCTTGTCTAACGCCCATCAAAATTTACCAGTAGAAATGGACATCAATGGGACGACGGTATACAAGATTTCAATGCTGTTCGACTTATTATTCCGAAGCTATTCCATATTAAAAATTTAGGTTGTATGGGAGGTGCCACGCCCACCTGTTGAGTCGTATTCGCACTATGTGGTTTACCGGGATTTAGTTAAGACGAACATTCCGTGAAAGATTCAGCTCAATCGGCCTTCTAGTTTTTGAGTTTTAGTGGCGTCTGATCAACAACCATCAAACCACCATCAAAGCTCCAACCCCGCTTATAAATGGTTTTTAACCCACATATGCCGAGCGTACCACATTAAGGACATCTACATTTAAAATTTATTGAGTTAAACCTGAAGGTGCATCGTTATTTTGAAGGTGCATCGTATTTGTTAGTCGCTCGGACTAACGATGCACTTTCAGGGTTAAAACAGCACACTTAAAGCAGATGTACTGCATATATAGTACATAGTAGTAGTAACTAGGGGACCGGCTTGAGGGTTGGAACATCTTAGCTTTTTTGCTCATAACTCGAAATCATGCGCATAGATCATAAATATTAATACACCGTTGGAAAGATATGATGACGAACTATAAATAACAGCAAGAATTTTTAAGATTGATCAATAAATAAATATTGGCAGCCATTTCAAAAAATCTCGAATTTTTGGCTTGCAGGTTGGAACACCCTGAAAAATCGCTGAAAATGTATAAAAACTCAAGTAGAAACGCATGATTTACAAAATTTATGAACATTTATTGAATGTGGCCTGTACGCACATCATCATAATTGGTAATTCCGTGCTCAGTCTTTCTTGGTCTACAGCCACACTAAGGTATGCAGCCCTACTAAATTTCACCAAAAAAAGTGCAAAAAATCGTCGAAAAATTAAAAAAAATCCACAAACAAATTATTAAAAAACAAAAAAAAAACCTCTAAAAGCGTTTGAATGACGATTCATAACACTAAACAATCATAAAAATGGGTGTTCCAACCTGCATTTTAGACGCAATTTTTTTCGTCTTGAAAACATATTGCAAAATCACGATATGCTCGGAAATCACTTTGGATAATAGAAATGCAATTTTTTTGTGAGTCAGCACATATTCATACTTATTATTACCTTTTGTTTCGACCAAAAATGATTCATTAATGAACATTTTCTGAGCACTTTAAAAATGTGTTTGTATGTGTTTTTATTTTTCAATTTTTTTCCGATGAAATTTTACTGTTTGTTCTGCACGTTCCGTGTTATTGCGACTGTTCACGCTCCAAAAGCACATTACGATTGATTGCTGTTTATTTGACGTCGAGGACAGTCGGAATTTTGTTGTTGCCACCACTGGAAATACGAAATATCAGAGGTGTTCCACCCTGCAATCTGTTCCAACCTGCAAGCCGGTCTCCTAAGCTTTGTTTGAGTTCTTATTGCATATTGCTTTGATGTTTCAGCAAGCAACGCTGTCTTTTTTCGACAATTGCCTCGCTGGTTTATAGCAATGAACCAACAAAACAATTAACGACCTGAACAACAACAACAATCATTCAAACCATTGCACAGTGATGCGTTCCATACAGAAAATTCCAAAAATTTACAGTCGGAAGATATCGGCCATTTTGGGTCGATGGTATATCGGCCTATTTTCGTGCTTTAATTTTTTTTATTTATTTTTTATTTTTTTTGAAGCTGAATCGCACTGTGTTTCTTTTATATTAAACAGTATGTGAAAATACGTTACCGAAAACGGGTATAAGAATCTCTATTCTGCTCTTTTAGTAACGTATTTTCAGATATTGTTTAATATATATAAATGTTTTTTAATATATAAAAACTAGGTATTCTTAAAAACACAGATTTTCTCGAAATGTCTATGCATTTCGTCTGGGCATCATGGAATTAGAATTATTAGCATTTATTTTTACAATCTTATTCTTCTTTTTTAATTGGAAGCATTTTTAAACAGGCCTTTTATTTTTTCCAAATTTTGTTTTCTGATTTCTTTCCACCACACGCCCTGCTCTAACGCAATTTCAGAGTAAAAATTTTAATATAAGAATCGTAATTTTAAGTTAAAGATGAAACTGAATTTGTTTGTGTTTTTGATTGAATTTATTTGTGTTATTTGTTCTATGGATCAGAGCTGTTAAAGAATGCAATCATTTGCGAATAATTAGTCAGTTGATTTTTTGGCAAAAAAAAGCATTCATTTTTTGTATTCAATGAATAAGAATAAAAAAATGAAGTCATTATTCAGACTAAAAATTTATGAATAATTATTCATTTTTACATTCATTTTTTGCTAGTCATTTGATTGTAATCATTTGATTGCAATATCAAAATGAAGTCAATTGAAGTCATTTGAAGTCATCTGAAGTGATTTGAAGTCATTTGCAGTTAAGCTAAAGCCAGCGACCCTAAGTCAATTTACTTTATGCTTGACATTCGTTAAATGCATTGACGGAGTGCGTAGGCGGCAGTCAATTTTTTGATTTTTCATCAACAGGTAATATCAAATAAATCAATATATGTATTCAACAGGTTTTTACTACAGATTTTATATAATTTTTTCTAGATGAGTTATCGCTGGAAACTTCTCGTTCTTCCATTGAAGATGAATTCCTTTCATACATGGTTGATAAGTCTTCATCGATAATCGCTATCCAACAATTAAAAAAGCGTATTTAAAATATAACACACCGTTACCTTCATCAGCTGCCGTGGAACGGTCGAGGTTCCCTTTCGGACAAAAATTTCGAAAAATTATTATTGTTAAAAGTAAATCATGTCGTTTAAATGAATTTACATTTATTTGATTGCTACCTTTTGTTAGAATGAATTATTTTAATTTTAGCTTTGTTAATATATTAAATATTTTTCAAAAAGCGCTGATCTTAATTTAGTGACTTCACTGAAAAATGAAGTCATTAAGTGACTTCACCAAATGACTAATTAGTCAGAATAACAGAAATGACTTCAGACTTCAAATTTTTAGTATTTAGTCAAAATGTTAGTCAAAGACTGCAATCAAAAATTGAAGTCATTGACTGTGACTTCAACTGATTTAATTTGCATTTGATTGCATTCTTTAACAGCTCTGCTATGGATTCGGAATCGGCATCGGCCGATTCGCGCTCTTTCGGCCGATTAATCGGCATCGGCATCGGCCAAAAAATTTGGTATCGGTCGGACTCTAGTCGCAGGTAACATTTTAGGCTCAAAGAAAGCATTTCTTAAGCGGCATCAATCCGAAGCTGTTTTTGCAACGAATTCAACACTGTCGGCACAAGCTGTGCTTCAACTCGCCTCAAGGCCGAAACACGCTCTGAACGAGACACCAAGATCAGATGCCATCTCTTTTCTTAACTTTTTCAATATTTTCATCAGTCACACTGGTAAAAAGTCATCAATCACAGTACCATTTTTTATCATTCGTATGCTTACGTTTTCGACATTGTCGAGTCCCCGTAGGCTACAGTTGACATTTTCAACGATTCTTCCAATGATAATTTGTTAGAAACACTAGATTTCATACAAAGAGTTTGCTCAACTAAAATCGACATTTCGAAATTCGCAAAACACAACCATTACAAATTTCTTTACAAAGCTATCATACACAAACTTTTCACAGATGCCGCTTAACCCATTAAGCCCTGAGCTTTGCGTTTGCGCAACGTTTGGGAATTTCGCTATATTAAGTAATTCATAAAGACATAAGACTTGAAAATGGGTAGAATTGGATTAGAATTGATCGTTTTAGATTCTGCCATACTCAAATTTCAAAATTATTTAAATATTCATACGTTTTTTTCGATCCAAAGTCAAAGGTTTTTTTTTGGGGAATTTTTGAAATTCAATCAAAAATACTTATTCTTCAAACCTATCAAAATCCCTTAGTGGGCTGCATTTTGCAATGCTAAACTATTTAAAAATAAGTTTTGAAAATTTTTTTTTTTTATTTTTTAAACAAAAAATATGCTTTAAGTTTTGTGTTGCGGCAACGTTGGGCCTAAACACTGCCAATTTTCATACAACGCGTGAAAATGTCAAAATCCAAGCAGCTGATATTTTATTGGCACATTTTATTTTCCGCAAATGTTTGATTTTGTTTATTTGTGTAATGTTTGCGAAAAACATGACAAGAAAAAAAACATGGTATGAATTTTTTGCTTGATTTTTTTCTTGATTAGGTCAATTAATAAGATTGTGTAAAATTTTATGGAAATCGCACAACTCTTCCTGGGGTCAGGTTTTAATGGGTTTAGCAGATGACCGATGTACCAATCACGAAAAAACGATTTTGACAGTAACTCAAGCACGGTTTGTTTGAAAAACCGGGAAAATTCCAGGTATTTTTTAATCAGATTTCTATCTGTGTTGGCGCGCATATCTCAATTACTGATCGGCTGTTTGCTGTCAATATTCAAATATTGATACAGTTTTCCAAATGGTATTGAATCTTCTTGAATCTACTATTTGTCACATCACACACACACACACACAACTAGCTTCATTCAAGTTTAAAAAACTCTTTAAAACACTTAGGGCCGTTTTCTCAACTTACCTTTAACCAATTTTCGGCCGCTACCAGAAATAGCCAATATTTTTGTAATTCCTTTTAAGGACTTACATTTAGGACCTTAATCAAGAATATTTTTAGATTTTTTTTGTGTTTTTTTTTTTTAATTTTTTTTTATAAATTAATAAAAATTCAATTTCAAATAAAAACAAATATATATGTACATAGTTTTAGTCAAATAATAATCAAGCATGAAAACAAACAATAGTTGGCTTATATATGTACATACATGACGACTTCTGGCCAATCGTCGATTTTTCGACCACTGAAAAGTACGCGGTGCTGAGAGTTAAAAATATTTTCATAATCTTATGGATATCAATTGATTGTGGTAATTTGGTCTTTAGGCTTCGTAAATAATCAATAATAAATCAATAATTTGAAAAGGTTGTATATTTTTCAGAATATTCAAAATATGACTAAAAAAAATGCTTTTTTCGTGCCTTCGCCAACATCTCTAAATTTATCGTTTTTTAAAAAAATTATTATTCCGAGGGGTTACCAAAAGACCAAAGCTATTTTCTGCATCAAAATTTCAAAGATATAATGTCTAAGTGCAGAGCTACTATCCTTCAAAGTGGCTGGTCGAAAAATCGACCAGCGGCCGAAAATGGGTTAACTTTAAAGTTAAACTTTAAAGTGAACTCTAAGTGGAAGTGCTGCCTAGTACATGCATATGTTTGTTTACAAACAAAAAACAGCTGGTAATGAAATTACAATTTGAAATGAAATTTGCATTTGAGATCTTTCGGTATGGAAAATAGGCGTGTTTTTTATATTCATGCACTGGAAGACGCTTTTGAAGGTACGGAGTCGCAAAATGCGGCAAATAGAACATATAACAGCCGATTGGACAATTTCACTGCTTTGCACTGCTGGCATTTCCAATCGCTGTTGGGCCCCTAACTGTGCGATAAGTCTCGCTCTTCGCCGCTGCAAATTCCAGCTTGGACTTGCGCTCCAAGCTGTCGAACTTGTCCCTCAACGATTTCCAACATCGGGACACGCCCCATTTGGCAGTAAAAGCATCAGCAAGATTCTGCCAGGCAAAATTTGTCTTTTTTTCCTTCAAAAATAATTATAATTTTTCAAAAACAGCTGATTGCGCCGCCAAGTGCTACCCATCGTAGACCAGTGGCGCCAAAAAATCGGACTTGTTATTTTTATATTTATCAGGCAGTTGAGAAAACGAAAATAGTTACCGGGCACTTTAACCCGGCGTTGGTGTGGTGGAAAAAAATTACGTTATTGGTGTGGTGGGGTATGACATACCCCAAGACTTGATATAGCAGCAACCTTACGAAACAACACAAATATAAAAGATAGCAATTTTATATTATTCTTCATTTACTTTTACGCAAGAAAATACAAAAGCACTTCATGTGCAAGCAAATTGTAAAAGAAAATATCAAATATAACATAAATAAACGAAAAGTACCGATATTTGAGCCGTTCAGTGCACAGAGTGTTTAACTCCACTTTTTGAAAAATCTTAAATTTAAGTGTCAAAGCACTTAGTATAGTCATAACTTTTTATATTTATTAAAACTTTCCTGAATAGTAAGGATTAACACCATTAAACACCATTAAATATATATATTTGAATTTAAATTATAAAGGGAATTTAAAAAAAAACAAATTTATTTCATCGCATTTCTCAACTTTTTGTTTTATGGAGTTAATCGATGTGTGCACTGAGCGGCTCATTTATAAGTTGAATAAATGGGGTATAATGGGGTTTAAAAACATTTCTGTATATAATTTTCCAAAAAACATAGTTTGTATTAAAAATGAAAAACATATAGTTATGTGACATTAAATTTTTGGTAGCTACCCTGAAAGAGGAGCGAATTACAGGGTCTCAAAATTAGCGCATTTTTCGCAAGTCGTATAAGGTTTTTGCTCTCGGACAAAGCGAACATCGGGTGCTGTACTGACGACGTTTTGGTACAGCTTCGCCTAATTTCAAGGATTTACAGAATCATGATATATTTGTGTATTAATGATATTTTTTGGAACATATGATACGATGAAAACTATTGTCGTATGTGCTATTAAATTCAATGGAACATACGACATTCGTTTTCTACGGGGACAAAATGCGAATACTAAACTAGGAGTATTTCTTGCACGTAGCAGTTGGGCAGTTGGTATTTGCCTCTTATTTTTCCAAACGGTGAATTTTTTAACAAATCGATGACTATTAGACCATCGAAAATAACAATTTGAATTCAAAATCATTTACACAAAAAGTTACGTTATTGGTGTGGTGGGGTATGTCATACCCCAATGAACTTTAGCGGGATGTGACTCAAATCTGGTCACACTTAAGTTGTTTTTAGACAGCAAATGTGTATGGTTGGACTGTTATAAACAGCTACTAGAAGCAATAGTGCCCGCATAAAACTGATGTCCGTGTTATTTACAAAAATACAACCTCTGGGGTATGGTATACCCCACCACACCAATGCCGGGTTAAGGTGACCTTTAGCTAAAGGTCACTTTATCGGTAAGTTGAGAAAACGGCCCTTAAACCTTCAAGTTTAGAGCATTTACAGCACGTCGACTTTTCGCTAATCCTACAAATCATGCAACAGTTTCTCCACATAAGTCCAGTTGCATTGATAGCGAAAACCTTAGCAAGTTGCATTCATAGCGACTTTTGCGTCAGACATGTTCCATTTATCGAATTATGGCACTCAATGCTCGAAGCAGCGGCAGACATGCCGCACGTCCATTTTCCTTTTCCTTATGACCGAATACCAATTTATGCACCCAAGACAGCATCAGCAACTACAGCAACAACTACATCAACACCAACAACAACAACAATGTCACTGCCTTGTACTCGAATACTCGTACAGCTGCCAGAGCCAAAGTCACTGCGCCATGCACCGCAAGCCACATGCCGCATGCCACAGCCAAACGATGCATAACTGCATGAATTCATGCGGCATGAATGCACAATGAAAACGCTGGCGGGCTGAATGGCTTTGCGATTGCGGCGCCCGCTTGTGATGACATTGATGGACTTAAGCGAGTCAATGGGTTGTGCTGCGTTCTCCGCCGGCGTGCACTTATTTTCAATATGCCAGCAAAGTTGCCGACTCGGCTGCAGTATTTCTGGCCGCCACTTGTGGCTTTGTGCGTTTACAAGTGTGGCTGTTGGCCTCTCGAGTCGAAGAGAAAGCACTGCTGACGTGCGACCACTGCACTGGAAAGAGTCGAGTGGTCGCCGCTTAAGAGTTTCACTGAGCACAAACACAGTCGCACAGCAGCGAACCGTTGTATGCGCTGCAAATGTTGCCGACTTGAACGCGCTTTGAGTATAAATTTGTAATGTTGTTTTTACAATTTGGTTTGCTTAGTGCTTGTTTTGTGTTTTGTTATGAGTTTTGCCATAGAGCGGCCGCACTTTGCGTACTCTTTTGCCATTGGCCTTTCCAACAACATTAATTGGCGCTTCGGTTTGTGTCATTTTGCGCGCACTGATAAAAAACTCTCAGTTGTTATAAACTTGAAATTGCAGGTGATTTTTATTGGCAAATTTTTGAAATACGGTTATTTGAAATGCACACAAAGTTGCTACACACAAATAGTTAAATGAGCGAAATCGTTTGTTGCTGGAGTGTTTAAAGCGTGATTGTGTTTAAGATGGGCGATTTTTAATGAGGAAAACGAAAACTAAGACCACAGGAAGAAATATGGTTGGTTGTTCAATTTTCCGGAATATATCACATATTTACTTTATTGGTATTTTAAATATTCTTTGTATTTCTACAACTGCGACTACTACAGTTCAATCTATCTATACTTATATATAAAAATGAATGTCTATTTGTTTGTTTGTTTGTTTGTTCGTCACACGACACTAAAACTCAAAAACTAAAAGACCAATTGAGCTGAATTTCTTTCTGAATTTTTCACAAAATGTTCGCCTTCACTAAATCTTGGTAAACCATGTAGTGCGAATACGACCCGACAGGTGGGCGTGGCACTTCCCATACAACTGAAATTTTTAATATGGAATATCTTCGGAATTATAGGTTGGACAGTATTCAACTTACAGTACAGTCTCAGAGCTTTAAACTTTAGTACAGTTCCAGTGCTAGAATTGTATGGGCGTTGGACGAGGGCCCTGGCACCCCAAGCGACCCAAATGTTTTAAGGCAGGTTTCTACCTTGTGCGGCCGAGAAAACATGTTTTTTTGAAAAATTGTTGATGGGAAGGTTTTAAAGATAAACACTGGAAAATGTTTTCAGATGTAGGTATATGTTTATTGTACAAGTAAAAAAAGTTTCAAGATAAAATATGCAAAGGGGGGGAGGGGGCCATCGAGCAATGGCGGAAGGACTTTTTGACTCACGGAAGTCCTGCCGCTGTTTGAGATGACTTGAAACACAAAAATGAAATTGTTTCTTATTCTGTATCCTTTTGTCTATGGCAGGAACTAGGATTTTTAAAAAAAAATGAAAAATGAAGGAAATATGCGATTTTGACTAAAAAATTCAATTTTTACCTACTTTTTTCAATACAAATTTCTATTTTCAATGAGAAAAAATTATTATTTCTTGAAGATCCTAGTTCGTGCCATAGCTAAGACCTTGATAAATGACTGTTTAAAATTTTGTAGCTATTGCTCAACTCGTGTGGCCTAAATCACTTTCGCAAGGTCAAAAAATGTAGTTTTGAGAAAAACGCGTTCAAAGTTTTGCTTCAGCGCGCTGCAGCGGCTCGGCGCGCTCGACACCGCTACCTGTTTCGATAAATTGCTTCCGTAATTCGAAAGATTTCAACTTCAAATTTTGGGAGCGTATTCTACAATCATGTATTAATCCAAAAATGCATGAAAAAAAAATTGGATTTTTTTAAACGCACAAGGTAGAAACCCCCCTTAAATTACTTTGGATATATCACATATCAATAACATTTCGCACAACCTTTCCATTTCGTCCTTCCCTTCCAGAAGGGGAATTGGCTTGGCATCGCCCATACAATCCAAATTTTTAATATGGAATAATAAGTCGGATAGCATTGAAATTTTGTATACCGTCTGATGTGTCATTCTGGTAAAATTTAATGGGCGTTGGACAAGTAGCGTGCCAAATTTTTTGTGACTCAAATTTTCCGTGTATCTTTGGAACTGTAGGTCGCACATCAATGAAACTGGGTCACACCCTTCGACTGGAGGAATGGATTGTCCATTGTATAGTAGGGGCATGGCGCCGCCCATTCAACTTAGATCTATATATGATTGAATGACTGATTCTAAGCTACTAACATGAAATTTGAACTCAAGGTACATTTAAGTAAATAAACTTTCGCTTAGACGGGATTTCTTTGAAATTCGGGGTCTAAAGGGGTAAAACATGGGTTAAGGTTTTTATGACGAAACGCGATTTAATGGGCGTATTGATTTAAAAAAATATGGTGATAATACTCCAAATTAAAAATAATTCGACAAATATTTTTCAATTTTTTGAAAATAAAAATTTAACTGTGTGAATCAAGGGTTAAAATTGTATACGAAGAAACATGAGAAAAAATTTGACACGTGGTTTTTTATTTTTAAAAGTCAAGAGTTTGTATGATAAAACTGTGAAATAATTCGACACGAGTTTTTAATGTTTTTGAAAATCAAAATCTAACAGGGTCAACGACGGTTTAAGAGTTTGTATGAAAAAAACAAGAATTTAATGGCGGGAAATAATTTGACACGTGTTTTTTTATTTTTGCGCAACAAATCTGATGGGGTCAACGATGGGTTAAGAGCAACTTTTCACGTTCTTCGAATCCCTCCATATAGTCAAAAAAACAATTACACACGAACGAGCAATAAACGCTTTCATTTCGAAAATGCAGCGCACATTCATTTCACTTGATTATATAATTTATATATAAATTCATAAGAATAACAAGTTGAAAATGTCCAATCAAAATATTTGTGGTTACCGCACATAAAAATATCCCATTTAAATGCAATTAAATATGAGGAGAGTGTGTTGAGCACACTGACAGCGCGATTATGAAGCAATGTCAATGTGGACCGCGGTAATGCCACAATTATTTACATGGCTAAGTGTGTAGGTTTGTACACATTAAAGTGAATGTGAAGTGCGCTAAATTCCTGGCGTTAAATTTGCTGCTCATTACAACTCAATTGCACACACACACATAATCAAACATTTACGCTGTAATTGGCGGCAGCTTGTTGCAACATTGAATGATGTCAAAAATGTTTTAAATAAATATGAAATTTTCTGCAAAAACTACACAAGTTGTGCTTTATTTTTATGATAATAAAATGTGAACTCTACCTGAAATATTTATGTTCAATAGGGCAACAAATATCATTTTGTGTTTTATATTAGCAATAAAATTAGTTTAATTTGTAGTGACCTTTGTTCTAAGGGAGAAAAATATGTATAAACTAGGCTGAGAAGAAGAAAAAGAACATAATCTCACATTTTAATTGAGTCGTTCACGTTCGACCCAAAGACTGTGTGGTACCACAGAATAATATGCTTTAAATCTACCCGACTTCCGAAGAAACCTTGATAGATCCTGGGTCGCCAAGGAGCCAAGGTGGTCGCTTCTTAGCACCGCAGTGCCAAACGTCTCAAACCTGATACGAGCGAACGCGGGGCAGAGACAGCCAATAATAAAATATTACTTTTTGACTTATTGAACGTAAAGAGCAGACAACAGTTTGTCAAGTAAATGTTTGCAAACTTAAAAAAGGTAGACAAATTATTTTGAAAAGCTTATAAATATAACAGAAATTGCAATATTTTGAAATTTTTTTAAGATATAGATTAATAGTAATGTCTATTTGATACGCGAAAGCAGTGTAAAAAAAATCAAAAAAGGAAATGAAGCTATACTTTAAACTGTCAAAAAACTCGTCTTCTTTTAAAACCCAGATTGCATTGAAAACTTGGCGCCGTACAGTTCCGAACAGTTTCATGAGATACATCAGTTCCGCATTCTATTTTTATATCCAAAGCCATTTCCCTTATTGAGATACGGGGGTTTTCACGAACTTTTCGGATGATTTTTCTTTTTTCTCTGTCAGACAGTTTACTGGGTCGTTCAGGAGATATCGGGTGTTTTTTTTAGAGGTATAGAACTTCGAAATCGAATTGAAATAAAACACAAGAAAATCGTTTAATGTCCATCAATTTGGCTTTATTGGAAGGATAATTTTATGCCATTAATGTTTAAATATGATTTCGGGCATGTGGCCGCCGCAGCTGGCTCGAATAAAGCCAATTCTACAGGTCCAATTTTCAACCACTTTTTCGAGCATTTGGGGCCGTATGTCGGCAATAACGCCACGAATGTTGGCTTCCAAGTCCCCTAACGTTTCTGGTTTGTTGGCGTAGACGAGCGACTTCACATATCCCCAAAGAAAATAATCCAATGGTGTCAAATCACACGATCTTGGTGGCCAATTGACAGGTCCATTCCGCGAAATTATGCGCTCATCGAATGTTTCCTTCAATAAATCGATTGTGACGTGCGCTGTGTGGCATGTAGCGCCGTCTTGTTGGAACCACAACTCATCCACATTCATGCCATCCAATTCGGGAACAAAATAGTCGGTTATCGGTCTCCATTAACGGTAACTGACTCCTCTTCTGACTGGGTCCTCTTCAACATTTTGCTCTACAGCGGCAATTGTTTCTTCGGTGCGCTCTGTTCTACGTCTCTGCGGATGCGTATTATCACATAGAGTAAACGTAGTGCGAAAACGACCCATGGTTAACCGAATTAATTGCTCTGATGGACGATTATGTCGACCATAAAATGGACGGAGCTTGCGGTAAACTTCGCGAACTGAACCATTATTTTCGAAATAAATTTGCACGATTTGCAACCGTTTTAGCTTTTGTCAACCTGTTCATGATCAAATGGCAAACCAAACTGAACATAAATGATATTAGAGTTGCCAGATTTGACCACAAAATGCCATCTCTATCTCTATTCGAAAAACAAACCTCTAAAAAAAACACCCTATACTTTCAAATCAATTCGCCCTTCAATACGCGAATCAAATAGACATTTCTTTGATTTTATATGAGAGTTAAATATTCAATTAATCTATATTTTTCAAATAATTTCAAAATATTGCAATTTCTGTTATATTATAAGCTTTTCAAAATAATTTTCTTCCCTCTTTAAATTTGCAAACATTTACTTGACAAACTGTATGTTTGGTTGGTTGATTGGTTCCAGTTGTGATGTTCCGACATCCAATTAACGCGAGGGCGCCATTTTGGTCTTTTTCCGGCCGGTTGATATATGATATACTATACTTGCATTGTTCTCTGGACCATGTGACCTCTACAGGTCAACCTCCAAGTGCTTGATGAAATCGATAAGCAAGTTCACAATCCACTTTGCTATTTCGAAATTTTTGTATATTGGTTTGTCTGGCGTCTTTGATCTCCTTCTTGACAAAGCCAAACAGGCGCAGAACAAGTGATGGACGGTTTTCTGCTCGTTTGGGTACTTACAACAGTGGCAGCTGGTGTCAAGCCGCAGTAAGTCTTTCCACATTCCAGGACCCTTATTTAAGAGCTTTGCGATGCCTATCTTTTTGTTTCAGGGTCAAAGTGATATGCTGAATTTTCCGGAAGAAAAGAAAAGAAAGAAAAAGAAATCCGGAAAGAAGTCCTTTAAAGCTTCGCTTTTGATTGAACCCAGCGGATGTGAATCGTCAGCGCCTAACTTTTATCAGAGAGCAGAGACTCGTCGGGTCAGTCCGTTGCCGTAAATATTATTCTGTCCTTACACGCAGATCAGGCTAACTTTGAACCGATGAGAGCTTCGTAAGGACAATAAGTGATATGATAGTGTAAAGAGTATAAATAAAAATATGGCTCTGTTAGGGCGTGTCTACCATCCATCTCTGCACTCTCGCACTAGTTCTGACGATAAGATCGACCAGTCCAGTGCCTTGATCGTGGATCGTCATAGAGTCATAGTTAAGTGGCTTTTTTAGAACGTATCTGTCAGTGCTTCCTCGATAGCAAGCAAGCACTTCCACCCCAAAGGCGTTTGAATTACATAAGTGTTTGGAAGCCAAAGAAGAGTATTCCCGTTCCAAGCCTGCACTCCATCGTTGAGCCATCTGTGTAGAATATGCGCCCTCTTCCATTCCCGGCGACGAATTCCATAGCATGGATCTGATAGTTCTTCCCCAAATGTAATGGCAGTTACATACTTAGTCCGTGGTTGCGGCGAGGCATCTTTGCCCTTGTAATAGAGATTTCCGAGGCCTTCCAGCAAACTGTTTCTTTCAACCTGAGAGCACTAAGAGTTGCGGCATTCATGATAAAAAGCTCGAGGTCTTCATGTAACAAAAAAATTTAAATATACATACTTAGGTCCAACACAGTTTCGCACACAAGCGGTGCTTTAGAGTTCAAACCTTCGAAATATGGGTTTGTTACAAACATTTTGGGTGGCAAACTGGGTTTCAAATGGCATTGGATTCGAAAATTGGGCATAAATGCAGTATAGCGAACCCTCGTGAAAAAAATAAATGAGTATGCTTTTATATAGAGGGTTAGCTCCTGAAGCTAACAAACTAAAAATGTTGCCGGGGAAACGCCCACAAAAGGCGTGGCTCGGGGTCAAAGTTCAAAGTTTTTATCAAAAATGGGCGTTACACGATATGGGCATCAAACGAAAGGTCTTTTCCAAACCTTTCTACTAACGTACAACATTAGATACAAAAAATGCCGAAGGCCGCCCCCACAAAAGGTATTTTAATACAGAAAAACTGCAGTTTACTACCACCCTCCATATAATGGAAAAATATAAACACACACACAAATATAATTGAAGGCTTGTGACGTCACGCGAAACATTCAATGACACAATTTCACAAAAGCAAGAAATACTTCAATGGCTACCTGGCAAAGTTTATGCCTCTTAAAGAATGTAAAGCTAGAAATCAGGATCTTATAAAAACGTTTTTAATATGGCATTTTTTAATATGGTTCAACCCCCTACAGACCTCCGAAAGTGACGGCGAAGATGACTACGAAATTACTTTGGACCAAAGGTCAAGTTAGAAAAAATTAAAAATATATATTAAAAAATAACAAAAATATACATTTTTATATTTCATTGTAAAGTAAATTTCACAGGCTACAACATGGTAATAAACTTATTGCACCTATATTATGGCTTTTTCGAGAAAAAACGTTTTTTTTTAATATTTATACAAATTTTTTTTTGCTTAAAACTTTTTATAAATGCATTTTACGTATCTAATGTTGTACATTAATAGAAAGGTATGAAAAAGGCCTTTCGTTTGATACCCATATCGGGTATATCAGTTGGAGATTAACCCTTTCGGTTATTCTATGCCATATGGCATAGTCTCTTTTCAGTGCCTGTTTTAGGTCAAAAAACTTGTGGATACTATATTTTTTTTTGTTCCTTAGAATAGTTTGAAGTTTTAGGAAAAATACGAAATTAATAAACTGAATAATTAAGTTGAGAGAAGAGAAGTATACACGTTGTTTTAATGGCATATCTTGAAATAGTAAAGGAAGAAGAAGCAGAAAAAATTAGATAACTTTTTTAATTTGACGTTTTCTTTCAATTTAGATACTTTTTTAAAAAAAATTTGGCTGAAGTAAATTCAGAAATATTCAAATTCTCGTTATGCATAAAAAATTGTATGTTTAAGTAATTATTACAGCCACAACGATGTGGTTTCTCTCATAGAAAAGCACTCTAAAATACAGGTCCCCAGTAAAAAGCTGTACCGAAAGGGTTAATTGATTTGGTAGAATCTTTGAACTTTGACCCCGAGCCACGCCTTTTGTGGGCGTTTCCCTGGCAAAATTTTTAGTTTGTTAGATTTAAAAATATATGCTCTATATGGCCCAATTTTCCGGTTTTTTTTTTATGAGGGTTCGCTATACTGCATTTGTTGCGAAAATTGTTCTCCCCCCACGCAAATGGTTGGACCATTGGACGATCCATAACAACTAAAGTTAATTCTATATACATTTTCAGTAAAAGTTTTTTACTATTTTTTAAAACGCATTTAAAAAGCTGATTTGTTCAAAAGTTGGTGATATGCGCCTCAGCCTTGAAGGCAGCTTTTCTCCAAAAAGTACGTTTTTTTTTATAACTCGATCCCGGGATCGAATATCGTCAATTCCAGGATTTTTCGGGACTGAAATTGTATTATAATCCCTAATACTTGCATGTGTATATATGTTCTGTCGTTTGGCAGACGGATAGACGAACCAACGTGATTGAATTGATGAGTTGAATTCGAAATATTTTCCCCATCACCTGGATGCCTACTTCTGAATAATCCAAACATTCTCATTCGTTTAGTGTAGCCTGTACAAATGCTAAAATTAACATATATACCAAACGAAAAAAAAACTTTTTAAGCTGCACTACTGAACAGAGTAAAAACCTGTGCAGCACTTTTCCATAAAGTGCCCGCTTGTTGCTATATTTTTGGTTTGATTTTGCTTACTTTTTAAATTGAAATGCAGATCTGCCAGTGAATTTTCATGCGCCACAACTGTACACAATCATACATATTCATATTTCTATATGTCGGCCATGCATACTAAGCAACTCGCCCAACTGACGCTACCTGTGGCAAAATTTCAGCCACACCTGCAACTATGCAAAGCGGACATATGAGCGCTGGCGTTGTCGTTTACGGTGCGTTGATTGCAACGCCCACAAATCGAACTTTCCATGCGACCAAGTAGAGATTTTTTCAATGAAACCTTGACAAAGCCCTTATTGAAATACTAACTGGGCAACCAAAACCGTTGGCAACTCTAGGCGTTTGCGGCAAATTTGCAATAGCACTTTATGGATTTGAGTTGGACAAACGCAGCGACAACAAATCCAACAACAGACAATACCAAAACAAAAAGCCATCACAAAGCATAGTCGAACGAAATCGGTGGCGCCACGCGGCATCAGTGCTGGCAGTGTGCACTTTCGAATCGAAGTGGCATTCAGCGCGCCGGACACATACAGCGCTGCATCTGCTCCCCATGTGCAGTGAGTCGGTCGGTCGGCCAGCCGGCCTAAGCGACCTGGCCAAAAGTTATGAATTATTACCGTTGTCGCCAGTCCCATTGCTGTTGTTGTTGATGAATCGCTCAGCTGCGGTTTTGTTTTAGGTGTTTGCACAAACACAAAACAGCGGTCGAAGCTTTTGGTTTTATTGTTGTTGCCGTTGCCGTTGTTTTTGTGTTTGTTGATGTTCTTCTTCGTTTTGTGCAATTTAATTGTATGCATTTTTTATGCATGTCTTGATAAATTGTGAGAAATGCCAAAGAAACTACTGCTCCGTCATTTTGATGTTGTTGACAATTTAGACAGCAATAGCAACAACAACAACAACGACAAAAACAAATGACACACACAACCACAGTGACTTTGTTGCGAATAATGTCCATAACGAGTTTTCACTTCCTTCGCAACCAACACACATCAAAAAGACAAATTGGCAAATATCGCAGAGACGTCGACGGAGGACGTGCAACGGCTGACGGCTGAGCGAGGTGACAGAACTGGTTCACTATTTCTGGTTCAGTGGAAAGTCAGCGTGTGCGGCAAGCAGAAAATTCCTTGCAACAGGCGCTGGCCTCGCGCTTGCACCGATGCTGGGAAAGTGAAGCCAACACATTGTTGGAAAATAAACAACTTTAAATGCTTGCAATTTAAACGAATTCAACGCAAGTACCGGACAGCGATGGCTGATGATGTGCGCATTAATTGCGAGCATCGATTGGCGAGTGTAACGGGAAATGTCCTCAAATTATATGAATTTGAAAAATGTGTGACAAGCATTATTGAATTTTGTATGAGAAAAATATATTTTGCAAACAACGACAAACATTTTCTCACACAACTTGAAAACATTTGCGATGCTTGACCGATGCCGAGACATGGACATGAACGAACAATGTGAAGTGGGGCGACAGCACATAAAATCAGCATTACATCGATAAGTTATGAGAACGAGAGAAAGTCCGTCAAAACATTTAAGATACCTGGGAAACAAACATTTAGTGTCGCTACATATGAAACGATGGCCTAAAAACCGAAACAAGCTCTGAGGTGTTTGTGAAAACCGACGGTGTCAAACTATAACTTGTATAACTTTGAAGAACTGATGCATCGGTTTTCCAGCTCAAAGCTTATGCTATGGGAAAGACGATGGATTAGGTACTTAAGCACTGAAGCCCAGCTGGTAATAACATTGGCCCCTCTATACCGGAGCTGTTTATGAAGCTAAGTAGGCTTCTACCGAACAGCTCGTGGAAATGACGCTCCTCATTCACCCCTTCCGGGTCCAGTCGTTCAGTACTCCCTCCTGGCACTAAATGTAGTGCTTATTAAAAATTAAAACGCGGAAATCATTCAGTTTGGTGCTTGGTGCGTTTTTTAGTATTTTTTTATTTTATTTAAAAGACAGCAAGACTAATTCTTTCTTAAACAAATTTATTTTTTGTTTAACTGCAGTGTCATACAACACTATATTTCATTTAACAACTATGTATATAACACTGGAATGTTGGGCTAAAAAAAAATCATTATTCGGATATTACATGCAGTGTTGCCCGATCAGGAGATTTCCTCCTAGATTTAGAAGATTATTGACCGAATTTATTTATTATTACTTTATTTATACAGTCGTGTATGGATATAGTGAACTAATTATTGCAAGGCCTGTTCACAGTATTGAGGTTGTTCACTATATCATCAAAAATGTTAATTTTTGTTCAAAAACTCGTTTTATTTGCTCAAAATACACTTTTTGCTTTTTGCTTGAAATTGTTTTCAACATTTTTTTCAATATTTAGAGGCTCCATGTCAAAGTTTGGGTGTTCACTATATCGAGGTGTTCACTATAAAGGGTGTTCACTATGCCCAGACACGACTGTATTATTATTTAGCAGAATTTTTGGGAGGAAGAATTGTTTAGGAGAAAGTTTAGGAAATTTTGATGGTGATACAACTGACACCATTAGTAACACTGATGCCTTGAATATTGAAAGCTTAGGTTAGGTTAGGTTATGGTGGCTGCCTCTATAAGAGACACACTCGGAGGCCCGAAAGGCCCATTGTGATACCACATATATTAAACCCGTTTTGAAATGTGTATGCAACACTGTTTTTTCCAACATATGTTACAGTACACATTTCAAGCGGATGGGGAAAGGGAGGGGAGGGGACCTACAGTTTAACGCCGAATCCGAACGGCGATTGGCAGTTTTTCTTTCACACTTGGAGGTTTTGCCATTGCCTGCCAAGAACGCACTTGTGCGATTCTTGTAATTCTCATCTGCTTCATGTAAATAGCGATAGAAGTAGATGAGCGTTTTTTCCAGCCCGAGCCAGGAATCGAACCTGGGGCACTCGGTATGAGAAGCCAGCGCGCTACCCGCTGAGCTATCGAGGCCGGCAAATTTTAGGAAATTTTGATGGTAATACAACTGACACCATTAGTAACACTGATGCCTTGAATATTGAAAGCTTAAGTATATATTTGTTTGAATTAAATTTATGCTTCAAAGTGTATAATTTATGTAATGAATGAAAAAAATTTACAAAAGTGTATTTCTTATCGATCTACTTTTTAATGTTTTGTTTGTGGTAAGTCGTCGCAATAAAAAAACGAAATATATTGTTTTTTATAACAAGTTTAATTCCTTAGTAATAATGACAAAAATTATAAAAAAAAAATTTGAGGAGATTTTTTAATTTTTGGAGGAAGTTTCAGATTTTGTTTAGATTTAGGAGAAAGTAATTTCTGTCTGGCAACACTGATTACATAAAAGAAGTGAAGTGATCCTCCTTGGTTGCATTGCTACTTGGGTCACGGTTGCCACTGATCTGCAATAGTTTTCGTAGTATATTACACGGAACATTGGGACAACTACCACCATAGATGTAGACGAATGTTTCAACAGCCCAAGCTAGGAATCGAACCTAGGGCCTATGGTATGTGGAGGAAGAAAGGAACGAAGTGAATGTATCGAGGCATTTGTAAATGCACGCAGTCAGGAAGATAGTACGGAAAAGATCCACCGAGGATATACTTTGTGACTATGTAATTTATGTCTTAGGATAATATCTCAAAAGACTTTAGCTTGTATTGGGGCAGCGGGTTTTTCGGCGGCTGCTCTTTACAGCAGGCAGCAGTCTTCTTAAAAGAAAATAAGCTGTAATGAGTCTGATTTTACATTCATTGACAATCTTGTTCCCGCAGCTAAGCTCGATTTGAGTCCTTCAAGTTTGTAAGAGACAATTTTATTGAAGGAATTCAAAACCATACGAAAAATGTATTAAGTTTTAGGTCAGACCAGGGCATATTTGTATTGCCCTTTTTAAATACTGACAATTTGAAGAAATACATTTGCACGTATGAATGATTTTGTGTATTTTATGAAAAATTTCCATTTACTCTTTGTCTCACTCTAAAAAGTGTTTATGTAACATTTAAAACAGTTAAATGGATTTCTGATATTTTTTTCAACAATTTTGTCTTTCCTAACTTGCCAATTCTTTAGACAATGGTGACCTTCAGCTAGCTGTATAAGCTAGGATGAGTGGCGCACACAGGATTCGATGTTAGGGAGATTTTGCGTACAACTTTTGAGCTCAATTCCATTTGAAACCATATTTTGCACTAGCAATTTTTCTGTTTGGGGGGTTTGAACCCCCAAAACCCCTTCTGTGGTGTGCGCCACTGGCTAGGATGCTATGAAGCTGACCAGTTTCGGGCGAACGAGGACACCGAACGGACATATCTTGTACTTTAAATTAGGTTTAATAATGAACCTAACTTTGCTTTGCAAGCCAATCGGTTCGATCATCCGATTAATGGACAGTCACTTTCCAACACTATTACCGCCAACAAAATTCCACGCTTTTCTCTATTCAAACATCCAGAAAACGTCAATTCATCTCCGCCAAATTGCCACAAATGCAGCATCCACTTGATTGTTATCAATGTTGATACTTGTGACTACAAAAGCTTTCTTCCGTTTCTCCCAAGGTCACACTGTGACAATGACGGACATTATTCGCGTAATGTGCAGAACATAAAGACTAATAAACACTTTGGCATTGTGGCAATTTTCGGGTTACTGGGACACTAAAGCGCACAAGCCGAAAACACAAAATCATTACGAACAGAAGCACCGATGCGTCGCCGAAAGACATCGATTGAAAAGCTTAAAACCCGCAACCGCACAAGTCCAACGGCCAATAAAGAAACTTGTGTTATCTACTTTACGTTGCCTCCATTATTGTATACCTACATGCATACATATCTACATAACATATGTGTGTTTGCATGTGTGGACAGCGCTGGTGCTGGCCACACAATCAGTACAACGCAGAACGATGGCCGATGGAAGACACTGCATGACCGCAAAACCAACAAACCGACAACGGCAAAGCAATAATCAAAAACCATAATTGCCAGATTGGCTAGAATAAACGAAGCATTATACGAGAAATGATGGTGGCAAAACGCTTGCAAATCAGCACAAATTGAAAAGCGGCATGAAAACTAAGGCAGCTAAGTAATACTTATGTATAGTATGTGCGGTCTGGAGAATCGACGAGTTACAACTAGAAGTGGTTTCGAAATATTGTATGGGAGTAGAGAAGGCAGCAATATGTGCTATGGCTTTTTAATGGACTTGAATTAAATTGCCATGAGTTCATTAGTAAGTAAAGTAAAACATTATAATTTAAAACTTGTATCACGTATTCCAACGCACTGCTAACTATTTACGTTAGTTAATGTTAACCATAAGATTCAAGACTCATAACACTAAGAATTGGTTGTTGAATGGCTGGCTAAATGACTAGAATTTATTACGGGTTGATGATTTGGTGCAAGCTTACGCTCTGAATATTACTCACTATTCAAGATGCTTTGGATCGGTCAGGCAAAGAACGCTTACGACGAACAAATGTACACATTTTAATGGAAACATGCGGCACAGATTTCACAAACATTTCAGGCAATTAGACGACAGACCAACTAACTCAAAAGGGAGCAACTTTAGAGAAAGAGCTGTGTCTGTTAGTTATACTGTCTTGAAAAACATTATAAAAATTATATACAGATAGATAGTAAACTTTGTGGTTTGAAACTGAGAGGAACTGGCAACTTGCAGGATCAGTACAATCTTTTGGCCTATTTTCTCTCAGAGCAAATTACATTCCTAGCCGAAACATTGAGGAGAGAATGAAAAAGGAGCTGAATGCGTGTATGCCTGAAAAGAGGACCGTCGGCAAGAATTGGGAACTAAAGCCGTAATAATCAGACCCCTCATTACTTACGGCTCTCATGTATGGCGGCCGGTTATGGGCAAAACGAGCTATCAGAGCAATATGGAGAAAGTGCAAAGACTTGCTACCTTGGCAATTACAGGGGCGCCGAAAAGCACTTCACGGATGGCCTTGGAAGTACTTATACACCTTTCTCCAGTGACCTGTTCGTTCTCAGACTGAGAGAGTTTAATCAGCTGAAACCAGCCACACATGGACACTCCAGCATACTGAAAGCAATAGAAACAAGCACTATCCCTCAAGGTCTTCTATATAATACCATCGATCATATGATGAAGCGTAATGACTTCAAGTGGAAGATTCCCATCGACTATCCCTCCAGAGATAACTGTCAATAGCCTGAAGTTGAAGACTCATCAGCAGTCTTCTTTACGGATGAATCGAAGACAGAGGAGGGAACAGGAGCGGAAATTTACTGCGCAACGCCACATGTCTATTGGAAGTACTTATACACCTTTCTCCAGTGGACCTGTTCGTTCTCAGACTGAGAGAGTTTAATCAGCTGAAACCAGGCACACATGGACACTCCAGCATACTGAAAGCAATAGAAACAAGCACTATCCCTCAAGGTCTTCTATATAATACCATCGATCATATGATGAAGCGTAATGACTTCAAGTGGAAGATTCCCATCGACTATCCCTCCAGAGATAACTGTCAATAGCCTGAAGTTGAAGACTCATCAGCAGTCTTCTTTACGGATGAATCGAAGACAGAGGAGGGAACAGGAGCGGAAATTTACTGCGAAACGCCACATGTCTATTGGTCTGACTATTGCAGCATTTTCCAATCAGAGGTTTTTCAATACGTTGCTACCACGGGTCTCTGCTATGCAAAAGCTATGGAGACGCTAGAGTGGAGTCAATGCAGCACCTGTTATTCCATTGCCCATCAATACAGGAACGACGGATCCGGACCCTTGGAACCAGGTTCTTCGATGGGCTTACGGAAATAGCTGATGCACGGATTACCGATCTACATAATTTCCTCGCCAAGACAAAATGGTTCCCAAAAGATCCCGTCTGGATCTACAGGGATCCCAACAGATAGGAATGGACACCGGTATTTTTTGTAAGAATGAAGGGACTCACAATGGACCCAATGGGGTCTCCGGTTGGAAGTGCATGCCGCACACTCCCCATCTTTAACCTAACCTAATCTAGCCTCTTTCCACGGTCCATACGTATGACAACAGGTCACTGTCTAATAGGCGCACATGCCTTTACGCTGGGCGTAGTTAAGTCCAATGTCTGCAAGCACTGCTTGGAAACCGAGGAGGAGGAAACAATAGAACACGTCTTGTGTCACTACCCAGCCTTTGTAAGACACAGGATGAAAATCTTGGACAGTGATTTTATTAGTTCATTGCAGGTTGAATTATCTTTCGAAAACTCTACAGAGGCAATAAGAATGGACTTAGTCCAGATTTGCTTACCGAAAAGGCAGGTCTACGGAAACAGCCCTATCTGCCCTGGTCAGCAAAATCGAAAAATCCCTTGACGAGAAAGAAATCTGTTTAGTAGGTTTCCTAGACATAGAGGGGGCTTTCAACAACTCCACCTATGAAGCTATAGGATCGGCTTTAGCGGTAATTCAAGTGCCAACTGCGGGGTTGTCCCCAGGGGGGCGTACTATCTCCTCTACTCTGGTCCATGGTCATAAACGGATTAATCCGCATCCTTTCGGATCGAGGTTATGACGTTGTTGCCTATGCTGATGACCTAGTTATTGCGGTTAGAGGCAAAGACGGACAGACCGTCTCTGATCTACTACAGGGTGCAATAAAAATCGTAGAAAACTGGTGCGCCCAGCAGAGTCTATCGGTAAACCCTGATAAGACAATCCTCGTACCGTTCACACTTAAAATAAAATATGACCTGGGACCGATTAAAGTTTTTGGCAAAGATGTAGGCTTCTTAAAAGAAGCCAAATACCTTGGGGTAACTCTAGACAGTAAATTGAACTGGAAACCTCACATAAATCGTACTATTCAGAGGGCGGGCAACGCTCTATGGACTTGTAAACGAATCTGTGCCAAAAATTGGGGAACGAAACCGATATGGCTTAAAAAAATCGACACCCCGGTTATTCTCCCCATCATCACATATGGGGCGATAGTATGGTGGAAAAAAACACAGAGAAAACGACTGCGAACAGACTGGAACGGTTGCAAAGAGTAATTAACTCTTGCATCACTGGCTGTCTTCGAACAACGCCAACAGCTGCCCTCAATGTAATATTGGGAGTTTTGCCGTTGGACCTAACCGTACAAATGAATGCGGTCATTAGTACACATAGACTGATGCATAGTGGATTCATACTACAAGATCTATATGCAAGCGGTCACCGCTCCATTGTTAAGGAACGGAGGCGAGACGGAAGCTTTTGGTTGCCTCTTGACTCAATGCCTCCGCGACACATCTTTATCAGGAAATATAAAACACATATTCCTAACAGAGTAGACTGGGACAATTCAAAAATGAGTCTTACCTGTGATGACATTATCTGGTACACGGGTGGATCCAAGACTGGAGAAGGCACAGGATCTGGGATATATAGTTCCAATATCCAAATGTCAGTCAGCCTTGGTAGTTTAGCAACCGTCTTCCAAGCGGAAGTCTGTGCTATCAATCAGTGTGCCAGAGAAATCCTGAACCTTCACCCTTATCGGAAAAGGATTATCATAATGTCAGACAGCCAGGCCGCAATAAGAGCCTTACACGCGTCGACATTTACCTCTAAGTTGGGATGGGAGACAGCTAATCGTCTCCAACAACTATCAACAGGGAATCGGGTAATAATACACTGGATTCCAGCACATTGCGGCTATGATGGTAGTGAGGATGCAGACAGATTGGAAAGGGAGGGAGCTGGAAAGCGACCATTTGGACTCGAACCGATCTTAGGTGTCAGCAAATCTCATTACAAAGGTTGTATTAAGCAAGAATACTTGATCAAAGCAAATGCAACATGGTCAAAATCAATTGGTATGGAATGCACCAAAGCCTTTTTCCCGCGATACTCAAGCAGAAATGCAAAATTTCTCCTGCGCTTGAGTAGACCGGAACTAAAACTCATGACAGGAGTAATCAGCGGACACTGTCTGTAAAACAAACATAAGACCCGTCTGAAATTAACAGACAGTGAAATATGTAGATTTTGCATGGAGGATGACGAGACTTCCATACACCTGATCACTGAATGCCCGGCCTTAGTTCATGCAAGAAAGCAGGCACTAGGCAAGGAAATACTACAGACTACTCATCTGTCTGAAATTGATCTCGCAAGAATCAAAATGTTCTTTGAGAAAATAGAAGGAAATAGTATCTTGCAGTACTGAACTCAGGCAAGGGACAATAGTTCAAAATTAACGCAGTGCCATAGACAGCCAATGTCTAGCCCCAACCAATCTAATCTAGTCCAGATTTGATGTGATAGAGGCAGACATATGTGGTAGTAATATGACCCATTGAGTCTATGTGAGACGCTAACGCTGCAGCCATAACCTAACCTAACCTTCACAAAACCCGAAAGAAAGAAATTAATTTCAGGAGTTAAATAAGTCGATTGTTTATACAATAATATCGCGTTCGTTTTTTACGTATTGATCCTTTTTTAAAATCCCAACAATTGTAGACGACAGCCTTCAAACTTTGGAACTGCCAGAATTAATATAGTAGCATTGTACTTATCGCCTAGGTTTTAGGTACAATAGGAAAGCTATGGATTATGAGGCCTTAAGCTACGGTACACTTACTTCTAGTTTGAATAGCCAGTAGTCGCAGAGGTTCTTTTTTGGGATATCAGTTAGATGCTGTCTATACATGCTTCTCCAAAGCATTAGACAGCGTTTCTCAATGTATCCCGATCCGTAAACTATCTTGGTGTGATATCCATTCCATAACAATCTCACCTAATTAATAGACAATGTGTGGTTGTTGTAGATGATGCTCACTCGGAGCCATTTACTCCCACTTCTTGAGTTCCCAAGATGGTATTCTAGGCCCTTTGGTTTCCCTACCTTTTTATCAATGATATCAGTGGCTGTTCCTCAAAGCTCAAGTTACTGCTTTATGGTGTCAATCTAAAAATATTGTCGCTCGTAATATTTGCTATGCTTATCTTCTACAGTCCGAGCTAGACAACCTCAACCAGTGGTGCAATACGAATCTTCTTAAAAAATCGTCTTCTTCTAAACATCAAAAAATGCTTTTACATGACATTTGCAAAGGCTTATTCAATGTTAGTCTTTGTCCAGCGTAATAGTTCTGAGTTCTCTGATCCCTATACTCTCCACCTTCTTTTAAAGATCCCCGTTGGAATGTGCGTGTTACGTGTGAAATCCATTTTATATGTTTCACAGTAAATGAATTGAGAGCATCCAAAAACACTTGTGGCATTTTTAACTCTGTTCCCTAAAGTTTTCTGATCCCAATCGGCCTTGTACCTTTGCTATCACTGCTCTCTCAAAAGCCTCAAGTTTGTTGAAAGCAGAAGAACTATTCACTGTCAATGTTGTTTGTTCATGGGGTGGGGGTCTGTTGATTGTTAGATTGTTCCAAGTGTATTGGATTTCAATGTTCCCTCTCGGGTTCTTCGTTACAATGAGTTGTTCGTTAAATGCTCGAATGGATCTGGCTGTGCTTTGAATGCTTCCCGAATTCAACAAGTCTTCATTTTAGCTAAATCTTGATCTCTCCATTGCCAAACTTGAATTGAAAAATGTTTTTAGCTCGTATTACAAAGGGAGTTTCATGCAATCTTTCCTTTTCTCTTTGTCTTTTTTAAGTCATTTCCAATAATTGTTACCTAAGTACAGTACAGTAGGTTATTACTGTACACTAATTTTATTAAATAAAGAAAACTACTATTTTGCTATTTCATTTTCTAATCAGTACTCAATTAGAATATTCAATCAATTTCTCAAAAACGTAGTTTTCAACAGTCAGTTGACAGATGGACCTATGAACGGACTGATGAACCGACGAACAAATACATTAGCGGAGTACACTCTTCATAGCACTTTAGGTGTAAATTTGTTATTGTAGGAATTTTTGAATTTTCTCAATGTTTTCGAAAGCAGTTAAAGCAATTGTGAAGAGTGAACTCGAGTATTGATAAACAGATATTCAGAATATTCAAATCGATTCTTCTAATTGCAAAAAAAATTTATGTACATTTTTGCATACCGTCCACACCACCTTCTCGGCATTACTAAATCTACGCCCAAGTAAATATCCGCTAGAAGAAGAGTACGCTTTCTTGGCAATCGAAATCGAAAGTCTTTGTTGAGCTCTATCAAGTGTTAGTTAGGCATGTTGTCGTCTTTTATAAGCAACTGTGATATGTGAAAGTGATGTTCGTTCAGGCATGACACATCTCGGCCAAAAGACAGCGGATGTCTGGGGCTTTTCACTTCCACTGCAATGGCACCAAAGTGTGCGTTGCCTGAAAGCCTCAAACTTAATTTCAATAATTTGTATTTAGCTGTTTTTAGTATCTTAATTTTCATACTTTGTAAGCTAATTTGAATGGCCAATGCTTTCGTTTGGCAAACGTAAATGAATGCAACTGTTTTCGGCGTAAATTCGCATTATCATCATTCGAGTTTGCATCAATTAACAGCTCGCACGCAGCCGTCTCGATACTCCTCTGGCCAAGAAGTTGCGCCTTTGTTTATATGCTGCGGCGCATAAAGGCGAAACGGCGAGAAGGCGTTGCTTTGGTGGCTGCCAATAGACGCAACACGACACATTCAGTCGTTCATTCACTAACGCAGCGCCCTTGCGGGTCTTGTTGCTGGTATGCTTTATGCTTTTCGTGTTCGGTTCGTGTACGCGATTATTGAGCTATAAATCGCTAATATTAAAAGCGAAACTTCCAGGCAATCTTCCGCGCTTTTTTTGTCTACTTCTTGTTTTCTTTCGTTGTTGTCATCGTTATCGTCATCATCGCGTTCGTGATCAGTGTCGTTGGCATTTTGCTGGCTTGGCTTCTTGTGGCCGATCGTTGCTTTTAGCTTCGTTTCTAAGTTATGCCAGCCGTGGTTTGTTGGTGTTGTTTTCATTTTCAAATACAGCAAATATTTGCAAAAGTTTTTATATTGATTTCACTTTTACTCATAAATATGCTAATCGAATGCTCACGCTTATGCGGCCCTCACACACTTCGCGCACTCACACACACACTCCACACACTTACATAAACACATACATGCTGCACCGCTCACATTCAATTTAATTTCGTTTTCCATATCGCACACGCAATACAAAAGTGACACAACTCAAAATTTTTAATTTTCGTGTTTATGTGTTAACACTGCACAATGCATCAATCTACCAATAAGCAAAAGCTCATTATATTTTGTTGTTGTTAACTGTTGCAAAAATACAGTTAGGTCTCTCTTTATGTCAGAAGTTTGATGCTATTTGATCGCTGAAGCTCAATGCAAAAGTGTCCTAACTCAAATTGTGACACTTTTGACAAAATACATTTTTGTTGAAGTTAATTTTAAGGGGCCCGAACACTGTAAACTGCGATTTTTCATATGTTTTTTATTTTATTTATTAAAAAAAAACGGACGTTCCGATTTACATGAAACTTTACACATATGTTAATAAATGTCTAGATTATCGAAAAAAAGCAAATCAGCATAACGGAGCCTCCTAGAGCAAAAAACAAAAAAGATTCTTGAAATATACATTACTGGCTACTGTTTGACGTAGGGGATTTTAAAAATATTGATTAGAAAAAAAATGGCGGCTGTTTGAAGAAAAAGTTTTTTTTTTCGCGTAAAATTTTGCACTAAAAGATTTATAAAAAAAAAAGTTTGGCATATATCGAAAAACGGCTACGTCGAGCAGAAGCGACACTATTCCCGAATAGAATGCAATTTGAATCAGGTCGATCGGATAAAAACTTTTTCAGTTATGCTGTCAACGCGACAAGGGTCATTTTAAAAAGACGACATTTTGGATCAGCTACAGAATACAAACATGGCCGCCAAAAAAAAAAAAAAAAATTTTTTTTCGATAATCTAAACATTTATTAACATATGTGTAGTTTCATGTAAATCGGAACGTCCGTTTTTTTTTAATAAATAAAATAAAAAACATATGAAAAATCGCAGTTTACAGTGTTCGGGCCCCTTAAGCAAAGTTCTGACAATTTTAGTATATATTTTGAAATAAAAAAATTAATTTCGAATTTTCAAAATTTTTCTTTCGACTTTTTAACTGTAATTTATAATTATAAAACTCAGCTAAAGTGACATAACTTAAAATAATTCCGTAATTATTGAATTAAAATATCATCAAAACAGTCACAACTCAAAATTTTGGATTTTCTAGTGTAAAATTAAAAAAAAATATCTTGTACATTATCCTAAAGCCTAATCTGTAAGGATTTTCTACTGAACGGTCTATACGTTATTTTAAAAAAATGTTTATTTACCTCAAAAACAGTTTTTTGCGTTTCCTGAAAAATCAAAAATTTTGAGTTGTATCACTTTTGTAGTGCGTGTGCGATATAAAAACAAAAAAAAAACAAAAACATGAAACACAACACGCATTTCGGTTATTTGACTACTGTCGTGTTGATTTTGAGGTATTTCGATTTGTCTTCCCCCACGTTCCACGAAGATATGTTGCCTTTTGTTGCTATTGTTGTTGTTTTGTTGTAGGTATACATTTGTGTTGCGCTTTTAGAATTTAAATGTTAAATTTGTTTTAAGTTCATTGCATAAGTATTATGAGAAAGTTTTGCCAAATTTTACATCGAAGCGAGAAATATTTTTTGCATTTACTTTTGTTGTGTGAATAGTTATGGTGTTTGAAAATGTTTACTGCTGCTGTTTACTTGTTCAGAAAAATGTTTTTTCATTCTGCCCACTAAGCAAACCTCTACCACATATCATCAAGTTATGATGAGTTATCAACTTGATGAGTTATCTGGGCCTCTACATTCGCTACTCTCTAAAAATCATCAAAATTAAATAAAAAATCCAATACAATTCTCGCGTTGAAGGAGGGGTGTGGGGAAATGTGGAATAAGCTGACAAAGCTAACAGCATAATCGCCTCAAAAATCGCTTCAACCAGGTCTCTACAATCGCTTCCCTCTACACCCCCAAACATTTTTCCATCTAAATTGTTTTCTTCAACATTCATTTTTGCTTCTGTATTGCAGAATTTCTTTACAGAATAACACCATTTTTGTTTTAATTTAAAACGTGAACTTTGATTGTGACACCTTATATAGGGTGTTTTTTTTAGAGGTTTGTTTTTCGAATAGAGATAAACTGGCATTTTGTGGTCAAATCTGGCAACTCTAATGTCATTTATGTTCAGTTTGGTTTGCCATTTCATCATGAACAGGTTGACAAAAGAACAACGCTTGCAAATCGTGCAAATTTATTTCGAAAATAATGGTTCAGTTCGCGAAGTTTACCGCAAGCTCCGTCCATTTTATGGTCGACATAATCGTCCATCAGAGCAATTAATTCGGTTAACCATGGGTCGTTTTCGCACTACGTTTACTCTATGTGATAATACGCATCCGCAGAGACGTCGAACAGTGCGCACCGAAGAAACAATTGCCGCTGTAGAGCAAAATGTTGAAGAGGACCCAGTCAGAAGAGGAGTCAGTTACCGTTAATGGAGACCGGTATAGAGCCATGATAACCGACTATTTTGTTCCCGAATTGGATGGCATGAATGTGGATGAGTTGTGGTTCCAACAAGACGGCGCTACATGCCACACAGCGCACGTCACAATCGATTTATTGAAGGAAACATTCGATGAGCGCATAATTTCGCGGAATGGACCTGTCAATTGGCCACCAAGATCGTGTGATTTCACACCATTGGATTATTTTCTTTGGGGATATGTGAAGTCGCTCGTCTACGCCAACAAACCAGAAACGTTAGGGGACTTGGAAGCCAACATTCGTGGCGTTATTGCCGACATACGGCCCCAAATGCTCGAAAAAGTGGTTGAAAATTGGACCTGTAGAATTGGCTTTATTCGAGCCAGCCGCGGCGGCCACATGCCCGAAATCATATTTAAACATTAATGGCATAAAATTATCCTTCCAATAAAGCCAAATTGATGGACATTAAAACGATTTTCTTGTGTTTTATTTCAATTCGAAGTTCTATACCTCTAAAAAAAACACCCGATAGTAGTTCAATTAAGAAAGTCATGAAAAATCAGCTAAAAATAATAACAAATATAAAAAATATTAGAAGTACAAAACAAATTGGATCGAAAACGATCCCAACGTAGGTCTACAGTTAAACATGAGTTAAAGTGTTGTATGAAGAACCACGATTTAATGGGCCTATTGATTTCAAATTTGCTGAAAATACTTTAAATACAAAATAATTCGACATGTATTTTTTATTTTTTCGAAAATCAAAATTTTACCGGGTCAACAAGGGGGAAGGACTACGATAATTTGACACGTGTTTCTCATTTTTTGAAAATCAAAACTTAAAGGGGTGGCCCAAAAGGTTAAAAGTTTGTATGAAGAAACATGATCTTTTACGCCTTTTGGCTTCAAATTTGGTGAAAGTACTTAGATGTGAAATAATTTGATTTCGTTTTTTTTTTTTACATTTTCGAAAATCAAAATCTAAAGTGGTCATCGACGGGTTAAAAATTTAAATGGAGAAACTGTGTAAAAACATGAATTAGTGGGTTTATTGTCTTGAAGCTTGGTGAAAGTACTCTTGGTTGGTTGGTTGGTTAGAGTGGTGATGCGCCAGGCATCCAATTAGCGCGGATGCGCCGTTTTGAAACCACTATCTTGATTCAACCTAGGTAAATGGTTGTTGCACTCCCGATGACTTATCCGCTACAGCCATTTCGAGAGGTTTAGAAAGGCAAGAAGTGAGCTTACCTTGCAGTCTTTAATTTCGTCAACGTTCGTAAACGTCGGTTTACCTAGAGTTTTCCACCGTCTCCTTGCTAGGGCCGGGCAATCGCAGAGGAAATGTTGGATCGTTTCCTTTTCCTCGGGATTGTTGCAGCTTCTGCAGCAGGTATTATGAGGAATGCCCATTTTGGCAGCATGTTCTCCAATGGGCCAGTGACCCGTGATGACAGCGGTGAGCCTGTCTGCATCACGTCGGCCTCTGTTAATTAATTCGGCTGATTTGTTCCTGTCGTACCTTGGCCATAGGGATCTGCTGATTTTACAGGAACGCATCCGGGCCCATCTGGTATCGGCTTTAGCAAGGAAGCCTTTGGAGATTTCGCTCTTGATGGAACCGATTGGAATGCGGACCATTTCCGCTACCCGTTCCTCAAGTGCGGAACCACCCCTGGCCAGCTCGTCCGCTCTTTCGTTACCCTCAATATCTTTGTGCCCCGGCACCCAGATTAGGGTAACTTGGAACCGATGAGCCAGATCCATTAAAGCCTCCTTACACTCCCACACCAGCTTGGATGTTATAACAGACGAGCCCAGCGCTTTGATGGCAGCTAGGCTATCAGATAAGATGCATATGCTGTTTTTGTAGGTGGTATCATCCATTACCATCCTACAGGCCTCTTTAATAGCGAAAACTTCCGCCTGGAAGACGCTAGCTGTGTTGGGGAGGCGAATAGATTTGCTGAGCCTCAGCTTCTCTGAGTAGATTCCCGCTCCTACACCGCAGTCCATCTTTGATCCATCAGTGTAGATTTCGGTATCGGTCCCACTTGTGATTCTTCCTTTCTTCCATTCCGAACGGGAGGGAATTCGTATGCCATACCTTTTCCCGAAGAATACAGTGGGAATTTTATAGTCTGTCTCCGCAGTGTGTGCATTTTGCAGTTGTTCTAGTATTGACCCGTGCCCATACGGTTTATTTTTCCAGCATCCTATCTCTCTTAGCCTGAGAGCACTTAGAGTGGCGGTGTTGACGATATAGAGGTCTATCGGAAGTAAGTGCGCCAAGTACTCTTAGTGTGAAAGTGCGAAAGTACTCTTAGTGAGAAATAATTCGACAGGTGTTGTTCTTTTTTTTTTTAAATCAAAAAAGTTTATGTGGAGAATTATGGTTTAATGCGCCAATTGACTTCAAACTTGGCGAAAGTACTCTTAGTGAGAAATAATTCGATAGGTGTTTTTTATGTTTTATTTTTTCGAAATAAAAATCTGACGGGGTCAACGATGGGTTAAAAGTTTGTATGGGGAAACATGATTTACTGCGCCAATTGACTTCAAATATGATGAAAGCACTTCAAAAGAGAAATATTCAGATAAATGCTTTTTCATAAAAATCTAACGGGATCAGCAAAGGGTTAAGAGGAACTTGATTTATTGGCCAAACTTGCCAAACTTGATTCAAATTTGCCGGGGGGCCCTTTAGCTAGTAACAACATAAATGGATTGTTTGCCTTGATTGAGCAGCAAGAAGTTCTTCTTCTTGTTTATTTTTAATTACTTTCTTTTAGTTTATTTTTTGTTAGAGAACCTCAAACAATCAAAATTAATCAACTAAGCTCTACTTGTATATAATTACATATACTTGTGTATAAAGAGATTTTCTAAAAAACCTTTTCACAATTTTCATTACAACTTTTCATAAGTCAAATCTTTTTTTTTCAATTACCATAACAATTTTCCGCTCAATTCGTCACACTAATTGGCTGACAATGTGAACAGACGCTCAATTTAATGAGAATTTCACATGTCATCAGACGTTGATGAACAAACATTTCATTTGGCTTTTACAAAAACCGCAGCAAATAGCTGAGTGAGGGCGAGTTATTCAAAATTTGTGCGAACCCGGCAAAAGGCGGAATGTGTCAACAAACCATAACAACACAAAATGAATTTGAAATGCGGCTGATGTTGATTGTTAACCAAGAAAGGCACTAAAACAGCAGCAGACAACAGGCGGACGGCAGACCATTCATCACAGCCGCGACTCGATGCCACAACAATTGGCTTTCCGGCCAACACTTTCACATAACGATCACTGTTGGTCGAGACAGTAATTACATATGTCACTCGTACACAACACAACACACAAGCATGCACACTTTAGGCGACATGTCAAAATTGAATGCGACACACTAAACAACAACAACAAACATCACAATGACTGGTACCACAGAACAAACAATATACAGAATGCGCATCTGGTGTAAAGAAAATTTTCTTTGCGGGTTTCAGCGGTACGGCCCGTTTGTGGATGCGGGGGGAAGCAGTAAAGGGGACGAGGCGCAGTAGTACTTCGGCTATACGAAGTTTTGTCGCTGGCTTCAGCAAACTTCAATTTTCGAAGATCACCTTCATTCTCTGTTGGGGTGTTCGACAAGGAACATCAATTGCGAGCTGTGCTGTGCTGATTGGCACGAGACGGCGCGCCGCGGCGTACCGTTTGCAAATTCGAATATGCAAGGGTGTGTGTCCGTGTGAAAATAAACGTGCGTGTTGCTTGTGTATGCGCTGAGGCGATTGAAAACAATACGAGCAACTGCACAAGATGAAAAGCAAATTGAATTTCCATGGCTTTCGGTTCTGCTATGAATAATGAATCATGTGAATTCGCAAAGGCGTACAGTAGAGTGTGCGTTCTTATTGATACAAACACAAAACCATGAATTTCTGCTGTGCAATGTTGGCATTAATGTAGGCTACGTTGCCTTCTGGCCTAATAAAATTCATACTGATAAATTTTTCAAATTCATATATTAACAGCCCAATTCTTAATAAATTCAACATATTGACTATTTGTCACGTTTTTACTATATGTCAAGAATTGGCATTCTATTTCTAAAAGTAAAAGCTCTTTCCTTGATAAATTGTCAAAAGTGTAAATGCTATTGAGAATAGCTTTCCAATTGAAATTTTTTGTTAATTAAATTAACAAAACAAAAACAAAACATGAATTTAATTATTGGTATTTATTATTATTATTAATTATTGTTATTTATTGTTATTATTCTTATTTAGTTGGTATTTATAACTTTTTCTTCATTATTTATTCTTTTTATTTTCTTAAAGTTTATATCATTTAGTATTTTTATGTGTTCTTTAGTATTTTTATTTTACTCTTATTTTTCGTTTTACTTGCAATGTGCTCTTTTAGCCAAATGCAATTTTTTCCAAGCAAAATTATTAAAAAGTAATCTAATATAAATTGCTTATGTTCCCTACAAGTAGACGGTTCTGAAAACCACATTTTGGATGCATCTACTTCTGTTACATTTGCAACACACAAATTGTACAAAAGCTTTTTATATTGGAGGAATGAGGGGTTTCCTTAAAAAACGTATGAAATGTGTTGTAAAAGATTTTTGAAATTAATCAAAAATGAGTCGCTTGGAGCTTTTGCTTTTAAACTACTATTAAAATAGTTGCAATTTTTGAAATATATAAACATTTCGTTTCCTTGTAAATTACAAGGCTTCAACAAATTATACAAATTACATTCATGATAAAAACTTGATGGTCGTTAACAGAATTTTTCAATTTAAACAAATTTTCTTGGGATTCAACCACGTCAGAATTCGTTTAAATTTTTCAATTCAAACAAATTTCATTTGGATTCATTTCAAAACACGCAACCAGACAGCGCAACGATTAGATTGATAACGAGCTGTTCTCAGCAAATTTGTTGAAGCGAAAGCGATCGTCAACGAAAATAAGTATACACACAAAAAATTAGCGCGAACAAGGGAAATTGTGTTTTTGCTTTTTGGTGGTTAATTATTTCATTGCATGTGAAGTCAGCGCACACAATTATGCGAATATTTTCGAATAGCCGAAGTGCGTATGGGACCTGCTGCGCTGTACTGGTAACAAGGCGAATCACAGCAGCAGTCGCAAAATCACAGCTCGCAGTTGATGTGCGACTGACCACATCAACATAAAGCAAATTATGAAAGCTGACTTCGAATTAAGAAGTGTGCCGAAGTCATCGCGAATATCTTCGAATAGCCGAAGTCTCTCGGTTCCATATACATTTTCCTCATCTTTGCTGCTCCCGCCCGCGTCTGAAATGAAATCGCAAAATTATTTCAGATGCGCCTTCTGTATACTGTTTATTCTGTGCTGGTACATAAGAAATTTGTGAGCTATTTTGGCCAGTAGCATTAATTAACAACTGACTGATTTGCATCAGCGATTTGCAGTTTTTTTTTTTGTTGCGCGGCATTTAAGTTGTGGCTAATGTTGTTTGTAACCAATGGTTACATTGTGTTTTGCTCGTATATATATTTTCTGTTCGTAATGAAATAAATTCTCTCCAGCTGGTCAATGATCACTCGACTAAAATGTTGTTAACCAGATTATTTCTAATGTAAATAAAAAAATGTAACATAAAAAAGAAAACGAAGTCTAGGCCGCTCTTCCTTTCTCACTTCAAAAAGTTTTTTTTTGGTCAAAGGAAAAGTTGTAGCGTTATGTGATTCATAAATTTTTTCTCGAAAACGTGCCAGCAACAAAAATAAAAAAGAGGAAATTCACATATCGCAAATCCACTTCAAAAGTGACACAGCTCAAAATTTTTAATTTTCGGGTTTATGTGCAATGCATCTATCTACCAATAAACAAAAGCTCAGTATATTTTGTTGTTGTTAAATGTTGCCAAAAAAGGTAGGTTTCTCTTCATGTCAAGAAGTTGTATGCTATTTGATGTGACACTTTTGATTTGATGTGACACGTTTGACGAAATAAATCTTTGTTGTAGTTAATTTTAAGTAAAATTGTAACAATTTCAATTTATGTTTTCAAATAAATAAATTAATTTTGTATTTTTTAAAATTTTCTTTCAACTTTTTAATTGTCATTCATAATTTTTAAAATTAGCAAAAGTGACATAACTTAAAATAACGAATTTAAATTAAAATTTAAATGAAAAAGATTGAATTAAAATATCATCCATAAAGTCAAAATTTTGGATTTTCTAGTGTGAAAATTCACACAAAAAACGTACTTATCCTAGAGCATTATTTGTAAGGATTTCCTACTAAATGGTCTATACGTTATTTAAAAACAATTTTTTTATTCAGCTCAAAAACAGTTGTTTTGCGTTTTCTGCATGCGCAAAAAATTCACCTATTTTGGTTAAAAGTAACCAACTGTGGCAACCATACTTGCTCCTTCCACCGGAGACACAGTCTCCCTGTTTGCCCGCAACCTCAAATTTCCGTGTCGAATACCTTTTTCGCCGGAGCTTCATCATCCATACGGGACGTCATGGCAGTGGCGCACACAAAGGCGGATTTAGGAGTTCGAACCCCCAAACACTAAAATTGATGGCACAAAATATGGTTTCGAATAAAATACGGCTTAGATTTTTCAGTATCCAAAAGCGTATTTAAGAAATTGCTAGAAAGGCTTATATTGCATAAATTATATATTGCTGCATAAATTATACACTTTGAAGCCTACAATTTTATTAAATTATAATAAATAAGACACTTTCAAACGTCAGCTTTCAATATTCAAGGCTTCAGTGGTACTAATGATATGAAATGTATTACCATTAAAATCTCCTAAACTTTCTTCTAAACAATTATTTCTCCTAAATTATAATTCTCCTAAAAGGCCAAAAATCTCTTAAATCTAGAAGAAAAGAAAAAAATCTAGAATTGCCTGGCCAAAAGTGAGCCTTTTTATATCACTTTGGCCTTTGGGCCGTTTTTGTGTAACTTGGGCCTTTTTTATACTAAAGTAACAATCGGTAAAAATTTCAATATAAAAGTTATGTTTTGTTGTTGTGTTAAAAAACAATTTGTCGAAAACATAAAATGGGCCTTTCGTTACCATTTGGGACCTTTTTTTGGAAAATTTTGATATAAGAAATTTTAGCTGGGTGGAAACTGTGCGTGGTACACTAATGACAGTGTTACCCCATAGGAATTTTTTGTTGGTTTTGGTAGTAAAATTGATGCCTTTACTTTACTTGAGGATTACTTTGGCTGAGCGTTGGCTCAGAAAGTGGCTCAGAAAGTGTTGTAAGCATAAGCATTCTATAGGCATAATTGAACGAATTTTATTTATATTTGAAATGAAACGGTTTTCCATTTATTAATTAATTTTATGACATTTCATTTTCGTCCAAATTTCAACGCCAAAAACTTGACTTACGTAATAGATTTGGTAGATACGAGAAAAGTTCACTGAAGCACAAATTGTGGCCTATTGTGGTTTCACAGAACTAAGAGGATTCCATCATAAACCTGGCTATATCTCTGGTATTCAAAGGTTAGACTAATGAAGAAAACTGAGCCGAGAAAGGTCATGTCTTCTACTGCCTAATGAGGGACATTGGCACAACAGGTGGAGAATGGTCTACTCCTCCTCCTCCTCTTCGAAGCCGCACTCTCGACAGAATTCGTTGGACTGCAGTCGACTTATGTTACAAGTTATGCAAACTATTTATTACTCTATTCAATTTCACCTCCATCCCATTTAGATTTTATATCTCTTATACTGTATGCTAGTTGTTGTTTTTTTTCGTAAGAAATACAAAACAAGATCATTATGCCAGCTGCTCGCACGCGCAAAATTCCCAAAAAACACAACAAGCACACACACACACACACTTCATATCGGCTGCGGCAATCTGTATGCCGAAAACATTTTCTGATTGCAAAACAATTTACTTCAATGCCTGCAGCAATGTTTTTTTTTAGCATAAACGCTAATACCCGCACCTGCCAGACAACCAAAGCCAAACAAAGGCGCCCTACTTCCAACTCCCGACTCTTTCCGCCCACCTGCCGTTGGCACACTCACGAATCCCCCGATCCCTTCGAGCTCATTGGGCGACTCGTAAAAATGCGCTGATTAACCTTTGGCGTTTTTGTTATGAGTGTAGAGCGCTGCTCTGTTGTTGTTTTTCTGTTCTTATTATTGTTGTCTTTGCTATATTCCTTTTGCTTTGCCAGTTTATGTTTACCTCAACTCACATGCGTTTTGGCCAAATATAAATAAAAAAAAAACGCACACACACTCCACAAACATACCAAATCGTAAAAGGGCGTCAAGGAGCGTCACATCATCATCAGCGAAACGCCGCGCACCATTAGGCTTCATTTTCCTGTAAACTACGAATACAAGTTAAAGCTCCCATAAGATGTGCAACATTTTATTGCTAGAATTACATGTGGCAACAAAAGATTTTGATGAGTGGGTGGGGGAAAGTGCTGTGGTTCCTAGGCAGCCAGTTTAGATTTGCGCTCGTCTAGACGTCAGAGTCAAAGCGGCTTTTTGTGTGTGTGTGGGTATTTGTTGGGACATCAACTGTTATGTGTTACATGTGTTAATGGTGGGAATATTATTTTGATTGATATAATCCCAGATATTTGGTGCAGATTTGTGGCTGTCAATTTAATGCGCAGACAGAAATGGCAGAACGATAAATGAATTACCTGACATGAATTGAATTACTCAAAAAATATTGCAAAGAAGCGGTAGTCTGCCGGCCTCGATAGCTCAGCGGGTAGCGCGCTGGCTTCTCATACCGAGCGCCCCGGGTTCGATTCCTAGCTTGGGCTGGAAAAAACACTCATCTACTTCTATCGCTATCCACATGAAGCAGATGAGAATTACAAGAATCGCACAAGTACGCTCTTGGCAGTCAATGACAAAACCTCCAAGTGTGAAAGAAAAACTGCCAATCGCCGTTCGGATTCGGAAATCCGTTTGAAATGTGTGTTGTATCACATGTTGAAAAAAAAAAACAGTGTTGCATACGCATTTCAAAACGGGTGAAATATATGTGGTATCACAATGGGCCTTTCGGGCCTCCGAGTGCGGACTACCTAACCTAAGCGGTAGTCCGCACTGGCTTTTCATGCCATGTTCATGTCCCAGTTAGGGCTCGTTAAATGCTCGTCTATTTCTTGTGCTATCCATACAAAATTGCGGCAAAAATAGAAGAAGTTGTTAGATTTGAATGAAATTTCACACATTTAGTAATTTGGGTCTACTTAGCTCAACAATTAAGTTACATTTTGTATATATGTATGTTATAGTTTTTTTTTAAATCTTTTTTTTGTAAAAAAAATTAAAACTTTTCTTTTTGTTTTAGAAAAATATAATTGTTCTAAATTCGAAGCAAACTTACTTTTAAACTTCATTGAAAACATGTAAAATTCTAAGAAATTTGCTAAAATATAGAGCTGTTGTCAATTTTGTTTCAGATTTTACGTACTTACTGTTTGTTTCATAAAAGTATATTTGTAGTTAAATTATTACTGATTTATTTTTGATTTATTTTTATTCGCTTTCGTATTGCAAATCTACGGAATTGTCTGCAAACGTTTCAAACACGCCCTTTGCTTATATTATCGTCATCACTGACGAAAACCATTGTTTTTTTGAGTCACATAGAATTATTTATTTTTTTATTTTTCATTGTTTCTATAACTGTTATTCCATCTTTTTTTCATGGAAGCATGGACGTTTCCTATTCTACTTTTCAGTATCTGTTCTTTTGTTAAATTTCCGGTTTTTTCTTTTGCAAACGATAAAATTGCCGGAATTCTTTTAGTTGATTTTGCAGAAATCCAACAATCAGAGAGGTCGGTGTAGTTTAAATGTATTTCCATTATTACGCGCACAATTTATTCGTTTGGTTTTTGACAATTAAAGTTGTTATAACGGTAAACGCAATGAATCACGCGTTTCAAACACAAGCAAGTATGGCCGTAGACACGATTTTTTTCAGGGGGGAAAGGGGGCGCTTACTTAATATAATAATATAATAATTCAATATATACGTAGTCATACATGGTTGCATTGGTATAGTTTAGAATATCAAAAATTAAAAGAATGTTCTAACATTTCGGGGGGTCAGCACCCCCTTACCCTCCTCCTGGCTGCGACCCTGCAAACATGTGTTAAATTCAAAACATGCCCATTCTTTAAAGCTCGATTGCCTTATTAACTTAAGGGATTTCTGTAAAAAAATCCACTTAGAGGTTTCGAAAAAATCAAATATTTTCCAAAGGCGCAAAAAGACGCAGAATTTTTTTTATGGACTTAAGAGAAGAAAGTCCATTTAAAATAAGTCATATAAAGGATTTACGCCAGTTCACGCCACTCGGTCTAGTTGCATTTCGAAATTTGGTTATTTTTCATTGATTAAAAAAAAAATTATTTTGAAAATTTGTAAAAAAAAAACTAATTAGCCTAAACAAAAAAAAATGATCAGTGGTCCCGCTCTCCTTAATGCAGTTGTAATATTAAAAGAAATTGGTAGCCTATCTGCAACATTACATTTTCTAAAATTTTTTTTATACAAGCACCTAAATTTCATTTTTTCCCTTCATAAATTTTTGTGAAAATATATCCGACTTTGACAATATATTCTAATCAATAATAATAATAATCAAAAACAATATATCTCCTAATCACGATAATTTTTCGAAAAAATATTTCGGATCCAGCTTAATTAAACAATTATCTTTAACATGAAATCCGCGATAATTTTTTTTCCTATTTTTGTCCACTCTCGAAGCACTGTGGGACGGTTATGTGGCACCACAACGATATGGGACAGAACCTAACTTAATCCAGAAACTAAATAAGTTGAGCTCATTGACCCATTGCACAGTGATTCGACTCCATACAACGGCGGGACAAAATTTGAAAGAGTGGTCGGTTCTTAGTAAAAACTATTACGTTAATCATGCCAATCATGTATTTTTACAATTTTTGTTTTTACTTTTTTTACTTTTTATACTAAAATACACTCTTCTTCACTTTTTCGACTTTGAGCATGTTTTGCAAACACACTAATTAATTTTTTGCACAGATTTGTTTGGGTTTTTTAGTTGGAAAAAAATTACATAAAAATCGTTAAATTCTAATTGGGTTGCATTTTTTATATTAAACGAATCACTGTGCATTGTAACAGCAGAAATAAAAATGCAATCTAAAAATAAAACACACTCTTTTTTACCAGATATTTCAAAAACCGTTGGATTCCCTTACAAACCTGACCAAATAACCAATGACTTAACCTAAGCCAACTTAACCTAGAAACTAACTAAAAATTTAATCTAAAAACAAACAAACCCGGCCAAATTAAAAAAGTTCCCACGCCTTGGGAACGTTTTGATTTTGTAAATTTTGTAAAAAATCTTACATTATCTTATCTTACAAATCTCTTTCGTACACCTATAGTTGTTCTTCGATCTGTTGACATTTATTTCCATTAAAAATTTATGTATAATATATTTTATGCGTTTTTGCAGTTGCATGCGCGATTTCTTGCGTGCGGTTCTGTTGCGTGCAATGAAATCTTTAATAAATCAGATTGTTGCGTTTCTTTTGGCAATAACTGTAAACATTTGGTACACCACTGACAGCACCGGGAATAATGTGATTTAGTGGCCTACATCAACGCCGTTTGGCATTTTGCTTTTTCGCTTCTTGTTAGCTGGAACTGAACGGGGCTAAGTGTCTTTGATTTTGTGTCATGCAAAGGTCAACGTATGTAATCGATTGAAATGTAGACGAAACCGAGCGGAAGTTGGCGAATAAATGTGTGTGCGTGTGTGACTATTGCAAGCACCATGCCAAATGTTTTTGAATGTTATTTGTAAATTGTGCTCAATTCAAGATTAAAAATACATGAACACATTAAAGAAGCGTGTTTGCGTGGCAAAGTGGAAAATCTGCCTATTTGAATCTATTTAATTAACTGCATAAATTACTTAAAATTGAAATTTATTTATATATTTTTTTTCAATTTTATCATTTTATGGCATTCGAATTTCTTTGTTAATGCAAAATATTTTACAAATTTTGTTGCAGGAAGTACGCAAATTTTAATTCATTCTGCAACATACACAAATTTATAGATATATAAGCACATATGTGTGTATGTTGGCATGTTTTATTGAAGAAAAAAAAAAATTTTTAAGTTTTCAATGTCTTGTGAAAAGAAAAACTTAGGTTCAAAGGCAATTTTGAAATTGCAGAATTAGTGTATTCAACCTCCAGTTTTAGCAGCATAACGGTTTATACATGAGTTAATTAAATATTTTATGTTTGTCGTACGGTGCAATTTATTTTTGTTTTATAGAGAGAAGTATTAAAATCTTTATATCCTTAACTAATGAAGTTAGAAGGACGAAATTCGAGGATGTGGTAGTGTACACATTAGTCCTAAAGATATATTTTTTTCAAAAAAAAAACTATTGGAAATTTCCAAGGATATGTAAGGATAAAGTTTTAAAAGGACATTTTCAATACCTCTTCGTCCTTCTGTAGCAAAACAATACATTTTCTAAGATTCTCAGGATTTTTCTCTTTCATTTGATATCCATATTGTTTAAAATAAGTTTTTGAAATAAACATGTCCTTGAAATTTCAAAGTCCTTTACTACATTTGGCCCCTAGTTTCGCGAGTATATAACTTTTTTCGTGTGTAAAATTTGTTGTCGCACGATGCATTCGAAGGCGATAATTCAGTTAGACCAATGAAGAAAGCTGAGCCGGGAAGCTTACATATGTCTTATGTCTAGGCAAATTTTAATTCATTCTGCAACATACACAAATTTATATATAAGCACAAATGTATGTTTGTTGGTATGTATTTACGCGTGTGTTCATATGTTGTAACCATTTCTCACATTATTGAACAAAACTTGAAAGCGCAGAACGAGGCATTAGCTCGCCCAGTTTTACTGCCAATTTGCTAAAAAGCATTGGCAAACTCCAAAACGGAACTGAAATATCCGCTCGCATGTGGAGAAACGTGAAAGCGAGCTGAAAAAAAGTATGCATAAAGCTGGAAACACAATGAGCTGGGTGTGTGCCGGTGCTGAGAAATTAAGCCACAATCTTCAGATCAACAGTTAACAACAGAATAGCTTAGGTTAGGGTTTCGGGCCCTGAATGAGATACACTTAGATCCTTGGTGATACCACAATTAACCCTTTCCGGAAATTTTTACAATATATCGTACAATTTTGCGAAGATTTTTTTATGTGACAGCGAACGCACTTTTTATGGAACAGCTTTTTATTTTTCTTAAGTAGGCTGTGTTGTATCATTCTGTTTAAAAATATAGCCAATAAAGCCGTAGCTACACACTATGAGTGCGTTTTGTAGGCAGCTTTTTGCAAGAATTTGAAAAACCAGCAAATGACGGTACTTCTGCGGAGAAATTTTTAAATAAATAACACTTTTTGGTAGCAAAATGCTAAACAATTTCAAAGTTTGAATCCCAGTTGATTTATAAAACTTACCAAACTAAACATTTTTTGTGTCTAAATATTTTTCCCGAGTCTTTGGTTTGGTAACAGATCTTTGCGTTTGCTTGACTGCCACGCCCATCTGTAATCCACGTGACTACTAAAATTCGACTATTCCGCAATTTTCGATTAAAAATAAGAATTACTAAACGAGTTTATGTTTTACTGGGCAGACACAGTTTGTGTAAAGTTAGTGATGCGTACCTGCCACTCCCACTACGCTAACAAAAATCGGCTATATCGGTATATTTCTGTAAAACTGTATGCATTTTAATTGATTCTCGGTTTAATTGAGAGGAAAAGGGCTTTGCAACAACAACAACGGTTATATAAGGCCGAACAAATGTGAATCAATTGTTTATAGATATAATTTATATAATTTTCGATGAAAATCAAATCACGTTTTGATTTTTTGTTGTTATAATTTATGTTTTCTATAAAAAAAAAATTAATGAATTGTTCATAAAACTTAAAAAAAACGAGACCAAAATTTCATGCATTTGTACTCCTTTGTGGACATTGTACGATCGTACAATCGTACAAAATTGATTGACCTGTAATTCTCAGCCTAAATTTGTTTTATTATTTTTTTATTATTTTTGTTGATATTTTTTTGTATTATATTACTAAGATGTTCAAAATGTTCAAAATTGATTGACCTGTAATTCTCAGCCTAAAGTTTTTTTATTATTTTTTTATTATTTTTGTTGATATTTTTTTGTATTTTATTGCTAAAATGTTCAAAGAGAGTCAATACTTTGCAGGAAAAATTTTTACCTCAAGAAATGTGGAAATTTACCGGAAGGGTTAAACTCGTTTGAAATTAATTTTCATAGTAGTTTTTATAGTAACAAGAGAAATCTGTTGATTCATGGATATTTACAACTGAAATTAAATACGCCAGGTCCCTTTTTACCCCTGTGGCTCTTAAATGACCAATTTTTTGTAACACTAAAAAATACCATTGCGGTCATTTTGACGATTGTTCATTTTTAAATATCTGTATTTTTTTTAGTATTTCTATCAACTGTTATTTTTTATGGGGTTATACAATTAGTTCTAAAATTTGAATTCTAAGAGACCGCAAGTTTTCGATACTTACAAAGACTTCATATTATATCCGCTGATATCTCGAAAAGTACACATTGGATTTGGCTAATTGTAATTGTAGAACCCTAATTGTAGAACTAATTGTAGAACCCGATAAAAAAATAAAAGTCATCAAAGCAAAAGTTGATAGAAATACTAAAGAAAATACAGATATTTAAAATGAAAAACCCTCAAAACGACTGCAATGGTCTTTCTAGTGTCAAGTACTGAACTCAAACTGAAAATTGTCCGCCTACATTTGAGCAGAATTGCCTGGCAATTAACCCTCTACTGCCCCAATTTTTTTTTTAATTCGAAAAATTGTTCACCATGTAGTTTTAGAATCATATAAGAAGGGAAAATTTTTAAAATCAAAAAATTTTCTTCTGTGTGGGCGTGAAACCTATACAAATTTGCGTGCCTTAAGGCGGTACTGGGCACACAAGCTAAAAAATTTAACTGATGAACAGTTTCATGTTTTATTGATTACACTACTCGATACGAAAAATGCTCCTAAAAATAAAAGTGTTTTATAGACCAACATTGGGCCGCTGAACACGAAACTGAAAATCAAAAAATTTTTTTAAAAAGCGTTTTCGAAAAATCTTCGAAAAAACAGTTTTTTCCCTATTGTTTCAGTTATGAGCACATATCTCGTAAACGAATCATCCGACTAACACAAGCTGTCCGGCATGACAAAGTTATAAAGCAGTGAGTGAACACCAACTTTACATTTATCACACCGTGCGACACAAAAAAACATTTTTGCCGAGACCCTTCCAAATGTTGATATAGACGTGAAACTAGAGGTCATTTATAATATCCTGGCGTAGTCAGTTTTTCATTTTCTGACCCAAAGTCCTTTTTAAAGGACTTTAAAATTTTAAGGACATACTTACTTACTTACGTACTTAACTGGCCATAACAACCCGTTATCGGGTTACGGCCTGCCGCAAAACTTCTCTCCAGGCGCCTCTGCTTTGCGCGCGCCTTCTCCAGTTGGTCACACCAAGAGATAGCAGGGCCTCTTCAACTTGGTCCTTCCACCGGAGACACGGCCTCCCTCTTCGCCGTCGACCTCCAACCATCGTATCGAACACTTTTTTCGCCGGAGCTTCGTCGTTTAAGGACATACATATTTCAAATATTTGTTTAAATATTTTCTGTTGTGCAATGATGAAGATATGGGTATCAAATGAAAGAGGAAAAATGTCACCTTTTAACTGAATTTGCTATTTTGATCATTTAATCTAACATAGCTAACACTTCATTAACGGTTTCTTCATCAGTTTCTTCATCAGTTTCTTCATCATTTTCTTCATCAGTTTCTTCTGAAAACATCGAAATCCAAGTTTTCTAAAACTTTCTGTACTTCTTTGTCCCATAAAACCGACAATTTGTTTTTAAATGCCGATTGATATCTATAAAACGGAAACCACCTACAAGTGTACCTTAGTGACCAAATGCATTAAATCTTTTCGCTTTGGTGCCTGATGCTGCCTAAAGGCAGTCTGCTTTCCCAAGCCAAAAAAGTTACTGTAAATCCTTTCTTTTCACTATAAAACACTTGAAATCAATAAATTACATTACAAGGTACTCACTCATAATTTTCTTGTTTTAATCTTTTAACGAAAAGTATTTTAAATTATTTTTTCTCGAATTTTTTTTCTCGTATTTTTAATAATTTTTTCACGAAATAATTATTTCTACTAATTTCCACAAAGTTCAACTTTCAACTGATAATATTGGGAAACATGGGATGCCTACAGCCTTGCAACATTAAAGAAATGACAACTTAATTTATCTAAAACATGCCCTAAAAATTTCATTAAAAAAATTAATATTTATGTGGACTTTTCTAGGTTTTTGTGGACCGTGCCTTAAGGCCGTATGGGGCAGTAGAGGGTTAAATGTCACCCCACCTATGAGAATCGATTTTTGGTGATGTGTTTGTAATTGCGCTGCTTAAATGCACAGTGTTCCCCATTTAATAGCTGCCTGTGTATCCATACTTACCGCAAACGCTTTCAACACCCACAAATCGCATCAAAGCAAAACGACAAATATCTTCTTGAATGTATTTTCGATCATAGTTTGGTGATCATTGCAGCACTTGCATACAGTTAAATTACGCAGGAAGCGCAACGAAACGTTGTTGTGTAGGTAAAGTAGAATCATCATTACTACAGATATGACTGAAGTAAATATTTGTCTTTTCTAACACACATTATGTACAATAAACTTCAAGTACTATGTAACATTTACTTAAATTACATTTTATTTTCACAATACAAATGTTCATATAGAATAAAAATGCTTAAAGACTACGTTTTTAAATTCCATAATATTTATGTATACTTAACTTACAGCAATCACCAGTTAGAAGTATACAAAGTTCGTTATTCTTTCGCATGAAATTCGTTTCATTGGTTTTTCTGTTTTTCTTTGTAATTAATTGTTTTGCTTTATGATTTTCATATTTGACTTAATTCGTAGCTTAAACACAGTGTTCAAGTGTGACTGCCGCAATCGACTTGGCTACGGATTGTGTGAATTTATGCAAAATATTTGAAAATTTTAATAAGCTTCACACAGTTCTTTCTTCTCGGAGGCACCAAAACAATTTATAAGAATCGTTGGTGTTTCAAAGAAGCTGAACAAAAAGAAAAATAACCTCAAACCATTCGGCGCAGTCCCAGTCAGCAAAATGCAAAAGTCGCAAGAGAAGACTTGCTACATTGTCGCGCATGCAAATGGCCGCGTAATCTTTGTTCTCGTTAACGTCAGCGCCAAGGACAAACATTATCAAGCAGTGCACTCAACGCACTCAGCAGCATTTGCAACTTGAAAACAACGCACTGACGACTGTGCTGACAGAATCACATTGCATTTGGTGTACATGGATGGATGGCGACCGTTAAGTTGTTGCTGCAAAAATTTGCATCAAGAAAATTGTCATAAAATATGTTTCAAGCTAAATTTTTATGAAGCCGTAAAGTCCAATGTTTGAATGTGCAAATCTGCATAAAAAAAAAATTGTGTGTATGGTGCGCACCTCAAGAAACCGTTATTCTGGTACGAACCGTTATTGTGGTGAGAACATTGCCAAAACGCAGCATTCACTCTGATTTTTTTACTCTGATTCTTTAGTGTTTCAAATGCATTAATTGTCACATCGCATGAAATTTTACCATGAAACTTGCTAACGAAAATTGTGTAAGCAACTTTGAGTTGATATCATATTTCGACAATGTGCTTCTTCTTCTTCAAATGTTTTACAACTTCAAAGCGCACACAACCTGAACAACTGCAGACTTGATTATTTTTTGCTTAAATGCCAAATTAATTAAATTTTCACACGCTGAGACATTCATTTTCGTTGTTGTTTTTGTGTTTGTGGCAAAGAATAAAAGGAATATTCAGCATAAAATATGCACATTTTTCAAACAACTGAATTACACATTTTACCCGCATTTTAAATGTAAATACAGATTGCACAAACACACACACACACATACATTTATTTACATTCAGTATTTACATTCAGTTCCCTTAAGGGGTTAGGTCCACTTGTAAGGCAAAAAAAGAACGCTTTTTTGCAAATTTTTTCTGAAGACGGGTTTTATTATTTATGAATAAATCTTTTTGTACATTAAAGATACACATTTCAAAAAGTTACAACAAAATTTGCATGTAAAAATGTCCATAATATTAAGAGATATAGTCAATTTGCTGAGACACCAAAAAAAAAGTCAAAGTCAACATTTTTTTTTACCCAAATTTTCGTCACTTTTTCGGCTATAAAAAAAAAATTGCATAGTACAAAAAAATCCTTCGTCCATCCGGAGGACAATTATATGTAAAATAAGTCGTTAAAATTTCAAGAGGATCAATACAGCCGTTTTCGAGTTACAGTGATCACCGACTTCGAAAACGTGGTTTCGAGAAAAACGCGTTTAAAGTTTTGAGTATAGTTTAAAATCCTTTAAAATTATACAATAGAGATGTATTTCAATGTAGTACATCTCGGCGAATAATAGTCCGATTGATCCAAAAGTATTTCAGGGAATACTTTTGAAATGTTATACTTTTAGAAAATGTAATAAAAAAAAAATCGATTTTTTGAAAATCATGAGTGGACCTAACCCCTTAAAGCTTTGTTGAATTTTTTGCTTTTGCACATTTCCACGTTGTTTGTGTGTAAGGGAGAGTTGCCTGCAGTGGAACTGGAATTGTTTTTTCATCATCATTTGGCACAATGAAAATATTTCCGAGCTCCAAATATATCATTGGACAGCTATTCTAACTGACCATATTTTTGCTTAATAGCATTTATAGTTCGGATTGAAAATATTTTTTGTTTTTCTAATATTCTGAAAGACTTCGAATTTGCCTTAAAAATTGTTATTTTGTATCATATGTAATGTGGGTCTCGATCAAACGTTCAATAAAACTATAGAACGTGTAAAGTAATTGAAGTGAGAGCTTTAAATTAAGATAACTTATTTGTCTAGTTAAACTTTATTCCCCAGATTTGCTTGGTTCCGCGTCTAAATCGGAGTCACAATTTTATTAAAATTAAAAAAATTTTGGTTTTTTGCTTAGCCTGGTATTTTGTATTGCTCGAATGCATCAAAGTCCAGAGAATTGTTGGTTTTTTTGGTTTCTTTTTGGGCTGAAAAGGTAAATTTGAATCTGATTTTGCAAACAAATCCCTAAAAAATGCATAACAAATTATTAAAAAATCATTAACCCATAGCGGCCCAATGTTCGATTAATCGAACAGTAAATTTTAGCATTTTCCAAAAATTTGTTTGGGCTGTTCTTTAACTTTAAACGCGCACTTCTTGCATGATATGACGGTGTGATGTATTTTGTATAATACAAAATAAATGTATCCATTTCTCACACCCCTTTCCTGTTGTAGGAATTCCCCAAACAAAAGGTAATTTTTGACATAATTTTAAAAGTATCGAAAAACATAAAAAAACAATAATATTTAAAAAAGTAATTATGCAGTCTTGTTAGAAATTGATCAAACTCTTAAAAACATATTTACACTTTTCGCATAAAACCAATATTATAGTCAGAATATATATTTATAGTCAGGTGTTCGATTAATCGAACGCTGGGCGCTAGTTACTATTTCTTTTATATTCGAAACAAACGATTTTATTTGAAATATCTTTGTCGCAGCAACAGTTTCAAAGTGAACATTGAACGGGGCGACCATGATTTCCAATTTGACAACCGTAATAAGATTTTGATTTGTGGTTGGCAGGACAACAGCGAAGTCACGGTTGCAACGAACTTCGACCAAATCTTACCAACAGTAGCTACAAACAGATGGAAGTAATCGAAAACAAATGCTGGGAAAATTGTTGCACCTGGTCGCTTTGACAACTATAACCAACCGCAACTGTTGAAAAATTATAGCAGAGGGATGGATGGGGTGGATTATGATAATGCTGCGCAGAACTATTATATTGCTATTCGATCTAAGAAGTGGTATTGACCATTATTTATATCTGTTTTAAATTCAGCCATTGTTAACGCATGGAAACTTGACTGCTTCAATCGTCGTTATCATAAGAAAAATATTCTTCATCAAAAAGACTTTCGGGCGGAGGTTGCTTACTCCCTCATAATGACCCTGATGAAGAAGAATCATCTAGTGATAGCGCCGAAGGGAGTTTATTTGAGGTTCAATCAGGGTTTTCAGCTGGAAATGGCAAACCTCTGAGAGTAAAAATTGCTTATGAAAGAGCTCCCAACCTGCCGTTCGGAACCGGCATAGAACTGTAGGTCCCTTCCACCCGCGTACAAATTCACACGCACAACACGGGTGGTTGCGGGAAGCTAGGCCTTAGTCTCGCGTAAGCGGGCTGTCGTGCCAGTCAATTATTAATCAGGGTTTTCAAAGAAGGTTCAACCAAAACACCTTCCCCCCGCACAAAGCGGCAACATCTTATTATAACAGAAAACAATAAGAAATGGAGATGCAAGGCTTGCCATAAACCTATTTCGTATTTGTGTAAGAGATGTAACGTTGCACTTCACACTCATTGTTTTGAACCGTATCATTTAGAAAAAAATATGGAATAAACTGTGAATTTATAGTACTGGTCAATGGTCAGTTATTTATTTAGTATCAACTCAATGCATACATCAATCATACAAAAAAATGCCAAGTGGTGCCCAGCGTTCGATTAATCGAACACCAAATATCTCGAAAACTAAAAATCGGAAAATTTTTTTTACCCCAAATTTGAATTCTCCGACCTCATTTAACGCTAAAAAAGAATGTTTCATTTGAATATTGACAGAAAAAATATCTCTGGGCCGATATGGGTTAAACGAAAACCAACAAACATTCCACATTAAAAGACACATGAAGTCCCACATTATAAATTCATGGACATTTTGATATAGCATCAGAAATGTTTTTTTTTTTCACTGTTTATGAGAAGAAATCACTTTGCAATCTTAAAGAGAAACGAAAAACCAACACAATGCGTATACTTACCCTTTTTATTGCACCAACAAAAACATGATGAAATAATCACAGGCAAAATTGATGAAAAAACTTGTTGGGAAATTTTTCCGTAGGTATATGTTTGACACGAATATAAACAATGCATGTTTTCACTCCAAAACTACATACATGAAAAGTAGTGACGCATCAAAACTACACTTTCAATATCAAAACATAAATTGTGTTTTTCGTGGAAACATTCGAAAAAACATTCACTTTTCACTTTTCATAATCTGCAGAGAAAATGTATTCGAGTGCAAAAAGCTACAATATTAACTTGAAACCGCAACTGTGCAGTACTAAGAGTGAGTTCAATTCAATTCAAAGAAATCAAAGAAAAAATAAAACGGACAAATAAATTCTCATTCTGCAAGTGAAAAATAAAACTCGCCGCATATTTTTTAGTTTCCCCCCAAAAAATTAAACTTAACAAATCATTTTTATTTTCTGATAAAAAAAAACAAATCAACAAATAATTGTTATTCGGTGAGCGCAAAGTAAAAATCGAAAAAAATACTTTCATATTTTGATTTTTATATTTAGCTTATAATTTTTCCGGTCGCTGGTAAAAAGAGTTATATACTTAAAAATACTCATATCGCACACACACTACAAAAGTGACACAACTCAAAATTTTTGATTTTTCAGGAAACGCAAAAAACTGTTTTTGAGGTAAATAAACATTTTTTAAAGTAACGAATAGAGACAGATTATGCTTTAGGATAAGTTACCAGAATTTTTTTTAATTTTACACTAGGAAATCCAAAATTTGGGTTGGGACTGTTTTGATGATATTTTAATTCAATAATTACGGAATTATTTTAAGTTATGTCACTTTTGCTGAGTTTTATAATTATAAATTATAGTTAAAAAGTCGAAAGAAAAATTTTGAAAATTCGAAATTAATTTTTTTATTTGAAAATATATACTGAAATTGTCAGAACTTTGCTTAAAATTAACTTCAACAAAACTTCGTCAAAAGTGTCACAATTTGAGTTAGGACACTTTTGCATTGAGCTTCAGCGATCAAATAGCATCAATCTTCTGACGTAAAGAGAGACCTAACTGTATTTTTGCAACAGTTAACAACAACAAAATATACTGAGCTTTTGCATATTGGTAGATTGATGCATTGTGCACAGTATTAACACATAAACCCGAAAATTAAAAATTTTGAGTTGTGTCACTTTTGTAGTGCGTGTGCGATATATATTTATTTGGTGCTAGACGTGTGTCAACAATTATGAACAAATTAAATTATAGACATTTTCTTTCAATAAACAAAATAAATTAATATTGATGGTTTAACATATCGACAAAAATAATCAACATTGCAGATACCATTTTGAATGAGTCATGAAACCGTAGGGTCACAGAAAGAAAAACACAGCATACCTCGCACTGTACTATTGAAATTGAAAGGACTCTCCGCTTTCAGTTCATGATGTATCAATAACAGGGACGGATTCAGAAAAATATTTCGGTGGCGTTTGAAAAAGTAAGTTTTTAATATTTATAAAATGCCTTTTAATTTGTATGTATTTTTAAAGCCGATCCTAATATTTTGGGGGTTTCAACCCCCAAAACCCCCTCTGAATCCGCCACTGATCAATAATCAAATTGTAAACCAGCTAAATCGCAAACTATTTGCTCTTAATTGAGGCATTTTTGGAATGCATCACGTGCTGACTAAAGATTGAATGTAAATCCGTTGAGTCAGGGTGGTTGCTCACTAAAGAGATCACTAAAACAATAATAATATTATGTTCAAAATGACTGCCTTAAACTAGTTTAAATGAAAATAGCTTTCCCTTGGACACGACCATCCACACAGCTTGATGAGATTTTGTGTGATTTTGGAATTGTGTGGCGAAATGACAGCTGAATTTCGGGGGATATGATTCCTACATGAATAGCTGTTTCGTTTTGTTTAAAAAGTAACTGCGGTTGGCAGTTTTTCTTTCACACTTGTAGGTTTTGCCATCGATTGCCAAGAGTGCATTTGTGCAATTCTTGTAATTCTCATCTATTTCATGCGGATAGCGATCGAATTAGACGAGTGCTTCACCAGCCCGAGCTAGGAATCGAACCTAGGAACTCTGGCATGGGAGGCCAGCGCGCTACTCTGATAGAGCTCACATTACGAGTATGTGAATACATTTGCCAATTTCAATAATTCGCTAAAGTGTCAAATATTATTCGTAAATTTTGTATTCCAGTCTTTCTGCAATCCTTATGAACTGAAAGCCAATACTTACCATTATGGAAATGCAATCGTTAGCAAATTTTGTTTACAAAATAGCAACAACATTTCAAACTGGGCACTCATTCTTTAGCTAATCTTGTTTTTCCTAAAAACATTTAACCTCAGAACGAACTTCAACCAAAGGGTTGTTTCTTTCTTCAAACAATAACAAATTGCGCCAGTAATCTTCTTCAAACAATAAAAAGCTACACCACTCATCTCCTCGTAAGTTTCAGTTTTGAAATCTACCATGAGCTGTTTACAGTTAAATAATCGCAATTCAACCTTAATTCAATGCTCATTTCCAGGTCTTCTACATCATTTTTTGCAACAAAACAAGAAACTTACTGCGAAAACTCACTTTAAATGAAATATCCCGATGAATCTTTTTTCAAACTGCATCATTTATATGGTTATGCAGAAATTCACTCATATGTCGATTGCATGTTTACACACACACATACATATATTTATGTATATACATACACAGATACTCGTGTGTATGTATCAAAATTCATTTAAAAAAACGTTTACGTGTTAGCATTCTGATGTTCTTATTTCACTACAGGATTTTTTAGAAGTTAACGTAAAAGTTTTCTTACCACTGTCTTGTATTGGTTTTCTTGTATTTGTTCTTGCAGTTTTAACTTAAAACTTTAAAGTACAATTTGTCTTTGCATAAATCTGGAACATTCCTATAGGGGTTTTCCATCAGTGTTGCCAGATACCTGAAATGACTTTCTCCTAAATCAAAAAAAAATACTGAAATCTCCTCACAAAAGTTAAAAAGATCTCCTAATTTTTTTATAAATTGATAATTTTAAAGGAATTAAACTTCTTATAAAAAATAAAAATATATAGGTACATATATTTTTTTCATTCTAGCCTTTTTTATTCATCTTGAGCTTAAAAATAAAAACTTAACAAAAATAAAACATATAACAAATGAATTAAATAGAAAGTGCCATTTTGGCGGGATTTCATTGTGACAGCAATAAGTGAGAACGGGATAGAACGAGCTTACATTTTGTAAGCTTACAAATTTTTAACACAATAGGGTGCTTGGACTATTAAAATAGTTGCCAAAATATGTTTTGTTGCCAGTGTTGCCAATACATTCCCATACTTCGTTATCCAAAACTCTCCCATAAATCCACTAAGGATCCGGAAAGTCCTCTAACATAAAATATAAATATCCTAAACTTTCTCCTAAACAATTCTTCCTCCTAAAAATTCTCCTAAAAGGCCAAAAATCTCCAAAATCTAGGAGGAAATCTCCTCATCTGGCAACACTCTTTTCCATTAGGAACGCTAGAAATTTGTTAGTTCTTAAAGTAACTTTTGTAAAATAATTTATCAACTGTTTAGTATTGGTCGACAAATCATAGGAGAAATCTTTAAGAGGTTGTCAGGACAATATGCATCGCTGCTGGCCTGGACAAACCTATGAAAACTGCTCAACCCAATATTCCCAACTTTTTACCCATTGAATTCATGCACAAAGACGCACTCAATAGTTGTAGGTACATATTGGAAGGCTTTCAATTTGAGATTGAATCTTATATAATTAAATTCATATCTTCTTAGTTAGTTATTCGTTCCTGGAAACAGTTACCAGCAGCAAGAAATCGTTTACGATTTCAATTACATTCAACTAAACACTTTAATCCTTCGCGTCATCTTTACATACTCGTACATACATGTTCTGACATTTACAATCTGCAGCCATTTCGTCAGCTGCCATAGCGAAGAAGCTCTCAGTTGAACTCTAAGTAGAACTCTGAGCTTAGTTTAAGCGTTTATATAATCACTGAAATTTGTTTTGGTTGCATTTTCTTTGCAATGTTCAATGTTCTTTGAGATTCTCACAAATGCTTTTCGAGCTTTGATTTTTCCACTCATTGTTATTCCTCACTCTTAAAGCCATGTTCAGCTCACATTGGGCCTAAATACAAGTGTGAAATAAAAAAACGAGAGAGAGAGAAAAAAAGAGAAATGCATTTAAGTTTTCATATATCCAAAGTGGGTTCGTTTTATTACTAAAATATATAACTAGTTATAGTAAGTTTTGTACAGTACAATGCAATGCAATCACATTATGGAAATTTATACATGTATACATATACGTATATATATATATATTACTTGGCTATACATAGAAATACAAGTTTTCATTTTTGGTTAGTTCTGGTTATTGGTTTACATTCAAAGCTACAGAATTACGGTTACAGTTAGCACTTCGATCAATGCGATTATCGATTAATTCAACTATTTACAGCGTTTACTTAACACGAAACTATAAAAATACTGAATAAGCATTGTAACAAATTGAAATTCTACACTTAAGTAATGACAAAGTGCATTCTGACTGCAATCTGCAATCTTTATTGCTACCATAAAGTGGTTGTTGTTGTTGTTGTTTTTTTTGTTGCTAAATTTTGTTTTATGCTTCTCTAGTTTCGTTGCAGCGATGATTTTCTCACAAACCTTGATGGTCCTTTGACAGTTTCGTTAATGTACAGTTGCTACCCGCCCGCCAGCGCCCCGACGACCCGCTGGTGCCGCACTATGTGTGTGTGTGTGTGTGTGTGTTATTCAAATGACAACAACAAAGTGTACACGCACAGTAAATCACACCGAAAAGAAAGCATGCAGCTTGAGCTAAACGCATCGAAAGTCGAAAAACATGATTCTGACATTTGCCGGCCAGACTGCGATCAGCAGAGGGCCGTGACAGTGAGTAGAGAGCAAAAGAGTACTAACGGTACATACTAAAGTGTATAAAATAGATTACTTGACATAAATAGGAAACCAATTAGCTACGAGATGCACAATGCTTGCAAACGAATGGTTCGAGTGTGCAATTTTGGTGCTGTTCATTGTCTTCAAATAAGTACTTTGAATAGAATCAGTCACTCGTTTTGTCTCATATTGGTTGCTTTAGTTTTTGGTCACTTGACGCCACACCCACTCGTCAGTCGTTCTATCGTTTCGTCTCTGTTCATTTAAACTTTTCGTTAAAAAAAAACATTGGCAAAATTCCACGCTTGCACGTCCGGTCAGCCGTTAGCCTAGTTTTGTTATGGTTTCAATAGTTTGTGGGTTGTGGTGGTTGGTTTATGTGGATTTGGTTGGGAACAAATTTACCGCGCCATCAATGTCGTGACTTCCGTGGACATTGGATTTTCGGTTAGCGCTACCGACTCGGTGACGGCGCTTCGCTGCGCGCAGCTGGCACTGTTGCCGGCGAGCAGCTTTAAATCCCCCTTAGCGATGTCGGCATGTTTTCGTCTTCGACGCGTCTGTCCGCTGCCTGTCGTGTGACCATTAAGAGCAACATTAGTGGTTTCTTGATTACGGCATAATAACTCTTTAAATTCTTTACGGAAATTGTCATTTAGCCATCCGTAGAGCAGCGGATTCGAGCAGGCCGAACTCATGCCGATCATGTGGCAGACGGCGTACGTCACCAGCATCTCCTGCGTCACCGCCGAGCGCCGCATGTCCGCGTACAGATTGAAGATGTTCAGCGGCATCCACGACAGGCCGAAGATCACCGCGATGCTGATCAGCAGGCAGTTGGTGCGCTTCATGCGGCGGCCGCGCTCCGCCTTGCGCTGCGACGTCTGCACCGTCACGACGGTGATGCGGTTTTTCAGCTTGTTGTAGATGCCAAAGTAGGCGCCCCACACGATCAGAATGGGCACCAGGTACTGCACGCACAGCGTGAAGATCGAGTAGTAGACGCGGCCGTGATTCAGCGGCCAGTCCTCGATGCAGAAGCACACGTCGTGTATGCCGAGGTCCTGCAGCACCGTCGGAATGTCGGCATGAATGAGGCGCTTGTAGATAAACAGCGGCGACGCCATGAGACAGGCGAGCAGCCAGATGCCGGCCAAGATGCCGACTGCGCCGACAAACTGCAAACTGTCGCGTGTGGGATACACAATGACCTGCGAACGAGCAAGAGGTGGAAAAGTATGGATTTTGAATGATAACGGAAATGCATGGAAAGAAACACTTAAAACAAACTCTGAAGAACTCAGACATACGTCAGGAACAGATTTTGTGCCACGATCTTTGCTTAACCCTTCGCTGAATGACATTGCATACATATATACAATTTTAACATAGTCCAGCGAGTAGTGTGATGGCTTCTCAGGCCAGCCAGAGGTCCTAGGCAGCGGATAAGGCGATTGGAAAGTGGGAGAGTAAGCCGATTTTTGTGCGTATTTTGCAATTCACGTACACAGTCTGTGTGTCAGCTCTTCTATGTTTTCGCTTTTTCCCGATATTAGGGATAATTGTACGAACTAAAATGCCGCCAGTTTCCTTTCAATTATTTGCTTTTTAAAGTATGTTCTCATTAATTGTCTGCATTAAATACACAACATATCAACTTGTTTGGTTTCATTATGTAAATATTATTGAAAAATATACCAAAGAATACAAACCTAAATGCATTGAATATGACAGTGTCAATTGCCGTCCTTTTTATTTCGCATTTCTTCATTTAGCGAATCTCTAACACAGGGTTGACAATCAGATCAGATCAGGTATGCTTTTAGTGCTAAATGCTCGAGTTCGAACGCAGGACTCTTTTTTTTGATGCGGTTTATAAAACCTTAATTTAATTCAACAAAAAGCATGCCCAACGGTTCTTTTCACACTTTGGGGCAATAATATAATTTTATAGTTAGTTTTATACAAACGTATTACGAAATTGCACCATAAAAAATACAAATAAAGAATGACTCACACCAGCAACACTGGAAATTTGAAATGAACTACAACAACAACCCCGTTTTAGAAATTTATATGGAGGAAAAACTACGTTCCTGATCAAGCGCCAAGGTTGCAATTTTGCAATAATATTAGTGAAATTCTGTGCATGTATTGCTACCGGCTCTCCCACTCTCACATCGCTTAATCGTTGTCCTAGGTTCGACTAAATACTAGCTCGGGCTGGTGAAACGCTCATCAACTTCAATCGCTATCCACATGAAGTAGATGAGAATTACAAGTAGCGCACAAGTGCGCTCTTGGCAGGCAATGAAAAAACCTCCAAGTGTGAAAGTAAAAACTGCCAACTGAAATATGAGATATCACTCTCCTCTCCTCCCCTGTCTCCCATGGGCATAGTACAATGCGCAGTGATTCGTTCCATAGACAAAATTCAAAAAAATTTATGGTTATTTATTTGAACGATTTTGATGTAATTTGAAAGAAAAAACTCCAACTAAGAAAACCCCAAAAAATCTGTGCAAAAAATCAATTAGTGTCTGTACAAAAGCGGCTCAAAGTCGAAACTTTTTTCACAAAAAAATTGAAACTCATATTTTCTGTTTTTTAGTCTATTAAGTAAAAAAAATTTTTAAAATACATGGTTACAAAGAAGTTGCTTAAACTTTCAATATAGAATAAGAAATGATGTGGCCATTTTTGCTTTTAATATTTTCGCAAAATTTGGAAAGCGTAGGCTTTTACTTCACTTTTAATTCAAAATATTTTTCCAAGTTAAAAATCTGAAAATTGGCAAAACTTAGACGAAAATATCTAAAAAGTATGTGAAAGTATGTTCCTGGATTTTTTTTATTTTAAGAAGCACTCTTTCTTTGTCGGATAATGTAATTATATCCTCTTCCGATCTCAGAAAATAATTCAATTTTGAAAGTGGTCTAAACACGTATTTTTCGTCAACATGTATTTTATTTATGCCTAAAAGTATGCAATTAGCACGAAAAATGATAAAATCTGCAAAAATGCAAAACATACGTCTATTATTATCGTTTTTATTGCAAAACCAGAGGGTCCCGATACAATTTCTGTTACTCTTTGGAATAATCAATGTTGACGTTACCGATTAAATGTGAAATGTGAAAAATCTAGCCAACACATTTGGTGCTATAGCTTTCCAAAAATGACGAAATTTGCAAAATGAAGCCTCAGTCATTGCCAAACTACAACAGTTTAAGAAAAACCAAATGGATATTTCAATTCAGCAGACCATGATTAACTAGTATACCAAATTTTATGAAGAACGGACCACTCCTTCTAATTTTGTCCCGCGGTTGTATGGAGTCGAATCACTGTGCATTGGTCCAAAAATGGACTGAGTGAACTATTCTATTCAGCATTTTACAGTTGTTCATTATTGAGTTGTGCCCTTTATGTTAAAACATTCGATTACTAACGAAATTTTGCGAAAAACAACATTTTTTTCGATTTGGAGACATACTTAATTTGTATTATTGATGGCGATGGTGATAGGAAAGTCGCCGACGCTCAGCTGTTTAGTGCGTTGGATTACGAGTATACAGTGACGACCGACCTAGGTTCGAGTCCCCGTAATAGCCAACACTCAAATTTCTCAATCGGATATTGCAAATTTCCACAAAACTTCTTCCATAGATACATGAACTCAATAAAATTTAAAATTTACCATCAAAACTTAACAAGCAACAAGAATACAATGACAAAAATGTTTTTTTTTCACGGAAATTAAATCAGGCAATGAAGAGTTAATTTTTAAGCGAGATCGCAGCAATGTAACTATTGTAAGGATGCAATTTTAGAGACAGACATGATTTTTAACAAAATGGCAAAATTAATTTTTCAGTTAAGATTCTTATTGGGAATTAATTATATTTTGTATGTTGTTTCATTTATTATTATTATTATTATTATTATTGTATCTGTATTTCAATTGTCACAGACATCGATGGCTAATATTCCTCACCGAAATCTAAAACAAACTAAGGAGTGAACTAGAAAAAATTTCGAATTTTTAAGGACACATTAAAAAAAAGTAATAGTCTGATTTTACTAAACTAAACTGCAGTTTATTATAAATTTCCTAAACTCAAATTCACAAAAAATTTATTGAAATCTAATTAGTGGTTACACAATTTTTTAATATTTTTCTTAGCGTTCTTAGTTAGAGACTGGACAGTATATTCGGTGACTATTGCATAGGCTTGCTTTCATCGATTTCAGAACTGTACATAATTTTTGCAAACTTTGTTTGTTTTTCTTAAGGTTTGCTCATTACAGCTCAATATCTTTCAATAGCCCGAAGTTTCAGGCATTTGGGAGGATTTGCCTCTTTTGGGACCACCGTGACACAATTTCCTTCATACCATTCCATAGTTGACCTGGAGGAATGGATTGTCGCTAGGTCTGGCCAAAATAAAACTGCTCCTTTGTGCTATTCAATAAATCGTAAAAAGCGTTTTTGCAGACATTCTTTTATATAAATTCTAGAGTTAATTGTTCCTGTCATAATGAACGCCTTGCTCCGTAGACCGCAGGAGCAAATAGCTTGCCAAGCCATGAAGCGTTTTGGAAATTTGGTGTATTTCACTTCGGAGTATTTTCTTTGTGTTCAATTCTTATTGTTTGTAGTGAAATAGGCATTACTAGGCAACTGCTTGAAGTCCACCTTAGAGTAGGTTTCATCGTCGAGAATCACGCAATCGAACTTGGTTACGTAATCGTTATACAGTTTTCGAGCCCGCGTCTTCGCTATTTTCTCTTTTGCTTCCGACCTGTCAGGCACTTTCTGCTGTTTGTAGGTCCTTAATCCTTGACTTCGCTTATATCGCATCACAGTTGATTGCGATGTTTCTGCTGCAGCTGCAACATCTCGAGTCGACCTTGTAGGGCAATTCCGATATGTGCTAACAACCCTCTTCAGCACTTCTGGGTTACTTGGACCATTTTTTCTGCCTAATTGTTCGGCTCTGTAGATGGAGTTTCCCGCGTTGTAGTTGTTTATAACATTATAAACCGTCGCTACGCTCGCTTTGCTTTCCCTTGCAATGCTTAGTCTAGACTTCGTCTTATCAGTCAAGTAAATGTCCAATATTAATTTGTGGCAGCACTTTTGCGGGCTGGACATGATGACTAAAGTAGATCCAAGATGGAATTGACTAATATAGCAAGAAACTACAATATTTATAGATACTTTCGCTCGAAAATACCAGGATCCTAACTCTTTTCGCATTTCCGTATGCTGGATGCGTAAAAATTCGAAACTTTTTCTGGTTCACTCCATACAAACATTTCATATTGCATGATGTATAGTATTAAAGTTGGCGTTTATTTTCATGTGACATTTCAAATTGTGTGGGTGTGGAATGCACCAAATCCAATAACACACATATGTCACAGTTCCTCTTTGGCTCGTTGCTGATTTTTTGCACCAAATCGGTTTAGGCCATAAACGAATCAGAAGGAAAAACCATGGCGCGTGCAGAGCAATGCAAATTCTACTTAAAGCTTTGGCTTTGTTTGGCAAATTCCGCAAAACTAAAACAGTTTTTCAGCTTTAACGCGTTGCAGACAACTGACAGATCGATAGCACTGCCAATGTTGCCGACAAAAAGTGTGGCACGTGTCTGCAGCACACACCGCGCCACAGCATGAAGTCGCATGCGAAAACGCGAGTAGCTAACAAATTGTCGTTTCGCAACTGACTGTTTAGCGCTTCCTGTTGTCGTTCTCTATTTCCTTCAACTCCCCACGCTGTGTGGCGCACGTTTTTTTGGGGGGGACCTGTACACAACTTTCGAATCGAATACCACACAAAATGATTGTAACAAACAGACATTTGGGTGGCGCCACTGTTCGCTACATTCAGAAATATGTATGTAAATATTTTGCGAGTTGCTACAATTATAGTGACACCGAAACTTATGAACGTCCTTGGGGACAACGATGCGTCGCGACGCACTGTGTTGCGAGTAGTGACAAAAATACCAAAATGCAATTTTATAACCACAAAAATCTGAGTATGAGGTTTTATTGGGAATACTTGAATTAAGAAAAATTTGAAGTTTTAAGAAAAAACATTGCATAGTATAGAAGTTATGAGCTCTTAAAGAACGCTCTTACAAAAACTGTGTACAAACAGCACAATTTTGCTTTCACTTTGAGGATCAATATTTCAAAATCAATTATAAGCCAGTCCCTAAAACTAAAAACATTTGAATAAAAACTAAGTTAAAACTTTAAAGGTGATTTAAAAAACAAAAACACTTATTATTACTTTCGAAATTTTTTTACATTTCGTTTTGGCAAGTATGTACATTATGCTATAAAATTTTCAACTGCACATATTTGCGCGAATTCAAATTATTGTCCCTTTTCCAGGGAAGACTTGAGTGCAAATTCGCGATATTTTCAACGTTTGGTTGAATACCGATAGTTAACAATCGGTCAACTAATGCTCTGTTGCTGATGGAAAACTTTGTTGAAGGTAGCATAGGAAAATCTATTACGATTACTTATTTATTCGAAATAGAGGGTTTAATGGAGTTTCGACAATACACTTTGATGTTTTCTTCATACAAATCCAAAAGTTGACAACCTCACTGCTTCGTTTGTATGGGAGGTGCCCTCTGGTGATGAATTTTTAAACTTTAATTAATTTTGTATTTTTTGCACTCAGAAATGTTGACGATTGTTGAATAAATCAATCAAATCGGTTCAGTACTTTCCCAGATACGATGTTTCCTCGCTTACTTTACTACATTTACAAGTGATCCAATTCCATTGAAAATGACTAGTTTTGTATGGCAGCCCTCTTAAGAGTTGGATATGGCGGTTAGGTTTGTGTAGGAAAAACATTCGAAAGGGCAAATAAATGGGGATCAGTATTACATATGGTACGTCTGGGACCAACGTGAGAGCAGCGGGAGCCCATTTTCTAAAAACGATGATTTTGTATGGGAGCCTCATTAACGGTTGGAGATAGGGGGTAGGTATGTTCGAAAGAAATATTCAGATGGAAAAATTAGTGGGGGCCAGTCTAATATTTTAACCCTCTAAGAGCAACTTCTGAACAGCTGTGGAGAAATTTATCGAGATTTTATTTGCAATCACTTTTGAAATGAGCGCATTTTATCTAACTCACATACACATTTACAAATAAATTTATATTAAAATACAAGTATTTTGAATGTAGCTTTTATGAACTAATATAATTTTCATTGTTAATACATATAAAGTTTTTTCAAATCCGGTTGTATTGGAGGTGGTCGAAGTTTTGGTCCGATTTCATTGAAATTTTGCACAGTAAGTTCTTTACTCATACAATAACTGTGTAGCAAATTTCAGTTAGGTACAACCACTCCTGCTATTTTTGTCACTCCGCTATATGATCTCGCAACACTGTGCAACGTAACAACCGGAACTGAGGTTGGCTGTTGCATTTTCAATGCAACTGCGGCCTAATCAGGCAACGACAGGATGCTGTGTGGGTGTTAGGCAGCAGGACGTTTAGGTGTACTACATGCACACGCAGGCGCACATACATAGAAATAATGCCGTTTGCATGACAGTGTTCAGCTGTCACGCTGCGCTGTCACTCATTGTTCGCATTAAGTTTTAAATTTGTAGACTAGTGCTATCAGCGGCATGCAGCACTCTGTGACATCGGGAGCAAAAGTTCGTCCCCTTTTGAACTATTTAATGTGACGCACAATTGAAAAATTTAATTTTTTGAGCGCATGTTTGGTGTGACCATACTCATCTCATCTCACATCTTACTTGTAAGATGTGCTTTGAACAACAATAACAAATTTGTTACTATTGCAGTTAAATGTTACAAGTTATAAAAATTATTACATATTGTCATTTGTTTTAAATTGATTGTACAACAATAAAATGGAAGAGAGAATGCAAAAACACTTGAAGTTTCGTGTTAAGGAGCGCAGAAATCGAAGCCGACGCCATTGAAGTTGTGTGGCCATATCGCTGCCGTGTTTTACATATAAAAGTAAGTATGCTATATATGTTAGTGTGTGCTAAAAGAGATTTAATTTTTTTTTTTAATTTCATTAACTTGAAGTAATTTTACTGAATTCTCTCTTCAATGAGTATTTTAATTATTTTCGTTTATTAAAATATATAACCCTTCGTTACATTTTTTAATTTCCGTAAACAAAAAAGATTTTTGCAATTTTATTCTTCTTTCTTTTTAAGTTTTGATGATAAAAATGAAATTTTCTTGTATTCCTGTATCTATGGAAGAAGTTTTGAAGAAATTTTCCATATCCTGCTGAGAACGCTATCCCGAAAGGATAATCGATAATTTTAGTGTTGGCTACTACAGAGACTCGAACCTAGGTCGGTCATCACTGTATACTCGTAATCCAATGCACTAAACAGCTTAGCGATAGCAACTGTCATATAACCATCGCCATCAATAACCAAAATTATTTGTCCAAATCGAAAAACTTGTTGTTTTTTCTACTCTTTTGCACATACTTTCAATGTTTTTCGTAAAATTCCGTTGGTAACTAAATGTTTTAAAGGACACAACTGAAGAATAAACGACTGGCTGTCAAATGCTGAATAGTATAGTTACATTGCATATATGCAATGTCATGCAGCGAAGGGTTAATGTATTTGGTGTTCTTAATGCGGATCCATTAACACATTTCATGCAACAAACCAGTAGCAACATGAGAAACTACAGCATTGAGTTTTAAAACTGTAACTACCGTCGACTTTAAAAACATTTGAGCATCTTAAGACAAACAAAATTTTTAAAATTATTAAATATTTAAAAATAACGAAATACTGCAAAAAATTTTGGGTATTGATAAGTTTCAAAGGAGTTCGCAAAATATGGCTTAACTGACATTAAATTGCATCAGACCGTCAGGTTAAAACGTTATAATTTGCCTATAAAACGCAGTACATGTCTTATCACTGAAATTTAAACAACGTACTCTCATTGTGAGTTTTTTTTTAACACCTAAAAAAAAATAACGGGAAAACTCGTTTTCTCTTTCGGTGGCTGTCCTCTCAGCTGGAAATGGCAAACCTCTGAGAGTAAAAATTGCTTATGAAAGAGCTCCCAACCTGCCGTTCGGAACCGGCATAAAACTGTAGGTCCCTTCAACCCGCGTACAAATTCACATGCACAACACGGGTGGTTGCGGGAAGCTAGGCCTTAGTCTCGCGTAAGCGGGCTGTCGTGCCAGTCAATTATTAATTATTACTCTCATTGTGTTCTAACTTTGTCAGCCTTTGTGTCAACAAAACACAATTTGCGCGAATCGGGGATGTTTCTGCTTGAAAACGCTCGGCCACATGTTGCAAAAGTCAGAAAAAAAAACTTTGGAGATGTTTCAGTGAGATTTATTAGTTCTGTAATCGCCATACATTCCGAGGGGCCGAGAAGCCCTTCACTTCTTACCAAGAAGACAAGAATTGTGTCGACTATTTGATGACCTCATTAGATGAGGTATTATTGCAAAGCGGAATCTTTATGCTGTCTGATAGATGGACAAACGTATTTGCTAAGTTAATACTTGTAGGTTGTAAATAGTGGCTGCCTCTGGATGAGACACACTTAGGCCTCTATACGGGCTCGTTGTGAGCTAGGAATCGAACCTAGGGCCTCTGGCATGAGAAGGCAGCGCTCCACCCGCTGGACTATCGAGGCCAGCAAAAAAAGTCGTATCTATCTATGGGCAATGCTTTATATAAAATACACATGACTAAATTTCTCTGAATAAAGCTTTAAAATACTCAGTTAAAAAACTTAAACTTGTAAAGTTTGCCACAAAAAGAGGTCAGTTGCGGATATGTTTCACTGAATCGGTTCACTCGTTAATAATTATAGAAAATGTTACGCAATGCATTGCATTGCAGCAAATTCAACATACAAGTAAGCCTGCACTGAAAAATGCTCAAAAGTGCGTGTGTCATATCCCAGCAACTATTCAGAACATATTTGCATATTCTGTACATTGCATACTCCTTAAAATAGCAATTTTGGCCAAAAACTGCACACACAGCGCCAGTGGTGCACACAAGATATCATTTCGTACACAAATTTTTGAGCTCAAACCCATTTGAAACCACCCACCAAGCAAAATGTGAGAAATAGGCAACAATCGTCAGTGGCAACAAATTGGCGACTCGCCGATTTATTTCCGCAGCGACAAATTAGCAACATGTCCCAAAAACACGTTGTTTTCCAGGACTTTGAAATATCGAATTGATATGCTTTGTATTTCAGTGAGATTGATGGCATTTAAAAAATTTGTATTCATTCGCCGACGGTTCATTGATCAACAGCATTGATTCAAGCTCAAAACAATGAGAGCAACATTGAATCTTTGTATACAATTGAAATTCCATCCCAACCAAAACTGACTGACTTTTTATATATTGATAATTTTCCAAACAATATGATGTATTTAGATATGAAAACGAATCGTCCAGGCGATATGAAAAAGAATCGTCCAGACGATATGAAAACAACTCGTCCAGGCGATAAGAAAACGACTCGTCACGGCGATAAGAAAACGTCTCGTCACGGCGAGTTGCTTTCGACGGACGTTTTAGAACGACTGGTGATACGAAATCGATACGTTGGCGATATTACCGGCGATAAATTTGTTGCCGGGAGCGACTCGTTTTCTTATTGCCGGCAACAAAAAATGTCTGGTGGGCATATTTGCCACCCGAAGTGTTTGTAACAAACAGATATTTGGTTGGGTTTTAACTCGAAAAACCGATTTGTGTGCGCCACTGTACTGTGCGGTCTCAGCCACTTTTGCACATAAACTTCTGCACAAATTGTGGCAGAAATTTCAAATTGTTTGCACGTAGCATTGAAGTTTGTTGTTGTTGTTGTTGCCTTCCCCGAAACCAGCTCAAGCGTTGCCCAACTTTTATTTCTCTTGCAACTCGCTTGCAATCAGGAAAATGATTCATGCCATAGCCCCTCCACGGACCCCAACATAACCACTGCATAGTCAATGCTATACAAATGCACAAATATTTATACACACAGCCTGAAGAATGTAGATTGCTGCAAAATAAGTTTGAGATTATTTTCGGCATCAGTGATTTCGGCGAAAATAACTTTTTAACACTTAACTAAATAATTTCCATTGGCATTCGAAATGCCAAGCGGCGAACCAAAACTGAGTGTCGCTTCGAGTTGCCATGTCATTTGGGTTTGAAACTAATTAGAACGCAAAGGCTAGTCTTCAAAAAACAACAACAACATGGAAGTAGACTGGGTAAATGTTTTGGGCGGCACGCGCTGACGCCCCAACTTGAGTCACAAAAACATTGGCACTAATAAAATAAAGTTGGCTTAAATCGCTGAATACTTAACGATGCTTGTGACAGGGTTGAATTGATATCGATTGGTCACTCCCATTGGGACAGTTGTGTGCTTTCAAGGTCATATTCGAGCAAAGAAAACTTTTAGTATTCGTCGCACGCAGATAAATATTTTGATGTGAAAACTTGTGGGGGGAAAAACTTCTATTTCTAATTTAAAGTGTTTTCACCAAATTAAAAGTCAATTGGTGCACTAATTCATAGTTTCACAGTTTTTCCACACACATTTTATTTTTATTCATACAGACTCTTAACCCATCGTTGTCCCTGCCAGATTTTAATTTATGTAGACAAAAAAAACAAAGAAAATAGAAACGTGTGGAATTATTTGTTGTTTAATGTGAAGAGTTTACTATGTGTCATTTGAAACTCTTAATCCTTTAGACTTTCAAATAAATTTAAAAAATATATATGTATCTAATTACTTTTTACTTAAAGTATTTTCATCGAATTCAAGGTCAATAGTGTCCTTAACCCTTTCCGATATGAAAATAAACCCGTTCTGTATGAATTGTATGGGCTGTAGTCCAATATATTGGACATTGTGACTGAAAGGGTTAATTCATGTTTTTCATACAAAGTTTTTCTTCTTGGAACCCTGAATCCATTGTTGATCCCATCAGATTTTGGTTTACGAAGAACTCAAAAATTTGTGTCGAAAAATGTTTGACTTGCAGTGTTTTCATAAAGTTTGAAATCGATGGACCCATTAAATGATGTTTTCTCATACAACATCTTCAACCATTTTGTCAATTTAGAGCCCGATTTTCGAAAAATTCCTTCTTATGCAATGTTCGTTTTATAAAATGAACCTAACTATAGTTCAAAATTCATGTTTGAAGCTGGGCATCTTTGCCAGACAGACAAACTCACAACTTCGTTAGTATGGGGAGGCGCCCTCTGGTGGTGAGTTTTTGAACTTTATAAATTTTGTATATTTTGCACTCAAGAGTATTACCGATCGCTAAATCATTCAAATCGATTGAGTAGTTTCCGAGATACAATGTTTCCTCGCTTACTTCATTTACACGTGGGTAGCCAATTCTATAGAAAACTTTCAGTTTTGTATGAGAGCTCTCTTAAGAGTTGAAGATAGTGGTTAATAAATGGAGGTCAATCTTACATTTGTACGTCTGGGAACAGCCTGGAAGCTATGGAAGCCCATTTTATAAAAACGCTCATTTTGTATGGGAGCCTCATTAGGGGTGGAATTAGGGGCTAGGTATGTTCGAAAGCGATCTTTAGAAGTAAAAATTAGTGGGATCACTGATATATTTCAACCCTCTAAGAGCAATTTTTGAGCAGCTCTGAAGCAATTCGTTGCATTTTTAAGAACTTTTGTTAACTTTGACCTCGATGCGACGCCATTTAACCCCTTTGTTGATCCAAATTTTTGTCGACGAACTCGACTAAAATGAGCAAACTTCAAAGACGGATTTCTCTTAAACTAGAGCCAATCCAGCCAAACGGCTGGTGGATCTCAACTCAGTATACCTATAGAAAAGTCGCTCAGTAGGTCCCTCCCATGTCTCAATTTTTTAGGGTAAATTTCACGCACAGTGTAATTGGCCATAAGAGCCCTTTGTGATAGCACAATCACTCGTACTGAAGTCCGGTCACTCATTGTTGCTGGATTGTTGAAGAAGAAGTTGTTCTGTGAGTTTTCCTTCTTTCAGATAATGCGATACAACTGCATAGACTGTGAAGTGCATGCACTTACCTCTAACTCACCTATGCAATTATAGAATTTTTAATTTTTTTTCGACAAAATGCGATATATCGGTGTAGCAAAAATACTGCACTTGATAAGCAAATCTTGTTCTCCAACTGCAGTACGCACCTCTCACCAGTGCCGCACGCAGGATTTCATCTTGAGGGGGTATTTGCGTACAACTTTTGAGCCGAATACCATTTGAAACCATATTTGGTACCAGAAATTTTTTGTTTTGTTTGAACCCCCTAATCCCCCCTGTGTGCGACACTGTCTCCCACACATATTTACTTCTTTGATTTGGTACTTGTACAAAAATCCGAGAGAGAGAGAGAGAACTCTCAATGAGAACTCTGACAATAAAGTAGCTAAAATCTTGTTGAAAATGTTTATAAGTAAAATGTTTATATTTAACCCATTTTCGGCCGCTGGTCGATTTTTCGACCAGCCACTTTGAAGGAGAGTAGCTCTGCACTTAGACATTATATCTTTGAACTTTTGATGCAGAAAATAGCTTTGGTCTTTTGGTAACCCCTCGAAATACTAATTTTTTTTTAAAACTATAAATTTAGAGATGTTGGCGAAGGCACGAAAAAAGCATTTTTTTTAGTCATATTTTGAATATTCTGAAAAATATATAACCTTTTCAAATTGGTGATTTATTATTGATTATTAATGAAGCCTAAAGACCAAATTACCACAATCAATTGATATCCATAAGATTATGAAAATATTTTTAACTCTCAGCACCGCGTACTTTTCAGTGGTCGAAAAATCGACGATTGGCCAGAAGTCGTCATGTATGTACATATATAAGCCAACAATTGTTTGTTTTCATGCTTGATTATTATTTGACTAAAACTATGTACATATATATTTGTTTTTATTGGAAATTGAATTTTTATTAATTTATAAAAAAAAATTGTAAAAAAAAAACTCAAAAAAAATCCAAAAATATTCTTGATTAAGGTCCTAAATGTAAGTCCTTTAAAGGAATTAAAAAAATATTGGCTATTTCTGGTAGCGGCCGAAAATGGGTTAATTAGTATTTATAACTTTGAATATTGTTCACTTGAGAAATTAATCTCAAAATATCAGATATCATATCAAACATATAATATCCTGAATTGTTGAATGGATTTTTAAAATTATTTGCAGATTTATGTCTTACGCTCTAAACATACATACAAACTAAGCACTCAAGTACCAAGTCGTATTGCACTCACCTGATATCGGTCGAAGGCTATGGCCGTTATGGAGATCGTCGACACGAATATGCTGACCGCCTGCAGCATGGCCATCATTTTGCACAGCATCGAGAACTGGCCAAATGGCCAGTACTTGGACAGTATTTCGACTAGCGTTAACGGCATTGTGACCAAACACAAAAGCAAATCTGCAAAAATACGAAATAAGTGGGTAAGTGAAATTACAATGCCACAGAGTGGAAAATACGGCTTTAAAATAAAACAAACAGCATAAAAGCCGCTTATGTGCCATTTCACAGAATCAAAGCCAACAAACAAATAGGCAGACGTCGGCGACAAAACGAAACTCACCCGAAATGGCCAGGTTGAGGATGAAGAGATTGCGAGCGGTGCGCATTATCGGTTTGCGCAGCACGGCCACCACCACCAGCACGTTGCCCAGCGAGCCGAAAATGATGAGGACGCTGTACATGGCAATCAGTATGTAGAACCAGGGCGAGTCGATGGCGCGATTGAGCGTGAAGTGCTGCAGCAGCACCGGATTGATGGGCATGGTGCTGTTGCCGTGGCTGGCGCTCGCGTTGCGCACGTTCGTCTCCAGATAGTCGGCGGCACTGGGCGCCTCCTTGGACTCGACGGTGGCGGCACTGCCGAGCGCGCTCAGCGCTTCCACCGAATTGCTGCTGAAGCTCAGCGAAACGTCCGAATGATTCATGTTGATTATCTGCAAGAGAAATGCGAACAAAGAAAGCGTATTCGGAATGAGCAACGGTGGCGAGCAATCAACTTTATTTGAATTAGGGTCAAATTGCCATCGGCAGCAATGAGCAGCTTTCAAATGCGGACCCTGTTCGAAGGCGATTGCTTGGTAAATACGGCGCACAGTGTCGCGAGTGTGGCCAAAAATGGTAAAAATCAATTTTACAAAATGACTAATGCGTTATCCGATCTTCAATATTCTACTCCGTTCCATTTTTATGTAGCTTCAAAGTTGATGTTAAAAAATACGCATTCGTTCCGAGTTTTTGGATAATTCTTTATGCTGAATGAAAAATCAAATAAAAATATAATTTATGTACCAATATAGTCATGTTATATATTAAATAAAACTTTGGAATTTTTCTTATATGGCAGTACTATGGTTTGGTTTGTGCTTTGAAATAACTGTGAAATCCCGTTACATTGAAAAATTACGTTTTTCGGGTTGCTTATAACAAACAATCAAAAGTTTGGTGGAAAAAAGTTTAAAAAACGTCAAAAAACACTTTTTTAGTTCCAACCCTAAATTACTCAAAAAAGTATGTATTAACATAATCCGGACTAATTTTTTGCCTTTAAGTGCCTATTTGGTTGTTATTTGCATTTTTCTGATGACGCCTCCACTAAAAATACGTGATTTCTTCGAACTGTGGCGTAAAGCTGAATCCAGAATGCGGTCAATAAAACTTGATTTTCTTATCAATTTACTTAAAGATAAGACGGGCGTTGATGTTAATTATAAACAAAAGCAAAGTTTGCGTCCCCACCTAAACATTTACTTTTTGCAGTGGCACCTACAGTCAAAAATTGTGATTTTTTTCGAAGTATGGCTTCCGACGTTCAATGAAACTAGCGACAAAGCAGCTGCTGAAATGATGAGCTGTATAAAGGACAAGGTTGGCACATTGTTCTTATCATCAAAAGTAGGTAGAATGCCACGCCCACTTTAAAAATTTAAACATTTATACCAAAATATGGTATCACAAGCTGAAAAAATTAAACATGCATTCATAAAGGAAAAGTTTTGGCCAGTTTATATATATGCTCCAGCTGCCACGCCCACTTTAAGGTTTTAAAAAGCTCACCAATTAAAATTACATCGTGAAACGAGTATCGCAAACAGCCTTCTAAAAATACGGTTTTAGTTGTAGTAAAATACGAATATTTTTGAAAGTGGGCGTGGCAGACCGTCCGATCTTTTATGTTATTATTTTAAGCTCAAATACAAAATTTCATAATTCTATCACTAATATCAAGAAAGTTATTTCAATATTACAGTTCCGTTCGTATGGGAGGTGGGCGTGGAAGTGGTCCAATTTTAATGATTTTTTGTAAATTTCTTAATTTCTACCGCAAAAACAATCCCACCAAGTTTCATCGAAATAGGACAACGCTAAGTATTTTTGGCCACGGCTTATATGGGATCGCGACACTGTGCGACGCGTTGCTTCTTGGAATTCAACGCCCCTTTCATTCGCCACTCTTTTTCCATGTTTTAGGTTACTGCTTTGTCTTCTTCTACTGTCCAGTTGTGCTGCACTGGCAACAAGCGTCGTGTGAACATTTTCTCTTCTACGAATTTCAAATGCATTTTGCATTTCATGGCAAAGAAAGTCGAAAGTTGCACCTCAACTAGCAGCGAGACCCAAATCGAAGGCTTTGCTTTGCTAACCTAAAACTCAGCTGGAGCTGGCTGTAACAAAAAACCCCGTAATATGTAAAATGTTTCTTCTACCATAATATTCTGTTGTTCTTGTAATCGTATTTCTTAGCTGACCAGCACACAAGAAACACTAAAAAACCAAAACCAAAAGACCAAAGAAAAATACAGAAAAGCATGACAATTTATTTTGCCGCACGAAGTCCGGCTGCCCGCCCGCTGTCTGCACTTTCGTCTCGACACTGTTCGGGCCAGCTGTGCGTGGCACATTCAAATTTGCTGGCTGTCACACATGTCCACGTCCGCAAAACTGCCAACGGCACTCAGGTCCGGCTCTCAACAATGTTGCGACACAATTTTCGCATTGTCGCACTTACAATGGTCACCGTCAGAGGACCCTCCACACACACACTCACACGCACACGTAAACACTCCCATTGAGTTGTCTACCTCGGTGAGTGTGCGTGTGTGTTGGTCTCTGCGCTCATAGTGAAATATTTATACATTTTTAAAATGCTTTAGGCAAAGGAGCGTAAAATGAAATTCCCAAATGCGCGTAAACGTTGCTGAAAATGGCAAAGTTTGGGCTTATGTTTTGCTTTTTATGTTCTGTCCGTGGCAATGCAAGACTTGAGGCCATCATACAAGCATTAGTTGAGCTTTTGAACATGTGAAGAGTGTAAATAATATTTAATATTTCAACATCAAGTTTTTTAAAAAATACATTAAAGTGCCAAATTTATGACTTTTGTTGTAGAAAGAAATGTATGCATTAAACTAAATACATGTAATCTTTTGTTTTGGGTCGTTCTTAATCTCTTCTCAGATAGAAGTCGGCTTAATATATTTGAAGTTGATTTCAAAGCATTCAAACATTCAGAAGACCACAGTTCTTATTTTCCATTGGGTACTGTTTAAGTAAAAATTTCCTCGGCACGAAATTCAGAGAGTAAGCAAGCTTACGCTCACAAAAATTAAGACTATCCAAAAAAATTACCAAGCAACAATTTGTAAAAACTTGCAATTTTAACTCTTGTTCACAAAAGTCTCAATACAAATTCACCAGTTTCAGGTCACACCACATTCGATACATACAGGAATAAGTGAGTAAATAAATGGCTTAAAGTTCCACGTGAGGTTGAGGATGAATCTGCAATGTTTTCCTTTCAGCTGCAGCAGGTAAAACCGAGAAAGACGGATGTGGGTCAGTAATCTGCCGAAGACACAACCATTTTTCTGGCTCCATTTGCTTGCAGATGTTCGCAAAAGTTATTTGTTTGCAAAAGTTATTTGTTTGCAAAAGTTTTTTGTTTGCCAATGTTATTTGCAAGTTTACGCAAACTGAACTGTCTCTCGTTTTCTCTCTCTTGTTGCAAGTGTTTGGGCGTATACAAACACCATTCAGTCAAGATTTTAATTCCAAATAATAAATATACAAAATTATATATTTAAAAATTGTAATGAAAGACATGACAAACAAGAAAATTTATTATATTTTTGCATGATAAATGCGATAAATCAGTATGCAGATAATTTGTACAAATTTGTAATGCCTTTATTTTCTTTTCTGTCCTGTCTTTAAATTTTAAATATTTTTTTAATATTTATTTATTTTTTAGGTATTTATTATTTGTATACGAAAAAACATGAATCTGTCACTAATGACTCTAAATGCACTGAAGTTCACTGGGCTCCCATTACAAAGGCCGTAGGTTCCCTTCCTATCTGGCTTGATTCCGCACTCTCCTAAATTTCGCAATGTTTACTTCTCTTCAATTGTTTCCCATCCTTCAGTATTAAAAAATCAAATTCGTTACATTTGGACAGGCTTCAACAATTTCCAACTCCACTCAGTTGTGATGAGCAGTTTGCAGCAGACATTCATATCCAGTAGCCATGCAAATGCAACAACAACACCGCTAGTTGTAGTAATAAAACTAATGGAAATATTTTGCATACAACATCCAAAACAAAGTCATTAAAGACACCAATCTCGGCGGAGATGCACAGAGGACGCTCTACACAACCCAGCATTAAACTTTCACATACATACACACAAACGACGACAGCTGACAGGCCCATCACCTCGGACTGCCAACGATGAGCTACTCACTCACTCTGGAAGAACTTTAATCGCTTAAGCGATCTTGTGAATTCCCTAATTTCTTTGCATACTGCGCTTACGGTGCGTATGAGTAACATTAACTAAGTAGCAGACAAATTCGTCAATAAAACAGTTTTAAATGCTAAAAACTTTTTCCACTGAAGAAACGTATCTATTTATTTATGTAGATATCTATTTATAAAGCATGACAGAAGAACACTTCACAACAGCTGCGCGTCAAATAAAAGCGCTGAAAGGATCCAACACAACGGTGCTTTTAAAAATATGTACAAACTTGCCAAATTGCATATGTATGCGTGTATGTGTATATGTGTATGCAAAATAAAGTTTATGTGTAAAGCAGGCAGCGCATTACCCACCACAGGTGAGTTGCTCGTTGCAGTGAGTGACAAAATTTGCAAATTAAAATTTATTATTGAAGTTGGCAAACATTTACTAAAAACCCGCAAAATGTCAATATTTAACAATAATATGAAGTTAGTTATGTTTGTTTTTTGAAAGTCTACGTATGCAGAAAAAATCTTCAAGGTAAATGGTGAAAATATGAGCTCAATTGTTGGGCACGTTTTGACAGTGCATTGAACTTTAGTGACTGCAAGAGTACAACAAAAACTGTGTGTCTGGCGGCGGAGAGTGCAGTATCGGGTTTAAGGCTATGCGACGGTCTTAAAATATGATATTTCACTAAACCTCAAGCAACTGGTTGCCTCCACATACAACGGATTAATGTCGTGTGTGTGTGCATGTGCGTAGGCGTTGCTTAAGTAGGTTGCACGACGCTAAGCGATAAATTCTTGTACAAACTAAAACCTCTCCAAAGTTCACATGCTCACATTTTTGCTGAATATCTGCAAGCCGAGCAAACAATTATAATTATGACAAAAAGAGCTGCTAAACTTAGCAACGCTTCGTTTGTTTAAGTCAGTTTATCTACTAAATTCTACGTTCCGCATGCGAGCGAGCGCAAGGTGCCTAAGTATTGTTCAAGCATTGCATCAAACATTGAGTGCGTTCTATACTCCTACACACAAACACATACACTCACGCAAATGTATGTAAGTATGCATTTGATATTTTAAACTCATGAATATATCAGCATTAAGCTGCTGTACATGTGTCTTGTGGAATCGTCTTTCGTTGTCGTGCACATGCAGCCATTTCCTATAACACTGTGCAAGTCGAAAATTCAGACATGGGGGGGACCTACATAGGTATTAGCACTAAGCAAATAAACACATAGAGGTGTCACGCAGTACAAAATTTTTCGGTCACGCAAATCTAGCACAGTAGGTCCCACACGTACTTTGGCTATACGAAGTTTTGTCGCTGGCTTCGGCAAACTTAAATTTTCGAAGATCACCTTCATTCTCTGTTGGGGTGTTCGACAAGGAACATCAATTGCGAGCTGTGCTGTGCTGATTGGCACGAGACGGCGCGCCGCGGCGTACCGTTTGCAAATTCGAATATGCAAGGGTGTGTGTCCGTGTGAAAATAAACGTGCATGTTGCTTGTGTATGCGCTGAGGCGATTGAAAACAATACGAGCAACTGCACAAGATGAAAAGCAAATTGAATTTCCATGGCTTTCGGTTCTGCTATGAATAATGAACTATGTGAATTCGCAAAGGCGTACAGTAGAGTGTGCGTTCTTATTGATACAAAAAAAAATACCATGAATTTCTGCTCTGCAATGTTGGCATTCATGTGGGCTACGTTTCCTTCTGGCCTAATAAAATTCATACCGATAAATTTTTCAAATTCATACAGTTGAACCTCGATTATCCGGGCCTCCATTAACCGGGATGCTGAGTGGTGGATTTTATACCTCTATTAACCGTGATTTACCTCTATTATCCGTGATTTATCTCTATTATCCGTGATTGATTTTTTTTACCTCTATTAACCGTGATTTACCTCTATTATCCGTGAAGCACATGTACTTGTGTTTGTTTTTTCCATATCACACATATACAAACATATTTTAAATAAATGTCTTTTTTGAAATATAATAAGATTTCTTGATGCAAATGTACGTTTATAGAAGCAGTTTCACATGTTCTTATAAAAAATAAATAAAAATAATAAAATTTATAAACCTCTTTTAACCGGTATTTTCGGTTATCCGTGATGAGCCCGGTCCCGAGCAACCCGGATAATCGAAGTTCAACTGTATATTAAATAACTTTATTATTATTATTTATTATTATTATTTCTTTAAAATTTATATATTTTTATTTTTATTTTATTCTTATTTTTCGTTTTACTTGCAATTTGCTCTTTTAGCCAAATGCAATTTTTTCTTAGCAAAATTATTAAAAAGTGATCTAATATAAATTGCTTATGTTCCCTACAAGTAGACGGTTCTGAAAACCACATTTTGTATTCATATACTTTTGTTACGTTTGCAAAACATAAATTGTACAAAAGCTTTTTTATATTTGAGGAATGAGGGATTTCCTTAAAAAACGTAAAAAATGTGTTGTAAAAGATTTTTGAAACAAAAAAAAAATGAGCTGAAGAAACGATTGGAGCTTTTAGTTTTAAACTTCGTTAAAATAGTTGAAATTTTTTAAAAATATAAACATTTCGTTTCCTTGTAAATTACAAAGCTCATCTTTTATTAACTCTTTGCAGTTATGACAGTAAAATTTTTCAATAGTTTTCATCAATATGAAACCAGATAAATAACGAAGGGAGCCATCACTCATATGTTCATTTTTTATAATCCCTAAAGCATTTGAAGATTTCGCTATCTCTGCATCAAATATATCCTTTCATAAGCAAAATTCTTCACCGAACTCTTGATTTATAGCATTTTGAGTTTCATTGTCAATTTCCAACAAACTGGTATTATTGTCAATTGTTATAAATGAACCTTCGTCAGTTAGTTCCCAATTGGAGGTTCCTGCTTTAAATGCTATTACAGTCGTGTCTGGGTATAGTGAACACCCTATATAGTGAACACCCAAATTTTTACATGGAGTACCCTAAATAGTGAACAATCGAAAACCTCTAAATAGCAAACAAAATTTTGAAAGCAATTTCAAGCAAAAAGCAACAAAAAAATACAAGAAGGAATCAAAAATTAAAGAGAAGAAATTTGTGTTTGTGCTGTTGATTGTTACAAAATAACCTGTTTCTTGACGTTAGTGGTTATGTTTTTTGTCGAATGCAAACCGATTGTGGTTGAAAGTGGACTGTATCTAAAACTTTGTGAACGCAAGAAGTAAACGTATATTCGCTAATTCTTTCAATAAGCATACATTTATGTTTTCCTACTAATTTAGTTAAAATATCTCTTGAATTTATATACACAAAGTGTATTTTGAGCAAATAAAATTCGTTTTTGAACAAAAATTTTAACCTTGATATAGTGAACAACCTCAATACTGTGAACAGGCCTTGTAATAATTAGTTCACTATATCCAGACGCGACTGTATTTTCATTGAGATCATTTTCGCAAGAATCTGGTTCATACGGATCCATTTATTTCTGAAATATTCATTTTTCGGAAATTTAAAAAGCCGAACTTTAAGGGACCCGAAATAAGGGCTCCTTTGACAGGAAAAAATAGCGCATTTCTTGTAATTTTTACGCTTTTTGTCGCAATTACTTATATTCATGATAAAAACTTGATGACGTTAATACGAGTAAAATCAGGTCAAGTTTCAAAAAAAGGGTTGTCAACAAAATTTTTTGGGGATTCAACCATGTCAAAATTCGTTTAAATTTTTCAATTTAAACAAATTTTTTAGGGATTCCTCCACGTCAAAATGTTTTCAAATCAGTTAACGCAAGGGATACGAAAACACGCAACCAGACAGCGCAACGATTAGATTGATAAGCTGTTCTCAGCAAATTTGTTGAAGCGAAAGCGATCGTCAACGAAAATAAGTATACACACAAAAAATGATCGCGAACATGTGAAATTGTGTTTTTGCTTTTGTTGGCTTTTTTGGTGGTTGATTATTTCATTGCGTGTGAAGTCAGCGCACACAATTTTGCGAATATTTTCGAATAGCCGAAGTGCGTATGGGACCTACTGCGCTGGTACACAAATTTGTGTGAGTTGACACCTCTATGTGTTTATTTGCTTAGTGGTATTAGAGAGTTGAGATCCACCAGCCGTTTGGCTGGATTGGCTCTAGTTTAAGAGAAATCCGACTTTGAAGTTTGCTCGAGTCGAGTCGAGTTCGTCGCTTAAGTCTTCGAACGTTTAAATGCTAATAGGTCCTAAATCGTTCCGAATATCGCTTTACTGTATTCGGCAAGTTTCTAGATATTTTAACGACAAATTTGCTTAAGACACCTGTTGAGACCGCCGACGAAGAGAATCTGATTGATCTCTGAGTCGGCGGCTCACCTCCCCTCCCACATGCGCACGATCCACACACACACACACACGCACACGCTATCTCCTCTTCTTCCTTCACCCACTTTCTTCCCTTTCCAGAAATGAATTGTGTCCCCATTTTCCTACTCCCTTAGACTTAAGCTGAAATTTATAAGTTAGTCGTTAAGAATAATCAGCGCTGTGCACACGCACTTTAAATACAACCCCCGCTGCCCTGCGAAAACTAAAAACCCGCCGCTTTTCATTTTTCTTCGGTCGCCGTCACAAACATTGGTCCTTCGAGCCGGAAGCCTATGTCTGTGTCTTCGTCTGCTTCTCCACCAAGGCGATCCACCTCGAACTCTGTTCAGATCTCACCACTGACGCATTTCGAGCTGCTTTCGCAAGATTCGTCGGCCGACGAGGCCTCCCCAGCAAAATAATGTTAGACAACGGCAGAACATTTATTGGTGCACAACGTGCAATAAGTAAGGATCTCGCGCGATTTCTAAAAGAAACGTCAGTCGACATCGCTAATAAATATGTCACTCATGGTCTCGAGTGGCAGTTTATTCCCCCCAGTGCTCCCCACATGGGCGGTCTTTGGGAAGCCGGAGTGAAGAGCTTCAAAATTCACTTGACAAAAGTCGCCGGCACTCATAAGTTTACTTCCGAGGAATTTTCAACCCTCCTCATTCGCATTGAAGCGGTCCTTAATTCGCGGCCGCTCTCCCCAATGTCGCAAGACCCCGCCGATCTTCAGGCCTTAACTCCGGGCCACTTTCTCCGCGGAGCCCCGTTACTAGCGCCCCCTGAACCCAACGCGGAGAGTCTCTCACTCGCCAATCGCTGGCAAAAGCTGAAGGTGCTTCATCACCAATTCAGTAGACGATGGCGGGAGGAGTAACTCCATAAGCGACAAAAATGGAAGTACCCCCAGACGGAGGTCTCTGAAGGCCAGCTCGTCGTTGTTAAAGACGAGCTCCTTCCTCCCCACGAGTGGCGCCTCGGGCGCATCATTAAACTCTATCGGGGGGCGGATAATCATATCCGAGTCGCTGACGTCCAAACCCAAAATGGAGTCTTGACACGTCCCATTGTGAAACTTTGCGTGTTACCCCCCTCATAGCCGTAGAAGTAGACTCCATTTCCCACTCCTCCACAACTTTCAACTTCACCATCACTCAGAGCTAATAATGTTTCTATTCCAGACGCTGAGTCCAAGAAGGAGGCCCTCCGCCAGTGTGCAATTTGCGAGCGCCACCACCCTTTGCGCTACTGCTCGGCGTTCCGACGGATGACGCCGACGGAGAGGCTCGACGCAGTACGCCGGAACCGGTACTGCGTCAATTGCTTTGCCAGGTCCCACACGACGGGCGCGTGTTCGTCCACGGCCAGCTGCTACAAGTGTGGGCTGGGTCACCACACCATGCTGCACCGGGCCATGCCGGCACACCAGCGGGTCGGGGTGGCACGACGACCACGCAACCCTGCACCAGCAGCGCGGCGCCAACCACCGGCTAGACGCCAAGTGGCGCCTCAACCGGCCCCACCGGCGCGGCGCCAAACCACAGCCACGACCAGACGCCCACAGCCGCAGCCGCCTAAGGCCGCATGTCGGTGCAGCCAGGGCCAGCCGCCGCGCAAGAGGGCGAGACAGAAGGCGGCCGCGACGACCAACCGGGTGAACAGCAAGGGTCACCGGGCAGCCACGACGCAGCAGCTTGTGAAGACGGCGGTTGCTACGCTGCAGCAGTTGGGCCACGCACTGCAAGTTGCACTCGTGCAAGGGGGGCGCGATGTTGAGACCGCCGACGAAGAGAATCTGATTGATCTCTGAGTCGGCGGCTCACCTCCCCTCCCACATGCGCACGATCCACACACACACACACACGCACACGCACACGCTATCTCCTCTTCTTCCTTCACCCACTTTCTTCCCTTTCCAGAAATGAATTGTGTCCCCATTTTCCTACTCCCTTAGACTTAAGCTGAAATTTATAAGTTAGTCGTTAAGAATAATCAGCGCTGTGCACACGCACTTTAAATACAACCCCCGCTGCCCTGCGAAAACTAAAAACCCGCCGCTTTTCATTTTTCTTCGGTCGCCGTCACAAACAACACCAATCCAAAAAAAATACATTCAAACTGTGTAATTGCGATATGTGCATTTTTTTGCGCAGCGCAACGTGGCGTATGAGTGCCATTATAATGTATAAGTGAATTATAATTAAATAATGTATAAGTGAATTATAATTCGAGGACATTTTGATGAGTCGGAGCCTTTTTAAATAAGAGATATTTCTAAAATTTTTTATTATTTAACATTTGTTATTTTTTTAACATTGTCTGCATTTAGCTCGATACATTTAGTCCAGAGCTTTTCCAAATTTGTATATCTTTCCATATAAAGGACCCTCAAAGTGGACGTTTGTTTCAGTGATGACCTTCTCACTCGACCAAAATTTCTTAGCGCCGAGTCATTTCATGAGGTTGGGAAACAGAAAAAAATCGCAGGGGGCTAAATGTGGAGAATGCACGAGATGTGCTGGCGATTTGTAGTCCAGTATGTGGTCTTTTGTTATGATGTCTACGGGGTATTTTTTATTTGCCAAATAGAAATGTTTTTGTCTCAAATCAATGTTGAATCTGTCTAAAATGTCTAATAGTTATTGCCGATGATCATTGTTGATTCATTGTGCAGTGTTCATTTCAAAAAACAGAACAGAACCTCCCCTCCCCTCCCTCCCCACCCCCTTGGCATTCTTTGGTGCACGTTTGCCCGGAGAAGCCCATTGCTTCGGTTGTTTCTTGATCTCTGGTGTATTATAATGGATCCATGTTTCGTTCACGGTTACGAAATAGAGCATAAAACTCGTTGGGATTGCGGTTGAATATTGCCAAACACTCCTTTGAAGCGGTCAGACGGTTGCGCTTTTCGTCGAGTGTCACGTGTCAGCGATTGTGACATTCATGTAAAATTTGATGTACCTGCTCGGTTGCGATGCCCACAACTTCAGCCACCTACAGCATTTTGATTCTCCGAATGAAGATGAATATTCATCCCAAGGATTTTATCGACGAGTTTTTTGTTTCAGATACTTTTGGGTGTCTTAAGCTGATACAACCACAACGGAATTCAGTAAATCACTTCTTGGCTATCTTAGCCAAATCTGCGCTTTGGTTCGGATTGGCGATGGTTATCGAATACGACTGAACAATGAACTGTATGAACTGTTTAAGGACATGGACGAGTCACGATGGACGATGAAGCTCCGGCAAAAAAGGTGTGTTCAACGCGGTAGTTGGAGGTCGAGGGCGAAGAAGGATACCGCGTATACGGTGGAAGGATCAATTTGAGAAAGTCCCATCATTTCCTGGTGTCATCAGACGGAAAAAGCGCGCGCAAAGTAGAGGCGCTTGGAGAGAACTTTTGTGACCGTAACCCGGTAACCCTTGAAATTGATGGGACATAACACCCATTGACTCAAAAGTTCTAAAAATAATGCTTCTTGAGCACTCGGAACTCACTTTCTTCCATTTAAACTAACCTAACCCAACCTAACCAAAACCCAAGCTAGGTCCCGTTTTCATATGTTTGTTGATTATATTTATTTATTTAGGTAATTCTAATGTTGAATCTCATAGAAATTCATTCATTCATAGTATTCCATTATACAAACAAAACTAAAATACTTGGAAACGTTTTTAAATATTTTTGAGCACATCACATTGTCACAACATTTCTGATCTTTGCTTCTCGCTCTGGGCTACTTACCGATTGTTTCCATGAACAAATATTTCTGTTGCACGATTCGGATCGCATAACACAAACACCCCACCGCCCTCAGTGCATGTTCATATGTAAGTGTTTTTGTGTGTTCGAGTGTGTGCTTACCTGCACAAAAGTGCGCATTTAGCTGGCAGCCAGCTGACGTTTCTGCTGCCACAGCATTCAAAGTGCTGTGCGCTTCCGTTGCCGTAGAAGTGCGGCACAACTTGAGGTTGCAACAAATGCTGAACGCTGCCGAATTCGTTGGCCGTTGCCTCAAAAGGTGCCATTACCCGAACTTTACAGCTTTTTGCTGCCACAAAACACTTCCAACGCCCTGCACTTCTGCAGCTGACACAGCAGTTTGCACTGCAGTCGCCTTCGCACGAAGTTGCTTTTATTGCATTTCAGACCTGCGCCAGTTGAGGCAAAATTGTAAAACATTCAAAATGCATTTTAGTAGTCATAGTGTAGTTGCAATATATGTACATTAGTGAACAAATGGTTTGCTACGTTGACTTGTTTGTTCATTTTCTCATTCATTTGCTAGGTGCGTTGCTTGGATCCAATAACCTAATTGAATAATGATTCAATATTTATGATTTCATAATTCTGCTTTGATTCGCAGCAGATTTAAAATTCTCCCTTACTTTTCTATAACAGTTGGGCTGAAAAGTTCGTTTCGTTTCTATGAGATGGCACCACTGGAATAAAATCCGTATCATTTTTACGTAGTACCACAGAACAAACAATATACAGAATGCGCATCTGGTGTAAAGAAAATTTTCTTTGCGGGTTTCAGCGGTACGGCCCGTTTGTGGATGCGGGGGGAAGCAGTAAAGGGGACGAGGCACAGTAGTACTTCGGCTATACGAAGTTTTGTCGCTGGCTTCAGCAAACTTAAATTTTCGAAGATCACCTTCATTCTCTGTTGGGGTGTTCGACAAGGAACATCAATTGCGAGCTGTGCTGTGCTGATTTGCACGAGACGGCGCGCCGCGGCGTACCGTTTGCAAATTCGAATATGCAAGGGTGTGTGTCCGTGTGAAAATAAACGTGCGTGTTGCTTGTGTATGCGCTGAGGCGATTGAAAACAATACGAGCAACTGCACAAGATGAAAAGCAAATTGAATTTCCATGACTTTCGGTACTGCTATGAATAATGAACCATGTGAATTCGCAAAGGCGTACAGTAGAGTGTGCGATCTTTATTGATACAAAAACAAAACCATGAATTTCTGCTGTGCAATGTTGGCATTCCTGTTGGCTACGATGCCTTCTGGCCTAATAAAATTCATACCGATAAATTTTTCAAATTCATGTATTAACAGCCCAATTCTTAATAAATTCACCATATTGACTATTTGTCAAGTTCTTACTATTTGTCAAGAATTGGCATTCTATTTCTAAAAGTAAAAGCTCTTTAATTGATAAATTGTCAAAAGTGTAAATGCTATTGAGAATAGCTTACAAATTGAAATTTTTTGTTAATTAAATTAACAAAACAAAAAATCAATTTAATTATTGGTATTTATTATTATTATTAATTATTAATTATTGTTATTTATTGTTATTATTCTTATTTAGTTGGTATTTATAACTTTTTCTTCATTATTTATTCTTTTTATTTTCTTAAAGTTTATATCATTTAGTATTTTTATGTGTTTTTTAGTATTTTTATTTTATTCTTATTTTTCCTTTTACTTGCAATGTGTTCTTTTAGCCAAATGCAATTTTCTCCAAGCAAAATTATTAAAAAGTAATCTAATATAAATTAGATTATTAGTTTAGATTAGATGAGGAAAGGCTACAGCCTGTGGTTGTTGTTGTCGCTGTGGCTAACAACTGAAGTTAGAATAAATTTTTGCTTTGGCTGATTTCTGTAAGGAGCTCAACGACTCACAATACTACGATTAAAAAACCGCCAATTGTGGGAATAAGTTTGGTCAAAATAACCAGAGTTTATTACGATTTTAGGATTTTAAGTTTTCGGGGTTTAGTTACATTTTTCTTTTCTAAGGCCCATGAACAATGCTTCCTGAGAAGAACTAAGATCATAAAATCCAAAATTGTGTTTTTATGATCAGGACATGTGGAAAACCATTGTGGTGTAGCATTTTGACATTTAACTTTTATTAAATTTTTTATGCCTAGAATTTGTGGCTGTTTTTCAAAAATGCTGCGGAAAATTGAAATGTGTACTTTGCTTATCTCTAATAGAATTTGCGATGGACTAACAAGATTGCCGAAATCTTTGAGAGAGTTAAAGTTTTTGTGAAATATGAAAAGTTCACTAGGAACTGTTAGTACCTCATCTTCTTTTCTCAATTCACCTGCACATGTTTCACAGTTTATTTTGGGAAGTATTTTGTAAACAACATAACCCAAAAAATATCTTAAAGACGCTAAATCAATGGTAAATTCAGAACAGTTCTGAAAATTATCATTTAATATGAAATCGGCAAGGATGGCTGTATTATTATCCACTTCGAAATCATCGGTTTGACTAGTTTCTTCGTTATGTTCAGGAGCTGAGTCGAGATTTAATACGATATTAGAAAGCGTTTCAAACGTAGTATCATTTAATTCTTCACAATTGCTGTGGGAACTCAATTGCACAATTTTGGCGGCCATTAAGCGTGCTAATATATTATTAATATCAGCCACTGATGGATTTATATTATTACCACCTTTTTGTCGTAGTATAGAAAACATATTTTCAAGTTTGTCTTGGTTCAATGTCCTTGTCATCAAAAAGAAAATTTCGGATTTTTTTTCAAAAAGCTCGTCTACTAATAGCAAAACAGCTTTTAGAGTAAGTTTCATCCCATCTAGAAAAAATACTTTTTTCTTTTTGTCAACAAATGAGATTTCATCCAGGTATTTAAGGAAGAATTTTATATACTCATGTGATAAGCTGTTGAGTTGAATCGCAGATCTGTAAAAATTTTTGGAATATAACGATCCACTGTTTAGGCAATCAAATATTTTGTCAATATTTTCTATAAAGCTGGCCGTAGATAAAGCCAATTCTTTAGAGCAACTTTTGAAACCTATAGTTTCAGCTGTTGTCCTAATAGCAGCTTGAACAGTCCTGCTGAAAATTTGGGTTGCCAGTTTTACTTTCATTTTCTCGAAAGAATTTGGAAAAATGTGTTGGCTGGTTAGTTTAGGACACATTTTTGTTGTTGCTTTAAGTTCCATTTCAAATAGTTCCTGAACTACCCTAAAACTTGCAATTCCATTTGGTGTAGCTAAGTCGCATTTGAGCCAGCCATTTCTCAATGATTTAACAAGATGCGGGAAATCATATATACAGAACACTTTTCCATCATTATACATGAAAAAAGGCCTTTCCAAAGTTACACCCATATCCGAAAAGCACTTCCTATTGGAAGACCCTTGGTCACAAGTTATAACTTTTACTGTGATGCCAAAACTATTAAGAATTTTTAAATTTTCCAGAACTATATTTTTTAACATATTTGCAGAAAGTCCGTTTTTGGAAACAAAGTAATTTAGTACCAATGACCAGTTAGAAAACATTGATTTGACCATAAAAACACATAATTGTTTTCCTATTTGGCTTGTCCTTTCAACTCCATTTTCTTCATACCCATCAACCAAATCTAATTTAGGATTATATCGTAATTCCTTTCTAATTGCCATTTCATCCATTAATAGAATCATGTTGTTTTTTTCGCTCTGGGTCAAATCCAAGCACCGTTTTCTTATAACCTCAAAAGCAGAGTTCTTAAAACCTGGCTGCAGGAACTTAACAGGGGCCCATCGATTAACAGTCGAGATATGTGGCAAATTTAGATTTAGTTTATTTCTTAGAAATTGATATGTCGACTGCGAGACATAATAAATATTTTGAGCCAAATCTTTTACATCTTCCGTATATTCTTTAGGACGGGAACTAAGAAGAAGCTTACAAAATACCTTTGATTCTTTGCTCACGTTATTATAAGAGTCGATACGTTGGAGCACATCTGACTTTTTTGGTAATTTCTTCTGGTTTTTAATGTTTCTGTATTTTGCCAAAATGTTGTAATACTTCTTCCTGTAAAAATTTACGGATTTAGCATATGATTCGCAATTATTACAATACCCATCTACGGACTCACTTTTTCGTCTCTTTTTAGTTGAACAATCGGGCTCTGAAAACTCATAAGTTTCTTCGACATTTTCCAAATTAAATACAGGAACTGCTCCAGATTTTAAATATTTTTTCCCAATGTCAAAACTTGAGAAGTGATTAACGCATATAAATAATGGTTTGGTGTATTCTATAGTTTTAATGCTACATTTTTCTCGCCAAATTTGGCCCATAGCTGAGTCATAGGGCGGAAATTTAAACATTTTAAGTTTTTCATCATCCCGTCTAGATTTTCGGCAACATGTTATGCAGCATTGAACCCCTGACTAATAAATTTTTACCCACCCGAGGTAGTAAAATTTTACTCGGAGCCGGATCCATTTTTCGTATACTAATAAGTTCAATGAATATGCCAAATCAAAGGTAATATAATGACCAGAAAGGATCAACTACGTCAAAATATCTATACAAATTTTTAATTTGGATCAACCACGTCAAAAAAATTGCAAAAAATTCAAAATCGGAATCAACCACGTTAAAATTTAGACAAATAATTATACTTGGAACTAGCCTCGTAAATATATCTGTAGAAATTTTAAATTTGGATCAACCACGTCGAAAACAATTGCAAAAAATTGGAATCAACCACGTCAAAATTTAGACAAATAATTATACTTGGAACTAGCCTTGTAAATATATTTGTACAAATTTTTATTTTGGATCAACCACGTCTAAATATTTGCAAAATTTAATATCAATTAATCTAAGTGCAGCATGAACAAAAAAACGACCATTCAGCTCGAAGATTCGATTGATAATGACAATAAACAAAATCGCCGGCACGTGCTCGCTCTGCGCTTGCTTTTTTACAAACAAGAACAAGAAGCGGACAGACAAAATTTGCATAAGAAAAAGTGACTGGCGAACGCTTTGCCAAAACAACCACCATATCAAAGTGCCCGAGTAAAGCCAAGCATGTGAAGTCAGCGCCAGCGATCGCTGTCAGCGCACACAATTATGCGAACGACTGACCACATCAATATAAAGCAAATTATGAAAGCTGACTTCGAATTAAGAAGTGTGCCGAAGTCATCGCGAATATCTTCGAATAGCCGAAGTCTCTCGGTTCCATATACATTTTCCTCATCTTTGCTGCTCCCGCCCGCGTCCGAAATTAAATCGCAAAATTATTTCAGATGCGCCTTCTGTATACTGTTTATTCTGTGGTAGTACCAACCTTCAAAAGAAACTTGTATAAATTTGACAGCTGTCTGATTATTAGTTTGTCAGATACAGCATTTTGAGTGAAGCAACTTTTGTTATTTTGAAAAAAAATGGATAAAAAGGAATTTCGCGTTTTAATGAAACACTATTTTTTGATGAAAAGAAGTGCTACTGATACCAAAAAGTGGTTTGATGAGTGTTATCCGGATTCTGCGCCGGGCGAAGCAACTATTCGTAAGTGGTTTGCTAAATTCCGTACAGGCCATATGAGCACCGAAGACGATGAACGCAGTGGACGTCCAAAAGAGGCTGTTACGGACGAAAACATCAAAAAAATCCACAAAATGATTTTGGAAGATCGTAAATTGAGGTTGATTTGTATAGCTGACACTCTAAAGATATCAAAGGAACGTGTTAGACATATCGTTCATGAATATTTGGGTATGCGAAAGCTATGTGCAAAGTGGGTGCCGCGCGAGCTCACAATCGACCAAAAACAAGAACGTGTCGATGCTTCAGAGCAATGTTTGGAGCTGTTCAACCGCAATAGAAGTGAATTTTTGCGTCGATATGTGACAATCGATGAAACATGGATCCACCACCACACTCCGGAACCCAGTCGGCAGTCATCTGAGTGGTCTGCACGCGATGAACCGAATCCAAAGCGTGGAAAAACTCAACAGTCGGCCGGTAAGGTTATGGCGTCCGTATTTTGGGATGCACATGGAATAATTTTCATCAACTATCTTGGAAAGGGATAAACCATCAACAGCGACTATTATATAGCGTTATTGGAGCGTTTGAAGGACGAAATCGCGAAAAAACGGCCCCATTTAAAGAAGAAGAAAGTGTTGTTTCATCAAGACAAATCACAAGACGTGTCACAAATCGGGGAAAACGATGGTAAAATTGCATGAATTGGGCTTCGAATGCTTCCGCATCCACCGTATTCTCCAGATTTGGCCCCCAGCGACTATTTCCTGTTCTCAGATCTCAAGAGAATGCTCGCTGGAAAAAAATTTAAAGCCGATGAGGAAGTAATCGCCGAAACAGAGGCCTATTTTGAGGCTAAACACAAATCGTACTACAAAAATGGTATTGAAAAGTTGGAAGATCGCTATAATCGGTGGCATCGGACTCGATGGCGACTATGTTGAATAATAAAATCGAATTTTACCCAAAAAATTTTGTTTTCTATAAAACGATACGAACTTTTCAGCCCAACTGTTATGTTTTATTATTCCTAAATAATGTTATTGCATTATGTAAACATATAGTACATACAAACATATATCCAAATATATTCATACGCGGTACTATAGTAATAATATTTTCGAGTCACTATTAGACATAAAGGGGCACAATAGATCTACTAGGTCGCAGTGCATTATCCCCATCAATAATAATATTAATTAGACATAAACTTTCTGGAATTTGTACATTTAGCCACGTTAGTTAAACTCGAATTAAGGAGTGCGTCGTTTCAATTTTCAAGGGTAAATTTTCTAACTCATGAGGGCTTTCATTTTTCCTTGTTAACTTTATAATTTTATAATTTATCATCATTTTATCATTTTATATTACCATTTTATCATTAAATACTCATTCAATGCTATAAATGGGCATAAACTCAATTCAATGACAAAGTTTTCATGGCTCATCTGATCAAAGAAACGTACGTTTCACCAGCCTTTGCTCGCACATACATACAACATAAACACGTAAATGACAAATGGCCAAATTTCACACCTACCAACGCAGATTCACATTTACATACATTTTGAATTTTGTGAAATTATAAACTATGGTTTGTCAACATTTTTGCGGTTAATTTAAATTAGTTGCTTTTTAAATTGTTAGATTTTGGTAACATGAGCCAACTTGGATTACAGTGATACCACAAATAAGATTAACCTAAATTTTACACCGTTGCGGGCTCGACAGCCTAGCGTGAGTGCACTGGACTATCATCCCAGAGGGCGTGGGTTCAACTCCCACCGCCTGCACCAACCAATTTTCCGATTTTTCCTAAATTCTCCGAAAAACCTCGCAACTTACCCAACTTCAATAATTCTCAACCCAAGTTACTCCTATTCCACTCACTCCCACGCAATATTACGCGCAATTATGCGCTGTACGGATGTAAAAAAAAAACAAACAAATTTACAGTTACACAGTGCAATAGCGACGCCTGCAAAGGGGAAGCGAACAATCGCGAAAACAGCGCACTAAATTGATCTAGCGAAGTCCCCAACCATTCTGCTGTTACCTCCTTACACAACAGATGGCGCTACGAGCGGTAGCTCGAAATAACAGAGGCGACGTTCCTAAGCGGCGTTAAATGGCAGCCTCATCACTTAGGACTACCTGCGGCAGGTCAATTACCTACTCTGGCAGAACAACACAACCGATTAACGTAACCAACACAAGGCAAAGAGTCTTGTGGAGACTCTATGGTCCAGAGAGGAGTAAACAAGGAAAAAAATACACCGTTTGAAGTTAAGAGGGGAACTACGAGTAATGTTCTGTAATGAACCGAACCAAGTCAACGCTTTCATCTTTTGAGAGGCCATAAAGATCAACAGGCCACAGGTTACAACACTATACTCCCATTTCAGAGGTTGTGCATCCTGCATTAGGCAGAACTTAAATCGATTAATATAACCAACACAAGACATTCGACTTGTTGAGCCCCTATGCTCCCAAGCGAAGTGGTCAAGGAAAAAAGTTAAGGTCAACAAGAAACGTGAATTTAAGAAGCATTGTCTCATTCAAGTCTTAGGTGGACAGTGTCACACGAAGAGCACATCACCCTGACATTCAAAATTTTACTCGCAGCCTAACTATTTGTCATAGAAAACTTCTATTGTGACTTATGAGACCGGCCTCTCCAGCTCATCGAGTAGCGCGATGGTTTTTCGCACCAAAGGCTCTAGGTTCGATTCCTCGTTCAGGCTATTCACAAGAAGTAGATGAGAAAACTTCAAAATGTGGAAAGGAAACTGCGAACCGCCATTCGGATTGGGTGTTAAATGGTAGGACCTTCTTCCTTTCTCCCATCCGTTTGAAATGTGCCTTGTAATGCATGTAAAAAAACCATTGCATACACAATTTCAGTCGCTTGAAATCGTGGTGGACTTAACTGTCTCTCATACAGAGGCAGCCAGCGTAACCGAACCTTACCTAATCTTTTTCATAAACATTCTTCCATAACGCTCCTTATGGACTTTGGTTTTGAAGCAGTGAGGCCCAAGAAATAAGTTTGAATATATGTATTTATGCCATACCATAAATCAAGTATTTGTTTGTTCAGAAAGTATCAAACAGCATAAATATTGATGAGTCGAAACTCCTTCCAAAGTTGACCACTTATTGGGTTTCTTTTCGTTGTTGTATTTTCTAACTACCCGAGATTCATTAGGCATTAGAGCTAAAGTTTAGTGATTAATTTTCTGTAATTTATTGCAATTTGATTTTATTTTTCAGAGAACAGACAATCGAACGAAAAATCATTTCATCATTTGCCCATGTTTCAAAGCTTCTTATCTCAAATGATTGCAATCTGAGATAAGGACATTTGTTATATGTTGCATGTTGTGAAAGAAAATAATGATTGCAATCTAAGATAAGGAAATTTGCTATGTTGTAAAAGAAAATAATGAAATGCTTTTATCACTTGCTTGTTTGTTTTCTTTTTAATATAAAGAATTTAAAACGTTATGTTAATTTGCTTTTACAGAAAAAAATTATATTGAAATTTCACTGTACGTTGCACATGAAAATCTTTAAATTATTTTAATTTATCTGAAAAATAAATTATGAAAACCCTTGAAAATAAAAGTTGCTTAGAAATTTATGGCTCATTTCTTATGTCTGATTGACGGCACTTGTTGTTGGCAACCCACCTAACATGGCTTCGGCACAAGCGAGTTGAATATCCTGGCAATGCAGTCCATCATCACCGACAGGCAGCTGGTTGCTAGACAGCGCACGTAGGTCAACAACACCGAAACGCTGACAGCGTTCAGTCAGCGTCAGTGATGGCGGCTATGATTATGCGTTGAGCGCATGAAACACAGTTTGATCGAATGGAAATACGCACAGACAAACACACCCACATATTTATAATGCGTACGTGTGTTGTACCGCCGTGCAGCCGCCGTGGCTCAGTTGGTTAGTGCGTTGGACCGCGAGTCGCAGGCAGCAACCTCAGGTTCAAATACTGCCTGTAATAAAACCTAAAAAAAATAACGGGAAAACTCGTTTTCTCTTTCGGTGGCTGTCCTCTCAGCTGGAAATGGCAAACCTCTGAGAGTAAAAATTGCTTATGAAAAAGCTCCCAACCTGCCGTTCGGAACCGGCATTAAACTGTAGGTCCCTCCAACCCGTGTACAAATTCACACGCACAACACGGGTAGTTGCGGGAAGCTAGGCCTTAGTCTCGCGTAAGCGGGCTGTCGTGCCAGTCAATTATTATTATTATTATTACGTGTGTTGTACATACCATACAAATGTATATGTATGTATGGGGTCGGTGAAATTATTTTCAGATGTTTAGATTAAAGTTCAAGACAGTGAAAAAGGTAAAAAGATCTCACTGGATGGATAAATTTGAATAAGCATTCGAGCTTTCTAGGTTTTGGGCTAAAGTACTGATCGAGGTAAGCTCTACGTTTCTTTGAAAAATTATCAAATTATTAATCTACTCTAGTAAAAGTACGAGTAAGTCTGATGAGCCATTGTAAGTTTGTAGTAAGCAGAGTAAGACTGAGAAGCCACAATTTCCCAGTTCACATACGTAATTATGAGACTTCCTATAAATAAAAAATTATCAATTTTTTTCTTTCTACTCTAATAGAAGTAAGTCTAATGAGTCGAGTAGTCTGAGAAGCCACAATTGCCCAGTTCACAGGCGTAGTTATGAGACTTGCTAAAGTTTTCAAGCTTTCTTCAAGAGCAGAATGGATTAGTTAAAACTACTCAACGCCCCAATGCACAGTGATTCGACTCCATACAACCGCGAGACAATATTAGAAGGAGTGGTCTGTTCCTAATAAAATTTGTATATTAGTAGTTTGGCAATGCCTGAGACTTAAAATTGCAATTTTCGTCATTTTTGGTAAGTTATAGCACCAAGTGCGGTGGCTAGATTTTTCAGATTTTACATTTAGTTAGTTACGTCAACATTGATAATTGCAAAGAGTAACAGAAATTGTATGAGGACCTTTTAGTTTTGCAATAAAAATTATAATAAAAGATGTATGATTTAAATTAATTTTTCATGCTGATTGCATACCTTCAGGGTTAAATAAAATCTATTTTGTGGAAAAATAGGTGTTTAGACCACTTTTCAAATTGAATTATTTCCTAAGATTGGAAGATATTGGAGAATGTAATTACCAGGGAAAGGATTTGAGGACGTAAAAACCTATAAAAAAGGCAAAATAAAATAGAAAAAAGGCACGGAAAGGCACTAAAAACTGCCAAAAAGGCAGAAAAAGGCACTAAAAATTGCTAAAAAGGCAAAAACAGGCATTTAAAAATAAGACAAAAATACTAGAAAATCTAAAAAAAAAAGGGCAAACGGTATGTATTTTTTAATAATTTTATTTCATCTGACGTATGCAACATACAATATTTATACTACCGCGTTTTTTGTAAAAGAAAAGGAACATCAAGGTTTTCAAAGACAGTTTAAATTCATATTTTAACTTCTCATATAAAAGCATAAAAGCCGTACTTGTATCACAAAAAAAGAAATAAAATGTTTACGCTAAACCGAACTTTTTGATTTTGGTATGTTTTTTTCTTTAAATTTTCCACTGCATAACAAAAAGAAATGATCACATCAATGTAAAAACATCGATAAGTTACCGAAATTGCAATGTTGCCACTTAATTTTTTTTTAGCTTAAAGGTATTTTTGTGAAACAAAAGGGGGAAAATATTAAAAACGAAAGAAAAATAAAAAGGCGCTCGAAAAATCTTGAAATAGGTATTTTGTGGCATTTATAGGTAAAATAGGCACTAAAAAAAGGCATTTATGGGTGAAAAAGCCAAACAGCCTTTTAAGGCAAAAAAAGGCAAAATAAAAGTGGTATATTTCTAATCTGGAGGACCTAATTCGTGCTCATTGTCAATCAGAAATGCTCTATTTAGCAGCAAACAAAAAAGGCAATTTCCACAAAATCCTTTCCCTGGTAATTACATTATTTGACAAAGAAAGAATGGTTCTTAAAATACAAGAAAGTCCAGAAACATACTTTCACATAGTTTTTAGATATTTTCTTCTAAATGTTGCCAATTTTGAGGTTTTTAAATTTAAAAAATATTTTTAAATAAAAGTGAAGAAGAAGCTTCAGCATTACAAACACGAGAAAACACTAAAACCGAAAATGCCCACATCAATGCTTAACCTATGTTGAAAGTTTTGAAAACTTTTTGCCAACCAGGAATTTGTAAGATTTGTTTTACTCAATAGACTTAAAAACAGAAAAACAGAAACAAAATATGTGTTTAAATTTTTTTGTGAAAAACATTCCGACTTTGAGCAGCTCTTGCACACACACTAATTAACTTTTAGTACATGTTTTTTGGGGTTTTTTAAATGGAGTTTTACCTTTCAAGTGACACTAAAATCGTTAAATTCTGAGAAATTTTGAATTTTGTCTATGGAACGAATCACTGTGCAATCGTTCCAATGTGATCACTAAGCATAAACCCGCATAACTTATAAGCCAACTCCATACTTTACAATCAATCAATTGTCTTACGCAATAATGCCGACCAGCAACATACATTTCGATGTATATGAACGTGTGTGTGTATTCATTTATTTATTTATTTATTTATTTAATAAGCCAATGAACATACAGAACTTACTGACTATGTATAGGAAACAAAAAATAAAATAAAAAGATCACTCAAATGGGGAAAAGAGCTTCAACTTAACCTATTCAATAACAAATTTAACCCAATATTTTCATTATGCCAGATTTACTGTATTGAAATTTGATTAAATTTCACAAGAAGTTGTTGAGTGCAAGACGCATACAGCCAATTCGAAAGTATGTATTTGTGTGTATGTGTGTGTGCGTATGACGGGCTGAGCCTGTCAGCTTAGATGCGCATGTACGCACCAATAATAATAATAAAAGTGACTAGAAAATACGTCAGCGAATTCATCACGTTTTGCAACGCAGACTCGCATTACGCGCTTTGCATTTTTCTCCGCAAAAGCCGCATCGCGTTGGATATGGCAAATGGCAAAAACAAAAAGTACACATTCGCTCCAATTCGTTCCGGCTTGGCGAACGGTGCTTGTAGCGTGACAACGGCACATGAAATGCGGTGGAAATGCCATTCGTGACGCGACAGCAATTTGTCACGACTGTTTTTTTCATTTTCTCGCTCCGTTGCGGCCAGGTAAAGGGTCAATTTGCATACGCTTTTCCGTTCAATGCAAACGCAAAAATAAGTCTGTGTATGACGTTCGGCAACTACTCGACTTTCATTTATTCATTTATTTGTGCCGCATACGCCACGTTGGGCCGTATGCCGCTTGGCTGGCAACGTTGCTTATCAGTCCGTGCTGAGCAACTCAGTCGTGTTAAAAGTGTGTGGATATACTAGCAACAACAAATACAATATCAACAATAGTAAGAAAAGCAATAATAAGTATAAAAATACAGCAAAAGTGGAGTAGCAAATAAGTTTGTATGATAAAGAATGAACTCAAGAAAATATATTATGTTCTTTTTTTATAAACACTCACATTTCTAGCCGATTTGCATTAAGCTAGCGTGTAGTTGAACGTATTGCTTTTGTTGACTGTTTTCTTTTACTTTGAATTTTCCTTTTCTTTGTAGAGGTTTTTGCGTTATTAAATATTTGTCACGCCTTGCACAGCGCTGCTTGTTTTGCTTAGCAAAACTTTATGGCCACATGATTAGTTGGCTATAGAGCACTTTTCGCACACAAACACCTTGTCTACAAGTTGCTCATATTCTTTGAATATTTGTTTATCACTGAACTGATTTCTTGCTAACTTTCAACATGTCACTATCTGTTTCCAAGCGAACTTTTCACACAGACCGTAGAGGTCTACGGGTTGTCAGTAAAATCACTGTAATTTATTTATTTATTTATTTATTCAATGCACTAACCTATTCTATTTACATTTACAGTCTTTTATAGGTAGTTGCTACTTAGTTCTCTGACGCAAAAATGATTTCTTTGTGCTTTTCATAAGCCGCTAATATGCTGCACATGTTTGAGCTTTTTTTGTTTAACAAGCGCACTCAATATATTTTTACCAGCTTTTCTACTATTAAACATAAATATTGGCTTTCTTTAATGGTTTGTATTTGTGTGTGTTTTTGTCCCATAACATCAAAGAGAATGAATTTCAATTCCCGCTAGAATGAAACCATATTGTAAGCGCCCAAGTTGGCTGTCATTGGTAAACTTTATGGCAGACAAGATAATTCGTAAAAATTCTGCTGTCACAGAATTCGCGCGAATTCAGAAACACATAAACTATATTACGACTGGAAACCACAATGCCAAATTTGCTATGCTTTTCATTGAGTGGAAACTAAGAATTGCTTATTGTTTTATTTCAAGAGAAAATTTCATAGAACAATAAATTAAAGCTGAGTGAAAATAACGAAAGCATCATTCCGCTGTATAAATATTGTTAAGGGGGTCCTCTAGTACAAACAATGCTTTTTAAAGATTTCTTGGAATTTTTTTTTCAGAAACTGCAAATGATAGTGAGATAATTCTTCGTATATTTATTCTTTACATATTGAACTATAAAAAAAAAATTTTTTTTCACGTGCTACCGAGAACACTGTTGGGGTCCGCCAGCTGAGTACCGGCCATGTATTTTTTTTGTAAGGGTGCGTTTGTCCCTGTTCGTCTGAAATGTAATCCAAAAATTTTCTATTAAAAAGCATTACTCCAGTGGGAGGGATGACCTACAATGAACCCGATCTGATCAAAATTGGACCCGCGGCATCGTTTTAAACTTTTTTTTTCGAAATTCGCCAAATACGTTTACGAATTCGACAAAATCCGTTCGTATACTTTGTTTACGATAGTTATAGATACTATAAAAATATGAAATAAAAAAATCAATTTTTTCAAAATTTACAACAGGAGGACCCCCTTAAGCTGAAGCAGATGGTTACATATACACACATACACACACAAATGTGTTGCAATACGACTAATTCCAGCATCTTGCAACAGTTGCGCTGCAGATTGCTGCAGCTCAGCAAATATTTGTTGAAGCAGCCAAGCCCAGCAACATTATTGGCTGCCATATCTCTGACCATATTTTAGCATTTCCGAAAATTGCACTCAAACAAAGGATCTTCGTTTTTGTTCAGAACATAGTTGAAAGAGAGTAACAATAAGAATCAGCAGTGGGCAATGTTAGTAAATGCATTTTTTTATTTAGAAAACTAGGCAACAGAAATGTAAAAAGTTTTATAAAGTGAAAAATAAGTTGTAAAGTGGCAAATGATTACATTGTGAAATTTGTTTCCACTGGGCTCATCGCTACTGTTCGAGCATTTTACGCAAATACAACCTATGATTCTTCGAAATCGACTAAAATTCGTTCGCGAGCAAAAATTGCCAATTATCACACAGTATCTGTGCTGATTGTTGCCACTCGTGCTACATTCATTTATTATTATGATTTCCTACAAATTTTTCCAATTAAAAATGTTTCACTAAATTAAAACACATAAATTTACTGCAGCGCAATGCTACTATTTTATTGTATTTTATATGCGGAAAATCTAAATTAAATTTCCGCTTTAACCTTCTGCCTGTCCCTTGGGGCTGTTTGACCCCTGGCGGAATTAAAAAAACGATTCAGCGGTTTTGTGCGCTCTTCTACTTGTGTTATTTAGTGTTAATCGCACTTACAACCCAACAACAAATCAAGAAAAACACTTTTCGGGCCTTTTCCCTTTTCTTTTGTGATTTATATGTTACATTTCTTCATGTTTTGTCAGTGAATTATATAACCGTTTGGTTGGGGTCATCCTGACCGGGACAGCGAACGCAATTTTGAGCAAGGGACAGGCCGAAGGTTAAATACAAATCAACTCAATTACCCCATACACATACACATACACATACACATACACATACACACACAGGTGATTTTTAGCAGGTGAAAGTCTCGCACTCTGGTTTTCAATGTTTTTCCACCTAATGCAAAAAAAAAAAACAATAATAATACACACAGGCATCCACATGATTGCACATTAAATACAAAAACAACTCAAACAACACACAATTTCGCCTCAATTAGTGGCTCTCGCTCAATTCATTGCTCCCAAATGTTTACAGTATAAACGAATGAGGTGCATAAAATAAACAAATTAACGGAGCCAAAACTCAGTGGACTACTTATTGGCATTCGTGTGTGTGCGTGTGTGTGTGTAGGTGTGCACTGCACAGTGGCAAGCAAGAATATCAGTGGAGTTCACTCTCCAGCATTTACAGCACTCTTTAGCATTTTAGGTGTAAAGTTGCTATCGTAGCAATCTGTCGGTACAACTGCTTTCGCAAACATTACGAAAATTCAAAATTAAAATGTATATTATATTATTTATGTAAATGGAAACACTCATGGGAAACATTTCAAGTTGCCCGAAAATTTCGTTTTTAATGTGTTATAGAAAAATGTTTCAATTTCGCGTCGTATAATGTAAATAGAAGATATTTTTTATGAGGAAATCGTTCCCGACCTCAGCGAGCGTCAACGAGTTACGAGCGAATTGTTTGATTGTAACGATGGATGCCCAGCCGAGCTTATTTTTGCGGTGGAAAAACACTGTTCCCTTTGGGACGTTTCCAGCACTGACCACAAGTCATGCGGAAATAAGCTTAAGAATAATGAAATAAGGTGACTTGACGTTATTATCAAAAGATGAAGTTCCTCCAGGTCTCGACTGTTGCCACCAGATTGGAATCGAAATCAAACATGGTGAACAAAATATTCCACAACTCATTACTTTTTGGTATTGCAGTCGTGTCTGGGTATAGTGAACACCCTATATAGTGAACATCTCGATATAGTGAACACCCAAATTTGACATGGAGCCTCTAAATATTGAAAACAATTTTGAAAGCAATTTCAAGCAAACAAAAAAAAATTTTATTTTGAGCACATAAAACGAGTTTTCGAACAAAAATGTTAACCTTGATTTAGTGAACAACCTCAATACTGTGAACAGGCCTTGCAATAATTAGTTCACTATATCCAGACACGACTGTACTTCAATTAATTTTGTATTAATTATTATAATTAGCTGGGCCCCGCGGCTTCGCACGCAAGCTCTCTTGTTTCACCCGATACAAATTCTGAACCCATTGTTGACCCCGTCAGATTTTAATTTGAAAAAAACATATATCTTTTATCTTTGATGTCAAGTATTTACAAAAATTTTGAAGTCAAAAGCCCTTTAAATCATGAGTTTTCACATTTACCCTAAACAAATTCTTAACCCTTAGTTTATCACGGTAGATTTCGATTTTCTCAAAAAATGAAAAGCATATTTTAATTATTTCCCGATAGAAGTGCTTTTTGTCTAAGTTTGAAGTCAAAAGGACCAATAAATCGTGTTTCCCCATACAAACGGTTAACCCAATGTTGACCCCGTTAGATTTTGATTTTCAAAAAAGTGAAAAACACGTGTCAAATTATTTCTCACTAAGAGAACTTTCACACAATTTGAAGTCAGTGGCCTCATTAATTCATGTTTTTTTACAGTTTTGCCATACAAACTTTTAACCGGTCGTTGACCCCGTCCGATTTTAATACTCGGAAAAAATGAAAAACACGTATCGAGTTATTTTACATTTGAAGTACTTTCACCAATTTTGAAGTCAAAAGGCTTAAAAAAATGTGTTTCTCCATACATACTTTTAACTCGTCGTTGAACCAGTTAAATTTCGATTTCGAAAATAATGAGAAACGCGTGTCCAATTTTTTTTATTTCAAGTATTTTTACAATTTTTGAAGTCAATAGCCCTATGGGTTCATGTTTTTTCGAATCTACCCTTAAACAAATCTTAACCCATTGTTGGTCCACATAAATTTTGATTTTCGAAAAATTATAAAATACGTGTCGAATTATTTTTTATTTAGAGTATTTTCAGGAAGTTCGAAATCAATATGTCTCTTAAATCACTTTTCTTCATACAACACCTTAACACATGTTTTGCCCCTTTACACCCCGAATTTCAAAAGATCCCGTCTTAGCGGAGGTTAATTTTTCAAGATGTACCTACAGTTAAAATTTCATATTCGTCAATCAATCAATCAATCATTCAGTCAGTCAGGACAAACAATCTATGTATATGAAAATGGAGGTGGTACCATGCCCCCTTGTCCAATGCTCACAAATTTCTTCTAGTCGAATTGTGCTACTAAGTGGAAAGTTCGTATCAAGTTTCACTGATGTGTGTGTGTGTACTGCATAACTGTTGTATCATAAAAAATGTGCCACGCCCATTGACCAACGCCGATCAAATCTCAACAGTAGAATGACACATCTATGAAACGATGGTACACCAAATTTCAATGCTGTGCGACTAACAATTCGGAAGCTATTCCACTTAAAAGATTTGAGTTGTATGGGCGGTGCCACACCGCTTTGTTAAATAACCACCCCATTCCCTCGGGCGAAGGACATGATTAAATAGTAAGTTTGTACCAAATTTAATTGATGTGTGACTTATGGTTCCAAAATGATTGTCTAAAAATGTATTCTTGTGGTGCCACGCCCCGTTTTCCCGACTTTTCTTTTTTCCTAAACCTTCGCGTAACAATTACGAACAAACCCGCCCAAGGAAGTATCCAAGTTGGTCCAGTCGTTTTCAAGTTTTAAGCAGCCGAACGGACCACGATTCATTTTTATTAGTGTCCGACCGAAACCACTTTTTTGGGCCGAAACCGAAACCGAAACCGAATATTCGGTTTTTTTTTAATATTCGGCCGAAACCGAAACCGAAACCGAAACTTTCTAGTTGATATAAAAATCACCATATCAAGCACTTTTTTCAACAAACGAATTTTACATTAAGTAAATAAAGAACAAACAAACAAACATAGCATAAATAAATAAATACTTATTAATAAAAACTATTTATTCATTTTTTAAAAACGTAAACAAGAAGAAATCACCCTTTCGTACCTTACTCGATAATATTCAAAATTAAATAATTTAATATTATATGCTAAAAAAAGAAGTTTGTTTACATTGCTGGCATCTAAATTACTCCTCCTTTTACTATATATCTGCTACACAATAAAATGTAAAAAATATTCTAGAAAGTTTCGGTTTCGGCTATTCGGCCATTTTTTGGCCGAAACCGAAACCGAAACCGAAACCACTTATTTGGGCCGAAACCGAAACCGAAACCGAATATTCGGTCGGACACTAATTTTTATATATATAGAATACTTATTAATTATTCGGTACAAAATTTAATTGAAGCTCTCAGTCGACATTCTGGGAAAATTCGAAAACTGGATCGGATCTTCCGAGGATAGTTTTCGCTATTCTTTTTTTGCACTACACAGAATACTACTACTGCTGCAGCAACTTCCATCAATCGTTATTCTCTTGTAGACATTTTTCTACTGAAAATAATTTATTTATTTTCGTAATTTTAATTTTTATTTAGGTATTTGCCAATATTTTTTTCTCTCGCCGATATATAATAAAAAATTTCTAACGTTGAAATTATGCACCATATGTTTCCAAAAAAAATGTACAATGACGTAGTGTACAAAGACCAGAAACATACCGAGTTGGAAACATCGAAAACATCGTAGGGGAAAAACTTGGAAACATTTCAAATTGTTTCCGGCAACGTGTTTCCGACAATTTGTATTTCTAGTGTGTAAGGTACTGAAAACATGTTTCCGCACAACAATAAACATTTATGTTTCCGATGTGTTTCCAATAGCATGTTTCCATGTGAAATTTTTCCTAGTGTACAAGTAGCTTAAGACGTGTCTTATAGAACACACCTGTCTATATTCAATTTTGTTTAAAAAATTTAAATAAGTGCAAATTAAGTATTCCAATGCACTTCAAATGTTGACTGTTGCATTGGGCAAGTTTACTTTGAAACAAAATGTTTGTGTAGTAAGTGATCCAAGCTTTTCACAGAAGGTCGAGAAGATGCTAATGCCGATGCCTGCACAGGTCTACAAACGAAGCACGTCAATGTTTTCGAAGCATTTAAGAAAATTGCTATGGAGAATCATCTAATCACTATTAGAACATTTGCTGAGGATGTTAGTATATCGGTTGGCTCATGCCATGCATTTTTTTCGGTTGTTATACGCATTAAACATGTGACACGTCTCTCCTCGAAATTACTCGAAAGACTCTTAAATGACGTCAAGGACAATCTAGATTTACTCAAAACGGTCATAACTGGTGACGAAATATAGGTATATGATCAATCATCACATTCCAATCGAAGCGACCAGAAGAGTCAAGGCCGAAAAAAGTACGCCATGCTCGGTGAAATGTTAAAGTTTTGTTTACTGTTTTCTTCGATTACAATGACGTGGTGCATAGTGAGTTTAGTGAGTTCTTGCCAGAAAGTTGTATGGTCAATAAGGAATACTACTTTCAAATTATGCACCATTTACGTGAAGCTTACCTACAATTGAAAAGGTAAAGGCCACAAGGATATTAGAAGCCCTCCGAAGCTTGGAACATGCGCTGTCACAAGTCTTTGACATCTGAAAGGAATTACCTTGAACAGAACAAAATAAATATGGAGTAATAAATAAAAATTCGTCGATCTATTCTATTTTATAAATACTACAATAAACAAACAAAACAAAAACAAAAAACGAATTGAAAAATTAACATAAAATTTGAATATCCAGACCGTTGAACCAGAAAGGAACAATTTGTTTAGCACTTTTTGTAGTCTGCACGTTGAATAGCGGCGATAGTGAATCTCTGCATAAACACAATTAATGCTTTTTCCTGTTGAAAAAAAAACAATTAGCACCAGCGCACAGTGATTCGTTCCATAGACAAAATTCAAAAAATGTATGGTCTCAGGATTTTATCGATTTTGATGTCATTTGAAAGAAAAAACTCCAACTAAGAAAACCCCAAAAAATCTGTGCAAAAAATCAATTAGTGTCTGTGCAAAAGCGGCTCAAAGTTGAAACTTTAATCACAAAAAAATTGAAACTCATATTTTCTTAGTCTATTGAGTACAAAAAATCTTAAAAATAATTGGTTACCAAAAAGTTGCTTAAACTTTCAATATAGAATAATAAATGATGTGGCCATTTTCGCTTTTAAGGTTTTCCCAACATTTGCAAAGCGTAGGCTTTTACTTCAGTTTTAATTCAAAATATTTTTCTAAGTTAAAAATCTGAAAATTGGCAAAACTTAGACGAAAATATCTAAAAAGTATGTGAAAGTATGTTCCTGGATTTTTTTTATTTTAAGAAGCATTCTTTCTTTGTCGAATAATGTAATTATATCCTCCGATATCTTCCGATCTCAGAAAAAAATTCAATTTGAAAAGTGGTCTAAACACGTATTTTTCGACAAAATTTATTTTATTTGTGCCTAAAAGTATGCAATTAGCACGAAAAATGATAAAATCAGCAAAAATGCAAACCATACATCTGTTATTATCGTTTTTATTGCAAAACCAGAGCGTCCCGATACAATTTCTGTTACTCTTTGGAATAATCAATGTTGACGTTACCGATTATATGTAAAATCTGAAATATCTAGCCAACACATTTGGTGCTATAGCTTTCCAAAAATGACGAAATTTGCAAAATTAAGCCTCAGGCATTGCCAAACTACAACAGTCTAAGAAAAAACAAAAGGAGATTTCAATTCAGCAGACCATGATTAACTAGTATACCAAATTTTATGAAGAACGGACCACTCCTTCTAATTTTGTCCCGCGGTTGTATGGAGTCGAATCACTGTGCAGCGTGCCGGTTGAGTACTCTGCCGCAAGTTAGAAGAGACTCATAATGCTCCTTTTGGACATTGCGGCATCTACTCCACACTTACTCCTTCCGAGCCCAATCACAGCAATTTCAGACATTCATATCTGCATCGTATTTCTGTAGAATATTGTACATTAATTGGTACCGATTTCCATTGTATGTTCAGTAATTAAGATAAATATGTGTAAACATATAAAAAGCCAATAACTAATTCGCATTTAGCACCGACATCCGACTCTGCACAGGCAACTTAAAATCCATACGACACGTGGGCCCACTATGAATGGGCAACGCTTTAGCCTTCGTGTAAATGAACATAGCTGAAATTAATTTGATTGCCATGGGAATGAATTAGGCTAATTATCCACAGTCGTAGTCATTACTAAAGTTGCAGTAAAAAAGCAAATGGTAATTGCCAAACATTGGAGCCAAGCCGAGAATTAACTACAAATGCTGTGCGACAATAATGACCACAACGACAATCATGTGTTGATTATGTTGGGTCTGAATATATATCGAAGAATTATTGCTTAATCAATTTGAGAAAATATTTACCTACGAAAGCAAACACTCGCACATCAAACAGTTTCTAACAACCATTTACTGTAGTAATGAGCAACGGCGAGCGGCATTTATTAGCTGCCAACTGGTCACATAAATTACGCCACCTTGTATGAACTTGACTAGCAGAAGACACACATAACATATATATGTATTTAATAATGGTGTTTCCGGTGAACGGGCAAGTAACTTTTTGGCTTTAGAATGAGTCAACTTTGTCCTTTAACCTTCCTATCTACTTGGAGAAAAACGCTTCTCTTACCAGGACTTCCATTCATACTTCAGTGGCTTTTATTGCTAAGCCAGTTGGTACTTCAAACGAAGTCATTAAAGTCATTCTGTACATGCGAATTCATGTGGATTGTACAGAACATCATTGCGGCTTTTCAATGACTGATTAAAAAAAGGCCTTTTTCCTTGCGAATTATTTGACTCTTTTGAAGATTGTCATAGTGCGCTGATTGGGAAAGCGTTTTCAGAGAGCAAAGCCAAAAGAGATCTATCAAAGTTCCAATGTCAATTCAATAGCGATAAACAAGACTGATAAGAGATTACTGAGTGCCGCTATCTCATTGACGGTTGTAAATATTCAATACAATAATAATCTTATACAGTGGTGGAGATTCAGGGGGCCGGGGTTTGGTGGTGAAAACCCCCGAAATATTAGGGTTGACTTTAAAACTATCGGGTGTTTTTTTTAGAGGTATAGAACTTCGAATTGAAATAAAACACAAGAAAATCGTTTTAATGTCCATCAATTTGGCTTTATTGGAAGGATAATTTTATGCCATTAATGTTTAAATATGATTTCGGGCATGTGGCCGCCGCGGCTGGCTCGAATAAAGCCAATTCTACAGGTCCAATTTTCAACCACTTTTTCGAGCATTTGGGGCCGTATGTCGGCAATAACGCCACGAATGTTGGCTTCCAAGTCCCCTAACGTTTCTGGTTTGTTGGCGTAGACGAGCGACTTCACATATCCCCAAAGAAAATAATCCAATGGTGTCAAATCACACGATCTTGGTGGCCAATTGACAGGTCCATTCCGCGAAATTATGCGCTCATCGAATGTTTCCTTCAATAAATCGATTGTGACGTGCGCTGTGTGGCATGTAGCGCCGTCTTGTTGGAACCACAACTCATCCACATTCATGCCATCCAATTCGGGAACAAAATAGTCGGTTATCATGGCTCTATACCGGTCTCCATTAACGGTAACTGACTCCTCTTCTGACTGGGTCCTCTTCAACATTTTGCTCTACAGCGGCAATTGTTTCTTCGGTGCGCACTGTTCGACGTCTCTGCGGATGCGTATTATCACATAGAGTAAACGTAGTGCGAAAACGACCCATGGTTAACCGAATTAATTGCTCTGATGGACGATTATGTCGACCATAAAATGGACGGAGCTTGCGGTAAACTTCGCGAACTGAACCATTATTTTCGAAATAAATTTGCACGATTTGCAAGCGTTGTTCTTTTGTCAACCTGTTCATGATGAAATGGCAAACCAAACTGAACATAAATGACATTAGAGTTGCCAGATTTGACCACAAAATGCCAGTTTTATCTCTATTCGAAAAACAAACCTCTAAAAAAAACACCCGATACATACAAATTCGAAGGTATTTTTGTTTTTTGAATGGTTTTTAAAAAATATTAAACAATTACTGCCCTCCCAAACAAATTTTTCTGAATCCGCCCCTGATATTATATAACTAAAACTACTATAACATTGGTGCATCATTGGACTACATGCTAGTAGACTTGGCCTGCCTTATAACGATTTCTGCAGAATCTGCAGGGACGAAGACTGCGAGGAGACCGTCGAGCACCTCCTCTGCACGTGTCCAGCGCTTGCGAGAACGCGCTTCCGACACCTGGGCAGGCACTTTCTGAGCTGTTTAGCTGACCTCGAAAAGACGCCACCGAGCGACATTTACAAATTCATTATAGCCTCCAAGTGGCTCTCATAATCGGAATCGGATAGGTGAAGTCCTCCCACCCCCCCCCCCCCCCCCATCACGTGGTAACACAATGGGCCACATGGCCCAAGTGATGCCCTAGAGGCGACCACTTAACCTACCTACCCACCTACTATAACATTGGTGCATCATGTCTGTTTTCTAAACTAGTTCACAATTCTAGTTGCACTAGAATCTAATACAAAACTCAACTTTCGATTCGTACTTACATAAACCGTAAAAGTTCTCTCCAGGCGCCTCTGCTTTGCTGGTCACACCAAGAAATAATGGGGCGCCCTCAACTTAGTGCTTCCAACGGAGACTATCTCTCCCTTTTCGCCATCAAACTACAACTACAGCATCACTTTTGCCATAGACATTTTCATACTGATCACAATTAAATATATGCTTCCATACTACCCTCGCCTCGTCAGAAGGATACAAACTCCATGACTCGGTAAATATCTTCTGGCAATCAAATAATTTTATTCAAATAGCATTCCCAGACAAACCTTAACATCACTAAACAACACACAACCCAGCAAGCTACTCAAGCTAGGCCGGAATTTCATCAGCTCAGTTGTTGTTGTGGTCACGGGGCACTGCCCACTGGGAAAATAAGCTGAAAGACGAGACTTGCCACACAACGACTTGTGTCGTGGTTGTCCGTCTCGACTCTTTGTCCGTCTCTGGTCAGCAGAAGACTAGAATACAGACGGTCCTCGTTTTTCACCAGCTTAAACAAGCTTTCAAGCTTAGATATCAGAAATAGCGCACAGCGAGGTTCATTTAGGAATCCTTGCGTCTCCTAGTGCCGCAAAGTAAAAGTCACACCATTCCAATGTCGCATCACAACGAACCATCTCTTTTGGGCTTAAGTGAGAAGGCTGCCATTCCAACCTAATCGGACTAAAATTCTACGTTGCGTATACGCCACACTGCACACTGTTTATTCAGTTTTTACTTGTCACTTGAGAACGAAACCGAACCCAATTCGCTTTGCTTTGGACTTTTCGCATTTACCATATGACACCAGGCGTTTTAAACTGTCACATCATACTCCTAAATTTGGAACTTGGGAAAAGCCTTCACTCACACTAAGCCATACGCACGAAATCACTTACAGCGTTCTGGCAGGCCGACAGTCAAACAAATCCTTTTGCATACTTCGGTATGTCGCGAGGCGCAGCCGTGCCGTCATGTCGTCGCATTTTATGAGCAGCTCAGATATCCTTATTTGTGCTTCCTGAGCGTCTGCAGCACGCTCGGATTACTGTGCTGACAAGAATTCGAATAGAATTTGCCAGATGACGTTAATAGAGTTGTGTCTGAAATGAAAGCGCAGAAGTGCGTCTCTAAGGTGAAAAAGCATACATCGTCGATACAATGTCAGCGAGTTGGCGTAGAAAAAATGTAGATTGAAAGAAAATAAGTAAGAAGACACATGGAGCGATGTGTGCGTGTGTGTGCATGCATTTTGTGTTTGTTGTGCAAACAAGCATCTATCTGCTTTTGTGTACATAGTTGTGTGAGACTGAAAGTCTGGCGGCATGTGGGGCAGCTGCTGGTATTTGCAATGCCTTCGAGAATATGTCGCTTGCCGCTACTGTTGCTTTATACGTTATTTGTACGTTTTCTTTGTTTGTCTTCGTTGGTCCTTTCTATGGCTGAGCGCAAAATGGCACAACGAATTTGTCGAGCGGAGCACAAGTCAGGTCAACAAAACAGTAAAATTCAGTATCCTTAAAAATCATCAACAATAAGCAAAAGAAAAAGCGCTCAGTGGCATTGAACAGCGCAAAGGGCCATTTTGAAAAGTTGACCATGTTGTCAACAATTTGTATTGTTTGCACTTTGCTTGGCCGTTGCGTCGTAGCTGATGCACAGCCTGAAATGAGCTAAAATTCCGCAGAGACTGAGCAACTTTTTAAATTTTTTGCAAAAACTTTTCGCATAATGTACAGCAAAACTTTCGCGTCCACAAACGCACACCCGCACACCAACCAACCGCAAATTCAAAGTGATAAACATTAGCCGCTCTACATGCGACAACTAATCCGGCCAACTTACCGTCAATGCGACATTTAAGAATTTTAATTAAATTGCAGCAACACCAGACGAGACGAAACGACTAGAGACGAAAATGTGCGCGCGAAATTAGTTCGACATTGCTCGATGCTGTCGTCAGCCTGGCAGCATTTGCATTTCGCTGGAATTTTTCGATATAATTTGGGCCACTGGTGCGTCCACCTCCACCGCAGACAGGACCTTGCAACAATCAGCAACAGAACCGACTTTGGTCGGCGCTATGGACGATCGGTCGGCCCAAGGCCGATGCTGTTATAATTAACATTTCTCTCATGCATAAATTATATGCTGGCGCGCCAAACAGCACGGACGATGCGCCGTTAAGGAAAACATTCTTGATTTGGCATAAATTACACTGATCAACAGCAAAATGGCTTTTCTGGGTTTGACATCAGTTCTAGGGTAATTAGGGACCGCTGATTTCGAATCCGCAAACCGTTTTGAAAACTTAGTTTCCGTTTTCGCAAAAAATGGGCGTGTCACTTTTTCGGATTTTCCCTGACTTTTTTCACGTTTGGGATTGTAATTTCAAAACCAATAAACCGGTTGACATGATTTTCACTTTGTGGCATTTACAACACCTCACGGCTTCTTTTCCAATGTAATTTATTTGTATAAGTTTTAAAAATCCGCGGCAATTGGACCTCAAAGTCGAAAAATATGGAATTTCAAGGCGTTTTCTTTGATGTTAAGAAACAAACACAGTTTTCGTAAATCAATTATCGAGTTATGTATAATACGAAAGCGGAAACATGAAATTATAGAACACAGCCACGTTTTTTGGCGTGAGTCCCATTCTCATCGAAATAATAGCAAAAATGTACCATAGTCATTTTCATAATTTGTGATACTATTTCCTTAAAAAATTAAGGGCCTCAAAATATGCTCTTTTATATATTCCATTCACTGTCTGGAAAACAAGCGAAAATAAACAAAATTTTGAATTGCTTCAAACAAAACAAAATTATAAACTTTGCATATTTCGAGGCTCTTACTTTTTAAAGGAAAAAAACTGATATCTGTTGAAAATGACTTTGGTACATTTTTGCTATTATTTCGATGAGAATGGGACTCACGCCAAAAAACGTGGCTGTGTTGCATTACTTGATGTTTCCACTTTCTTGTTATACATAACTCGATAATTGATTTACGAAAAATGTGTTTGTTTTTTAACATCAAAGAAAACGCCTTGAACTTCCATATTTTCCGACTTTGAGGTCCAATTGCCGCGGAATTTTAAAACCTATAAAAATAAATTGCATCGGAAAAGAAACCGTGTGGTGTTGATAATGCAACGAGGTGAAAATGATGTCAACCGGTTTATTGGTCTAGACATTTCAATCCCAAACGTGAAAAAAGTCAGGGAAAATCCGAAAAAGTGACACACCCATTTTTTGCGAAAACGGAAACTAAGTTTTCAAAACGGTTTGCGGATTCGAAATCAGCGGTCCCTAATTACCCTAGAACTGATGTCAAACCCAGAAAAGCCGACCAAAAGTCGAAATTTGTTGCCCTGTGTTATTGAACGTGCGTGTGTCCTAATGCAATAGGCTGGCTTTGTTTTCGAACAACAACGACAACAACAACAACATAGGTAGCAATGAAAAGCCATACTGTAGCAATGTTTCACTGAAACGTATTGTGAGTTTTATTCAACAAATTTCGAGAAAAAAAATGGAAACCTTTCAGTTGCCAAATATTGTTGCATCGTGGCGTCTACACAGCAAAGTGCCGTCATTGTATTGAATAAATAAGAAGAAGAAATGGGCGACAAACTTGAAAGAAAGACTGAATCAACATCTTTTGTTGGCCCAGAACCATTCTGCGGTTTGGAAAGAGAAGCTCTTTCCATCCCTATAACGTGTGGGGAATGAAATACGAACAAATTTAAAATGTAAGTAATAAACTGTTACATAAAAGTTATTTAATTTGGTTGCAGTTTATTAAGTACCTTTGACACTTCTGTTAATTTACAAAACAAATTGGCTCCATTGCGGCTCCCTTTCCGTATATTATGAGGAACTTTCTTCATTGACTTCAGAATTCCATTTGTATCAATGTTCAATCCACATTTTTGGCGCGATATCCGTTGGCATATACCTTTCTTTTCACGTTTGCCCAAAAAGTTTCGATTGGTCTTAATTGTGGAACATTTGGGGGGTTGAAGTCCTTCGGTACAAATTCAATTTTGCGCTTATTCAAATTGTCGAATGTTACTTCAGCGTAATGTGACGACGCTTAATCGGGCCAAAATATAATTTGTTCACGTCGATGATGTTTTTTGATGAAATTTTAGAGTGCTGACAAACATTTGTCCATGTAAGTATGCTGGCTTACAACCAAACTTCCTTTAAAAAATATTGGCTCACTGATACCGCGCTCGTTGATAGCCACCCACAATAGAACCTTCCGTGTGTAATAAAACTTATTTTAATAAGTTTTAAAATTCCGCGGTAATTGGACCTCAAAGTCGGAAAATATGGAATTTTAAGGCGTTTTCTTAGATGGTCAAAAACATACACATTTTTTGTAAATCAATTAACGAGTTAGGTGTATAATGAAAGGCGACACATCAAGCAATACAACACAGCCATTATTTGGCGAAATACACATTCGCATCGAAATAATAGCAAAAATGTACCGTAGCCATTTTCATCATTTTTCATACTTTTTTCCTTAAAAAATTAGGAGCCTCAAAAAATGAAAATTTTTAATTTTTTTTTTTGTTTCGAGCAATTCAAAATATTTTTATTTGTTGCTTGTATTTCAGACTAGAAAGGTAAAATATAAAAGAGCATATTTTGAGGCCCCTAATTTTTTAAGGAAGAATTCTTTACAATTTTCGCCATCACAAAAAACGCCTTGAAATTCATTATTTTCCTACTTTGAAACCTTATTACAACGCCAATTTAGAATGCATAAAATTGATTAATGTCAGAAAATATGGCGTGAGATGTTGTTAGTGCAACTGTATATCGATAGGATTATTGGTTCAGAATTACAGTCGAAAACGAGAAAAAAGCCGAGGAAAATTCAAAAAAAGTTACACGCCCATTTTTTGCAAAAACTAGAGCTGTTACATAAAAACGGAGTATGGTTTTGAAAACAGCGTGGAAAAACGATTCAGATTCATGTAAAAAACTCCATGCAACAGACATGCTGTTGTGCAGTGTAATTATTAATTATTGGGTCCTACAATAGGAAAAGATTCGACGAATTTACAAGTCTAACGAAAAATACTTTGAGAATTATTTCATCAATCAATAATACTTACAATCATCAATACTTTGAGAATTATTTATTGCATGTTGACAGGGCAGTGCAGGTTGAATTATTACCTCAGTAAACTAGGAACTCGTGCAAACAATAGTTGCAGATTTTGTGCGCAGAAAAATGAAACTTCAATGCAGAAGTGTGCTGTCTGTACTTATGCATTGTCAAAAGAAGCTTCTGGACATTACTTCATAACAGATGTCAATTGGGAATCCAAAAGATGTGTAGCTGTTCTAAAATTCCTCGCGGCGGCCGGTTTTATAAATAAACAATGAGTCCTTGAAAAAGGCATAATAGATCTGTTAGGTCAAAGTGCACTCTCCCCATCAATAATATTAGTGATAATGGGCGGCAATTGATTTATGTACTTTTATATGTCAGTAAATGTCAGTATATATGTATGTGTGCGCCGTAATCGATCGACCATTAAAATATAATAAATTAAAAATTAAACACTTGAAAACCTGACGCAAAATATTTGACTACAAATAATTTTTTGGTGAAATAAACTAAATGCTTTTTTGCTAAATGGTATAGACACCTAAAAGTATGCCACGTCAAAGTTGACTTTACACGCAGCTGTAGTGAAAACTTGAAAAATACATATTACCATAATGCGTATGGCATACTTTCAGGCTGTTCTTTTATATTAACCCTTTCGCTACAGGTTTTTACTGGAGAAAGTTAAAGTCTGAATTTTATCGATTTAGGCTTCTGTGTGATTATATTAACACCATTCCATTTTTATTTTTATTTTTTATTTTTATTTTTATTTTTATTACCTAACCCAGTTTTTTAGAGTGTTGCCACATGACAGCAACCATATCGTTGTGGTTCTAATAATCACTTAAAAATAAAATTGTTTACGCATAACTAAAAATAGAATATTTCTTCATTTACTTCAACTAAAATAATAAAAAAAAATTTATCTGAATTGAAGTAAATAGTTGAAATAAAAAGTGCTCTTATTTTTTCTGCTTCTTCTTCCTTTACTATGTAAAGATATTACATTCAAAAAATTTGTATATTTCTCTTCTTTAAACTTAAATATTCAGAAACTGATTTATGAATGAAACTGATTTATGATGAAACTGATTTTATGTGCCTAATTTCACGTGTTAATCCATTTTTCGGTAAGTAAAAAATGCAATTTTTGTCGCCTGAGTTTAACTTCTGAGAATTCTTGCAAGTAATCAAATGTAACTGATCACTAATTGATTTGCCTTAATCACATACCAGATACAACTCAATTACAAACAGTTCACTTGTGGAACTGTGGTCAGCTACCACGTGATACAAAATTTAAATTTCAAATAACACGAACGTCTATCAGACGTTCCTTCGGCGTTGACTTAATGAAATTCCATTAATTTCAGCATCAGTCTGTCGTCAGCTATCGACAGTGTTAGCTACACTGCGACAGCACTTTGACCTTCAGCATAGTAAATACAAATTCACGCGACTTCATTTACATCTAAAAACAAAAACCAACTGAAATTCTACACACTTGTAAACCCTACCCGCCACAAATTGCTGTTCTGCACGTTCTGTGAGACAGTCGACGTGAGCACACAGCATACACTAAACTATGAACAATAAAATGTTGTTTAGTTTCACGTTGCTACTTTGACTACACATTGGCACGATTGTAAGTCACATTGTCGTAAATTTCCCTTGGGTCAGTTTTGCCAACATACATTTTCCCGAAGAATCATACATTATGCTCGCCATCTGAGCAGCGATGCACAGTGGCTGATTCTTTGCAAAAATGAATTTGTCATGTTCGATTTGGGGGAAACTGTTATACTTGTCCGATAGATAAATGCTTGGAACTAAGAAATCCGAAAACCTTAACTAAATTGGACAAATAGTTTTGCTTGTAGAGCCCGTCAAAGTTGAGCAATTTTTAGAGTTTGAAATAATATCAGCAATTTGCACTTTTTCGGCAAAACTGAAGTTTTAAAATACGGAAAGGAGCAAATTAATTGAAACTTTTTACACCAGCATCGTCAAAGAAGGCATTTGTAGTAAATAATTAAATATAGAAAAAAACAGTTGGTTGTTGTTGTTGTCTTTTCAAAGGCACTCACTTGAAGCACTGTTTTTATCACACTTTTTGAACTTCGATAGACTTTAAAAAAAGGCTATATTTGCCAGAGTTCCGTGTTTGGGAAAATTTTTCACTAGTCTTCTGTGAGTACTGCCCTGAAGAGATCGGGTGCCCGATTTTGCCCGACTGAATTTCACAGCGATTTTTCTGTGGCCACCTCGCGCAATTTTGTGCTTTCGGGTGCGTGCGTTCTAACAAGTTCGTCAAGATTTTGATAGTAAATCAATTACTACTATCGACGATTATAATCGTTACCAGGGCATGCAAACTTGGATTTTGGCTTAATTTAAGATGCGATACAAGCTTGCAACTCCATATTAAGTCGACTTTTTTTTGGCGTATATTTCTGTAAGCTCGAAGTAAAGAGTACTTTTGCTGGATGCGCAGTTCGCACGTACGAAAAACAAGTTGGCTTTCATTTCCGGCAATCAGCTAAAATACTAACATTGTGTCTGGCATAAATTTTTTTTTTAATTTAAGCAAAACTCAGTCGCTCAAAGAAATTGGTTACGTCGAAGGAAGTTTGCTTACAGCCAACATACCAACTGCTAAAGAGAAGATATCCAGGACTTATCGCACTACAAAGTTGAAATGGATTGCGGCAAACCGTACCAAATTTAATTTTGTCCAGAATAATGAGGAATGGTTGAAAAAAACAATTTACTTCGATGCAGGAGATGCATGTAGCATAAGCGATGACCAACCATCGACTTCGAAGGCGGCAAAAGGAAGGCCGAAAAAGTCAATTCAGGACTGTGCCTCATTCACTAAAAAAAGGAAGCTTATGGAGGCAACGGGAAAAATAACTACCACCCACGTATCGGAAGCTTTGACTATGAAATATAATAAGGATCAGGAGAAAATGAAAGGCATTTCACTATGAAAGCAGTTTCACTAGCAAGCCCGAATTGAGTTAAAAGAATAAAGGACAGTATTCCCACCCCACCAAATATGGTACCAACCAAATATAGTCCTAATGAAGCTTTAGCATTGTTTTTAAACTTTTTTTCTTTAAACAAAGAAAATTTAACTTTTTACGTAAATTTTTCGAATTCTGGTTCTCATTTTGAAAGCAAAATTTATGAATTTTTATCTTTAAATTTGACTCTTTCAGCTTATTCCTTAAAATTCTTATTACTTTTCATGTTTTTTAATGAATTTTCATTAATTTTGCAACTAAAACTTAACATTGTTGCTCTCATTATTATTATTTACAGTAAGCCGAACTTTGACAAAGTATTACGTAGCACCCTGTATCTCGATTGAATTTATTTTTTTAAATACAATAGCCTGATGAATTTTAAAATTTTCCAATTATCTCTTTTCGTTCAGAAGTTATGATTTTCGCAATCTAAAACGCCAAATTGAGCCACTGTGCAACGTGCGGCAGCTGCGCGAGTAGTGTAGACAAGCAACTGGCCACAGTGCTTGAGGGGTCTGTGTAGCAGCATCGGCAATTTAATACAGTTGTTGATGGGCGTTTTTTGCCGACAAGTATTTTTGCTAGCACACCTAAAGTTATAAATTCATGCAGCAAGGTAGGAAGCATGAAAACTGCATTTTTATCCAATTTGTTTTTCTTTCATACACCACTGTCATCCCATAACAACACTAAAGCACCCACACGTTTTGTGTGTGTGTGTGTGTGAATTTGTGTACAGACTTCGAGTCCCTGGAGTCTTTATGTCAATTCCGAATAGCATTTTGGGACATCTTTCTTAAACAATTTTACTTCTCAGAGTTTTCCGGTCGTCCATCCACCAGTTTGATTGACGCAAACATCGAAAATGTCAAGAAAATTATGCTCGCAAATCTTCGTCTGAGCATTAGGAAGATAGTAACCGATATTGGTGTCTCGCTTGAATCGATACAGAGCGTTATGCTGTTTTGGACTTGAGGCGAATTGAAGCGTAGCTTGTGCCGACAGTGCTGAATTCGTTGCAAAAACAGCATCGAATTGATGCCGTTCACGAAATGCTTTTTTTTTTCCAAAATAGGACATTGGACATTGCCTAATAGGACATCATGTCCACAGATTAGATTCTTGAAAGTTGGGACTATTGCCGCAGCTGTCAAAATGAAGAAAAGGAAGAAACTGTAAGTCACTATCTCTGCCACTGCCCAACTCTCTCGAAATGAAAATGGAAATTCCTAGGATCTCTTTTCTTCCACAAATTAAATAACCTTCGTTCAGTCAACATTACAAACTTGGTTGGGTTTATCCATAAAACAAATTGGATTGTGTAGGCTCTCCGACTTGCAGTAAGACAGATCACTCTCCGCTTGTGGTATCACAGCGAGCCCATTCGGAGGCCTAAGTGCGTCTGTTGGCAAGTCCCATGTTGAGGCACCCACTTTCATCTAACATAACCTATGTTACAGATGGCATCATGTCCGCTGACGAAACATGGGGTCGATGCAGTGGCGCATGCCGGGTTCAAACCCGTACACACAAAAATTGCTGGTACAAAATATGGTTTCGAATGGTATTCGGCTCAAAAGTTGTACGCAAACCCCCCTCAAAATTAAATCCTGTGCGCACCAATGGGTCTATGAATGTGACGTCGAAACTAAGCAACAATGGCGCTTCACAGACGAGCTAAAACCCAACAAACCACAACAGAGTCAATCCAAAATCAAAGCTTTGTTAAACGTTTTCCATGATTTCCGAGGTGTCGTCCACTTCAAATTTCTTTCGCCAGGCCAGAGTATGAGTAAGCGTATTAAGGCTTTTGTCGAAAACTTTTCGTCACAAAAGGCCAGAAATACTGGCACATAACTCTTCGCCTCACACGCTTCTCAACTTGTTTGCGACTATTTGATAGAAAATAACATTCATACCAATCCGCAAGCTCCGTATTTACTTGACATGACTCCTGGTGACTTTTTCTTGTTCTCAGGACCCAAGTGACCACTTAGTGAGAAGCGTTTTAAGACGATTGTGGCAGCAAAGAAGAATTCGCAGAAAGAGCTGTAGGCGATCCTCAAATCCTCAGATTTGAGGAAGAATTGGAATATTTGTATTGCTGACAGTGGTGATTATTTTCAAGAAAGTAAAATAAATATACTCGTAGATGAATAATTGAATTCTTTTCGTTTTATTGAAGGAATTCGCAACTTTAGAAGGAAAATGAAAAATATTTTGTTATAAAAAACATTGGCGTCAATTTAGTCAAGTTAAGTTTTTTAAAGCTTGTAGTTAAAGATGATTTAAATATTTACATCATCTCATTCAATCATCTTCTTTGCATTCTCTATCAAAAGTACACATGTTTCTTAATTCAAATAAAAAACCTAAAACCTTGAGTTTATTAAGTTAGAGCAATAAATATTTAAATAACTTTACGAGTCTATGAAACAAACAGCACTTTTAATAGATTTAATGTTACAAATAATTTTCATTACAAAACTTCACCATCATTGAACTAAAAATGTTCTATATTTAAAGAAAAAAATCATTGGTTTAGATTAGATTTTTGACAAATTTTAACTTCGTGTATCAGTTTGACAGATCACTTTTATTGATTCACTACTTAATTGATTCATTAACTGTGCAGCAACTTTTTTATAATATTTATGAAAATTAATTTGCGTGCTTAAAATTGTCTACGCTTCAGTTTCAATAGAAATTGCACCACACTTTAATATTGTTTGCTAAGAATGCCTCAATGAAATTAAATATAAAACATATATCGGAAAATCTACTCAACAGAAGCAGCCGGAATTGGCAAGCAACCACTTTGAACGTGCGCACAGTTCACAGCAAATTGTCATCTTACGATATGTGAGACATATTGAATTCCAGAATCCGCTGCTCGGAATGTGTGGAATGGTAGAGGTCAGCATTTCATTCAATTTTATGACGACGCTTTAGCCGTTAAAATAATGACCCACGAAAACGCACGAATTCATCAATCAGACGCAGAGCGAATGCAACCGAAAGCTAATGGTACAACAAAATCTAATGAAAGGCCTTGACTTGGACGTAACAAATGACAGCCACAGTCGCAGTCGAAACTGATGGCGCAACGATGAAATTGTCATCTTAGACATAAGCCGCCATGAACATCGAGCGCCGCTTGTCCGCCCAGCGTCCAGCGAGCGGTCAGCAGATGTATAAAACTAACTTAAATCAAAGTTATGTGATGTGAGCAGGCAAAAGACGGGAAACTGTCCATAGGCCAGCGAAATCTGCCCATGCGTGGCGAGGACATTGTGTGGGCGGCTAAGACACAGCAAAGGGCTAAAGTGTTGCTTGCGTCGTTGTTGGTCCGGCTAAAAGTCGAACGGTTTTTTTGTGCGAAATAAGCACAAATGTAATGAAATGCAAAGATTGGCAGCTGTCCAGAATTATAAGAAAATATTTGTGAACCTCTTTTTCGTTTACTTTAAGCAGCTTGTTGAGACCTTTTTCGACAGCCTATTAAAATATACATACTGCATAAATATACAACACACACACTAACTGACTCAACAAACACAATAGCCCACAGCACGCGTCTGTCCGTTGCACAGTGATTCGTTCCATAGACAAAATTCAAAAAATGTATGGTCTCAGAATTTAACGATTTTGATGTAATTTGAAAGAAAAAACTCCAACTAAGAAAACCCCAAAAAATCTGTGCAAAAAATCAATTAGTGTCTATGCAAAAGCGGATCAAAGTTGAAACTGTTTTCGCAAAATATTGAAACTCATATTTTCTGTTTTTAGTCTATTGAGTAAAAAAAATTTTAAAAATACATGGTTGGCACGAAGTTGCTTAAACTTTCAATATAGAATAAGAAATGATGTGACCATTTTCGCTTTTAATGTTTTCCCAAAATTTGCAAAGCGTAGGTTTCACTTTTAATTCAGAATTTTTTTCTAAATTAAAAATCTGAAAATTGGCAAACTTAGACGAAAATATCTAAAAAGCATGTGAAAGTATGTTCCTGGATTTTTTTAAATTTTAAGAAGCATTCTTTCTTTGTCGGATAATGTAATTACATCCTCCGATATCTTCCGATCTCAGAAAATAATTCAATTTAAAAAGTGGTCTAAACACGTATTTTTCGACAACATTTATTTGTTTCATCCCTAAAAGTATGCAATTAGCACGAAAAATGATAAAATCTGCAAAAATGCAAAACATACATCTATTATTATCATTTTTATTGCAAAACCAGAGGGTCCGAAGCCAATTTCTGTTACTCTTTGGAATAATCAATGTTGACGTTACCGATTAAATGTAAAATCTGAAAAATCTGGCCAACACATTTGGTGCTATAGCTTTCCAAAAATGACGAAATTTGCAAAATTAAGCCTCGAGTCGAATCACTGTGCGTTGGTGCGTTTGTGTTTCTTGTTTGAAATGTTGACGCAATTGACGCAAATAAGGTGAAAGGGCATCAAATCAAAGGCGCCAACGCACCAAACCACATTTAACCAAATTTAATTTAAAAAATACTGAAATTCTGAAGTGAGCCTACTTGGATTTATTTCCATCATCATTACACGCACACATGCCCACATACCACATAAACGCTCTTGGCGGCACCAAACACGCGCGCAACGCCAAGATTGATTTACCGGCTGATGGCACTGCGCACAAAAATAGGCAATGAAATTTAAAAATTACAGAAAAACAAACAGATTACCGATTACGTGTAAGCCGCCTGACCTGAGGAACTGAGACTGCAACAAAAAAATAGTGCTTAATGGATTCTATGAGACGTGAGGTGAGACTCAAAGCACAATAAATTTGGCTCCTCCTCCTCGGCCGCCCGCACACCACACAAGTGCACGCATGCGGTCATGCTGAACGTGTCCAAATTGGCAAAGTTCAAGTGCGCAGTGCGTGTGTATGTGTGTGTGTTGTTGTGACGTGTGTGGCTAGAGCGAATTTTGCACCTACATTATCTGTTACTTTTGTAGGTGGTGAGCGTGTGTGAAAGTATTTATTTGAGCTGTCTTGCTGCGAGCTTATCAAGTTGAGTTAGTGGGTGTCTAACGTGCAATGGCAGCAACTTCGCTGACAACTGTTCGCACTCACACACACGCGCGCATAGCTCTGATAATGTGCTTATAATAAATCCTAATGTTCGCTCTGACAGCCGCATAGGGAAATGGCAGAGTGGCATGGAGACTGAAATACAATTTCAGCATTTCGCATGACTTGCCAATAAATTTAGAATGAAACTGAATTTATACAACGCGTCGTATCTGGCGTTGTAAAAATTCAGTGACAGCAGCAATGTAGGGTATGCATTGTTATTTGTTTGACTTGTAAATATAAACAATCTCATACATGCATATTTTGTTTCCGAAATGTCGTGTTGTAAGGAATGGGCAGTACAATGGTCGAGAATTATTTTTGTTTCTAACAGATGGCGTAACTTGATTTTGTGAACAGTGATTCACCTTTCCAAATATGTGTTGGAAAGCTATTGTCATATAGTTTCAGAATCAGTATGTGTCATTTAGCTGAAGCGTAAACAACAATACTTTTTTTACTCTGAAAATGTCGAATTTTGTGTCGAATAAAGTGTTTTTGCGGGGAGTATTTCTTCATTACTTCAATATGAAGAAAAAGGCTGCCGAAAGTCATCGTATTTTGGTGGAAGTGTATGGTGTGCATGCTCTAGCTGAGCGTATGTGCCAGAAGTGGTTTGCAGGGTTCAAAAGTGGCAATTTTGACTTGGAGGACGATGAACAGCCCGGAAAGCCAAACAAGTTTGAAGATCACGAATTGGAGACATTGCTCGACCAAGATCCATCCCAAACGCAAGAAGAACTTGCAAAATCACTTGGCGTCGCTCAACAAACCATTTCCGATCGTCTAAAAGCAATGGGAATGATCCGAAAGGTGGGCCATTGGGTGCCGTATGAATTGAAGCCAAGAGACGTCGAACGCCGATTTTTCGCGTGTGAACAACTGCTTCAACGGCACAAAAGAAAAATTTGTTTGCATCGAATTGTCACTGGCGATGAAAAGTGGGTCCATTACGATAATCCCAAAACGTCGAGCAACGTATGGATACCCCGGCCATGCATCATCATCGACGTCCGTTCAGAATATTCCTGGCCTGAAGGTTATGCTGTGTATTTGGTGGGACCAGCTGGGTGTGATCTATTATGAGCTGTTGCAACCGAATGAAACGATCACAGGGTAAGTCTACCGACGACAATTGATGCGTTTGAGCCGAGCACTGCGCGAAAACGGCCGGAATGTGCACAAAGGCACGGCAAGGTAATTTTGCAACATGACAATGCTCGGCCACATGTTGCACAGGTCGTCAAAACCTACCTTGAAACGCTCAAATGGGATGTCCTACCCCATCCGCCGTATAGTCCAGACCTTGCCCCATCCGATTACTATCTCTTCCGATCAATGCAACATGGCCTGGCTGACCAGCACTTCTCCAATTATGAAGAAGTCAAAAATTGGATCGATTCGTGGATAGCGGAAAAGCCGGCCGAATTTTTTAGAAACGGTATTCGTGAATTGCCAGAAAAATGGGAAAAAGTTATAGCTAGTGATGGACAATACTTTGAATATTAAATTTGTAACCATTTTTTCACAATAAAGCTTCAATTTTTTGCAATGATCCGCCGAAAGAGATGTTCGAAGCGATAGTTGGACGTCGACGGCGAATAGGGAAACCATGTCTCTGGTGGAAGGACCAAGTTGAGAACGGATCCTTATCTCTTAGTGTGACCAATAGACGCCTGGGGAGAACTTTTGCACCAAGCCCGTTATGGTCACTTAAGTAAATAAGTAAGTATGTTATGATGAGAGTCACTAAGACTTGAGGAGAGAACCAGGAACTCAGAGCACTGGTCTAGCGTTTTGGGTCTTAGGCAGTCAAAAATATTTATTAAAAGTTATAACCCCAAATGGAGTGAAGAATGCCTCAAACTAATAAAAAAAACAAACAGCTTAGACATGTCACCGTTCCTCTAACTGGGCACTGTAGACTGAGGAAAGATAGTTATGCATACAATCGGGCTAGAAAAGGTTAGCGTCTGTAGATGGGCATGTCGTTGCAAGATGCGTTACCTGGGCCAGTTCTGGCTTACAGAGGAGAACATCAAGCATCTAAGCCCCCATGAGTTACTAAGCTTCATTAGGTCGGTGGGTCTAGGGGATGTTCTCCAACAACAAGTCCCCATAAGATTTTATTCTATTCTATGTAATTAGTTTTCAGTTTCGCCAATCTAGCTGCATTAAAAGCATTGCACACTAGAATTTAATTTCCCCTCGATTAAGGAGCTGCCTTATCTGATCTGAATTGCCCAGATTTAAGTGCCGATGTGCACAAAAGCATCCGATGATGATTATCCGCGCTTGCCAGAAGTAAAGCGTTGAAGGTTCACATATCACTAAGCTCCATGAAGAGTGCAGTCTCTTAGAACTTTCTTGCAAAAGCGAACAAAAGATGGTTGCGGATGAAATCAGCAGATCACTTGGCCGCACATATAGCCAATTTAAATACGCAAACCTTTTAAACAAAGAACGCCGGAATGTGACAATTGCTACTGCGGTTGTCACTGGTTCCTGGCACATTGGAGAACTCGTAATGTTTTCAATCACTGTAATTTTCCAATATTTGGTTTACTTAACCAAAATTGTTAGTGCATACTTTTAGAAAGTATTTCAACTTTGTTTCCTTCCACAAAGTTGATACAGTTGCAAAAATGTTCACTTCATCTTTCATGAAATTTACAAAAAGTTCCATTGAAATCACTGAAAATATTTGGTTTAACTTAACCAAATTGGTTAGCACATACTTTTAAAAAGTATTTCAACTTTGTTTTCTTTCACAAAGTTGATGCAGCCGCAAACATGTGCAATCCATTTTTCAAGCAATCACTAAAAGAAAGACAAACGAAAAAATTTCGTGCACTTTTCTTCACTCGTCTTGGAACGTGGTTGGTCGAATAGTTTGCAAAAATGCATTGAGGTTGCACACTTTTGGAGAATTTTAAAATTTACTTTGCCAAATTTAACATTTACTCAGTGTGCATATTTGGTTTCAAGTGGGAGACAGCTTGAAGTGAAAACAGCAGACGACTTGAACTGCTTATCAGCTGCAAACACTTGTGCGACAATGTGGCCATGACTACAATTCAAAGTGCCCAGCACTCATACAAATGTGTGGATGACAGTATTGAAAGAATTGCAAAAAATTGCTAAGGACACACAGTAGCTGACAGAAAAGTACAAAAGTTGCTGTTTAGAGTGTGCACTTTTTTTATATTTCTAGTTCGAGTAGAGACTTTGCTGATGTTCTAAAAAATCTCTTTGCTGTGATGCAAACTTTTTCCATTAGCTTATCAAGTTGTTCTCAGTCCCTGCGCACTTCAGCTCACCTGTTCGCTGTCGACAGCTTTGGTGACAACAAAGCAGAGCAGCAACAACAGCTGCGTGCTGAAATAATGCGCTCAATCGCAGCTCATTATGCGAGGGAATGACACAGCATGTCAGCGCTGATAAATGACACCAGCGACATGTGAAATAGGTGCACAACTCGCATTTTGTCGCCTAACGAACCGCACCAACAAAAGCACCGTTGAGGTTGAAGTGTCAAGTGCCAGCGGCGAATGTAATTTCTCTTTTAAGGTCCGACACACAGACACACGCGCCGCGCACACTCCAATCGCCGAGAGCGCACACAATAGCACAAAACTAATAAAAGCCAGCGCGCGTGATTGATTGTAGCCATAAAATTAATTAAATTAATTAGAGGGCCAAAATCAAAGTGACGACACAAGCCGAACTTAAAGCAGCAGCAGCTTGGTTGCTGCAATTCATTTTTTCATCAACAGCACTAAAGCTGTGAGCTACGCGGTCACACATTCACTGCTGCTCGGCTCAACAAAGTTGATGAATTAATTACAATCCCTATCAACGCTTTGCAATCGCCGCATCAAAGTTACACATACGCCCCGTTGGCGCTGGCCAATGCGATCCATATCACTGACAAATTGAGCACTTCTGGCGCGCAACTCGGATTGCTCGCTCGCTTCATACAATCCCGGCTGCCTGGTCCCAATGTGCGCTGTTGTTATTCGACACTATTTGTTGTTTCTATTTGTGTTTTTACGCCGTTGCACAGTGATTCGTCCCATAGACAAAATTCAAAAAATTTATAGTCCCAAAATTTTACGATTTTGATGTAATTTGTTAGGTAAACCTCCAACTAAGAAAACACCAAAACATCTGTGCAAACAATTTATTAGTGTGTGTGTGTGCAACAGCTGAAACAGTTAAAACTATTTTCACAACAAAATTTTAACACAATTTTTCTGTTTTTTAATCTATGTAGTAAAAAATATCGTGAAAATAAATAGTTAAAAATAAGTCGCTAAATCTTTCAATATAGATTAATAATTAATGTGGGCATTTTCACTTTAAATGTTTTCTGAAAATTTTCAAGGCTAAGACTTCTACTTCACATTTAATTTATAATATTTTTCAAAATAAAAAACCTGAAAATTGGCAAAATTTAGAAGAAAATATGTATCTAAAAAGTATGTGAAAGTATGTTCCTGGATTTTTGTGTATTTTAAGAAGCATTCTTTCTTTGGCGAATAATGTGAACACATCTTCCAATTTCAGAAAATATAATTCAATTTGAAAACTGATGAAAAAATACCTATTTTTCAACAAAATATATTTTATTTATTCCTGAAAGTATGCAATCAACGTGAAAAATAACAACAAAAAATTGCACAAATGCAAAACATACATTTATTATTATCATTTTTATTGCAAAATCAAAGACAACTTTGCTAACACAATTTCTGTTACTCTTTGCGATTATCAATGTTGACGTAGCTGATTAAATGTAAAATCTGAAAAATCTAGCCAACACATTTGATGCTATAACTAGTCTCAGTAATTACTAAACTACAAAAGTTTAACCCTTTCCGGAAATTTTTACGATGTATCGAAAATTTTTTCTAAGATTTTTTGTTTGACAGCGAACCTTTTTTTTATGAAACGGCTTTTTAATTTTCATTATGTAGGCTGTGTTGTATCATTCAGTTTGGAAATATAAATCATTATAGCCGTGGCTACACAGTATGGGTGCGTTTTGTAGGCAGCTTTTTGCAAGAATTTGAAAAACTAGCAAATGACGGTTTTTCTGCCGAGGAATTTTTAAATATATAATACTTTATGGTAGCAAAAAGCTGAACAATTTCAAAGTTTAAATCTCAGTTGATTTATAAAACTTAGTAAATTTAACATTTTTGCGCCCGACCCTTTAAAAAAATTGTACGATATATCGTACAAATGACCAGAAGGGTTACAAAGCTTTGTACGATATATCGTACAAATGGAAAGCAAATGCTGCAATTTATGTTTGCATTTTTTTTAAGTTATGGGTTTGGTAATAGAATGTTTGTGTTTGCATGCCTGCCACGCCCTGTAAACCACTTGGCTAATAAAATTTGACTATTCGGCAATTTTCGATTAAAAATAAGAATTACTAGACGATTTTATATTTTACTGGGCAGGCACAGGTTATGTAAGGTTAGACATGCTTACTTGCCACTCCCACTACCATAATAAGAATCGGCTATATTCATTATCTTTCTGTAAAGCTATACGAATTTTAATTGATTCTGTGTTTTATTGAGGGGAAAAGGGCTTTGCAACAACAACAACGGTTATATAAGGCCAAATAAATGTGACTCAATTGTTTATATATATAATTTATATAAGCTATGATCAAAATGAAATTACGTTTTGATTTTTTTGTTGTTATAATTTATGTTTTCTTCCAAAAAAATCAATGAAATGTTCATAAAACTTAAAAAGACCAAACAAAAATGTCATGCATTTTTACTCCCTTGCGGACCATTTTACGATATATCGTACAAAATTGATTGAGCTGTAATTCTTAACCTAAATGTTTTTTTTTATATTTTGTTGTATTTTATTGCTCAAATGTTCAATGAGAGTAAATATTTTGAAATAAAAATGTTTATCTCAAGAAATGCGGTAACTGACCGGAAAGGGTTAAGAAAAATAAAATGGCGATTTTAATTCAGCAGACTGTGCTTAACTAGCATACCAAATTTTATTAAAAACAGACCACTCCTTTTAATTTTGTCCCGCGATTGTATGGATTCGACTCACTGTGCGTTGTTGAGATTACAGCCGCCCGGGCTGGCTTAACGATTCGATTTGCGCGAACGTTGGCATCAGCTGCCAGCTCTAATAAAGAACTAATTTATTACAAACGTTGAAGTTTATTGTGTTTATGTGCACTCACCCATTCCCACACACTACAATTTCATTATAATTTTGGCACAAGTGAACGCCTCACACATACTTAAGTATATACATTTAGTACATATTTCATGTGTCAATGAAGAAATTTAATCTCTCTCTGGATGAAAACTTGTTGCGTTGAACTTGAAATGGCTGACACTCACACGTGTATAAAACGTGTGTGCATAAGTATATGTGACCATGTGTGAACTGAGTGAGATATTTTCGGCTGACACTTGTGTTCGTTTGTTTATCGTAGAGCAATTGGTGTGAAATTCTCATTCATTGCGACAGTTTGAGCGATGGTGTCATGCGAAATGGTCAACTGCGTAGACAGTAAAATATTTTTAGGTCACCAAATGAAATAGGATACACAACTTTGATTTAGTTTGTGCAGCAAAAACACACTGAAACCACACATGCGTCATCGGCAGCGCACACAGAATAACATTTTGGAGGGCGGGGGTTTCGTACAAAAACTTTTGAGTCGAACACCATTTGAAATTGTATTTGTTACCCACAATTTTTGCAGCAAGCAGATATTCGGTTGAGCAAACCCCCACTTGCGTCCGCCACTGTATGTCATAGATATGTAGGATATGTAAGGACAGCCTGAAGCCATGACGCTCGACGAAGGACAAACGAAGGTTAATTTTGAGCATAGTTATGGCTCACTTGACAAAAATTTAATAATTATTTTAATATTGTGGAAATATGTATTAAGAGCTTTTGTCTGAAATTGAATTAAATATATGTATCTCAAAATATCTGTACTGGTAACTTTTGATACTAAAAAAAAGGTTCAGATTAAACTCTTACACCAGGCTACATACAAATAAATTCTAAATGCTTATGGTATGTTAAGTGGTTTATTTCTTTTAACCCTCAATTCCCAGAAGTGAGCCTCACAGTCTCATCAAACATTTTAAATGGTGTTAAATCGTATACCAAAAGATTTTCGGTTCCATTATTTTATGTAATCTTCTAATGAAATGTAAGAATTATATTGTATTTATAAATTTAACATTTTAGAAAGTATTTGTACTTTTTTCAAGCAATTTTTAAAAATTATAACGAAACTCGGGAAGTGATCCTCAGAAGCTCATTTGAACAAAAAACTAAGATTTACTCAGAATTCCTTGACTTTGTGTCCAGCATATGGAAGTATTTTTAAATTTTTCATGTTTAGATGCATTTTATAGAAATTTTTTAAGAAATTAATTGGAATGTAACTATTATAATGCATCAAAAATTGTATTTGTTGATTATAATTATAATTTGCGACAATTAATTTTTACGTTGCATAATAACTATTATGAGAAATAAATATTTTTTTCATTCTGAATAATTATTTTTTGGGATGTTATTTGTTTACGTTGCATCATAACTTGTATTTATGACTTTTTTATTTACGTTACCGATAACTATTATTTTGGGAAAATTTTTTTTAAGTTGCTTCATAACTTTTATTTATGACTTTTTTATTTACGTTACCGATAACTATTATTTGAAAAAAAATTTGTTTAACGTTGCCTCATAACTTTAATGAAAGACATTTTTTTTTATTTACGTTGCCTTACCACATTTTGAGTATGCATTGATTTTTAATTGTTTAGTTGTTGGTGTAAATAAGGTTTCTGCAGTTAATTTGCGTTTGTCAATTTAAATCAATTAAAAATTAATTCATATCCAATTTGTTGTAATTCAACGTAAAAAATTTTGTTTCCAAAATAATAGTTATCGGCAACGTAAATGAAAAAAAAAATCACAAATAAAAGTTATGAAGCAACGTAAAAAAATTTTTTTTCAAAATAATAGTTATAACAAAAATCCCAAAACAATAATTATCGACAACGAAAAATATACTTGTTACTTATAAGAGTTATTATGCAAGTCAAAAATATTAATTACATGATAATAGTTATAGCCGACGTAAAAAACTTCGTATTAGGAATAATTATTACAAAGCAATAATTATAGAAATTTCTTAAATTAGGGCAATTTTTTAATTTCCAAAAATATGGATAATACTTATTTTAGGTCTCTGATTTTAGAAAGTATGTGTACTTTTTTCAAGCAATTTTTAAAAATTTGAACGAAACTCCAGAAGTGATCCTCAGAAGCTCATTTAAACAAAAAACCCAAAATTGCTCAGAATTCCTTGACTTTTTGTCCAGCATATGGAAGAATTTTTTATTTTTTCATATTTGGGTGCATTTTTAACGTGTAAAGTTCATAGTTCGTTCACATCTAGTCGGCATGGGATGAAGTCAATTAACATTTTTTTTTAAATACTACATTATATGACATATTACGAAAAATGTATGCCTTGCGCAAGTTGATGTTGCTTCATACAGTTTATGTTTTCCAATCCCGATAAATATTTAATCAGAATATGTATGTGCGATGGTGCTAATACTTCCTGAAATGCCATACAAATGCAAAGACGGTAATCAAAGAGCTGTGGGTCATGCGAAATGGTCGTTGAAGAACTTTGTGAGCCTTACAAATAGAAATGTAATAATGATCAACTAGTTCACCAGTAAGAAATTAGTCGATAGTTCATTGGATGGATGAATGATGAGTATATAAAACAAATGCAAACCTTATAAATGGCCTCTAGCTTCCTTTATACATTTATTTAATTGATGCTGCTGATATTGCGACATATGTCATATGGCTCAAAACACGTTCTTACTGGAAAGAGGGTGCAGATAGCAAAAGATAGTTGATTTCCGATAACTGGGGAATTTTTTTTGCATAGCTACGAATATGTACGAATGATAACTCAGGCAACCATAGATGCTGTATTACTGCAAAAGTTTAGTTCGCAGGCGTCAAATTCTCGTACACGTAAACAAAATATTTGTGCACCAGCCATCTCCAAAATGCGGAAACAAGTTTACAATAAACTAAACAAATCTCCATTTCACTTTCACCCAAATTTGACAAAGATGTGAATATCTGGATTAAAAAATTATACTTTTGCAGTAGCAATTGTTTTCATGTGGAACCTGTATTCACAAGTTCTTTACTAAAAATCAAAAAAATTAACCCTTTAACTGTTTATGTCGAGTATACTCGACAGAGCGAAACGAAAAATTTTCGCATAATGTCGAGTATACTTACTTGTCGTGAAGAAAAAAAAAATCGCATTCGTATTAATATTCAACGAATTAACTGTAATTTGTTTTCTCTGAGAAAGGGCAAATTAAGATCTTATAAAAAAAGTACATTTTAGAATATTCGTTAGTCTGGCAACCCTATTTATTTTAATACACAATAGCTTGTCTTAAGCTAAAATAACAAATTCTGGGGAAGTACGATTACAAAACGGGTTTTTGCAAATAAAAACGTATTTCGTATGCGTTTCTCAGTTGATTGTGCGTTATAATAGTTAAAAACTATCATTGCCCTTAATTTAAATTTTTAGTTTTGTATTTTAGATTACTTGAAATTCATTTGGGGTTTTATTGCTTTTGTTTTCATTTCTATAGGGTGGTCCACATAAGATTTTCAATTTGAACTACGCTTTATTTCGAGAATGACAGTCCAAATGGCATTTAATTTTTGTTCGTAATTTAGTTAAAAGTTTGACATTTACGAAATGGGATGCTATACGCTTGAACAAAATTGGGTAATGTTGAGAACTTACTTCCAAAATGGAAAGTCGTCAACCCAAACTGTAAGAAAATCGAATAATCAGCCGAAATTCTGAAGTCAATTGGCCGCCTCGGAGCTGTGATTTAAGTCCGTTGAACTCTTTTTTGTGGGGAGCTGTAAAGGACAAGTCTTACGCTAACCATCCAGAAACGATTGAAGCTTTGAAACATGAAATCGAAGTTGCCATTCAGAAAATTCTACCCGGAACAATCGAAAAAGTATTTGAAAATTGGGTTGACCGAATGGCGTACTGTAAGGCCAGTCGTGGCAGTCATATGAACGACATCGTTTTTCATTCTTAAATAACAAAGTCCAAGCTTTGTAATGAAACAGGAATTGTCAAAAAATATTCGTTCGTTTTTTTTTTATAATGGATTCAAATTTAAAATCTTAATAACGAATAAATTTATATATTTTCTAAAAAACCAACACGCAACGTTTGATTTTTAGTCATAATTGCATACATTTACGGGCAGAAACATTTTACTCTGCTTATGTCGAGTATACTCGTCTTCGCTGGAAAATAATTAAGCAGGCAGAAAAAGTTTTTCGAAACAAAATTAAACAGTTAAAGGGTTAAAGGGATTTGGAGGGATTTGGAAAAGTAAAATAAATTGAGTTTTACAGTCTCATTTCTGGGTTTACGTTACTTTTAAAATTCTCGGAATTAGGGTTAAAGCAGCCAACTTTGGCCAATAGTAGAGGAATTGTGGAATTGAGGAATAGAAGAGGAATTGTGTTCCATCTGAACAACGCCAAACCACACACATCGATAATAACTCACCAAATGTTCCGAGAGATTGGTTGGGATGTTCCTATGCATCCACCTGGTAGTTCAAACCTGGCACCAAGTCTTTACCACCTGTTCCTGTTTATGGTAAATGCTACCTTGTAATCGATAAAGTGATTTTTGCTTCCTTTGTCGGAACAGCCTAGCAAGCGGAGCACTCAAACAACGAGACGTCCATTGTATTGCGACTTAATGTTGCGCATTAACCTGTTTTCAATATACTCGGCCTCCGTAGAAAAGTGAGTAGATCCTGTGGTGTCAAGAGGCTAAGGTGTAACCTCTCAACACATCAGTGCTACTCACAAAAAGGTGGTCGACATCAATTTAAGAGCATTTAGCTCATTTCCATTAACATACAACACCGAGTCATACGGACAACATGAATATAATTAATTACATTAACCGAATTGATGGCAATTGAATAATGTAATTCTTAATTAACACTCAATTTGCTTGTAAACGTTGTTAATCAAAATAACAAAAGTGCGAATTATTGACTTCTTAATGAATTAGCTTCAAACAAAATTAATTTTCTCTACTCTCAGACCGCCCCAACAAAACATAACAATTTTAATCTGATTCCATATATCTACGAGTATAATAAACATGTACTTTGTACTTCTAATTTGACAGACAGTACTTAGTTGACACCCGACGTATTCTGTTTTTAGTAGCCATTTCATTCGCTCGACGCATTCTAATGAAATTACCATAAATTGTTCATATCTGGTCTGTTATTAACCTCATTCACAAATATAGCAACAACAAAACAATCAAAACAAAACAAAACAAGTAAAACACCAACAACAACAACCACAACCATAAATGCAATGTAAAATTCTTTATTTTTATGACAGCGCCATGATTTATGAGCTTTGGCTCAGAAAATGTGTCAGCAGTAAGACCCGAGGCACTTTATCTCGCCGACACTTAATGTGCGGTTAATTTTAAATATTTAATAGTACCACGCACTCGAGTGCAATGAATTACTTTTGTCATGGAAGCGGAACAATTTTGTATTTGTAAATTGTCATTTGTACGGTTGTTGTAAAAACGAAGCGATGTAGTATGTTGTCTGTTGTCTGTTATGTCTGTACAGAAAACTGCAGCACATGCGGGCGATACGCTTGCTTGACAAGAGCATCGCAAGCAAGCCGGAGGTAAAGTATCTAGGTGTAACACTAGATTCGAAGTTACTCTGGAATAAACATGCTGAGGCAGTTATGGGCAAGGCAACGAAAGCAGTCATGGTGTGCAGATCATTAGCAGGTAGAACCTGGGGTTGCAAACCGAGCATCCTGAAATGGTTGTACATCATGATAGTGAGGCCAGTACTCACATATGCAGCAGTGGCATGGGCCCCAAGAACCAAACTCACTACAGTGAGGAACCGGCTAAATAAGGTTCAGCGACTGGCGTGCACGTGCATTACAGGGGCTATGAGAACCTGTCCCACGGTGGCACTGGAGGTGATACTCAATATATCACCATTGCATATAGCAATTGAAATGGCGGCCAAGCGCACTATCCTTGGGCTGGCCAGAACCAGTAAAGGGGGGGATCACGTTCTAAGACGCAGAGACTTAGACGTGCTTTCTGTTAGTAACCCCTATGTATTGTACCCAATGGATACAATAACGAAAACATATAACTACGAGAAAAACTTCGTAGTATATATGAGTAACAAAGCGGACTGGGACTGGGAAGCACACCAGTCCCATTTCAAACCACATACTATTACGTGGTTCACAGACGGCTCCAAAACGCACGAAGGAACAGGGGCGGGGGTATTTGGCAGAGTTATATGCCATCAGGCTCTGTGTGCAGATCAACTTCGAGCGTTTGTACAGGGGGCAAGACATAGTCATCTGTTCTGACAGTCAAGCAGCCATCAAAGCACTAATCTCGTATGAGATCGCCTCAGGGTTGGTGCTGGAATGCATAGAAGCATTGAATAAACTGGGCACATATAACCAGGTTAAAATCCTCTGGGTTCCAGGACACAGAGGAATAGAGGGGAATGAGGAGGCTGATAGGCTTGCTAGAACTGGGGCAGCTACGATCCCCCTTGCACCAGAACCTTTTATTGGGCTGGGCAAAAGCACTCTAGCAGAGTCACTAAGACTTGAGGAAAGAACCAGGAACTCAGAACACTGGTCAAATGCCACAGGTCTTAGGCAATCGAAAATCTTCATCAAAGGTTATAACTCCAGATGGAGTGAAGAATGCCTCAGACTGGGGAAAACCCAGCTTAGACTGGTCACCGGGCTGGTAACCGGGCACTGCAGGATGAGGAAACACATGCACACAATCGGGGTAGAACAGGTAAGCGTCTGCAGACTCTGCGAAACAGCGGAGGAGACTCCTGAGCACGTCATACTGCACTGCGATGCGGTATGCCGCAGTAGGAGACAGCACCTGGGCCAGTACTGGCTTGCAGAAGAGAACGTCAAACACCTTCTCCCACGTGAGTTACTAAGCTTCATTAGGTCGGTGGGATTGGGGGACGTTCTCTAAAGTTGAAGGGGGCACAATAGATCAAATTTGGTCTCAGTGCACTCTTTCCCCTTTTAAATCTAATCTAATCTAATGTTGTCTGTTAGTATTTAAAAAGAAATGTAAATAAAAAGCAAATTTAAAAATAGAAAGCAGTTTAAGCTATGCAGAGACTACAGATTACCACAACCCTTCAGACCATCGTGACTGAGTAGCGCGTTGGACGGATGCTCGAACTCGGATCCATGTTTATTGTATATAAATAAAATTGAGAGAGAAGGAACTTAGGGCTAACATAAGACATTGTATAAGGTATAGAACATATAAGATATAGTAAAACGAACTCCATTATTTTTACAATAGATGGCTTCAGTATCTGGCGTTGTATAATTGCAATCGGTTTACGATAATACTTCATAAATTTTTCCTAACTTTAGAAAAATAAGATAAAACACATCAATTAAACTCTGTACCGCATTGCTACTTTGTCGTGTCCTTAAAAAAAAACATTCTATAAACAATACTTTTCAATACAATTGCAGAATGAAATAACGCACGCTGGGTATACGCTAATTTTTTAATTAAAAATAATAAAAATAAATAAAAATAATAAATATGAGCAAAATTTGTAAGTTGAAAAGTCGGAAATTAAAGTCAAAAAGTCAACGTTGCACACCTCTTATGAAAATTAATAAAGTACTCTAATATCCACACTTTCGTCTTGAAATATAAAACAATTTTGACAACAAATCTGTCACGCCAAATCAACGCAACCCTGACCCGAACGGCGAAGAGAAAGCAAAAGGGAAGACGTCAGCAGATTCCCACCGACGCGACGGCCGCGATGGACGGCAGCGCGCGGCGCGAAGAGGTCGTCCTTTTGTTGAACTCTTGCAAAATAAATGTCAAAATATAATAAATAAATAACAGTAAACATATAATAACTAAAATACGAGTTTATTTGTGACAAATGTAGCATATTTCATATTTATTGTTTCGAATTAGAAACCAATACAAAAACGTACGCACACATTTTCTCGAGGACATCTCATAGAAATCGCTCTAAGAAAGCGTGCGGCAAAAAGCGGCACTCAATCTTTTCAGCCCAGTAATCAAAGAGAACTAAGTAAGTAGTAAGTAATTTTTTGCTAGTGAGAAGTCTAGCAAGTATGGCCTTTTTTTAAGTCCACCTAAAGTTAAAAAAATGTGCTAAAAACAGTGCATGTCAAAATCCAACAACAACAACAAATTATTATTTTTTTTTTATATTTAGTTTTTTATTATAAACACAACCTTCTAAGAAACTGCACCAGTTTGTTGTTGTTCTAATTTATTTGTTCTTTTTCAAATTTAAAACTTGAACTTTATCTCAAAATCAATGCCAATGAAATAGAAAATTTGCATAATTTTGACATGGTTCACAATCAAAATTATTTTTCTCAATTTTGTTGAGGTTTTCGGTTTTCTTGGGTCCAAGCATTTACCTATTCAAAAAGTATAACCCTCAACTCGAACACAAAAAATCGATTTTAGCAACCTGCATCGGCTGAGCGACTCACTGTGCGTCGTGACGCTCCTTGGCACATTTAATATCTGTAGTATACATAAAGGCGCTCGACTACAAGCAGCCATAGATGATTCATGAAAGCCATACAGGACATTAACGATGGGCTATAAATTTCCACTTAATGCTGACAACGACCATAATTGCACGACCAACAAAAATTTCTTGACACATTTCACATAAATCGTAGTTTCAAATAAATGAGTGTATTTATAGAATATAAAAAAAAGCATTGACCTACCATGCTGCACTTTGCGTCGCTGTGGTCTCAAAGCCGCCAATTCGCACTGCGCACTGCTCGCAGATGCGGAAAGTGCCGCTGAAAGGCTTTGCGGCGATGCCACTTCCACCTTGAGCCTTTAACACCAAATTCAGCCAGTCAACAGTCAACACGTGTTTGTATTTGGTTTGTTGTCGCATGCACGCTTATCGCTGTTTTTTTGTTTTTCTTCTGGGTGTTTTTGTTTGCGGCCGTCTAAAGCTCTTTCAGCAAACGCCGACACGCTCGCGTACAGTAATTAAAATTGAATTTTTCATTGTTGGCGCCGCAGCACAGCGCGCACCTGACACGCGTAAGTGGCGTTGTTGTTGTGTGGGCGAGCATGTGCGGCGTTGTATGCAAGTGTGGCACCTGCACTCGGCATGTAAGCTGGAAATGCTTCAGTACCACGCAACGACGAGTGTAACGGTCGGGTTAACAGTTTGTTGATATTGGATTTTTTAATATATTTTTTAATATATTTTTGTTTTTTTTTGTGGCTGTTGATTATTAATGCATTGCGGTGGCGCGGATTTCACCTGAAGCGCGTTTCGCCAGAAATCTTTAAGCACAGCGTATTATTTTTATACATACATGTTGTATGTTGTGTGGAGCAATGAATTATTTATGAACCAGCGCGGCTGCATTTAATGTTTTCATAAGCAAATTACTGCAAAGACTGTACACGTTGTTGAAACTCGAAACTTGGCACTTTTTCACACGCACATTGCGATTAAAAATTTGAAATTATTAATTAGGAAATATTTGCAGAATAATATTTGTATTTAAAGCAGTTCAACTTAATTTAATCTTTGTAACATGCTTCAAGTTTCATCTAAGATGGCTCACTGGTAATGATGTACGCTTCGTATCGTTTTTTTGTTTGTTTAAAATGAACAATAATTGTATTATTTGTGTTGTTGTTATCACTGCGATTAGGTTCGAGGTGAACAGATCAACACGCATAGCATCATAATTAATTAATTCACCATTGTAAATTAGCGTTTATGACTTAATCAAACAACACAGCAACGTCTAAATGATTCAGTTCGCTGGCCACACGCTGCCGTGCGTGCATCAACTCGGCCACACGGGCACACTGGCTGCGCTTTGGCATGAACTATGGCGGCCCAACACAGCGTATGAGTGACCTCGAAACGTGTGCGCAAACACTGCAATTTTACGCTGCTCAAATTTCACCAAAACCGCAACTATAGCATCGAAATTATTATTTATACTCTGCCCTCACACACACACACACACACGCAAAATATTTCGTTGCACATTTATCTTCGCTGCAACATTATCGCTGGCGTACAGCATATTGCAAATTGTCGGCTTAATATGCGACCACCAGCAGTTCGACTTGGTGTATTTCTGCATTTCGTCGTAATTTCATTAACAATGCTTGTCGCGATAGTGTTTTATGGAAAGCTCACGCGAGCCTCAGTTCGTGTTCGTTTCTGCAAGTCGTTAATAAAGTTGTTATTTAATTATCATTAACGAAGTAAATTAATTTCACTTCAGCGCGACTAATTTAGCTGATGGCAAATGCGCGAACGCCTGCGGCTTACTGCGGAGTACTGCGAGCGATGCTGTTAGCTGTCGATTACTTAATGTTGACTTATTATATATGTATTTTTCGATCGAGTTCTGTTGGCTTAGTCGGCCCGAATGTTGCGCTGTTTATTGGCTAATTGACTGTTGGTCAACAATTGTGTCACGTAAGTAAATGTTGGCATTGTGCAATAATAAAACTAAACACCAATGACAAGTGGAATTCTAGTTTTGATGACGAAATCGATTTATGGCACATGTTGAAGAAGATTTTACGCAATAGGCGTGCCACGCAGTTGCATTGTTTCATGTATATAGTCGTACAGCAAATTAAATCAAGTAGTAATTTTCCACTTGTGCCAGCAAAATGGAATTTTCAATCGCTTTAGGTCAATGAACTCATTAAATTTGTTCCAATAGTGCCAACAAAATTTAGTTATTCGATTCAAATAAATGAATTGATTAAAATGTTTTTCAGTAGTGCCACCCAAATGGAATTTTTAAACGACTTAAGTAAATGAATTCACTAAACATTTTCCAATATTTCGTATTTAATTTAATTTAATCGTATTTAATTTAATTTTGTAATTGATAGTTTTAAATTTATTATTTAATTTAATTTTGTAATTAATAGTTTTAAGTTTAACTGGAGAAATGTAATTCTGATTGAAGTGCAATTAGTTCTTACTGCACTTAGTTTTATTAATATTCTAAATAAATAAAAAAAAAATTTGTAAATAATGCAAAAACAAAGAATTTCCAAACGATTCAAGTTAATCGATTAAATTTAATGAATTCAATACTAATTTTCCAATAGTGCCACCCAAATGGAATTTTTAAACGACTTAAGTAAATGAATTCACTAAACATTTTCCAATATTTCGTATTTAATTTAATTTAATCGTATTTAATTTAATTTTGTAATTGATAGTTTGAAGTTTCATTGGAGAAATTTAATTCTGATTGAAGTGCAATTAGTTCTTACTGCACTTAGTTTTATTAATATTCTAAATAAATAAAAAAAAAATTTAAAAAATAATGCAAAAACAAAGAATTTCCAAACGATTCAAGTTAATCGATTAAATTTAATGAATTCAATACTAATTTTCCAATAGTGTCACCCAAATGGAATTTGTAAACGACTTAAGTAAATGAATTCACTAAACATTTTTCAATATTTCGTATTTAATTTAATTTAATCGTATTTAATTTAATTTTGTAATTGATAGTTTGAAGTTTAATTGGAGAAATTTTATTCTGATTGAAGTGCAATTAGTTCTTACTGCACTTAATTTTATTAATATTCTAAATAAATAAAAAAAAATTAAAAAAAAATAATGCAAAAACAAAGAATTTCCAAACGATTCAAGTTAATCGATTAAATTCATTGAATTCAATACTATTTTTCCAATAATGCCAACAAAATGGCATTTTCAAACGATTTAAGTAAATGCATTCATTAACTATTTTCCAATAATTCCAACAAAGAATTTCAATATTAAACAATTCAAATAAATGAATTCATTACAATTTTTCCAATACTGTCAACAAAATTGAGACTTGAATCGATTAAAGTAAATAAGTTCATGTACTATTTTCCAATAGTGCCACCAAAGTTAAGTTTTTAAACAATCCAAGTAAAAGAATTTGTTACATGTTTTCCAATAGTGCCAACAAACTTAAGTTTTTAACGGTTCAAGGAAGTGAATTCATTAAAAATTGTCCAGTAGTAACAAGAAAATGGAGTTTGTAATCGATTCAAGTAAATAAATAAAATAAATAAATTAATAAAACAGTCCCAGCAAAATGTAATTTTTAATCAATAAAAGCAAAAAAATTTATAAATAAAAGCCCAACAATATTCGATTAAAGATAATGAAATCATTAAAAATTTTCCAACCAGATAGAATTTTTAAATAATTCAAGTAAATAAACTTATTAAACAGTGCCGACAAAATGGAATTTTTAATCAATAAAAGTAAATAAATTTATTCAAAAATACCCAACAATTTTCGATTGAAGATAATGAACCAAATGGAATTTTTAATCGATTCAAGTAAATAAACCCATTAAAAATTTTCCAACAGTGCCAACAAAATGAAATTTTTAATCGATTAAAGTAACTGAAATCGTTACAAATATTCCTCTAATTTCACCAAAATGGATTTTTTTCATTAAAACAAATTAATTAATTAACAATATTTCAATAGTGCCAAAAAAAGGGTTTTTCAAAGCATTAAAATCATAAAGCAGTAACATCTGTTTACGAAAATTGCTGACGGCAATGGCGCTCACATTTCAGTTATCAGACTCGATAAAAACAAAAACATAGCAAATATTTTGTCAAAAAGTTTCTCAATGGCAGTAACGCAACAATCACAAAAAGTTCTCTGATTTATTGAATCACTCAATCAGTTTTGGCAGCTGCAGGTGGACACTATAAAAATTATAATTATAAAAATTAAAAAGTATATAATTTATTAATAATTAATTTATTAATAATTAATTATATAATTAAAAATATCTCTAGTCTAGTCTAGTTTGAAATTTTTTCTTTTAAACTGCACCAAGTTCAAACTTTTATGTATTATTCAGGGTTAATGTTTCATTATGACATACATGTATGACAAATAATTTTACAAATTATTCTTTTTTTATCATACCAAGAAAAGTCTCTTCACTTGTTCACTTGTTTAATTTTACTACGTTAAAAATCACAAATCACAAATAATTTTTCTCCCAAAAAACTGACTAGCTATAGCTGTCAAGTAGTTAGGCACCCATGTTTCTCATACATTCTGTATTCTGATGTCAAAAAACTACGTCAGCTTCTTACTCGTAATCACATTAATGCGTTCAGCATTATTATCCAAGCCAATTGTACTTAATTTTAATTATAATTGTCCAATTTACGCCCACAAGCAGCAGCTGGCAACAAATTCATTGCTTTTAAAAAAAAAAGGTTTCCCTATTACTTCCCCTATCATTACTTTAGTTTCGAGTCTTCAAACCTACGCGTGCACTAAATGCACCCAACACATTGCCAAAAGCAGCATTCATACCAATGCGTGTACAAAACAAGCCTTTTTAACTGCCAACGCAATTTTACAGAGCAGACTCAACCAAGGAGCAGCGGCACCCGCTGTGCGTCTGCACTTTTATGGGTCTCAATAAAATGCCCATAAAAACGGTAGGATTGCTATCAAACAAAAATACAAAATTCTTTTATGCCTTTATACGCATTTCGCCCCAGTGCGGCTATCAGTCAAAATGGTGCGCTGACGCTTGCCAAGACGTTGCTGCAGCGCAGCATGGCGTATGAGCAACATCGAGTGGCAGTAAATGTGATGGGCCGTTGGAGGGCACCCTTCGCGGGAAGTGGGAGTGCTCACATACGCAGCCAATTGCCAGAGTAATGACAATCAACACAACATTTTTAAGTGTACACTTTATCAGGCCAACGTATTTATATACAAATATATATAATCAAAAAAAATTCCACAAATTTTATGTTTCAAAATTTTTTTCACTGTTCGTTGTATGACACAGAATTGAATTCATGCGCATTGCGGTCCCATTGAGTGGGGCCCCACACAACGGCAGCCGACCAGCCAACACTAGCGCCGCATCCATCATGTCGCTCGCAGCTAATTAAACTGCCAGACGTGCCGCTGTGTGTGTGTGTTTGCAACAATAATGGACGTTCTGCCAAGCTGTCGACAAATTGCATGGAGTACATTTTTTCCGTCACTTCACACATTTCTGAAATGTGCAATGCTTTGAAGGTTTTTCGGCGGCGCGTTTGCGGGCCAACTTAAAACAATAAACAAACAATTTAATGGCCAATACGTGCGCGCCGTTCGATACGTTTTCGACTCATTCGCCTGCTCAGCCGCACGGCCGGCCAACTCGAATTCGGTGAAACACGTTGCATTTCACTTCGCAGCATATTAAGTTTTCCGGTATTTCTGTTCGCCTAACCGCAGGAAATCCGCACGCCACGCCACTCAGCACAATATGTTGCGCCGGCCAACAACAACAACAACAACAACAACGTTGACACACCACTACGCAAATATAAAATTTCTGGCCGTATGCAAAATTCTCAGCAAACCGCAGTGAAATCCAACAAAACCACAAACTAACTGCCGCCACATCCGACAATGGAACGCAGCATTGCAATTTGATGCGTTTTTCTGCGGTCGCATTGTTGATTGCTGCATTGCTGCAGCATTCGATACACGATGTGTGTGAGTGTGTGTGTGTGTGTGCGTTAGTGCGTGTTTGTTTATTTGATTGTTTGTTTGTATATTTTCCACACGAATAAATAGACAGCGCGCTCTACAGGACCATTTTTGACGCTGCACTTCAAGTGCAATAAAAGTTGCCACATTTTCGCCTCCATAGCAGGCAGGATGCGCGCTTGCAGTTTTTCAATTGCGTAACAAACACTGCAACGTTCACTTAAACACAAATTGGTTTTTTTTTCATTAAAAAAAAGTGCACTTTGCTGTTGGCTTTTGCAGTCGCAACATGTCGACGCTGCACTTTTACCTCCGTGCAGCTTTAAACGATGAACAGCAGCTGCGCCATGCAATGCTGCTGCCAATGTTGTCGTTGTAATGTGTACGCTCCAACTCGTTTGGCAGTTCGTACTGCAACATGTGAGTTGAGTTTGCACTTGTCGGAGTTGTTTGTCAGCCGTTGCATTGCCGACATATGTCAGTCGTTGTGGAAGCCACAAATGTTGGCCGCTTCTTGATTTTTCTGTTCGCGACTTTTTTATCACTGACACGCGCGCTTCACATCGCCAACGCGTACATTTGTCCACGCGCGCGCATGTGTGTGTGTGTGTGTGTGTTGATGTGTAACACTGACTTTTCTACTGTCGTCGGTTGGATCGCGCGTTCACACAGCAGGAAGCGGATACACTGCTGACTTGGCTCGGCTGACTTGTGTGCCGCTTTGTGCCGTCGTCACTACTGAAAGTCGCGCCGTGTGCTGCCGGCCGTTTTATGCGCCCAATGTGGGCCGCACTCGTGCGTTTGTCTGTCCATTCGTTTTGTTTATTCTGCAGGAAGCGCATCAGCTGTTCGGCGCATTGGAGCTTTCTTATCACTGCTCGGCAGCACGTGAGCTTTTCGTACAATTTTGCCGGCTACAGTGGTTGTGGCACACAAAAGCATTTTGGAAATTATTTACGTTTAACCGTAGACCTACGTTAAAAAAAACGACTAATCTTACGTTAGGGTCGTTTTCGACCCTCATATATGGAAGTTAGTGCAAAAATGAACGTTTATTGAAGAAAAACAAAACTTTCTGGTACGGTTTATTCAAAAACTTAAAATAAAATACAATGGAGATATTTATTTGTAATTTGTAAACACTTTCAAGGCATTTTGCACACATGGTTGCGCTTAGTTTTGCAGATATTTTTTAGGCATCCGCACCAGACAAGCTCTGTTTTATTTTGACATTGACAATTTGACATTTTATCACAATAAACTTTTTTATTTGAAATTAAATAAATAATAATTTACACTTTTACTTGCGTTTGCTATGAAATCACGATGAAATTATAATATGACACAAATTAAAAAAAATGCAAGCAAACTTAGTTTTTAAAATATGAAACGGTTTGATTTCGATAGATAACACCGTGCGACAGCATTTTTCACACCGGAAAAAATCCATATGGGCGTGAAACTAGAGACCAAACATAGCAATACTGCGTACTCAGTTTTTTATTTCTACATCCTTTGTCCTTTTAAAAGGGCTTCAAAATTTTTAAGGGGATACAAAAAAAAATATAAAAAATACTTAACCTCGTTAAAATATGGCGATATGTATATCAAATGAAAGAGGAAAGGCTCAAAAATTTAAATAAAATCAATTTTTTATCTATTTGTAAAAAAAGGATATGAAAAAGGTCCTTTGAAAATTTTAATCCTTTATATCCTCGATAATTTATAAAGAATTTTCTTGCAAAGTAAGTATGTTAAAACCCCGAATCTCCTTGATCACGTGTCAAAATTTCATTATTCTCGCTTCATTGATTTTGTATCTTTTTATTATTTAAAATACTGATACTCCAATAAATTAGAATTTCTGTACTTCATTAGAATTGCAGCTTCCGCCTTTTTTTTAATAACTTTCGAACCAGTAAAGTTAGAGACAAATTTTGTGTAATAGTCCAAGTAAGAAACTCATGAAAAAACAGCTAAAAAAAACAAATTAAAAAATATTAAAAGTACAAAAAAAATTTAGTCGAAAACGACCCCAACGTAAGTCTACGATTAAGAACTACTGGAACCTACTGGATTTTTTTCAGTATTTCAAAAGCAGAGATGTCTCAATCTGAATGCCATAAATTGCAATAAATGAGTCAATTTTTGTTCAAATGAATTTAAAATTGTTAAAGGATTTTTATAAAGACAACTGCACAATGACGTAGCCGAAACTCTAAGCAGAGACCACAACGAGGCAGTCAATAATCTGTTCGCAGGAGTGCTTCGCTAATAACTCGAAAGCGTCTACGGCAAATTTAACACTAGAAAGACCATCGCGGTCATTTTGATGGTTTGTCATTTTTAAATATCTGTATTTTTTTTAGTATATCTATCAACTTTTGCTTTGATGGCTTTTATTGTTTTATCGGGTTCTACGATTAGTTCTATAATTAGGCACAATTAGCCAAATCCGATGTGTACTTTTTGAGATATCAGCGGATATAATATGTAGTCTTTGTAGGTATGGAAAACTTGCGGCCTTTCCAAGTAGTATTAAGGTTCACATCTCCCAGACTGTAGTGTGCTCTGCATAGCTTCAGCACGATCAGATGAGCGTTTACGAGACATGAAATCATTGTATGCCACGTCGAGAAACTCGAGCTTTGCTTTAGTGATTTTTTTCAGATTTATTTTTGATAAGAAAGCAGTCTTTCTGCTCAAACCACGCAAACTTGGCTTCCGAATTCTTGTCGGCCCTATTGACCAGTCAATGATCGACTTGAGTGACTTGGCTCGGTTAATCCAAAATTTTAACTGGCTTATCTTTAATACGTGGGAATGTGCCTACAATAGGAAGTCCCAATAAACGTGCTCAAATTATTTTAAAAATAAAACGCATATTTACTGAGCGATTGCTCGTATTTTTATCGCATTGTATAGTCGACATGTGCGATTAAGTACGGAATTGGCCCTTGCAGCTCTGATCACAGCGCGTTTTTCGATGATATTTTGGCAAAGATGTTTTGCTATCACACCAATGACACGTTAAATCTCGGCCCTTAGCTCAGAAATCGTTTGTGATTTATTCTCATAGATCAGAGATTAAAAAACCCAAACATAAAAATTGCATTGCGTTAAATGGAAAATTCCAAAAGATGATTCAATTTGAAAATCGTTGCTCAAATCGATTGTTTTCACAATATTTAATAACGCCTTCTTCTTTGTACAGCACTCAATTTTTAATAACAGTAACAATCGTAGAGCGACGGCTGGAAAATTTCAGAGCTGCCATTTGCACAAAAAAGAATGCCACAACAAATAATGCACTTTTCAATTGGGACACCCTTTACATATTTTGTCACATTAAAAACGTATTTTTGATTTTCAGTAAACTGTCACTTCAGTAAACTCGGACTTGAGTACTTGATTAATGAAAGATTTTTAGATTTTTTACTTCATTTTTTGTATTTAATTGCCAATTGAAGGCAACTAGATTTGCAACCAGATGCGAAGCTCTCAAAATGCTTATGTAATGAAAATTCTCAAATGGGCAGCGACTGGAAAGTAACCTTTCAGTTACCCTCAGTTAAAAATCAATCAAGTCAAAATCAGTAAAATCCATCAAACATTAAAATTGGTGGAATAGAAAATTGGTGGAATACAAGAAGAAAATTAAAGTGTGTATTTCTTTTTAACTATTTTGCAATTTGTGTAGCTGTTAAACACTTTGAAGCTTAAGCGATACTTAATTCAAGTCCGCCAAACCGGATTCCATTGACGCTTTAGCGGACATCCTCCATAACGGAACAGCGATAGGCAATAACACAAATACAGCAAAACGTCAGCTGAAGCGGAAAGGTGTGCAGCAACAAGTTATTTATAATAAAATTAAATAAACGAGACGAAATGAAATGAAATGAAATGAAATGAAAAGGAATCGTCAGTTTGGCATCACGTGCCGCACATAAAGTGGCGAGCAAACACTTTCCGTTTCCGCTTCCTGTTGTGCTGTGTGCGTTGCGCTTTCGGCCATGTTCAAGTGCACGAAAGCGGCGCACGCAACGGTCACAGTCACAGTGGGCAGTCGCGTGAGAACAAATGTCGTGCGTCTATGGCGCCCATGTCGCCGCTGGTGGCAGAGTAAATTTGGGCACAAAAAAAGGCGAAAATTATTATTCATGCATTAGCATCTAATGAAGCGAGCCATGGCGCGCTCCGCTTGCAGCTCAGCTGACGCGTTGGCTTGCAGCGGTTGGTGCAAATCAGCTAAACGCAACACGTACTCGAGTGTTGGCCTTTTCCTGTTTTCCGTGTTTTGCAATCAGAACGTTGCGGTGCCGCGGCAGGTGTGGTCGCGCATGTGCTGCAAACGCAAATTGCTGTGCCACTTTTGTGCGTGTGTGCGTGGCATTCGATCATTTGTAAGGACACGATGCGGTACATGTGCGCTGCTCTTTTAAACTTAATCTTAATCTTATCACCAGCAGCCGCATTGCTGCTGACGGCTGCATTAATTACACTGTAGCCGCGGCAAATGTTATTGTGGCTCGCAGTGTTGTTGCCCTGGCCATTACTCGTAAGTGCCGTTAGTCGCGCTGAGTGCAGCAAATTCAACTAATTTCTGTATTCAAATATTTGCCTTAACTTTGATTGCTAAGTGGTGTTGTGTTGTTATTGCGCATTGACACATAATAAAAATCCCCTCTGAATGATTTTGGCAGATGTTGCCTGTGTCGCCTACGGTTTGTTTTGTTCACATTTTTGCAATTTTGCTATTATTTATATTAGTTGTGCGCTTAGTTGTTGCCGTATCGAAACTGAGTTTGTTGTAAATTTGGGGATTTTGTATCGTGTACAATGGATATTGCGGCGACGCCAATTGATTCGCTGAAGTTGTCGACGCGTGACGCGTTGCGTGTCGTATTGCGATGTGTTATCTGCAATATGCCATAAACATGTTCAATTTTCACGTTGTAGCAGCTGTTGTCGCTATCGGCAGTGGTTATTGATGTACAATTGCTGGGAGTAGATTCACTCAAACCAAAAAAAAAAACATTTACAAATTGGTGCAATGCACAGTGATTCGACTTCATACAACCGCGCGACAAAATTAGAAGGAGTGGTCCGTTCTTTACAAAATTTGTTATACTAGTTAATCGTTGTCTGCTGAATTGAAATCTCCATATTGTTTTTCTTAAACTTTTGTAGTTTGGCAATGTCTGAGACTTAAATTTGCAAATTTCGTCATTTTTGGTGTGCTATAGCAACGAGTGTGTTGGCTAGATTTTTCAGATTTTACATTTAATCGGTAGCGTTAACATTGATAATTGCAAAGAGTAACAGAAATGGTCTTAGGAACCTATAGTTTTGCAATAAAACTGATAATAATAGACGGACGTTTTGCTTTTTTGCAGTTTTCTCAATTTTTCATGCTGATTGCATACTTTTAGGGATGAAAAAATAAATTTTGTCGAAAAATTGGTGTTTAGACCACTTTTCAAATAGAATAGAAGAATTATTTTCTGAGATCGGAAGATATCGGAGAATGTAATTACATTATCCGACAAAGAAAGAATGCTTCTTAAAATAAAAAAAAATCCAGGAACATACTTTCACATACTTTTTAGATATTTTCCTCTAAGTTTTGCCAATTTTCAGATTTTTAATTTAGAAAAATATTTTGATTAAAAAGTGATGTATAAGCCTCAGCTTTGCAAATTTTGAGAAAACATTAAAAGCGAAAATGGTCACATCATTTCTTATTCTATTTTGAAAGTTTAAGCAACTTCCTGGCAACCATGTATTTTTAAAATTTTGTTTACTCAATAGACTAAAAAACAGAAAATATGTGTTTACATATTATTGCGAAAAAAGTTTTAACTTTGAGCCGCCTTTGCGCACACACTAATTAATTTTTTGTACAGATTTTTTTGGGTTTTCTTAGTTGGAGTTTTGCCTTTCAAATGACATCAAAATTGTTAAATTTTGAGACTATGAATTTTTTGAATTTTGTCTATGGATCGAATCACTGTGCAATGAGGTGACCAGCACACTGACAAACTATTTTCTTTAGTACTGTGTGAAAAATGAATAAGCGAGCGAATCCCAGCGGAAGAGGCACCAAGATGAAAATTTGTATTGTGCGATGAGCGAGTAAGACTGTGAGTTTTCGATGTTAAGGGGTCATTCTCATGTGAAATTTTGTAAAAATCAATTTTTATTTTTTAACATATTTGGAATGTATCATCCTTGAAGAAGGTGCTGTCAAAATTGTATTAGAAAATTTCAAGTATTTCGGCTTCTACAGACATTTATATAACGAGCGGTCAAGGTTTCTAGCAAGGATTCAATCAGTTAGTCAAAACTTTAAACGTGTTTTTCTCGGAACGCCTTTTTTTGAAATGGCGGGGATGATTTTAAATGCGATTTTGTCACGTCATTCTACATACTGCTAGCTATCGCCCCTAGTAAATTCACTCTGATATGTTAAAAATTTCATATTTTTTTTCATTGATAAAATCTTCAAAAACAACCATTTTTTACTGCTCTAACTTCCAATGCCTGCCATTTTGTGAGATTCTTATGAAAAAATTCAAATTTACTACGGGCGAGAGGTACGTTCATACTGATTAAGAATTTCTTTGAAATTTATGTTTCAGATAATCCTGTGACTCAAAACAATCCCCGCCAGCTGACCATGACGCGGCAGAAGCCGTGTCTTTAATCGAAAAAAAGTGTTTGAAAAAATTAAAAAAAAATTTTTTTTTTTTTATTTTTGTACCATAACAATGAATAAATTAAAGTGGAATATCTTTTTTTGATAATTCCTCGTATTCACAAAGGAAATAATTTCTGAAAAATGTCCATTTTTCCTGTCCGCGCATGAGAATGACCCCTTAAACGAGTGAAACGCATAAACAAATTAATTATGGAACATTATAGCCTACTTTGTTGTTTTTGATGATTTTTAATTTTTAAATATTTGTATTTTCTTTAGTATTTCTATAAACTTTTTAATTCTATCAACTTTTGCTTTGATTACTTTTATTTTTTTTATCGGATTCTACAATCAATTCTAGAATTAGGGTTCTACAATTTCAATTAGCCAAATCCGATGTGTACTTTTCAAGATATCAGCGGATATAATATGTGGTCTTTGTAGGTATGGAAAAATGGCGGTCTTTCTAGTGTTAAGTAACACTTATTGAAGTATGAATACAAATTTTAAAAATCTATTATCTTTTTTAATCATAAATGTAAAATTAAGCTAAACCGTAAAGTCAAAATTTCTCAAACTGCCTTATGGGTGAACGGATTTCTCGTTAAGTAAGAAACCTGACCCAAAAAATTCAATAATCTTCAATCAATAATAAGCAGTTACTCGCGACTAGCAGAATGGTCATCACTGTTCTGGTGCCTATGATAGGTAGATGGTTTGCAGTTGCTGCCTCTGTATGAGACACTATTAGGCCTCTATATGGGCCCGTTGTGAGACCTCAAATTCCACCCGTTTGAAATGTGTATGAAACACTGTTTTTTTTTCAATTTGTGTTACAACACCACACATTTCAAACAAATGGGAGGAAGGGGGAGGGGACCTTTAACACCGAATCCTATGGTAGAATGTTGATATCTTTTTCCAAGTCAATATTTTAAGAAATAGTGCGCTTTTGAAAGAAATAAATCGATTTTTTTTTGGGCCAAAAATGAGCAGAATTTGTTTAAAATAAACATTTGAATGAACATTTTAGTTTGTGAGACAAATAGAGTGAAAGTGCAGAATGCGTTGATAAAAATTCATGAAGATTATGGAAATAAGTGCCGATAATTTGTTTAACTCTTCTAAGAATGATTAGATGATAATTCAGATTATAATTTTCAATGAGAATACAACAAAGCCATACCATACCATACCCACCAGCCATATCTGCATACTTCCCTATTGGTCTTACCAAGAGATGATAGGGCGTCCTCCTGGTTCTTCCAACTAAACTCTAAAGACTAAACTCTTAATTTATTGTTTCGAAATTTATTTAAAAAAAAAGCGGAAGGCAATTCTAATGAAGTACAAAAAATCTAATTTATTTGAGTATCAGTATTTTAAATAATAAAAAGATACAAAATCAGTGAAGCGAGGATAATGAAATTTTGACACGTGATCAAGGAGATTTTGGGTTTTAACATACTTACTTTTCAAGAAAATTCTACAGAAATTTTCAAGGATATAAAGGATTAAAATTTTCAAAGGACCTTTTTCATATCCTTTTTTTGCAAATAGATAAATTATTTATTTAAATTAAATTCTTGCGCCTTCCCTCTTTCATTTGATATACATATCGCCTTATTCTAAAAAGGTTAAGTATTTTTTATATTTTTTTATTTTTTATCCCCTTCAGAATTTTGAAGTTCTTTTAAAAGGACAAAGGATGTAGAAATGAAAAACTGAGTACGCAGTATTACTATGTTTGGTCTCATAGAAACTCGAGGTTGTATGCGACTAACTATTTGACCAAAAACAACATTCACACCATTTCGTAAGCTCCGTATTCACCCGCCATGGCCCCTGATGACTTTTTCCCACGACTCTTATGGCCACTTCGCGAAAAGCGTTTTGAGATAATTGTGGCAGTAAAGCAAAATTCGCAGAGGGAGCTGAAGGCAATACCAAATAGGCCTACGAAATGTGTTTTCATGGTTAGGGGAAACATTGGAATATGTGTATTGCTTGCAATGGAGTAAAGGAAATATAATAAAAATCGATAAATGATTGCACTGTTTTCGATTAGAATTTTTGGAGATTTTTTATAAGATGGTCCATGTATGTTGTAGTAAAATCGTTTCAAGCCTACTTGCCAAGGCTTACGGAAATCAGTGTAATTTGGTAACAAATGAATTATAAAAGCCGCAGAAACTTATTTTTATACAAACCTTTCTCTCTTTTTCTCTTTTCTTTTGAAGAGGAAATTTCTTTTATGGCAAATTGTTATTCATTATTTTAAAACAAATTTCCACCAAAGTTAAAAGCACTTTGAATAACCGCAGGAGACCTTAAATTCAATTTCGCTGCTGCAATCTAAAACCACATCAATCAATTTTACCATCAACACGACAACAAATTTGCAAGTCAATATGTAAAATATATGTATCAGTATTTTTTTCTAAGCTAATATTTTCGAACGTAATAATCGGTAAAAGCAATTCACACGCACATATCTGCATGTATACATATGTATGTGTATTGAGCAGTTATGTGACACACACATTACACAAATCAACACAAATAACAATCAAAGGGAACGCAAAAAAATATTTCAACAAAATCGTCAAACAATTTTATTTCACATCCTTAAATATTTATTTCCAGCGAACACACAGTCGCATGCTAATAAAAAAACGCTTAAAACGGCCAACAACAAATATGCAAGCGAATCTCTTTCAATAAGCGAAAAATCCAAAATCAAGTAAAATGAAAGAAACCCCATAAAATATTTTCGTTCGGCACTTTGCACGCATAAAAGAAGCCCAGGAACTTTGGTTTGCGCATTTTACGCGAGCATTTGCGGTCTGCCACACATTCCGCATCAGCCCGGATTTGGATATATTGCATGCGATAAAAATACAATAAACAAAGTGCCGCACAGTCACTTTGCCAGCTCAACGCCAACCAGTCAGCAAGTCGCAATATCTAAGCAAATATTTGCAAAATAATTTGTTGCGCCAAATGTGCGCGCGATATCATTAAAAAAAAACAACAACAGTCAGCGTACGACAAAAGGAAAAACAAAAGTCACAACAACAACAACAGAATGGCAACGATCACAATAACAAAATTAAGGCGGAAGCATGACAAGCTACAATATCTCTTTGCTTTATTGCAGAACGCCACCTGACACAGTTTGGCGCGCGGGGGCAGCGCAACATTTGGCCAACGCGCCGCCGCCTGCACGAATCAGGCATTTGTAATGCAGAGAAACACACGCACACAGCCTCGCGAAACAAACAATAAAAGTCGTATTTTTTTATATTGCAGCTAATGCGAATGTTCATCATTTTGCACAACGTAATAGAAATTCAGTTCAATTTTGGCATTAATAACTTACGAGTATATACAATAAATAACTTAGGCGCTAAGCTGCTGGCATTTTCTCTAACTAAGTGTTTTTAAAATTGTTTATCTAAAATTGTTTATCTATGAACGTAAATAATTAATAAACACTGCAAGTGTGCGTGAAGTGGGCTATTTGCGAGAGAACATGGGCTCAGCGTCGTTCGGCATCGGCAAAGGCGTCGGTGTAGACGCGATAAAAGCGCACATAAAAGCGCCGCAGGGTGCGATAGAAACGCCGCCACAGTGCCGCCTTCAGCTATTGTAGCCGCTTGCTAATGGTGTCCAAATAGCGGTGGCCGCTGTACGCCTTGCTGGTGCCCCAGTCTTTGCCGTAGCCATTGATGCCAACCTCATGAGCACCAGCGCCAGCGCCGCCGTAATAGGAGCCAGGAAAACTACTGCCAACGAATGAGGAATACTCTGCACGCGCGTGTCGTCATCGTCAGCGCCGCCAGTTGTTGGTGTCGGCAATGGAGAGAAGAAGGCACAAATTATGGCTCGGTTGGAGCATCGTTGGCGTTTGGTTCGCCGCCGACTGCTGTTACTCACCAACCGGATCCGAGTCGTAGACGTGCGAGTGCGACTGCACCAGGTGCGGGTGTATTTTGCACAGCGTCTTGAACTTCAGGTAGTGAATCAGCCAGCCGGTGCCGCCCACCAGCAGCACATTCAGCCCGAGCACGCCCAGCAGCAGCGTGACAACGGTCGCCTTCAGGTGCGCTATTTTGAAAAGAATGATCAGCGGCAGAATTATGAGCCACTTGCGCTTCTTGCGATCGTGTCGAGCGCGAGACTCTGCGAACGAAATTTATCGGCCATTGTTGCCTTTGAATGTGTGTGCTTGTAGAGAGAGAAATAGTTGCAGCTACTAACCCACTTCGGCATCCACCAGACGCACACCAGTGTCGGCAGCCATGCGCACTTGAATGCCATGATTCCGGCCGAACGTTTCCACGGCACGCTTGAGAAATTTTACAATGCTCGTCAGTTCGTTGTCATCTGAAAAACATAATACACAACTTTCATAATGTATAGTTTTAAGTTTATCGAAGGTTTTATTTGTAGAAGTAGGTTTCCTTCAAAACCGCTTCTGTGCATTCAAATTTAAATTCAAACTGTAATGTATACATGTATGTATGTATGTATGTATGTGTGTATGAATGAATGAATGAATGAATGAAAGAATGAATTAATGAATGTATGAATGAATGTATGGATATATGAATGAATGTATGAATGAATGAATGAATGTATGTATGTATGAATGAATGAATGAATGAAAGAATGAATTAATGAATGTATGAATGAATGTATGGATATATGAATGAATGAATGTATGAATGAATGAATGAATGTATGTATGTATGAATGAATGTATGCATGAATAAATGTATGAATGTATGAATGAATGTATGAATGTAGGAATAAATGTATGAATGTATGTATGAATGAATGTATAAATGAATGAATTAATGAATAAATGTATGAATGAAATAATGAATATATGAATGAATGAATGAATGTATGAATGAATGTATGAATGAATGAATGTATGAATGAATGAATGAATGAATAAATGTATGAATGAAATAATGAATGTATGAATGAATTTATGAATGAATGAATGTATGAATGAATGAATGAATGAATAAATGTATGAATGAAATAATGAATGTATGAATGAATTTATGAATGAATGTATGGATGAATGAATGAATGAATGAATAAATGTATGAATGAAATAATGAATGTATGAATGAATTTATGAATGAATGTATGGATGAATGAATGAATGTATGAATAAATGTATGAATGAAATAATAAATATATGAATGAATGAATATATGAATGTATGGATAAATGAATGAATGAATGTATCAATGAATATATGAATGTATGGATAAATGAATGAATGAATGAATAAATGTATGAATGAAATAATGAATGTATGAATGAATGTATGAATGAATGTTTGAATGAATGCATGGATGAATAAATGTATGAATGAATGAATGAATGAATATATGAATGGAAGAATGAATGAATGAAAGAATGAATGAATGAATCAAGAATGAAAATTTGAATCAAAGAATGAATGAATGAATGTCAAAGCAGAATTTAGTTTTGCCGCCATTTGCAAAAGTTATCGCATCGGCCGATAGACTGATGACTTTTGTGCCACCCTGTATTAGTAAAATAAAGATTATATTTTAGAGTGAAGATATCAACTTCATATCTTTGTAAATTGTGCAACAAGTTTCGTAATAGATTAGGTTAGGTAGGTAGGTGTTGGGTCCCTAGCGGTACCAGTTAGAGCTGCTTAGTTTTAGGTCAACGTAAAACTGATTAGTGAGAGGAATGTGGATGTACCTTGCGAAGTTCAGCTGCGACTTAATGTCATGCTTGTGGACTTACATATAACCCAAAGAAAAACAGGGCCTCTAAGTGAGTAAGGCGCAGTCTTGAGATAGTCGGACAGAAGCAAAGAATGCGCTTCAAGCACGGTTACCACTTGGCTAACATTTTTTTAACCAGAATTGTTAAGAAAAATAACCTAAATGTAACCAAGTTCAAACAGATAACAAAAAAATGTACTTAGAACTTCCCTTCTTACTTCGCCCAACAGCCCAAAAAGGCCTTTTCTATGTGGTTAAGATGTAAAAGCAGGTGTAAGCAACAAATAAAAAGGTCTGCGTACAACTTTTGAGCCGAATACCATACGAACCCATATTTTGTACCAGCAATTTTTGTGTTTGGGGGGTTTGAACCCCTAACACCCCTGCGTAACAGTTTGTATAGGTAAAGACGATTTTAACCTATTGGACCTATTGACTTTAAGCTTGGCGAAAGCATTTTAATTGAGAAATAATCAGATAAGTATTTTTCATTTTTTTCCAAATTCAATCAATACAAACGAGATTAATTGGACCCACTGACTTAGCAATCTTTTCTAAACCACTTTTCATTGCAAATATTTCCTCTATAACCTACAACAAAACAACAAAAAAGCCAATGGAAAATGTGCAACCACATAGGTGGACGAAATGGCCATAAATTTAATCAGAACACACGCTTAGTAATGGTTCAATTATTCACCAGCAATATGAAAAATCGTAGGTGCTTTCAATTGCCTGTAAGCCAGTTATTCAAACAGATCGAACGCATTCGCATTGATGCAACTTCTAACCACTTTCACCAGTTAAATTGTTGTATTAATATGAATTGCTGCAGCTGTGTTATGTTAAAACTCTCTCTGCATGCACAGCAGGACAGCTGGAACAGTGCAGTGTTGCACGTCAATTGCAATTATTTACTTATGCAAGCAATCTGCCATCGTAAACGATGAGCATTGGTTTATTTTACATTTTTTTTTAATTTAGCTCAAATAATGTAAAAATATTTTAAACATAAATTTCAGCTTATTTCAATTCCTTGGTGTCATACAAGTTTTATGTATGAAAAGTGTAAACAAATTGATTTTTATGTAACTTTTACAAAATCGTTCGATATTTTCTGCACGCACTGAAGCCTGACCCCTCTTCAGTCAGGCTTAAACAACTTTCATTTTCTGTACTCTGTCAGGAATTCTGGATTATTTGGAGAATAAAACGGGACAATTTTTGCTAATGATTTGATTGTATTATCGTCAGTAAATGAGTTATTTGGCTTAATCATTGATTCACTTATTTCATTACATGATGGACTTTGAAAGTTATCATATTTGCCTCCAAGAAACATTTATTAGCACTACAATTTGTGCAATTTTCGATGCCCTTCAGCCGTTGCTAATGGCAAATTTACACCAAGTTTCAAGTTTCGTTTTAGCACGTTGCACCGTGATTCGACTCCATACAATCGCAGGACAAAATTAGGAGTGGTCTGTTCCTCATAAAATTAATCTAGTTAAGTTAATCATGGTCTAGTGAAGTGAAATCTCCATTTTGATTTTCTTTTTGGAAAGCTATACCAATAAGTGCGGTGGCTAGACTTTTCAGATTTTACATTTAATCACTTACGTCAAGATTGATAATTGAGTGATTGACAAATTGACAAAAAATGACTGAAATTGTATGAGGACCCTTTAGTTTTGCAATAAAAATAATAATAATAATAGATGTATGTTCTGCATTTGTACAGTTTTTTTTTAATTTTTCATGCTGATTGCAAACTTTTAGGGATGAGTAAAATAAATTTCGTCGAAAAATAGGTGTTTAGACCACTTTTCAAATTGAATTATTTTCTGAGATTAGAAGATATCGGAGAATCTAATTACATTATCCGACAAAGAAAGAATACTTCTTAAAATAAACAAAAATCCAGGATCATACTTTTTAGATATTTTCCTCTAAGTTTTGCTAATTTTCAGATTTTTAAGGGAAGGCTCCCCTGGATTTGGGCAAAAAATAAGGCAAAGTTTGTAATTTTTTTGTGGGATAATGAAAAGGTGTACAAACTTCCGGTTTTGACTATTAAATTCGTCTATTATTTAGGAGTTTAAAAAGTTAAAAAACTTGATAAACTTGACTTTCTAAAAACTTCAAACGCGTGTATCTCGAAACCATTTTTTCCAATCTAACTGAAATCCCTGGACTTGATCTAATGATCCGATTTTCTTCATCTAAAAACTGCTCGAATGTATTTGATTTTCTGTATGCCTTGAACCAACAATTTGCATAAATAGTTATTTATTTTAAATTTAACTTTTTACTTCAAATATTCATTGTGCAAGAATTTTTCGTTTAAATTTTTTGAGTCTAGTTCAATGCATAGACAATTTTGTTGTCTTTAAGTAATGACAATGCTTTTTGATTTCAGTCCACTACAAGAGGCTGCAGGATTACAGTTCTCGAGCGATGTTTGGCGCGCAGAGGCCTACGGAAATCGCCATTTTGTAGCCGCCATTTTGAATTTCATCAAGTTTTTTAACTTTTTAAACTCCTAAATAATAGACGAATTTAATAGTCAAAACCGGAAGTTTGTACGCCTTTTCATTATCCCACAAAAAAATTACAAACTTTGCCTTATTTTTGCCCAAATCCAGGGGAGCCTTCCCTTAATGTAGAAAAATATTTTAAATTAAAAGTGAAGTAAAAGCCTTGGCTTGGCAAATTGTGAGAAAGCATTAAAAGCGAAAATGGCCACATCATTTCTTAATTTATATTAAAAGTTTTAGCAACTTCTTGGTAACCATGTATTTTTAGAATTTTTTACTCAATAGACTAAAAAACAAAAAATGTGTGTTTAAATTTTTTTGTGAAAAAAGGTTCAACTTTGAGCCGCTTTTGCACGCACACTAATTAATTTTTAGCACAAATTTTATGGGGTTTCCTTAGTTGGAGTTTTGCCTTTCAAATGACATCAAAATCCTTAAAATCTGAAACAATTTTTGAATTTTGTCGATTCACTGTGCGTTGTGACGTATTTTTAAAACAAAATTTTCTACTTCGAGAGCTGTTCGAGTCCTAAAAAGGTCGACTCTCCTAAGCAAGTTAGACGAATTCTTGAGCAGGCGGCCAAATAGTTGTTCCAGCCAGAGTCTCATGTAAAACTTTCCAACTTGAAACTTTTTTCCCCTTTTCGTTTACTTTTTCACTTTTCATAGATTTCTATAAAATCTCAAATCACACTTTCTTGCTTTAGAGTTTAGACAAACAAACAAAAACCACCATCGGCACCTTTCAGTCCTCGGGCATCGTTGAACACAGCCACCTCGGCCGGCTCGCCCAGCTGCACGAGACGAATGCGCCGCTTGTCCGCCACCAGTTCGCGACTGTACTCGTTGGGAAAATAGCCCAGTCCGTTGGTGGCCAGCAGCCAGACAATCTTCGAGGCTTTGTACTTGATGCAGGAGACGAGGTTGCGCCGCTCGAAGCAGCGTTTCTGGTTGCGCGCCACATATTCGTCGCTGTGCGCGAGCAACTTGCGTGAACCACGCCCCTGTTGCGCCTCACTGGCCACGAAGGCTGTACTGTTGTGGCCCCCCATTCCGATGCCCGTTGCATTGACACTTGTACGGGCGAGCGAGTCTCCGTTGTCAATGCGATTTGCGTCGGTATCGAGTGCAATAATTTCGAGTGTGGGCAGCGAAATGGCGAGTAGAACAACAATCAAGGCACGCATTGTGGCAACAGCTCTGCCAATGTTATAAGCACACACGCGCAATTGACGGACACCGAACACGTCAAGTGAATTTCGCTTTCAGTTGGCAGCGCGCGTCTTTAATTTTCGTTGACCGAGAACGTCAGTGGTGAGCGCGCACTTGAACTTGGCCTGTTGGCGATCGGGAATGCGACAAACAAATGCCAAGTCATGATTTCTGCCAATTGCTTTTATCACAAAACCGCCAAGCAACACACACACACGCACACACATGCGCTCATTGGCACCGGAACTGGTATCCCGAGCAGTCGCTGATTGTTATTGACAACAATTGCGCGTTGCATTTTGTGCGCGTCGCAAAACTGGGTCAGTAATGTCAGCGAATAGGTGGCGCGGACTCTGTGCGGCTAAGACAATCAGCAAATCGAAGTATAACACGCCGCAACGGCAGTTAAACGATCATGAAACGCAACAATCGCAGCCACAGTCACAGCCACAGCCACAGCCACAGCTGAGTATATTAGAGCACCAGCATTGATCGCTGATCGTGCAGCAGCAGCAGAAAGCACAGCGCTGGCTTGCCGACCAACTGGCAGCCGACGCAGCGGCGCATTGGCGCACGCCGACGGCTGCAAGGAAATGAAAGTAAAATTAATAAACATGAAAGCGCCAAGTCACACCGCTGGCCACACGGTTGGCTGCAGCACACAGTTGCCAGTTGGCTGCAATTCGCAGCGTTTGCGGTTGCAGCAACGCCTCTCGGCTGCCACCGACTGCCGCACTGTTTCTTGAGATTCTCGCATTAACCGCAACGATTCGCTGATCGATTTGCAATCTGGCGCCGGCATCTACGTTGCCGCCAATGCCACTGCGGCAGACGCCACAATTTGCGCGGCCCGCATATGCCGCATAACAATGCGCTAATAACGTTAATTACCATAACTGCAAACAACTACACACATACACTTCGGTGTGTGTGTGTGTGTGTGCGCGCAAACAAACATCAATTTGTGGATTTGTAATTTACGGCGATATTTAATGTCGCTGTTTGTGCAAATTGAAGAAAAAATTCCGCGCAGCGCAAACGATCATTTCCCAGCGATTTTGTATGCGAAAGTTTTTTGACAAAGTGAAAATATCAATCAGACAACTTATGCGGCGGTCGCTGTGCGGTGAACTATTAAACTAATAGCGGCATCCTTCGACTTTGCCGCAATTTGAGCTCAACGAAAATAACACAAATGAGGTGGAGTTGCCAGTAAAATGTGCTTTGATAAATCATCAAATGGCATTTAACATTGGTCGTCGTTCATTTGGTGGAAAGATTATTGTGTGCTAATCAATTCAATGTCACTGCAGGCCGGTCTACAAATACATAGCTTTGGTGGCGAACCTCAAAGACGTACTGGGAAAAGTATTTCTGCCTTTGAACTTGAAAAGGCAAAATGTCTTACAACATCAAAAAAAATATTTACGTCAATAAAAGGTCGTAACCTTGAATATTTTAATTCAATTTTGAATTATGCAGCTGAACGGTTGGCTGTCGGAAAAAAATAAAACATGAAAAAACCAGCCTGACATTTTAGAGTGCGGCGAGTATTTACAGTGCGTTACTAAATATTATTTTTTATTAAGATTAACACTCATTGGATGCGAGCGAGGAAAGGTATAGAAAATGTATAGATTTACAAATGAAATGAATGAAAAGGATACTTTTACAAAAGAAATATAATTGCTATGGAAACTGACTAATTACGAAGATATACATTTTTGTAATAGTAGAAACATGTTTTAATGCCTCAAATAATATATTAAATTACACTCTTGGTAAATAGATAGCAAGGCGAATTCAAACTTTTCGCCTTTCGCCTTGATAGATAGGTAGATGCTGTTGGGGTTAAAATGCACTAAGAGCAGTATTGATTTATTGTGCCCCCTTCAACTGACAGTTAGAGAACATTTTTTTTTTTTTTTATAACACGAACAAACGCGCAGGGCGATGACCCCTATTAATGCGAAGCATTGCGTTGGTTCAGGAAGGATATATAGGTTAGGAGATAGGGTTATGAGTGAAGTGGTTGTGGACTCTTGCCTTGAACCCATCGAGATCATAAGTGCTGGGGAAAATAACCGCAGGGAGACCATTCCACAACCGCGCTGTACGGGCCAGAAACGAACCTTCTCTGTAGTGCGTAGTGCGCTGGAACATCGTTTCGACGTGGAATGCATGGGCGCCAGTGTTCAAACGGGTTGCCCGGGGAAATACCCGGAGTGATGGCATCAAGCTGCTCATCTCCACTGAGCAATTACCGAACAAGTATTGGTAAAATAAAACCACACATGCCACGTTTCGACGATGCTCCAAGGAGTCGATAGAGCTGGATGCCCTACTGTCCCCTATAAGTTTAATCGCACGCTTTTGCACCCGATCCAGGAGCTGCAAATGGATTTTTGAAGCCCCTGCCCATAGGTGCGATTTAAACTCCATTTAAGGTCGGATATAGGTGGTATAAATAATGCGGAGATCGGCTTTAAGAATCCGAGGCACTTGGCTGCTTCTTTCGACACGCCAAAAATATGATCGTTCCAACGAAGATCGTTCTTAATGGACATGCCCAGAACATCAAGAGCTGCCGATTCCGCAATACTCACACCATCCATAACCAGGGATGTGTTGGGATGTGGGGAGACTCGTTTGTGGGATAACAGGCAACATTGGGTCTTGCGAGGATTAAAATCGACCCTGTTCGCTTGAACCCACTTGGAGATTGTTTGTAGGTCGCTATTAAGTGTGTCATTCATACGGCGCCGTTCTCTCTCAATCTCCGCAGAGCTCGGACGCTTTGTGAAGGAGTAGGAATGACAAATGGTGCTGTCATCCGCAAACGAGTAGATGGGATTCTTCGTCGACGACAATAGGTCGTTGATGAAGATAAGGAAAAGGGTTGGAGAAAGGACCGAACCCTGCGGTACTCCCGCGCTAAGGGAATGTTTTTCCGAGGCTATGCCGTCTATTACAACACGAATAGAGCGATCATGGAGGAAGCTCGTTATCCAACGAGAGAAGATACTACCGACACCATAGGCAATCAATTTTGACAGGAGTGCTTTATGCCACACCCGGTCAAAAGCCTTGGAAATATCCAATGCAACAACATCCCATAAACACGCCGACACAATAAAATTTAGAAACTCACGGGGGTTCAGGTGCGCGATATACTCTGCTACAGGCCAACACTGGCCCAGTTAATGATTTCTGATTTCTGCGACATACTGCAGTGTAAAGTACTCGGGAGTCTCCTCCGCTGTTGTGCAGATTCCACTAACGCTTACCTGTTCTAGACCTACATATTGTATGCATGTGTTTCCAGTTAGAAGCCCAGTAATTCATCTTAGCTGGTCTTTCCGAAGTTTGAGGCATTTTTCATTCCATTTGAAGTTGTAGAAGATGAAGAAGAACTTTATTGGTTCGAGAGTTATTCAAAAAAAGGCCGAAGCTGCAATTGTAATGAAGTACAAAAATTCTAATTTACTTGAGTATCAGTATTTTAAATAATAAAAAGATACAAAATCAATGAAGCGAGAATAATGAATTTTTGACACGTGATCAAGGAGATTATGGGTTTTAACATACTTACTTTTCAAGAAAATTCTTTATAAATTTTCGAGGATCTAAAGGATTTAAGTTTTCAAACGACCTTTTTCATATCCTTTTTTTACAAATAGATAAAAAATTGATTTTATTTAAATTCTTGAGCCTTTCCTCTTTCATCTACTATATAAAAATAAGTCGGGTTTTCCTTCCTGACGCTATAACTCCAGAACGCACGAACCGATTTCCACGGTTTTGCATTCGTTGGAAAGGTCTCGGGCTGTGTGAGGTTTATAGCAAAGAAAATTCAGGAAAAGAACAAGGGGCGTGGCACATTTTTTATGACCCAACATTTCAGCAGAACTGTACGCACATCAATGAAACTTGGTACGAACATACCATTTAGTCATATCTTTCGGCAGAGGGAATGGAGCGGGTATTTAACAAGAGGGCGTGGCTCCGCCCATACAACTAAAATCTTTTATATGGAATAGCTTCGGAATTGTAAGTCGCACAGCATTGAAATTTGGTTTGACATCCTCCCATAGAAGTGTCATTCTACTGTTAAATTTTGACACATTTTTTGTGACCCAAATATTTCGCTGAACTATAAGTCGCACAGCAATGAAACTAAGTACGAACCTACCATTTATTTATATCTTTCGACAAAGGGAATGGTGCAGGTATTGAACAAGGGGGCGTGGCTCCCATACAAGCCAAATCATTAATATAGAATATCTTTGAAATTGTTAGTCGTACAACACTGAAATTTAGTACCCCGTCGTCCCATAGATTAGTTATTCTACTGGAAAGATTTGGTGGGCGTTGGACAAGAGGCGTGGCACATTTTTTGTGATCCAAATATTCCGCTGAACTATAGGTCGCACAGCAATGAAATTAAGTACGAACCTACCATTTATTCATATCTTTCGACAGAGGGAATGATGAGGGTATTGAACAAGGGGGCGTGGCACTGCCCATACAAACCAAATTTTTAATAGGGAATATCTTTGAAGTTGTAAGTCCTACAACACTGAAATTTAGTGTCCCGTCGTCCCATAGATGGGTCATTCTACTGGTAAGTTTTTATAAGCGTTGGACAAGGGGCGTGGCACATTTGTTGGGACCCAAATATTTCGCTGAACTATAAGTTGCTCAGCAATGACACTTAGTACGAACCTACCATTTTCTCTTTCGACAGAGGGCATTGTGCGGATATTGAATAAGGGGCCGTGGCCCTGCCAATATAACTTAAATATTGTTCAGGCGCTATCCATTTCTTTACTGAAACTTAGCAGCACCATTGCTTATTTACGGGCCTCGATTGCGTTAATCAGTAGCTCCCTCCTCTTCCTTTAGTTGGTTTTCTTCGTCAATTTGCCATTTGCCACATCGCCATTGATTCGCCATCTCGCGTATTTCATTATAAAAAAACAACAAATGTCGTGCGGGACGAAGTTCGCCGGGTCAGCTAGTTTGATATACATATCGCTATATTGTAAAAAGGTTAAGTATTTTTTATATTTTTTTTTATTTTGTATCCCCTTCAAAATTTTTAAAAGGACAAAGGATGTAGAAATAAAAAACTGAGTACGCAGTATTACTATGTTTGGTCTCTAGTTTCACGCCCATATGGATTTTTTCCGGTGTGAAACTTTTTTTTACTTTTTGTCGCACGGTGTATTGGAAAATAGTATTTATAAGTATTAAAAGCTTTTAAACAAAACCTATGTTTTATTATTCGGGTTGCTTGAAAAATGCCACGCCCCTCAATGCGTTCAATGCATATGATAATTTACTGTAGCTCTATGTTGCATCTCAATGCAGCGTGACATATCATTCCGAGGCAATTCGGTACTAGAAGTTTGAGTTGTATGGGTGGTACTCCATTCTTCCAGTCGAAGGCAGCCTCAAAGTAGAAAGTTCGTACCAAAATGTGCGTCAGTGATGTGTTACTTATAGTTCCAAAGTTATGCGGCAAATTGAGTCACAAAAGATTGTCACGCCCCTTATCGAACCTTCATGAAATTTCACCAACGGAACGACACCACATCCAATGCTGTCCGACTTGTAACTCCTTCGTTATTCAACATTAAAGGTTTGAGTTCTATGGGCGATGCCAGGCTCTCTTGTAAGTAAGTTTGTCATTCTTTAGATATGTTAATTATGAAAAATTAATTAATTCAAAATAACCACGTAATTTTTCTTCGGTATTTAATCCATTTCTATTAATTAGTTAAGTATTTACTAAGGAAAAGAAACGCATTAAGGATTTTAAATTCTTTCTTTTAATATATTCGACTTACTAATCCACAGTGAACATTTTGTGAATCATTTTCCAATGTCAAATTTATGTATTATTTATTTATTCTAAAGATGTAGGTTTGTGGGTAAGTGTTCCAAAGTTAACATATTCCGTTTTGTTCTGAAGAAAACAAATTCAAATTTTTTTTATTTTAATTACTTTTAGCTGCATGTTCACTTCCAATTTTTCATAAGCCTTTTGCGGAACAAAACTTCCACATTTATGTACATAAATACATAGGTACATACAGTACTTTTCGCTTAAAGCGAATTTCGAGGGACTGGGCAAAATGGTTCGTTTTAACCGAAAGTTCGCTTTAACCCTTTCCGGTCAATTTCCACATTTCTTGAGATAAAAATTGTTCCTTCAAAATACTGACTCTTATTGAACAATTTAGCAATAAAATACAAAAATATTTCAAAAAAATGATTTTAGTTGAGAATTACAGCTTCATCAAATTTGGTCGATATATCGTAAAATGGTCCGCAAAGGAGTAAAAATTCATGAATTTTTGGTTTCGGTTTTTTAAGTTTTATGAACAATTCATTGATTTTTTTGATAGAAAACATAAATTATAACAACAAAAAATCAAAACGTGATTTCATTTTGATCGAAAGTTATATAAATTATATATATAAACAATTGATTCACATTTATTCGGCCTTATATAACCATTGTTGTTGTTCCAAAGCCCTTTTCCTCTCAATAAAACACAGAATAAATTAAAATTCATACAGTTTTACAGACAGGAACTGAATATAGCCGATTCCTCTTACAGTAGTGGGAGTGGCAGGTACGCATGTCTAACCTTACACAACCCGTGTCTGCCCAGTAAAACACAAAATCGTCTAGTAATTCTTATTTTTAATCGAAAATTGCCGAATAGTCGAATTTTATTAGCCACGTGGTTTACAGATGGGCGTGGCAGGCATACAAAAGCAAAAAATCTGTTACCAAACCTGTAACTTAAAAAAAATGCAAACATAACTTGCAACCTTTGCTTTCCATTTGTACGATATATCGTACAAATTCAAATTTGTACGATATATCGTACATTTGATTTAAGTGCCATTGTACGATATATCGTACAATTTTTTTAAAGACTCGGGAAAAATGTTTAAACTCAAAAAATGTTAAATTTATTAACTTTTATAAATCAATTGATTTTTAAACTTGTAAATGTTTATGTTTTTTGTTACCGAAAAATATTACAAACCTAAAATTTTCCCTGCAGAAGCTTCGTCACTTGTTGCTTGCTCAACTTCTTGCAAAGAACGTTTTACAAAACAAACAAATACAGTGTAACCACCAACACTATGATTTCTTTTTCTAAACAGAATGATAAAGCACAGCCTACTTAACAAATATGAAAAAACCGTTTCATGAAATGTGCGCTCGCTGTCAAATGAAATTTCCTAGAAAAATGTTATTTTAATTGTACGATATATCGACCAAATTTCCGGAAAGGGTTAAAAGGGGTCCGTAATAAGCGAAAACATACAGCGCGTACTTTTGAAATTGGTTCGTTTTAGGCGGAAAATCGTTTTAAACGGGTTCGTTATAACCGAAAAGTACTGTAATTATTGGCATCCTTCTCTGTACGAATGTTTCCCATGGACCAACTACGAGCGCATACCGAAAAAGAAACATGTACAATTCGAGTAAGTATAAGTCGATCTGCTTACACACACACTCTCACACATATGCAGGTAAATATATTAAAATTACAAATCGCTGGCATTTCGCAATGAAAGTGGGCATAAACCCTGTCGGAAATCGGACTGGTCCAAGTCTAGTTTTTCAACTAGTCGCTTGACAGTCATATATGACCTCAGAATCGACTCGTTTTCTTGGAGCAAACTCACCCTTTTAACATGGCGGTGTCCTAGGCGACGGTCAATTGTCCCCGTCTGCATCCATTTCAACTAGTCCAAGGTTAGTCCGAAGCAACCAGTTTTCAAACCAGTTGCAAAGCGACTAGTTTGGAAAACTAGTTTATTCTGGATTAGTTTTCTAACCACTCGATTTTTATGGAGGAAATAAAACAGTGCATTTTTTAAATAACTATTTTATTTTAAAAATATTTTAAAATTTTTACATTTTTTAAGTAATTATTTTATTTTAAAAATATTTAAAAATAACAACAAAAAATCATCGCGAATAAAAAAAAATTTTGGTGCATTTAAAGATGAACCAAGATGAACTTCGACTTGTTGACACACTTCTGCCGGAACTATTTGGGGCCTGATGCAATACAACATCCTGACTTCGCCTGCAATAAATAAATAAATAAATGAATTAATAAATAATTACATAAATAAATAAATAAATATATTAATACACACCTTTCAGCTGCCGCTGCAGTTCGTTGCTTTACGCAACCACGCAAAATTCTAACTGAAATCATTCAAGATAAAACATGCAAATTGAGCAAACTTCGTGTCATGGAAACAGAAACTTCGAAAAATTCAAACATTTCTACGTTGTTGTTGTAGCAGAACAATCGCAAGATCAGCCTTAACAGTATTTTTTTTGCTTCTCTCACCTCTGTTTCGTTTTTCTCATTTTTATGTGCTCTTCTCGGTTATGAACGCGCACACAGAACGTGAACGATTAGACGCGAACTCACCGACTTCTGCATCCGCTGACAGTCACTTGGACAACTAGTTGCCCAATTGACTACAAAAAACCAGTTGAAAGACCAATGAATTTTGGGAACTGGTTGTCTCAGGTCCGACAGGGAAATGACAGCTTCAAGTGATCCATCGTTCAATTGCAGCATCGATTCACAGCGCAGAATTCAATGCAACAGCAGCCGTGCAGACTGGCAAACTACAACAATTAACTGCCACAAATAAAAGGAAAATGTGCAAGAAGCAAACAAGACACAAAATTGATCTACAAATTACCACAAAGACAAATCATAATGAACACGCACGTCCGGCGGCAGAGACGCGCAACACAATGCAATTTCGCACAACTGCGCTCGACGCGCGGAATGTGTCTGCATGCAGACATGCGACAGTGTCATCAACTCGGCGAAAATTTCTCTTCCATTTTGCATTTCGTTTCCAAATTTAATTGAGAAAATTCATAAATATAGATCGTTGGTCGGGACGTGGAAATTCAATGAATTTGTGCCAATCGATCGAACCGGAAACTAAAAGGTCAGTTATATCAAATTTTTCGATTTCAAAACAGCGTAACATTTGTATATATGTAATACATTTAATTAATTGTATCTTAATTAAAGCAAACATTTTACTGTGCCGTTGTTTTTTAATAAATGTAAGTATAAGACGTTCATTTGATTATAATATATTCACGTTCAATGCGCAGATACTGTTAAATATGGTCAAACATTGTACCGACAATCTTTATACACTTTAAGCTATAACTCCCACAATTAGTTTTAGAACTTGAATTGATTAATTCAACTGAAACTATTAACCTACTCTCTGAGGGGTTTCCATAGCACTGCCTAAAATATGTAAATATTACAACAATCATTCTGTGTCATTTTTTAACCGTATTTCATAGTATTACAAAAATATTTCAAATTCATAAATTACATCAAACGAACTGTGTGTCATTTTTTCGCTCTGGCAATGCTGTCGTGAATTACATTTTCGCGCACCGTTTTCTCGCGGTACAGTACGAACAGAAAATTCGGCACTGCCAAGCCAACCGACGCTCGCTCGCACACGTTCTTTGACACTTTGCTTTGGTCCCTCGTTGACAGCGCTCTCGGTGTGGGATCCGAAAACAATAGTGCAGAAAAATCTAGTCAAAGGCCAGAAGTTGTCATAAATTTCCATGAAAAGTTGTTGATTTTCATTTCAGCAGAAAAGGAAAACCTTGCAATTTTCCACTGTAACTAAACAGAAAGGTGTGCCCACTATGCAAAAGACTAGCAAAGTAGAGATCGCAGCGAGCGTTCTCAGTGCTGTCGAGTGAAACGAAATTTTTAGTAATTTGTAGCAGCTGGCAGAGAAATAGAAAATAACTCATCATGTGCATAATGTTTTCAACAGTTTTTATAAAAATGCATTTCATTATACAATTTTTATGTTTTCCAAAAATTTGGTGCAATCCAAGCAGCGCATTTATGCATGTCTCGATTCTGTGCATTGCAGGAAGCAACAGCGGAAAGGCAAAAAAATGTCGCAGGGTGGCCTTACCTCGCTGCAAGGTGGCTCCAACAAGGTGTTCATACAGCGCGACTACAGCGAAGGCACCTCCGTCAAGTTCCACACGCGACTGCCCAGCGAACTGGAGGGCTTGGTATGTGCGAACGCGGTATCTGCTAAGAACACGCAATGCTCAAGTGCGTAAAATTCTTTCAGGTGGAACGGCCCGTTTTCGAGTCGACCATCACCCGGCTGAACGAGCTCTTCGCGGAGGCGGAAAACGGCTCATGCAGCGCTTACTGCGAAGGCTGCATTGGCTGCATCACAGCCCACTTGATCTACATGTGCTCGGAGACGCACTACGAAAAGGTGAGCAATAGCGTCCTATCAGGGCGATAGCGTTATCGTTCGTTGCGACAAAATGTGTCATTGCCGCTCGCACTTGCATATTTGTGACTTGATTAATATTCAATATCGTTACCGTTGCGCTTGCAGACTCTACGCAAAATTTCCAAATTCATTGCTTCCCAAAATGAGCGCATTTACAATCCCAAAGGCTTGCAGATCGTCGACCCGACATATCGCGGCCTGCGGGTTATAGAGATATCGGTGCTAGATCGTCCGGGACGAACGTGACTTCCGCTTTCCCATTCCACAGAGGAGTTCTTCATGTGAAATCGGAGCGAAGTGGGAAAAGCGAATTGATTGCTGATGTGTCACCACCACACACACTCAACCACCCCCGATGGTTTGTTTTATTTTTTTTTATTGAATTGTTAATTTTTAGGCTCATAAACACGCTGAATTTGATTTTCATGCTAACGGTCTTACTGTAGTTATATGTAGCTCATTAAATTACTACTTAAAGTAAAGTAAACGAAATTACTGCATGCGGCAAACAACCAAATCATGCACACACACATCCAATGCGGTAGCTAAGAAATCATAAAGAAAACAACGTAGGAGGAAAACAAGCCGAAACATAAATTAAGCATAACTAAATACTAAGCATATATCCATTATGTATTAACCGTGCAGAGCATTTTTCGTTTTTATGCTAAATAACTGTGAACTTAACTTACATTTACATCCACATGTGACTAGACGTAAAATTTCACAAATGATGCGAAATTAAACAAAACAAAATGTTTTACGTCAGCAAAGTGAGCATTTTCTGCTATTTGGCGGCTTTTCTGCGGTCTGTAGAATAAGCACTCGCCACGAAAAACGTTTGGCGAAATCTTGCTTGTACTGCAGAGCGAGAAAGCTGCGGCAGTTGATAAAAAATTGGCACTCACATGACTAGAAATATTTAAAAATATGAAATTGCAGTAAAAAACTGCAGCCAGTCAAATGAAAATGTTGCACATATAACGAGCGAAATTGTTATTATTGTAAACAAAGAATAACTATACACACATACACATTTATTGTAAGATGTTTACTTAAAATACAGAGTAAGATTAAAGTTAAAAGCAAAATGCAGTGAATACATGAATAAAACTAATAATTCGTTGGAAATTAAGTAAAAAAATATACTTTCATTGTTAAAAAAACTTTGCCGATCTAAGTACGTAAGTGGGAAAACAAAAGACAATGCGTGGAGTTTAGTTGAAAAATTATGAATAAGCATTGAATATTTCTAAGATAAGCTACAACCAATCTGTTAAATTAAGCTAAAGGATTTAAAGGCCAGTGGGTTCAGTGAGTGATTTATTTCAAGGTGATTCTCAAAGGCACAAACATTTGACAGAAAATAATTTTTTTGGTAAACGACGCAACGTATTAGATCAACTCCGTCCACACTGGTAACAAACTTGATTTAGATATAATTGAATACCAACGTTCCATTTAAAAGAAACATCTTGTAATGTGAACTTGCGATAAAACACAGTGTTGAATTTACGTATTTCAAACAGATGGAACAGCGTACCATACAGACCACCGTAACCTATCCTAACCTAACCTACTTTTAATACATACATATTTATTCGAGTTTATATTGAGGTGTTTTTAGGAAAACGTGCCAATGCGTCATATTTTTGCACATTTAATAACAAATTTCTAAAACGAAGAGTTCATTCAACCGACAAGCTGTCAGCAATTTTCATTTGTGTGTCAGCTATTTTGTTTTCTGTTGTAGTCAGACACTTTCAAGCCATTTTTGGTGCCGTGATCTTAACACTAGAAAGACCATTGCGGTCATTTTGGTTTGGTTCTCATTTTTAAATATCTTTTTTTTCCTATATTTCTATCAACTTTTGCTTTGATGACTTTTATTTTTTTATCGGGCTCTCGCATTAGTTTTATAATTTGGATTCTACAATTAAATTTAGCCAAATCCAGATATATTGTGTAGTCTCTGTAGGTATGGAAAACTTGCGGTCTTTCTAGTGTTACGTTGTTCGTACCTGCAGAAAAGACCCAAACCTGTGTTACACTTTGACTAATCCCCCTTCAAATGAAACAATTCAGCACATCGTTTTTCTAATGTGATTTATTTGAATTTATTTGAAATTTTCGAATGCATTTCTTTTTTGTTTTATTAATTCTATGCTAAACAATGTCTCTACGTTCAACAAAAAACTTGCGTAAACATTTTGCACTTGGCGCCACATAAATAACAATTTCAATTCATACAGAAAACGCTGCCACCGAAATAAACGCAAAGTGTACAAACACAAAAAAGCAGTGTAAGTAACTGCACATCGAATCATTTGCTTGAATACGAAGCGGCGAAATGGGTGCAAATTACGAGCGAACATTTAAAATTGCTGATGAAACTTTATTAGCGTTTCACTCTTTTGTTCAGATCGTTCAAGGTTTTGCGCGCTTGCAGCACTTACGCTTAGAAATTGACATGCACATTCAAGGTGTGTTTGTAGATTGCATTATCGATAGTAGATATAATGGCTTTAGACTATTTCATAGCGTCTCTACTGGCAGACGGCTCGGAGCCGGTGCGTCCGCGCCTTCGAAGCTCCACTAAACATAACGAACTTGCGGCGCTACTCATACTGTAGTATTTGCCGTCGGTAGTACAATCGAATTCAAAGAGTTTATGCTTTTATAAATATCATCGTATTGCTATAGATTTCAGTTGCTACGTCGTCTAGAAAGTAAGGACCAGTTGCCCACAATTTTCGAACTCAACGTAAGCGCCGCCACTCAGCCGGCCACCAACGCTCGGCTGGCCGGCTGACCGAGGGCACTCACCGCTTTTGTCCACTTACAATTATTGAACTTAATGCTACTGTAATACGACTAGGATATGCACACGTGCAGCTGTGTGCCTCAACGTATGTACGTCTTAAGTGTTAACACGCACACAAAAATTTGACTAGCTCTTCACTTATTTCGCTCTATGCACACTGTTTTCGCTTTGATTTCGTCCCCTCGCTGTCGCTTATTCATTGTGCCAGCCGCTCTAAGCTCGGTCATGTTGCACATAGGCAACATCGCCGGCTGCCCACCGCGCATGCGATTTTCTTTCTAAACAACTACGAGCAAATAGCAAGTGCGAACATTTGCTAAAGGTTCATCGCGCTGTAAGACACAATTGAAAACCTGCTCGACCTTAAGTAGATCACATATTTTGACATTCACTTACGAAAACGTATAGTTTTATTGCAGCACACTCGCGCCCCGCAAGAACAAGCACAACAACGTCGACTGCCTACAGAAGACGGCCCCGGCGAGCGGGTGTTCCAATTCTAGTTACATAGTAGTTTTGTAGATAGTGATGTTTGTTTTTAGAAAAAGGCTTTTCACTACAATTGATTTGGATTTTGATTTTCAATTTTCAGTTTTTGGTTTACGTTTACGTTTTTAAGTTTTGAAATGTTCTTTGGTTGCACGCTGCGCCGAGCAGTGCGCTCGCGCTGCGTTTCGCCACAATTTTGATTATTTGAAATGGTGCTCCAATTAGACATCGGTCGTCCCTCCTCCGCTCTTCTCGGAGGAGGTCGCCATATTCTAATTGGAGGGTTTTCGTCACAACAGCGAGCACAGCTTGGAGCGCTTCTTGGACTTGTCCACGAGACCGGCGCCCGCCGACGACGTAGACGACGACGCCGAAATGTGGCCCACACCAGCCGCCACCGGCTGCGAGGGGCTGGTGGGGCTCTTGTCGTCCAGGTCCTCGCTGACGTGCGACTCGAACAGCTTCAGTGATGTTTTCGGCTTCACGCCGTCCATGCTGTTGTAGAGCGTCTTTGTCAGCTTGGAGCGCACCGCCTTGCCGAGCGCGCCCGTCTTCTTGATGCTGAGCCGCGATCCGCCGCGATGGTGTTCGGGCGTCGAAGTGTCGTCGCCGTGCTGCTGCTGGTGACAGTTGAGTGTGGTGACTGTGAATTCGATATCCTTGATCTCCTCATCGGCGCAGGCTGCAAGCACACAAATGTTTCGTTGGCAATTCAAGTTTCATGAAAGTCAAATGGCGGAAAAGCAAGTGTTGGTTGCTACGGCACCTGCAAACTCCTCCACCGGCTTGTCGATGGTGTCGTGATCGATCCAGGTCAGTCCCATTTCGACTTTCTCGGCCAAGTCCTGCCAGTGGCGGCGATTCTCCAGCGTGCCCTCGTACAGCGGTGTGATCCAAGGGAACGTGTCGCAGAGCACGCGATACAGCGGCAAGCAGATCACATCTATGAAGCCGACCTGCATCTTGGGCAATTCGTCCTTGCGCTCTCTGCAAGTAGAGGGAATTATATTATTTTAATTAAAAAAAAACACATTTGTATGTCTTTCTGACTGAGCAGTATTTCACTTTTCAACACAAGTACTTTACCTATCCATCATGGCCACCGGCTGCGTGTTCAGCTGCAGCTTCTCCAGATCGCCCTGATCGAAAAACTCGTCGGCCACCATTTTGGCAACACGATGCTGCACCTCCCACGGCTTCGCAATGGCGCTCACATCACAAGCGGTCATCATCATGCCACATAGCACTGCAATTACAGTTATGTGTACAACAATCTGCAGAGCCGCTCACATATCCTAACTTTGCTAGATGGGTTTGCGTGCACAACTTACACTCTTTTTTCTCCTCGCTTTGCCAGTCGAATTCGCCATTGTCGACGAGATCCAAAAATGCGTTGCGTTTCTTAAAATACATTGCCAGATCGGTGGAGAGAATTGCATTTTCAACGGTTTTCATAACCAAACGATAGTCGTCGGGTGATAAAGCCTACAAGCAGAAATATAACCTGTCTTATAGTTTTTTAAATAGAAATGAATTTGCCATTGAGAATTCTTCATCCTTAAGTTTTAGACTTCCCGCTCAATAAAACAATGCAGTGTCTATGAGAAAGCTTTCCAAATCGAGAGCTTCGGATTAGCAATTATGCCAATCAAGAGACAAGAGATCGGCTCTATTATTATAATCTAAAAACCCATTCTTTCCTGTTGAGGATTGGATTCGAATCTGAGCAATGCATGCAATCAATTATAACTAAATACATTTTTTATTACCTACATAATCAAAAATTATTTTACACGTGTTTCTCATTTTTTTTTATCAAACCCTAAAGGGATGAGCCAAGAGTTAAAAGTTTGTATGAAGAAACATGATTTTTTGCGCCTTTTGACTTCAAACTCTTAGTGAGAAATAATTCGACACGTATTTTTCCTTTTTTTTTTAAATCTAATTCTAACGGAACCTTTATGAACCTTTTGACTTCAAACTTAGTGAAAGCACCTAACAAGTGAAATAATTCGATGCGTGTTTTTAATTTTTTTTCAAAAAACCAACATCGGACCAGGTCAACAATGGGTTAAGAGTTCGTATGAAGAAACTGTGAAAAAAGATGAATTAATTGGCTCATTGACTTCAAACTTGGTGAAAGTATTTAACATGCGAAATAACTCGATAGGTGTTTTTTCACTTTTTTGAAAATCGAAATCTGTCAAGGTCAACGCTGCGTTAAGAGTTTGTATGGTGAAACAAGATTTTATTATTTTGTTCAAACTTGGTTGGAAATAATGTGGCAAGTGTTTTTTATTTTTTAAAAAATAAAAATCTTACGGGGTCAACAATGGGTTAAGAGATTGTATGAAGAAACCTGACCTAATGCGACAATTAACTTCAAACATGGTGAAAGCACTTCAAATGAGAAATAATTAGATAAGTATTTTTTTTATAAAAATCTGACAGGATCATTGAAACCCTAAAGGGATGAATCAAGAGTTAAAAGTTTGTATGAAGAAACATGATTTTTTGCGCCTTTTGACTTCAAACTCTTAGTGAGAAATAATTCGACACGTATTTTTCATTTTTTTGAAAATCTAATTCTAACGGAACCTTTATGAACCTTTTGACTTCAAACTTACTGAAAGCACCTAACAAGTGAAATAATCCGGTGCGTGTTTTTAATTTTTTTTCAAAAAACCAACATCGGACCAGGTCAACAATGGGTTAAGAGTTCGTATGAAGAAACTGTGAAAAAAGATGAATTAATTGGCTCATTGACTTCAAACTTGGTGAAAGTATTTAACATGCGAAATAACTCGATAGGTGTTTTTTCTATTTTTTTGAAAATCGAAATCTGTCAAGGTCAACGCTGCGTTAAGAGTTTGAATGGTGAAACAAGATTTTATTATTTTATTCTAACTTGGTTGAAATGTTTTTATTTTTTAGAAAATAAAAATTTGACGGGGTCAACAATGGGTTAAGAGTTTGTATGGAGAAACCTGACTTAATGCGACAATTAACTTCAAACATGGTGAAAGCACTTCAAATGAGAAATAATTAGATAAGTATTTTTTTTATAAAAATCTGACAGGATCATTGACTTTAAACTTTTGTGCAAAGCCGCGGGGCCCTGCTAGTTCATATGTACGTACATAAGTTTGTATCGGGTGTTTTTTTTAGAGGTATAGAACTTCGAATTGAAATAAAACACAAGAAAATCGTTTTAATGTCCATCAATTTGGCTTTATTGGAAGGATAATTTTATGCCATTAATGTTTAAATATGATTTCGGGCATGTGGCCGCCGCGGCTGGCTCGAATAAAGCCAATTCTACAGGTCCAATTTTCAACCACTTTTTCGAGCATTTGGGGCCGTATGTCGGCAATAACGCCACGAATGTTGGCTTCCAAGTCCCCTAACGTTTCTGGTTTGTTGGCGTAGACGAGCGACTTCACATATCCCCAAAGAAAATAATCCAATGGTGTCAAATCACACGATCTTGGTGGCCAATTGACAGGTCCATTCCGCGAAATTATGCGCTCATCGAATGTTACCTTCAATAAATCGATTGTGACGTGCGCTGTGTGGCATGTAGCGCCGTCTTGTTGGAACCACAACTCATCCACATTCATGCCATCCAATTCTTTGCTCAAAATCTTCCATAAAGTTGATGGACAAAGCTCCAATTGCTGTGCACGGTGGCGAATCGATTCATTCGGGTCCTCTTCAACATTTTGCTCTACAGCGGCACTTGTTTCTTCGGTGCGCACTGTTCGACGTCTCTGCGGATGCGTATTATCACATAGAGTAAACGTAGTGCGAAAACGACCCATGGTTAACCGAATTAATTGCTCTGATGGACGATTATGTCGACCATAAAATGGACGGAGCTTGCGGTAAACTTCGCGAACTGAACCATTATTTTCGAAATAAATTTGCACGATTTGCAAGCGTTGTTCTTTTGTCAACCTGTTCATGATGAAATGGCAAACCAAACTGAACATAAATGACATTAGAGTTGCCAGATTTGACCACAAAATGCCAGTTTTATCTCTATTCGAAAAACAAACCTCTAAAAAAAACACCCTATATTAGTGTAGACAGAGACGCCTGTTTGCCGGCTGATACATTCGATAATAAAAGTGTAAAAAAGTGTAGTTCTTACTAAAATTTCATACATTGTACAAACATATTGTTTCTAGTCACAATACCCCAAACAACTTAATCACTTAATTGAACAGATTAAATGACAGATTTTTTGCACACTCTTCAATTGTTCTAGATTATTCCAAAACTACATGATTTACTGCACCTGAAATATGTTGTTGCCCTCCGAGTTCAGAATCATGACACACTGATCGAAATGGTGATGCTCCATGGTGCTGGTCGTGTAGAGAATGGCCAGCGGTGACTCGGTCTTCGTCTGGAATGCATTGTTCGTGCCGCGATGGTCCAGATCGTGGCACAGGCACGCCACCAACAGGCCCAGTATCTCCAGATCAGTCATGAAGCGCTCCATCTTGCCCGTCTTCAGCATGGCGAACATCGTCTGGGCCACGTTGAGCGCATGGCGCCAATTGTGGTACTTGACTGGACGGTAATTCTTGCGCACGCTCAGCACCCAGCGGCACAGCACCTGCAAATGAGCGCCATTAGTCGCATTGCCACAAGCTCCGCCCCACACCGGCGCCATACATCGTAGGGAATTTGAAATTGCGTCACCAGATTGCATTGCATAAACATGCGCAAGACGGCGCGACAAGTGTCGTCATCACAGAGATCGAAATCTGACGGGCAAGAATGTTCCGTATTAGTTATGTACACGAAGAACTGTACTCATTGCCGCTCACCAATAAACTTAAAACTGTACAAGTTGTATGTTTCGGCCGACTCGATTTTGTCAATCACCAATTTGTCGGTCTGATCCTGGCTGGCGGTGGCGTGATAGGACAAACACTCGAGCGCCACCTTCTGTTTGGCCATCAGCTTGCACGCGTTCTCGTACATTTGCGTGTTGTGTATGCCCAGGCCGCAGAATATGGCAAACGCCTCGAATATGGACACATCCGAATCGGTGAAGGGCAGCCCGTTGCTCTGCGGCGAAAAGCGACAACGCTAAATGATTAGACGACCAGCCGGCGTCCGGGCGGCGTTGGCTTACCTTGTTGATTAGTTGCGCCACGCCGATGACCGTCTTCTGCGCATTCACAATGGGCATGCAGAGAATCGCCTTCGTGCAGTCGATCTCGTTCTCGGTGCGTATCTGATTGTGCTCGCGCACCCACTCGCGCACGTCGCTTATGTTGATCGTCTGTCCGGTGGTGGCGACAAACTGGGCTATTTGTGCCAGTGTCGAATTGCTGAGATCGTTGACGGAGGGCCGTGAAATGTTGGCCGACTGATTAGAGTTGCCCAGCTCGAAGAGCACCGTGAAGCGAGTTCGTGTGCGTTCCTAAGTGAAAACGAAAATTAAGTACTTGTTTGATTACTACTTATTATGACACCGAAGTTCCAATGTTGAAGGGCTGAGAGAGTAGAAACAGGTGGCCGAGTAGGGGTGGAATGAAACTTTTTAAATTGTTGATATTTGTTTCGAATTAAAGTGATTTACAGAATTTTTAATGCCCAACTGTGAGTTTTATAAAGTTTAAGGGGGCGTTTTGCATGAAATTAGACAAAAGGAATGGAGCAAATATAAACTATGAGCCCCGTCTTCTCTCAGCCTTTATCTCATTTAATTTTTCCTAAGTGAAAACGAAAATTTCTTGTTTTGTTATAATTATGACACCGAAGTTTCAACGTAAAAGGTTGGAGAGAACTGATATAAGTGGCCGAGTTGGGCGGAAGAACGAAACTTTTCAAATTGTTATTATTTGTTTCGAATAAAAGTGATTGCTGTGCCATTTACAGAATTTTTAATACTCAAATATAATTTTTAAAAAGTTTAAGGGGGCGTTTTGCAGGAAATGAGACAAGAGGAAGGGGAAAGTATAAACTATCAGCCCCGTCTTCTTTCAGTCTTTATCTCATGTCATCTTTTCTAAGTGAAAACAAAAATGACTTATTTGGTTATTATTTTGACACGGAAGTTTCAACGCAGAAGCTTGGAGAGAGTCGAAATAAGTGGCCGGGTTGGACTAGTAAACGGAAGAACAAACATTTTCAAATTTTTGGTATTTGTTTCGAATAAAAGTGATTTGCTGTGCCATTTACAGAACTTGTTGCTCAAATATAAATTTTAAAAAGTTTAAGAGGGCGTTTTGCATGAAATGAGACAAAAGGAAGGAAAAAAGTATAAACTGCCAGCCAAGTCTTTTCTCATTTCATTGGAAGTCAACTCAGCTTGTACGTAATATTCAGACTTTTCGATATTGGGCTATTTCGTTGTTTGTTCTCGGGTTTGTTCTTGCAACAAGTCCTTCAACAAATGACAACTCTGTTCCTACTCAGTATCTCTCTTAAGTATCTCTCTTTGTCTTAAAGAAAATTTAGACTTTTGTCGAATAAATACTAAATTTTTCTGTCCAACTTTCACTTGCGACAGCCATGAATTATTGTACACACTCACCTTATCCTCAAAGTCATCTCCGCCTTTAATGCTGCGACTGATGCGTCTTTGTATTTGATTTGGTTTTTCAATGATCTTTTCCAAGTGACTCTATAAGTATTGATTACAATTTTTAGGCCATCATATAAAAAAACATTCATCACTGCAAACCACTTGACGAACGTACCGCTTCACAACAATCCAAATCCACCAAAAACACCGAACAACGTTCACATTTGAGCAGCTCTCGTGCCTCGGTCATGATTTTCGTCACCAAACACTCCAAGTTGTTCTGCTCCTCGAAAATACTGCGCGCCAAATTCAACAGTATCTGGTTGCGTCTATACTCCTGGACGGACATTTCGAATAGTTGTGCGTTTTGTATGCCAATGCCGCAAAACGTCAAATACCGACGGAATATCTCCACATCGTGCTCGTCAAATTCCGTCGAGCCTGTGAACAGTTCGATTTCAGTCCGAATTTCAGCCAACCGCTCGTTGGTTCAACTCACCATTTGTCTTGTTTATGATTTGTGCCACGCCTATGACGTCGCCCTCATAGTTACAAATCGGCATCGAGAGTATTGTGTTCGTTTTGTAGCCAGTCTTTAGATCGATCTCACAGTTGAAGCGCGCATCCTTGTAGGCATCCCGGATGTTGATCATTTCCTTGGTTTGCGCCACCATGCCGGCTATGCCCACGCCGAACGGTATTATAATCTCTTCCGATTTGGCCTTCTTGACGGCATCCTTGAGCGCTGCAAATTGTGTGAGGACAAATTAAACAGTTGCAATTCAATTTACCTGTTGCCCGACTGCCGAAGGCAATCAACACTATCTGCTTTGCCTTCTAATGGTTTGTGTGTGGAAAAGCCACTTTTCCAATCAGGTTTATCTAATAAGTAGGCCACAGCTCATCTGTATGCGGCTGTATCACTCACCGGTCTTTTGTGTTACATCGAATAGTTTAGCAACCAGGTATTTGTTGTTGGGCGGTCCTTTGGTCAAAAACAATGAGCCACGATCCGCATGAGTAAGCAGCCCCACATTCACCAGTATTTTGTGACACAAGACATCAATGTCCAATTCATTGGCCACATCACGAATCAGCTCCATGAATAGCTCGCCCTCATCCAATTCCATCAAATGGCGGCGACTGTCGACCAGTGAATAGGCCGACGAGCTGGAGAACGAGCGGCTCTTCTGTGGTATTTGTGAAATGAGAGAAGAAAAAACCAGCAATCAAAAGAGTTCACTTAATTTTCGATTGTCCGATAGAGTGTGGGACGGCGTACGGTGGGCGGCGGTGAATGCGTGTTTTGGCGAAAAGCGCCCATCGTTAGACAAAGCGAAGAGCACACAATTTGAACCAACTGAACAATTAAGTTGAAGCGCGCTTAAGAGCGCTTGAAAGGTACTCGTATAGTAAAAAGTGGGAGACAAATTCGAAAATCATTATTTTTGAATAGTTAGGGTTTTTTGGAATCTGTTGAAAAGTTAAAATGCTTCTAAAAATCCTAAATACTTAGGTGTTAGTAACTGTTTCTTAGTTATGAATAGAATAGAGTTGATGGGCCTCAATTTAACCCTCATCCGACGTTCAAAAAACTCACACATAAGATGTTCGGGTGAAATATCACCCATACGGTACTTTGTATGGTTTTAATGAATTTTTTGACCAAGTATAATAAAAAATATTTGTTATCTTTAACCTTTATTATCTTTGTTATCTTACAGATAAATAAGTTAGCAAAATTTTCTATATTTATTGCAATTAGGACAATTAGGTTAGGTTAGGTTAGGTGGCTGCATCTGTAAGAGACACACTCGGAGGCCTATTATCAGACCCGTTGTGATACCACATATTTAACCCGTTTTTGAAATGTGTATGCAACACTGTTTTTTCCTCAACATATGTTACAGCACACATTTCAAGCGGATGGGGAAGGGGGCAAGGAAGATCAGTAGTTAAGGGGTTATATACCTTTTTGTGGCTCAAAAATCGAAAAAATTGTTTATGACTTATTTTTGAAGTACATACTTTTAACAATTTTTCTGCAAAATTTTATCGAGATCGGGGCACTAGAACCTAAGATACGGCCGTTCATAGCGCGCAGTTTCATGACTACTTAATGTCCACCTAAAACTTTAAACGCGATTATCTCGGAATCGTATTTTTGAAAGAATGCCATCGCGGTGAGCACGATATCCCGCTAACCACTACATCGATCAATTTTTGAGGGGTTGTTTGTACATACAATAGCTAATTCGTGAACGAAGACATTTTGTTGTCGACAAATTCTTCTATTTTTTTTTGGCAAAAAACTCAATTTTTCGACCTTAATAAATCGACATTTTTGGAAAAAATAGCACTGTAACTGTAAAAAATTTTTTTTGGTAAAATCCTTCGTTCATGAACAAGGTAACACTATGTACTAACATAGTTTTTTTTTTTTTTTTTTTGAGCTGAGCCGTTACCTCGATTTCATGCTCACCGTCAACCACTGCTAACAAAAGGAGTTCTGCGGCAAGGACTGTAACTTCCCCAATTTTTCGAATTTTCGCTTGAAATTTTATACAAATTCACATAAGGACATGTACTTTTATAAACTTTGTATTGCATTTGAATAAAACTATGGTAACATGCTTAAAAAAAAAATTAAAACCCTGTATTTCCCTACAGAAAAAGGTATATAACCCCTTAACTAAAACTTTGTGTTCACCACATGTATACTTTTTTCAAGAATTACAAGCAGAATATGCCTTTTGATCATTTTTTATATCAAATTGGCACCGTGTTTCAATAGTTTTTTAACTTTTTTACGCTCTGATTTTCTGACAAGGAAATTGGCTGTATTGAGATAAGAAGTCAGCATGAAGATTTTCGTTTCGGTAAAGTTGCTCTACGCAAAATCTTTAGCTTTACTAAACTCAAATCTAAGTCTTCAAGAAAAATTCGCCGCTTGTACGTTTTGTTGTGATTCCAGCTGGGATCGACAGCCATTAGTTTTTCGATCGACGGTATAGTTAGTGAACAATCAACTGGTCTAAAGTGTCAACTACTGCTTTTGACATACTGTTAAACGATATAATTTCGGATATTTTTTTTTCATCCACATTCCCTGGTTATGAGGATAAGAGCTCAAAGGGGCATCTTTCGCGAAAAGCCAGCAATTGTTTACTTAGTGTGTCCTTTTCATAGGACGTACATACAGTTGTCGCTAAACCCATTTTTCTCATATATCTCTTATGGGTGTCATTCTTCATTACAATCGTTACGTTCTTGGCGAGTGGTTTTGTCACCGACAGAACGAAAACTTGGTCTGCCTGTTGTGTAACTCTAAAGATTATCAAGAGATATTCATTCGACTTATAAACATCACTCAAAATTGAAATACCAAAATATGCCTGAATATCACCAACGCTGATCCATGAACTGCCAAAAGCTCGCAAACCTTCAACATTAGTTTTGCCAGTTACTATCTTTAACATTGGTCTTCATTGGCATCTTGTATTGCTGACACACGACTTCAAGCATAGCGAGTTATACCAACTTTAGTTGAAATAATATGATTGGCTCTTAGTTTTCCGTTGAGCTCAGGAGCCCCATTGATCCATAAAAAGGTTTTACCTATAAAAGCAGTTCAAAACTTTCACTCCAGTGACGTAATTTTATGGCATTTTCTGTATGTGTTGTGTTGAATTTCCATACAATTTGTATATAGGTGAAATATCACCCGAACGTCGCCCACGTAACTTTTTTTGTAATCACCGTTATAATGAAATAATCAATATGTTGTAGATAATTTCTAAAACTAATATTGGTTTGCCACAAATACAAGAAACCTCAATCATTTTGATAAATATATAGGAAAGTTATAGCATCCCAAAGTTGAAAATGGGTGAAAAATCACCCGAACGACGGATTAGGGTTAAAGCGTTCAATTTAAAGCGTTCAATTTAAAGCGCTGCCACATTTCGCTGCATTTCATTCCATACACTTTAAGCAGCGCCTTTTCAAAAATCCTTTTTACCTACATATAAATATCGAACAAATTGAGCGCACATGTGTAGTACACTTATCCACATTGGCATGTGGCATGCAACAATCCAATTTGTGTTTCCTGCATTCCTCGAGTGCGAGTTGCCACCGCTGTGCACTAAATGCTTATGAAAAATGAATAAAGTTCATACAGTCACGTTTGTATACACACACACACACACATGTTTGCAATGTACATATGTACAATTGTGATGTAGAGAGCAAGAGGCAAACTCAAGGCAAGCACCTCAAACATGTACAATTTTCTAGCTGCACGCATGAAGCCAAAAAAGAACAATGAATTCTATCCAAGTTATTAGGATTGTATCTGTTGTGGCACGTTGCTAGGTTAACGCTTATTGCTCGCGTTTAGGCGGCACTTTTATTACACAACGCAAATATTTCCTACACTTTGACTCTTTCCTTTCATGAGTATAGCAGTAATAGTTAGTTGGTATATAAACGTCCAATGACTTTGCAGAGTCTGTGTTCAGTACTGAAATTAGCTTGGAAAAGCTTAATACTTTGATAGTATGTTATTTGATAACACCGTGCGACAGCATTTTTCACACCGGGAAAAATCCATATGTGCGTGAAACTAGAGACCAAATATAGTAATACTGCGTACTCAGTTTTTCATTGCTACATCTTCTGCCCTTTTAAAAAGACTTCAAAATTTTGAAGGGGATACAAAATTAAAAAAATGTAAAAAATATTTAACCTCTTTACAATATAGCGATATGTAGGTATATCAAATGAAAGAGGAATGGCTCAAGAATTTAAATAACATTGATTTTTTATCTATATGTTAAAAAAGGATATGAAGAAGGTCCTTTGAAAATTTTAATCCTTTATATTCTCGAAAATTTATAAAGAATTTTCTTGAAAAGTAACTAATTAAAACCCAAAATCTCCTTGATCACGTGTCAAAATTTCATTATTCTCGCTTCTTTGATTTTGTATCCTTTTATTATTTAAAATACTGATACATTAGAATTTTTGTACTTCATTACAATTGCAGCGTCCGCCTTTTTTTTTAATAACTCTCGAACCAATAAAGTTAGAGTATTGAAATTTTGACACGTGATCAAGTAGATTTGGTGGGTTTTAACATAGTTAATTTTCAAGAAAATTCTATATAAATTTTCAAGGATATAAAGGATTAAAATTTTCAAAGGACCTTTTTCATATCCTTTTTGTACAAATGCATAAAAAATCAAATTTATTTAAACTCTTGAGTCTTTCCTCTTTAATGTGATATACATATCGCCATATTCTAACAACGTTAAGTATTTTTTATAATTTTTTTATTTTTTATCCCCTTCAAAATTTTGAAGTCCTTTTAAAAGGACAAAGGATGTAGAAATGAAAAACTGAGTACGCAGTATTACTATGTTTGGTCACTAGTTTCACGCTCATATGGATTTTTTTCGGTGTGAAAAATTTTTTTAATTTGTGTCACACGGTGTAATAGTTTCCTGTTTCTATTGGAAAGGTAAGTATAAAAGGGTAAGTAGGTAGGTAGGTTAAAGGATAAATAGGTTTAGATAGGTTAAAGGGTATGAATTATCAGGAGATACACTGACAACATACAACACACACCCATTATTGAAGAACAATGAAAGAAAGAGAGGTAACTGCCCTTCCTTAAATGTTCATATTCTCATAATTTTGAAGACTGCATGAAACCCAGCAAACATCTAACAAATTGATGAGGGCTCAGATTGACCAAAACTTGTCCACTTGCCCCTGAAAAGTGCCACAAAGTATCCGAGGAAGGAGCTGGCCTCGATAGTCCAGCGGGTAGAGCTTGGCTTTTCGCACCAAAGGCTCTAGGTTCGATTCCTAGTTCGGGCTGAAAAGTTCGTTTCTAGTTTGTTGATGAGAATTACAAGAAACGCACTAGCCAGGCAAATGGCAAAACCTTTAAATGTGAAAAATATAAACTGTCAAACGCCATTGGAAGTCGACGTTAAGCTGTAGGTCCCTTCCATCTTTGCCCATCCGTTTGAAAAATTGTTAAAACACAAACGGGTGAATTTTGTGTAATGACAGTGAGCCATACTTATGTCTCACACCGAGGTAGCCACCGTAACCTAATCTAACCTTTCAGAGGCGAAGAACTTTCTTTCCACTTTCGCTTCAGTCATATTACTTATTCTTCTTGCTTGTTAAGTTTTGATGATAAAAATTAAATTTTGTTGTATTCCTGTATCTATGATACATCTTATCTTACATATCTTGCTGCAGTGGCGCACACAGGATTTAATTTGGGGGAGATCTTGCGTACCGAATACCATTCGAAATCATATTTTGTATTAGCAATTTTTGTGTTTGGGAGATTTGAACCCCAAATCCCCCCTGTGTGCACTACTGTTCTGCTGAGAACGCTACCGTCGAAACGAAAGTAGTTTTTATCTATATTTTAGTGTTGGCTACTACGGGGATTCGAACCTAGGTCGGTCATCACTGTATACTCGTAATGCAACGCACTAAACAGCTGAGCGTCAGCGACTGTCATTTCATCGCCATGAATAACTCAAATTATTTCACTAAATCCAAAAACTTGTTGTTTTTTTTTTAATTCTTTTGCACATACTTTCAATCTTATTCGCAAAATTCCGTTAATAATCAAAAGTTTCAACATAAAAGACCCAACTGAGGAATGAACGGCTGTAGAATGCTGAAAAGCATAATTCTCGAATCTATGAAAAGTTAGTATGAAATGTTAAAGTTATGTCTACGGTGCCTGTTTAAATATCGCACACACGCAACGCAATTAACATAAAAACCGATACACAATATTTTTCCAGTTAGAAAGATTTGTGATAAGAATTAAATTTTTTAAGGATTAACTGGAAAGTTCAATACAAACTAAGGGAAATTCAAGTAATTTACACATAACAGTTGCTTCGATTTATTTTAAAAATTCATTTATAAGATTTCTTAAATGCCAAGCAATTTGCTTACAAACTTTTACATATTCCCAACACAATTTGGTATTTTAACTTTCAGTCAATGTGCGTGCAAATGTTTAAATTCTGCTTTCAATGAATACAACAACCATGATTATATATATTTAATTAAAAGTGCCGGTGGAAGCAAAAGTTACTCCTGAATTGTTTAACCGCATTAACTTGCTTCAGCACAAATTCATTACTTTTTCATTTGCAACGAAAAGCAATCGAACAACTACAATGAAAATATCATCAACAACAATAACGACGTACGCAAAATTGCTTCACAGGCAGCGGACTTTCATGGGCCGCTTTTCACCATTTCTGAACCAAAATTCTAACCTTTTTCATTCGGCCATCTCAGACGGCTGTGCGCACGAGCCAGAAAAGAGGGACAGAGGCGTTCAGTTAACAGTCGACAATCGACTGCCGACAAATGAAACATTTTTGTCGCGCTTAACTTAAACGAGCCAATTTAATTTTGCATTCGCCAAGCGCCGCAAGTACAATGCCTGCTTAACCGCTCGGCGTCGAGCGGCAGCGTTGAGTGCCGCCCTTCATGGCAATGCCTTACGAAAGGGCCGCCAATAATGAGCAGCAAAACCAAAAATAACGACAATAACACGAATTCAGTTAATAAATTAGAATTCAATGCCGCGTTAAGTGGTTGACTGGGGCTGGCGGTGGCAGTGGCAGTGGCGACAAATGGCAATGGGCCGGCCTGAGTCATTCGGTGTTGCGTGTTGTTGAAGCATTTACTGGCGTTTTTGGGCCAACATGGAGGAGAGCAAAAATTGGGAAAAATACCAAACGGCAAGAAAACATTTCCTTGACGTGTGCACAGTAATTTAGTGCGAGGACACAACTAAAAACAAACCCACACTCACAGTTGGCGGCGGTTTCCGCGTTCAGTGGGCACTTGAATCGGCGGAGAACAGCACAGAAATGATTGATTGAGGTACGCAGGAATGTCATTCTTTTTACATATAGAACACACAATTTAATTTTTATATATAAAACTTCTGTGACATGCACAATTAAACAAAGCGACAGAAAGAAGGATTTTAATTAATCGTATTATTTCATTAGAAACTTTCTTGTGAAGCAATTGAGGGTTTAATGAAATAACATCCCTTTCAATTGTTTCTGTGAGAATTTTTTTATTTTATTACAACGTGCGACAAAATTTAAACACTTTTAAATCGATATACAAATTCAAATCGATATACTCGCAAAATTGGGGACAAAATAAAGTTGAAGGGTTGAAGGTTTTTTTCCAGTTTTTCACCCTGACGTCAGGATTTTTTTAATTTTTTGAAAAATTTGAAGGACATGATTATTTCAAAAAATTAATAATATTTTTTATTTTAATTTTTTTTTAATTTAATTACTGAGCGCGATGTAGAATATCAATGTGGGTATAAAATTAAAGAGAAAATTCTCCAGAATTAAAAAAAAATTATCTTCTGATATATAAAACGAATAAGTAATAAAAATTCCCTTTTAAAACTTTATCCTCAAATATCCTTAAACATTTCAACAGATATATATATTTTTTAATATGTTTGAAGGACTAATACTTGTGTACACTAACGCATCCTCAAATGTCGTACTTCTATTAAAAAAATTATTTCAAAAATTGAGCGCAATGTAGAATATCAATGTGGCTATAAAATTAAAGAGAAAATTCCCCAGAATTAAAAAAAATAATAATCTTTTGATGTACAAAAACGAATAAGTAATAAAAATTCCCTTTTAAAACTTTATCCTCAGATATCCTTAAACATTTCAATAGATATATATTTTTTTAATATGTTTGAAGGACTAATATTTGTGTACACTAACGCATCCTCAAATATCGTACTTCTATTACAAAAATTATTTCAAAAATTGAGCGCAATGTAGAATATCAATGTGGGTATAAAATTAAAGAGAAAATTCCCCAGAAATTAAAAAAGTTATCTGTTGATATATAAAACGAATAAGTAATAAAAATGCCCTTTTAAAACTTTATCCTCAAATATCCTTAAACATTTCAATAGATATATATTTTTTTAATATGTTTGAAGGACTAATATTTGTGTACACTAACGCATCCTCAAATGTCGTACTTCCTTTAAAAAAATTGTTTCATAAATTGAGCGCAATGTAGAATGAAATAGAAAATTCCCCAGAATTAAAATAAAATTGTATTTGTTGGTGTGCAAAGACGAATAAATATTAAAAAGTTCTTTTAGAAGCTTTGTCCTTAAATATTCTTGAAAATTTCCTATAGTTTTGTTTAAAAAAAAAAATGTCTCAAGGACTAATATGTACACTACAACATCATCAAATATCGTCCTAATTATTAGTTTAGAATACAAAAATGTTAATACTTCTCTCTATAAAACAAAGAATTTGTAGAACGGTGCACTACACAAGTTCCAACCTCAAACTTTCACCGTTCTAGAGAGCTTCTCTCACTAAACAGGCGCCAGATCAGAACTATGATTGGTGTTCTAACGGGTCACAGTTTAATTGGCACCCAGACGAGAAGGTTGGGACTGTTTTCAAACGACTTCTGTTGCAGCTGAATGGACAAGGAAGAGGAAGAAAATATATTAAACATTCTTTGTTTTATCCACAAAAGAATGAGCCACCTAGGCAACTTCTTCTTCGACAGTCTAAGGGATCTAGTCGGGGATAGTCGATCGATCTAGGGACTATTCTCTGCCCACTAAGCTTCGTGAGAAACTCTAACTGGTTCAATTAGTGAGCGACCTTATGCTCGACTTAATGCAGGGCCTTCAGGGCCTAAGTGGACTCCGCCTAGTTGAAGTTCAATAGAATTTCGCACATTTGTTGCTGTAACTTTCGGAGAAATATGACTTGAACATTTCTGTACAAATTCTTAGCTCAAGGCAGTCAAAATGCCTACATTGAGGTCTTTTATTATTTTATTTCATGCTATTTTCTAAAGAAAATCTTGCGTAACTTTTACTATGTTGTAAGTTAACTTAAAGGCAGAAAACGCAAATAATTATTTATTAATTTGTTACATAATTAATTTAAGCATTTATGAAAAGTTGGATTGGACAATTCTTCTGTTGAAATGCCAGTTTTACTAAACAGAATTCATTTGAAATTGAAACCATAAAATATTCAACAAAGATCAATTCACAGCTTTAGCTGTGCCTACTCAACATTTAAAGTTCAAATAAATTCCGCCACATTGCAAATGTTCTCCCACCACAAACTAGGCTCTTAAATACTTTTCCATCGTACTTGTGGAAATATGAAATTTATGCCAATCCGTTTGCTGTGCTCTACTGCCAATCGAACACTTCCAGCATGAATGCAATCACGGAGATATCAATGCGGCTGCTGCCACTGAACCACAAACAGCTCAGAGCGCCGAACACACACAAACACACACTTGGCTGTTTGCATACATATGAAACGATATGATCGAATGGCAGTGGGCAAATAAATCGAAGATTGCACTCGGCAAAAATATTTATTTTTACTGCGGCCATAAATCGAAAATGTAAATTTACATGAATACGCTGCAAAGTCGAATGGCGTTGGAAGTTTAATGAAATGCAACAAAAGGTTTGCATGCATCGAATAGAAGAAACATAAATTATAATTATTAGTGAATGTTAGAGGAATGCAGAATAATTATTCCAATGACACAATTTATCAGAGCACCATTTTCTTTATTTTGAAGTTCTGGTTATGGCATTTCTTTGTTTCCTCTTCTACTTGGCCAGTTTATTTCATGGAAAGAAGCCTCGATGCATCGAGCCTCAACAATCGTAAACTTGGACTACAGACAGCTACTTATGCACTTGAAAACATGCTTAACTCTAGAACTCCCAAGAGAGTCAAAATTACATTACCAATTAATACCAACATGGAAATACCAAATTGGAAATTTTGTTATGTTATTGCATACCTAGCTTTCTGAAAGAAATCTTTCGTACTTTAAAGCTAAATTAAATAGAAAAGTTTAAAAAATTCATCAACATATGTGTAGTGCAATTTTCAAACATGATTTCATGCAAACATTAAAAGAGGGTTGGATTGGTTGATCGGTTTATAAACTGTAACTTTTTTCAAAACCAACAAAATCCAAAAAAATTTCAACTCTCAACTAATTTTTATGCAATTCGAACCAACTTATTTTTCGAAGGGGTAACAGTAGAGAGAGACTACCAAAATTGTTATTTTTTTAAATGTCACAACTTTAACAAAAGTGCTGAATAATTTAAAAAAATGTACCTGTTGCAGTCGTGAAGCGACAATCAAAGTCACACACACTGCAGTTTTCTATTTTTATCAGCGAATGTGCACCGGAAAATGACAGCTCAAGTATCAACAAAAACAAAAACGCAACTCAAAAGGTTATATCGAACAGATATGTCATGTCAAATGTTGGAGTTTGGACAGGTGTCAAGCTGATTGGGCAAAAATACACACATACATTCACAGTGCGTATATATGTAAGTGTATAAAACAAGCACGTAAATAGATGTAGTATATGTACATTCATACAAACATATATACAATACTAGTTATAACTACCGCTTTGCAGCTCACAGTCTCTGCCAGCTCAGTAGGACATATTTAAAACTTTGAGTAGCAATTGAATTGAAGCATTGATGTAGTTGAATGATTGTGTGATTTCGGTGCTAAAACTTAAATAATCCTATGCGCTAATAATAATAAATGGAACCAAATCTGAAGCATCTATTAATCTCAAGTGAAAAGTACAAATATAAATTTGTTTATATTTTAATTCCAAAATTAAAACAAAAATGTATATCAAGTCCCAAACGTCATTTTATTGGAAGTCATTCAAAGGTAATTAAAAAATTCGAATAACACTGTGCAAGTCCAAAATTTAGACATGGGGACCTACTGGGTGAGTTTCCTATAGGTATACTGAGTTGAGATCCACCAGCCGTTTGGTAAGATTGGCTCTAGTTTAAGAGAAATCCGACTTTGAAGTTTGGTAATTTTCGTCAAGTTTGTCGTTTAAGTCTTCGAACCAGACGTCTGCATAATTGCACTCCAAACGTGTTGTGACTCATTCACTCTTAAATTACCTACTCGCTCACTCACATTCGTTTTTGTGATTGTGAATGAATGAGTAATAACACAGAGCAACAAAATCTACATTATTTTTTTTTTCTGAAATCAAACCATACTTTTCTAAAAGATTTTTGGACGCTGATCACAATTGCGTACTTAGTTTTTTGATTGTTTGAGCGGCTCAGGAAATATTGATGGTTTTCCTTGGAGGGCGTTTTACATGCTTTTTGACCATTACATGCATGTAGCTCCTACAAATCTGAAGTCTTAATTGCCATTTTTTTAACATAGATTAACAATACTCTAGCTATGTACTTAAAGTTTAAAACATTAAAATCGGTTCAAATTTGCAAGAGTTATTCATTTGCAAAGTCAAATTTTCAGTAACTTTGCAAGATTGCGAATACACAAAAGAATTTTGCTTCCAAAAAATATATATTGCCATATAGTGAAAGAAGAATGTTGGGGCTTTCAATTAAAAAACAAATTTTTGAAATACGATGTTTGTAATAGAGTATGTGTACAAATATGTAAGTTCTCCATGCATAAATTCAGCAACAAAAGCAAGGATTTACTTTTGAGCTTTAATATCGGAGCACAATTTTAGGCAGCTCACATACAATAAATGCCCTCAATTCATAAAATTGTCTGCTTTCGAATTTTGAATTTTTTGTGCCCTAAAAATATGTCGCAATAAAATATGGAAAAACAGCAAGTAGTTTGCTTAGTATGTATAGTTGAAATTTTTACTTGTGTGATGCAACTCTTTCTAGAATAGCTCCTACAGTAATGAACCAATTCAAATTTTGTTAATGCCCTTGAAAAGGCAAATATTGACGCTTGCGAAAATACTTTAGCTACTTTCATCAACGACGCGAAGATCATAAGAAGATTTCAATACAAACACGTGTTCAGAAGTTGAAGTCGCATTTACACTCTAATGAGTATAGGCCGAGAATGGCACATGCAACACAAAATATCTGTTCTATAAGTTGGAGTTACAACCTTACACTATACGTTGCATACTAACTCCTAGTTGAAAATTGCAACCCCGAATTTAAATGAATTTTTATAAAAAATTCGCGAAAATTGAACTTTGGAGAGCTATAGCCGTGTTAACCCTTGACCAATCGAAATCGACTATGGTCAAAATTATAGCTTGAGGATTCGTTATTGTGCCATAAAAAAATTATTGTGTTTGTCTACATATTATAAATGCAATAAAATCTCAAAGATGAAAAATCGTGGAAAACACCTCCTAGCAATAACCGCCAATAACTTACAAACCGCTCAAACAATCAAAAAACTAAGTACGCAGTTGTGATCAGCGTCCAAAAATCCTTTAGAAAAGGTTTACTAGAACTCGGAAAAATTTTGGCTGTTGCTCAGTGTAATTTGCCCTCGAGTGAGAGATTGTACTGTATTCATAAATTAAATGAGTCATTTTATAGTGTACTCAAACAGAAACTGTATTCACTTTATGCTGTGAATACAGCGAAATCAAATGAATGATTCGAATCATTCATATTGAGTAGTGTGCTCAAAATGAAACTAAAAAATGCTTTTCTATCAAGTTCTATCAAGTTAATAAATTGTCAACGAATACCAACAATGAAAACAAAAACGAAATATACCGTTACTATATACAAATGATGCTAACTAATGTTGACAACCTTACAAACAAGTGAGTAATGAATATTCACTAAAGAGAATGGTGTGTTATGACTCTCTCTATTTTGTGACTCTTTCTTTTTGTGGATAGCTCTTGCCTACAGCAATTACTGTATTCATATTGTAATGACTCTCAGTAAGTGTGCACTCAGCAGAAGTGTCAACACTGTGGGAGAGAAAGTGAATGGAGCCATGCAGATGTCTGCTTCGAACGTTTAAATGCTAATAGGTCCTAAATCGTTCCGAATATCGCTTCACTGTCTTCGGCAAGTTTGTAGATATTTTAACGACCAACAAATTTGCTTAAGACACCAATCCAAAAAAATACATTCAAACTGTGTAATTGCGATATATGCATTTTTTTGCGCAGCGCAACGTGGCGTATGAGTGTCATTTAATTATAATTCACTTATACATTATAATGACACTCATACGCCACGTTGCGCTGCGAAAAAATGCACATATCGCAATTACACAGTTTGAATGTTTCTTTTTTTTTGGATTGGTATCTTAAGCAAAAGCGATATTCGGAACGATTTTGGACCTATTAGCATTTAAACGTTCGAAGATTTAAGCGACAAACTTGACGAAAATTACCAAACTTCAAAGTCGGATTTCTCTTAAACTAGAGCCAATCCAGCCAAACGGCTGGTGGATCTCAACTCAGTATACCTATAGGAAACTCACCCAGTAGGTCCCCCCCATGTCTAAATTTTTGAGGGCAAATTTCACGCACAGTGTAATTATTCAGAAGATGTTTCTGTGTACAAATTTTTTCAGCCAATTTTCCACAGTAAGAAGCCTTGTTGCAATAGTTGCAGTGGATGCACTGAAATGTATGCTAATAAAATTCTCTTTGAGCTCGTCTCAAGGTAAAAACACCAAATACAGTGATACTAGTAAATGATATATTTATTTATTTTTAATTGTAATTTCTAGATATACGCAAATGGCAATATCGAACGAAATGAAGAAATAAAATGTTAGAATTTTAATACATAAATAAGTTTCCTCAAGTCTTGGCTTTTACTGTACTCCTGCGTGTGTTAACATAATAATGCAATTTTATTTATATAAAAATGGTTTCAAACTTTCCCAATACTTTTGCCACTCGCATATGCATTAATACCCTATAAGCATATTCATTCAAACTTTCGAAACATTACTATGGATATAATTTCCCTACGGTCGTGCAACACATTTCATTGTAGTCGCGCTGACATCGACATTGACAGCTTGGGAAATGCTGCACGAGGAACCATCAAAGAACAAAGTCATGAAATGAAACATTAAAAAATAATACTTTTGTACAGCAGTTGACACTAATGGCATCAACTATTTGCACAAAACATTCAAGTGGTGAAAACATTTCAAATGTCACTTCTCAAAGCAGACAGCCGACGAGCACATTGTGTTGTGTTGTGTTGTGTTGTGTTGTGTTGTGTTGTGTTGTTGACGTAACGAAACAGTTTTGACCCACTTCTGTCGAGCAGTTCGGCCAATCGGCGCCTGGTAGAAACTATTCCCCTTAGTCCTTCTCTGCTTGTCCAGTGTTTGGTTCACAACATACCTGAACGACATGAAGAGATATTGGAATCTACCCAATTTAGTGAATATCTGTCAAACAAATCTAGTCATTCTAGCTGAGCAAACGTACCCAATAAACACCCATATCCACTGAAATGGTCTGCCATCTTTTGAGAATCAGATCGGATATGTTTAGAAAGGGAAATGTTTCCAGTGCCGACCTCTTTCTTAGTGGACTTGAGTCACAAGTGCACAAAATTCACTTTTGAAAGAAATATTCAACCAATTCCAACGGAAAAAGCCCAAGGACTAAGTGCCACCATTGGGAGATGTATGTTAATTAATGCAACAAAATAGAGGCGCTGAAGTAAATTTCGCGCAGGGACAATGTGCGGTGTCAGAGGGGAGCGCAGCGCGTGTGGCGCATTGTGGCGTCAACAATTTCGCAGTTCATTTGCGCTGAACGAACCGAACGTGACGGCATAAACTACAGCAAAGTGCCGATGCTTTGTATGCGGCGACTGCGTGTGAGTGGCAACGTTCAGCGCGCAGTCTGGGCGACCATTAGTGCACAATGTGGCATGCCAAATGCTAAAGTGCGGTGTGGCCGAAGACGCTGTGCACTCATTTATAAAAAAGTAGGTACTTTTGTCAAAAGCTAAAACTATCGAATGCAAGATGGCGTGCTGATCTGCGCCTCAAACAAACAGAAAAATCAATGCCAGCGCGCCGAACAAAGACACTCGTCCTCGGCTGCCTAACCGTGCAGACAAAGAGCAACTTTAATCGCTGCAGTCGCATGGCGCAGCCCCAAAGCACATCGTAAATTAACTTTAAAATTCGTTCAACTTTCACGCACACAAACACCCACTCGTATGCAAGCAAGTGTGTGTGTGTGTGTGGGTGTGCGCATGATGGAGGCGCCAGCGGCGAGCGAAAGCAACATTGTGTTGTTGGTTGTGCTCTTTCAATTTTGCTGCTCAAATTTTCAACAGCAAAGCGAAACAAAATAACAACAACAATGCTCAATTCAGTGTTGGCTTTAATTTTGTTTGCCGTAACAATTTGCGCAAACAAAACGCAATTACAGCTACAGTAACAACAACAACAACAACAGCGACTTGCACTTTAGTTTGCCAAGCAAACGCCAACAACAATGGCAACAACAAAAGCAGCACACCAACAAGTGCACAACTTTACGCGCACCGACGCGGCAGCAACAGCAACAGCAACACGACAGACGGATTAACCGCTACATGTAAAGTTTTTGCCCATTTAAAGCAACTGGCAGCCGAAAACAAAACACAATTAGCAAAAAACATTGCGAAAAGTTTTTCATTGCTTGGGCCGGTGGCTGGCTGCGGTGTTGCAGGCACATTGCTGCACGCTGTCGACGTGTTCGAGTGTCTGCAGCATGTTTTAATTACGCTTTTGAGCAGCTTTTTCTTCGTTTGTTCGCTTTCAGCCGTCTGCCGTTATGCGGATTCCTCGCGAGCAGCAGGAAACTGTTGCCAACACAACATTCTTTGCTTTGTTGCAGTTTATGTCTTTAGCAAATTAATTGGTCATTGTCGATGGTGCTACCCGCAAAGTGGACGGACTGTTTATAAGGATGAAAAAAGGCACAGTTTTATGATTCCGCCGAGGGCAATAAAAACTAAAAAGGTACAAATTTGTATCGTTGAAAAGGAAAACAAATTTGCTTAACACTAGAAAAACTGAAAGTTTCCCATTCCTTCAAAGATTATATCCGTTAATATCTCGAAAAGTACACATCGGATTTGGCTAATTGTAATTGTAGAATCCTAATTGTTGAACTCGATAAAAAAATAAAAGCCATCAAAGCAAAAGTTGATAGATATACCTACTAAAGAAAATACAGATATTTAAAAATGACAAACCATCAAAATGACCGCAATGGTCTTTCTAGTGTTAAAGGAAATGTATTCATTTCGGAAGTAAGTAAGTTACTTTTTCTTTAATTCTTGGTAAGTAAAAACTCTTTGCAACAGTCTTAAAAATGTGCACTTTTACTGGCACATTTAGCTTTGTTCGTCTTGCTTAGTGCTGCGAAAAATATTAAAATTATGCACAAAACACTTTTATAAAAAAAAAAGTTGAACACTTTCAAGGTTCCGTACGTATTACCGAGGAATAGAGATTGAAGAAAGTCATGGTCTGTCACCCAGCCAATTTTTATGATTCTTCCTACTGCTTTCACGCAAATCTTCTGTTTCTTCGAATAAATTAGGTTATGTTAGGTTATGGTGGTTGCCTCTATAAGAGACACACTCGGAGGCCTATTCTGAGGCCCATTGTGATACCACATATTTCACCCGTTTTTAGAATGTGTATGCAACACTGTCTTTCCAACATATGTTACAGTACACATTTCAAGCGAATGGGGAAGGGGAGAGAGGATACCTAATGTTTAAGGGAAGGCTCCCCTGGATTTGGGCAAAAAATAAGGCAAAGTTTGTAATTTTTTTGTGGGATAATGAAAAGGTGTACAAACTTCCGGTTTTGACTATTAAATTCGTCTATTATTTAGGAGTTTAAAAAGTTAAAAAACTTGATAAACTTGACTTTCTAAAAACTTCAAACGCGTGTATCTCGAAACCATTTTTTCCAATCTAACTGAAATCCCTGGACTTGATCTAATGATCCGATTTTCTTCATCTAAAAACTGCTCGAATGTATTTGATTTTCTGTATGCCTTGAACCAACAATTTGCATAAATAGTTATTTATTTTTAATTTTTAAATGTGGTTGAAATTAAAAAAAGGTGCAAAAAATTTAACTTTTTACTTCAAATATTCATTGTGCAAGAATTTTTCGTTTAAATTTTTTGAGTCTAGTTCAATGCATAGACAATTTTGTTGTCTTTAAGTAATGACAATGCTTTTTGATTTCAGTCCACTACAAGAGGCTGCAGGATTACAGTTCTCGAGCGATGTTTGGCGCGCAGAGGCCTACGGAAATCGCCATTTTGTAGCCGCCATTTTGAATTTCATCAAGTTTTTTAACTTTTTAAACTCCTAAATAATAGACGAATTTAATAGTCAAAACCGGAAGTTTGTACGCCTTTTCATTATCCCACAAAAAAATTACAAACTTTGCCTTATTTTTGCCCAAATCCAGGGGAGCCTTCCCTTAATGCCGAATCCGAACGGCGATTGGCAGTTTTTCCTTTCAAACTTAGAGGTTTTGCCATTACCTGCCAAGAGCGCACTTGTGCGAGTCTTGTAATTCTCATCTGCTTCATGTGCATAGCCATTGAAGTAGACGAGTGTTTCACGAGCCCGAAGCTAGGAATCGAACCAAGGTCTTCTGGCTTGAGAAGCCAGCACGCTACCCGTTGGACTATCGAGGCCGGCTTTCGAATAAATTGGTTAACAGGCAATTTTTCCTACACTGCACTCAGTGACGCGCGCAAAAGGGCTTTGCGGGCTGGAAACCCCAAAAATGACTGCATTTTTTTTAAACTGTGGGTGACTATTATGGTTTCATTATGCGGACTAACTAAGTACACTCCTATAAATTTGTGGCTATTTTCATTTAGCTAGAATCCATGACCCCAAAATTGTACGTAGCACAGTATTATTTTGTCGTTTTTTCACTCATTTCCACAGCTTTTATAAAACTAAACAGAAAGTTCTTTTTGTAACCCATGCATATTCCAAACACTCTCCAACTCTCACAATTTCCACCATCATCACAACTCTAACCATTTCCTCTTCGATCTCTTTAGTGCTTCAACCACTCTAACGCATGGCCCTCCTTTACGCTATTCGCACATAATTACTCATTGTCAACAACTTACATGTATCGGCGACGATGCCATCCACTGCTGAAACAGATCCGACGTCACCGACGGCCGTTTCGGCGGCTTGCGGCTCTCGATGAACTCGTGCAGTCGGGCCAGCGCTTCCGGCGGCGCGCGTTCGGTCAGCCACTTTTCAAACGCTTCCGGTTTTTCCTCGAACAGCCGCGCCACCTCGTCCACGTCCTGTTGTGTTGCTTCGCGCACACCACCGCTCGACTTGCTCCCTCTGGCACGACTGCTCGTGCCAGCCACACCGCCACTGCCAACATCGCCCGCATGCACCGAGGGACTGGTGCAGCTGACCGGCGAATTCAGCGTTGTGTTGGCCGCGCTGCTGGTGGCCGAGCGGGTCAGCGTTGTCATATCGGTTGCCGAGGCGGAAGCGGAAACCAGGCCACTGCTACAGCCTCCGCCACCGCTGCTGTCACTCGAGAGCGCCTTCTGCGGCGCACACGGCGCAGCGGCAGGTAATTGCGGCGAACTAGCTGCACGGCTGCCGGTCACAGTGCCAGCCGACACGTTGTCGTCCGTTTGATTGTTGCTAGTCGTCGTGTGCGGCTCGCCGCACGCATTCCTTGCGCTGGCGGACAGCGCCGTCGTCGCACTGTCGCCATTCGCATACGATTTACTGGTATCCGCAGCGGCGCCGGCACTGACGCCATCTTGCGCCGACTTGGCTTTCGCCAGCGCGACAGCTGTTGTTGACACATCTGTCATTTTGTACTGAATATGTCAACTGCCTCTGCTCGTGCATTAAATTACTTGAGGAAACCATTGGCGGCGGAACGAGTTGAGTGGCCGCGTTGTTGGGTTGCGTTCAGCTTCCGATTGGCTGGCTGCCTGCTTGATTGCTAAACTGTCGAAAAACTGATGCAAGCCACCTTTCATCCACACGTGAGCCAATTAACAACGTTTCGCTCCGCCAGTAATACGTCCGTTCAAATTTATTGCGGCTGCATCGCCGCCGCGCCTGCGTTTCCAATCGCTTGCGCGAGCGACGAACCTTGGCCGGCGTCACAATTGATGAGTGCGCCAGCCAACAATCGACCTGCGCTGTCAGTCAGTTGCGCGCGGGTATCTCCGATTACCCGCCCGCTGCCGCGCCGCACAAACGCGCCTAATTGATCACTTGTTGTAGTTAGCTGTTGTTGCCAATTGGCAATGCTGTTAACCTCTTGCAGCGATCTCGTTTCGCTTCGTCCTTGCCGTCGCGTCTACTAGCAGCCGTCTAGAATTTGGTTGCTGTGCTGTGCTGCACAGCGTTGTCCTATGCCTGCTTTGGCCCGAATTGGCCACCGGCTGTGCGTGTGTGCGCAAAACAAAAGCGCAAATTCTCCTCCTGGCAGCCAATTGAAATCATTTCACCGTTTAACAGCTCAACGCTTGTGTGTCGCTCGAGTGGTGTTCAAGTGGCCTCGCTGTCCATGCGCCGCTTTCCGTTCGATTGTGTGCGTTCCAATTAGCCCGGCCCGGATGCTGCGGCACAGGGTTGCGCTATCGAGAACAAAGAAAGAGTAATAAGGGAAAAATTTGTAATAATTTGTTTTATTTGTGGTTTGCTGGTTTATTTCTGTGCTGTTTTCGTTCACAAAAGTGAACCTGACAAGGCTTTTGTGCAGTTCAAGGACGCTTATGAAATGGCCAGCTAAATATTTACGCAGACACAACGACAATGACACATTTATTTATTTTGCACGAGTCTGAAGGTCAGCGATTTAGTGAAGCAAAACAAAGCCGAATTAGTTGGAATTTTTTTTGGGACTTGCTTGATTTTTAGGCGCTTACGGAATAGTAAAAAAAAGATGTGCTCGTTGTTTAAAAAATAAACTAACTTCAAGAACACAAACTTGAAAGTCGCCATTAACCCATTAAGCCCTGAGCGTTGCGTTTGCGCAACGTTTGGGAATTTCGCTATATTAAGTAATTCATAAAGACATAAGACTTAAAAATGGATAGAATTGGATTAGAATTGATCGTTTTAGATTCTGCCATACTCAAATTTCAAAATTATTTAAATATTCATACTTTTTTTCGATCCAAAGTCAAAGGTTTTTTTGGGGAATTTTTGAAATTCAATCAAAAATACTTATTCTTCAAACCTATCAAAATCCCTTTGTGGGCTGCATTTTGCAATGCTTTACTATTTAAAAAAAAGTTTTGAAAATTTATTTTTTTTTTTTAAACAAAAAATATGCTTTAAGTTTTGTGTTGCGCGAATGCAACGTTGGGCCTAAACACTGCCAGTTTTCATACAACGCAACGCGTGAAAATGTCAAAATCCAAGCAGCTGATATTTTATTGGCACATTTTATTTTCCGCAAATGTTTGATTTTGTTTATTTGTGTAATGTTTGCGAAAAACATGACAAAAAAAAAACGTGGTATGAATTTTTTGCTTGATTTTTTTTCTTGATTAGGTCAATTAATAAGATTGTGTAAAATTTTATGGAAATCGCACAAGCCTTTCTGGGGTCAGGTTTTAATGGGTTAAGCCACCTTTCAATGTCCTAAATCAATATCAAGCACACACAAAATTGGTCCATAATTCTTGCAGCAGCTCGTTAGGAAAATTTACTCACATGCATTTTATTAAGTCTATGCAGGAAATAAATTTGTGGAAAATAGCCCGAAATATTTGAAAGCAGCTCGAACGGTTACTGAGACAATTTCACACATTGCTGCACACATTTTGGCGCTTCGCTGCCGTAAGCTGCCACATAAGCCCCGGTAAACAACCGCAGCCGAGTGTGTGTCTGCTGTGTGGCGCTGTGGTTTGTCTCGCAATTTATTGCCCAATTCAGCAGCCCAACGCGGCTGTGCGTGATAATCCAATTTTATTAATGTGGTTTATTTTGATTGCAGGCAAACTTTCAGCGCCGCCCAGCCGAGCCAGCAAAAACGGCCAACCGGCTGACAGATGGCGGCAAAAACAGCTGCAGCGGAAGTGAAAAGCGGCGAGCGCGCCAACATCAACGCCCACACCAACAACACCAACAACAGCAAACGTGCCAGCCACACTATCGCCGTCATCAACACCTCGCCGTGAAGTGCGGACGCATAACGGCACTCGAAAAGCCTTGCAAACGCATTCGCCACAGCCACTAAAGCAGCAGCAAGGTTGACGGCTGCGGCCGTTGCAGCAAAAAGCAATTGCAGTTAAAACTTTATGGTTATTGCATGCGAGACGAGTTGCTGGCGAATGCAACTTCGCAAAGCCGCTGACAAAATGCGCCATAACACTGCGCAGGCGATGGGTGCTCAGTGCGCTCACAAACGACACTAAATTTATGCAAATTACTCAGATGAAGCAAAAATTCCGTCCTTATTTTTCATTCAAGTAGTTGGGTTGGCAGCAGCGGAAAACGTGCACGTGCGCTCTCAACTTTAGTCAATTCGCGCACGAATGTGAAAATTACCAGCTAATTTGCATTATCTCTCGGCGGTATTGTTGGATTTCATTCGAGGAATTTTACATTAAATTCGAGCTTGGAGATGCGAATTTGACGAAAGCAAAAACTGGAAACTTTATGTTGGTTTTCATGTAAGTTTTGCTTGAAAATAATGTTTGTTCGTTTGACAATTGTCTTGAAAACTTTTTGTTATTTGTGCTACTGTCAGATCCATCAACGAATTTTTTGGCCTAAATCGACTAAGTAAATGTTTTTTTCGATTTGGAAATATTCGCTTTGGAAGCAGGGTTAGTCAAGGCCAATTGAAATGTTGGCTTTCACGATGAAGTTCTTGTTATTTGTGGAATCAATGAACATAAAATACCAATGTCAACAAATTCAATTCAATGTGAGCCCAGTCAATTCATTTAATTCTTAGAAACTTCTAAATAGTTCAAGGAGTCAAGATTGAACAATGAAACAATTGTTAAAGGCAAAGAGAAATGCCTTCCAACTAATATGAATTTTTATGACACATTTCATTTGTTATTACTGCAGGATCTCTATGAGTCCTTTGGAGTCGAACGTCGAAAAAGGTCAATCAAAGTTTACAAGTCGCTATCCGAATTTAATATGAAAGGAATCACAAAAGTTCGCCTAGTTGGAGACAAAAACTTTAAATTTCAATGCTTATCTTCATAATTTTTCTTATTTTCAACATAATTTCCAATAAAATTCGAGGCTCCCATGGTACTGATTTCAGATCAATTTGCTGACCATTTCTGGTCAATTTGCACATTTCTTGAGATACAAATTTTTCCTTCAAATCTCTGATTCTTTTTGAACATTTTAGCAATAAAATTCAACAAAATATCAAAGAAAATCATATCAGTTTTAAGAATTACAGTTAAATCAATTGCGATATATCGTACATTCGTTCTCAAAGGAGTAAAAAATCATACAATTGTTGTTTAAGTCAAGAATTACAACTCAGTCAATTTTGTACGAAATATTCTACATTGGTCCTGAAAGGTTTAAAAATACATAAAATTTTTGTTTCGTATTTTTTAAGTTTTATGTTGAATTCATTGATTTTATAGAAAGGAAACTTAAATTATAACAACAAAAAATTAAAAACCTATTACTTATTGAAAAACTCCTTCGCAGAAGCTGGTTTTTCAAACTCTTGCAAAGAGGAGCTTACAAAACTCATTCATAAGTATTGTGTAACCACGACTATTATGATTTATATATTTAAACAGAATGATACAAAAGAGCTAATTAAACAGTTTCATAAAAAGTGCGTTCTCTGTCAAATAAAAAATCTTAGAAAAAATTGTACTATATATCGTACAAATTTCCAGAAGGGATTAAGGGATATAAGCGATACAGCCCACAGTGATTCGTTCCATAAACAAAATTCAAAAAATGTAGTCTCACAATTTAACGATGTTGTTGTCATTTGAAAGGTAAAATTCAAAAAAAATAATAAGTGTGAGTACAAAAGCTGCCCCAAGTCGAAGCTTTTTTCACAATCAAATTTGAGCCTATTTTTTCTGTTTTTTAGTCTATTGAGTAAAAAAATCGTCAAAAAAAATGGTTAGGAAGAAGTTGCTTAAACTTTGAACAGGAGTTAAAAATTGATGTGAGCATTTTCGATTTGAATATTTTCTCAAAATTTCCAAAGCTGAGGCTTCTACTCTACATTTAATTTAAAATATTATTCAAAATTAAAAACCTCAATTTGGCAAAACTTAGAGGAAAATATCTAAAAAGTAAATATGTCAAAATATGCTCCTGGATTTTTGTGTATTTGAGGAAGCATTCTTTTTTGTTGAATAATCTAAACTCATCCTCCGTTATCTTTCGATCTCAAAAAATAATTTCATATAAAAGTAATCTCTCCAGTCCAGTGGAATTTGCGAAACCTCTTGGATGTTCACCAAGGCTGTTATATTCTCTCCATATGCTATTTGATACTCATTAATTATTCCCAAAAGTTTAAGGTTGCGCCAAAATCCATAAATAATGGCAAACCGAATCTATTGTCATTAAATTTCAAATGAAATATTGCAATACCACACCAAATCAACTGGTATTTTCCAATTTGTCAAAAATGTATTCCTTGTTGCCAACTAAGCGAAGTTTTGTTAATCCCTCGGCGGCTCAACTAAATCAACTAATCAACTATTCCGTTGATTAATTTGATTGTGATTGATAAAAAGAATATAATTTCTAGAATCTCCGTCATTTGGTAGCCTCCCACAATATCTAAAAATAATTCAGAAATTATCATTAAAATTGTATTACTCTTCAATATGCTACGCTCAGATTTTCTTGGCACTTCTTTCGCAAACCGAAAGCTGCATTCGTTGGTTTATTAAATTCTAGCAAAACACTCTCAACCAAATCACAATTGAGTGATGAAACAAGCTTAAGAACAAACTGCCCCACATTCAGACGCCATCAAGGAGACAATAATAAATGCCTTTGGCTCGCCAGATGCCATGCAGCGCAAATAAATAAGAGAACACACTGTTGGAATGGCCATGTAAGTGGGTGCGTCAGCGTGTCGGCGCTCGCAATTTGCGGCAAGTAAACAAAATTCTGTCAGCGATTTATGAGAAAGTGCTGCGCCTGCAGCGCGTACGGCGTGCAGCGGCCAACAACAATGTCGGAGCAAAACAACCGCACGCTGCGTGGCAGCTGCTGCACGGCCACTGTCAGCACTAGTTGTGGCTGTGGGTGCGGACGTGGTTGTTGAAACGGTTTGGGCCGTTGCGTTGTGGCAATCAAATTACTCGTACAATTGTCGAACTGGGGCCGATGCTGATGACGACGTTAACGACGACTGGCTGCTGGTTCAGCGTCGACCAGGCACAGCAATTGACATCAACCAGACTTGGCGGCAAAATTCGACAACATTCAATAACCAGCAGCGCGTTTTTCCATCGCCCTCCTCCCCCTGTCAAAGCACTTGCACCGCAACGAGCCGTGAAGCTTTATCGATCAGCTTTGCGCATTTGCATGCAACAGAAAATATTTCGCGGTTGCATGCAACACCGTTTTGTTGGTGCACACTTTGCACTGGCTAACAGCCAAGCCGCGCGTAGCGTGCGGCAGCTCCATTAGCATACGGCCGCCGGACATGCATTTCCGTTGCAAACTCGGGTTCGATTTGCAGTTCAGGTTCGCGTTGAGCCAAATTAGTGGCGGCTACACTCTGACGCACCGCCGCTTAGCACAGAATCTGCAAACATAATCAGCAATTAGCCGCGTGGCGCGTGCCAGCGTCAACACGGACGCAAGGAAGCAAATGGCGATATCGACAGCAACGGCAAGTTGCCGCATTGCATGTGTCGTTGATGGCCAAACAACTGCGAGCCGATAAGTGGTCGCGGCATTTGCGCCAATGAGCGGCTCGGCTTCTTATTGCCGCATTGCATGTGCGCGGCTTTTTAAATGGCGCCAGAGTCAAAGTTAACGCCACACCGCACAGTGATTCGACTCCATACAACTGCGGGACAAAATTAGAAGGAGTGGTGCGTTCTTCATGAAATTTGGTCTGTTGAAATGAAATCTTCATTTTGTTTTTCTTAAACTTTGTAGTTTGGCAATGTCTGAGACTTAAATTTGCAATTTTCGTCATTTTTGGTGAGCTATAGCAACGAGTGTGTTGGCTAGATTTTTCAGATTGTAACGTCAACATTGATAATTGCAAAAAATAACAGAGATTGTCTTAGGACCCTTAAGTTTTGCAATAAAAATGATAATAATAGACGCACGTTTTGCTTTTTTGCAGTTTTCTCAATTTTTCATGCTGATTGCATACTTTTAGGGATGAAAAAAAATAAATTTCTTTTCAAATTGAATTATTTTCTGAGATCGGAAGATATCGGAGGATGTAATTACATTTTCCGACAAAGAAAGAATGCTTCTTAAAATAAAAAAAAATCCAGGAACATACTTTCACATACTTTTTAGATATTTTCCACTAAATTTTGGCAACTTTCAGATTTTTAATTTAGAGAAATATTTTAAATTAAAAGTGAAGTAAAAGCCTCAACTTTGTAAATTTTGAGAAAACATTGAAAGCGAAAATGGCCACATCAGTTCTTAATCTATCTTGAAAGTTTTAGCAACTTCTAGGTAACCATGTATTTAAAAAATTTTTACTCAATAGATTAAAAAACAGAAAATATGTGTTTACATTTTTTGTGGAAAAAAGTTTCAACTTTGAGCCGCGTTTGCACAGACACTAATTGATTTTTTGCACAGATTTTTTCGGATTTTTCTTAGTTGGAGTTTTTTGTTTCAAATGACATCAAAATCGTTAAATTCTGAAACTATAAATTTTTTGAATTTTGTCTATGGAGTCGAATCACTGTGCACCGGTGCAAATGTCGGCTGCTCGCACGGGGCGCAGCTCGCGTGGCTTTGAAGGCGCATTTCGTTTCATTGGCAGCGCAGTCACGTAGACGTGTTGCCATCCATTTCCATGAGCGCGTGGCGGCATGCGGCTGGCACAAGCAGTACCTGAACGTCACTTTACTTCATGCAGCCGCATTCTGCCACGCGCGCACACATACCAACACGCAGCCACGAATGAATGCTGGGGTGATTTTTGTTTTTGTTGCTCTTTGCAGCTTCAAATGGGTGCCACTTACAGTTTTAAGCAGCTGCAACAGTTGCGACACATTCAGAATTCCTCTCGCTTACAGCCGTCTGTCTGCTGTCGAGTGCAAAAGGTTAAGCAAGCAAACACCAATTCCCACGCAACCAACTTCCTCCATTCGCACCGCACCTCAGCTGTCTGCCATTTGTTCGTAATGCTGCAATGCTTTCCACTTTTCTCTCTTTCTCCTTCTGGCTCACTTTAAAGCAGCGCCAACTGGCACTTTTGCCACTTCCAAATTCAGCATTGTTGCTTCACCCCATCCACAAAGCATCCAAAGTGTGCGACTGCTTCTTGTTTTCGTACTTTCAGCAAGTTTGTAAACATTCGCAGTTCCATTCGAAGTAAGCCACAAGACTGTTTGCTCTGCGTTTTGAGGCTGTTTAAAGTTTACGAAAATGCAAAATGCAGCCCCACACACAGACGCACGCGCACCCACACATATATACACACCAGGAAGTAATTCCTCGCAGGACGTTCCCTGCCAGCAGTTTAGGAGATAGGAGGGTTTTTAGTGAGTGAAAGCCTCACATACCGGCTTTCAATGCTTTTCCCTTCTCCAAAAAAAAAAAAACACATACATATATACACACACATGCAAGCAATTCTATAGCCAAACACACAACGAACACACACACACACGCACACACACACAAAGAGCGCGCCGTCTGTTGTGCTGCGCACTTAATTAAATTTGTATCAATGTAATTTCTCTAATTGAATTTTTTCTAAAAGTTCTTTGTGCAACTACCTATTTTTCACTGCATAATTGTGCAACAATGCGAAAGACTTAAAGTCGCCGCACTCTGCTTCGGCTCGACGTCGCAGTGGACTATCTACAATTTCAATACACAGACAAAACTTTACTTGCCAACTTTGTCCAACTTTTATTGGAACATTAAAAACTGCTCGAAAAACTAATGATTTTGAGTTCAAGTGGCAATCGATGATGTTGGCGGCTCTAAGCTACGTCGCACGTCAGTGAATCATATTTTTATGGGCAATTAAACTTAATTCGCCACATTAAAAGTCCACACTTACGTCAGCATGGCCAACTTGTGGACAATACCAAATAATATTTGAATCATCTTGTTACATTAAGATTCCATATCCGTTTTTCTTGCAGCAATATTTTATGAAATATGAATGTTTCAATGAATAAATCCTTAACTAATAAAGACAGAAGGACGAAATTCGAGTATGTGGTAGTGTGCAGAATAGACCTTCAAACATGCTAAAAAAACATTTGGAAGCATTCAAGGATATTCAAGGATAAAGTTTTAAAATCACAATTTTAATACTTATTCGTCCTTGCGCACTAAAAAATTAATTTTTTGTAAGTCTTGCGAATTTTCTCTTTCATTTTATACCCACATTGATGTTCGACATTGCGCTCAATTTTGAAAATAATTTTTTTTTAAATATTCATGTCATTGAAATTTCATGTTTTTCTTAATTCTGACAGATTCTGAAAATTTTCCTGAAATTTCAGTGTTTTTAAAAACATCTGACGTCAGAGTGAATAACTAAAAGCGCAGTTTTACTATGTTTGGCCTCTAGTTTTACGAGTATATAAATTTTTTGTGTTAAATTAAACCAAATAAATTAAAAAAAAAAAACATTCTTTACAATTAATGCTAAGAGGGCAGCCACCTAAAGAACTCTTCATCTAATGTTAATTTAGTCGACATTCGACTGATCTTCCAACCTCTGAACCGCGGCGATGTTTATCCACGTCAGTAATTGAACCAATAAAGCTTATTGTTTTCCCAACTTTAAGCAGTTCGAGGTAGTTACCGTGCATCAGCTCTGCAATGTGTCTGCCAACATGAAACCAAGTGTAAATCCTTCCATTTAACTTGTCTGCCCTCCAATCACGCAAACCATTTCAGTCGACGCGGCTCTGCAGCATCCAAGCGGAATTACAATTCTTGATGTCTCATGATCCACGTGTGACATTCGCACGTGTGTATGTACAAGTATGTATATACCTGCCTGTACCTGATAGTCCTTCATTTAATCAATCAATGCAAATGGCGCGCTTGGAGTAATTGGCTCGACTCGCAATAACACAGCCAAAATCTCGTTGAACCATTAATTACAACTGTCGATACAGAACAAATGCCGCACACACGCACGCACATCCACCTTTGTATACACAAATCCAAACAAAACAAAAATATATGTATGTATGTGCCAGTGCCGGTACGTGGCAGTACACACAGCCTGGCCATCGCAATGCTTGTGTGTGTGTGTGTGTCGTGCGATAATTGTGCGGCTTGTTGGCGGCGTCACCCAGCAGGCAAAATCGTCGTCGGTGACAATATCAGCGGTGATGGTAGGTAGGTAGGTGGTGGTGGCAGCTCTCAAATGAGAGCTCACTTAGGCCAAGCTAGGCCCATTGTGGTACCACAGGATCTCTAACCCCTTTTTTTGTTGTTATTATGTCTCAAACCAGCCCGAACAGGTGATGAAGCGTATTAGGCCCCTGGCGTCAACCTCCGATAAGTCCGCGAGGTTGGCTGTATGGTAAAACCCTAGATGTTTTTTCCGTTTCCTGCAAAGAGCGGGACAAGTACAAAGTAGGTGGAGAGTTGTTTCTTCCTCCTCTATGTCTCTGCAGCTTCTGCAGAAGTCGTTTTCCAGGTGGCCCAGCCCTAATCTAATAGCGTGGCTACCAAGGATACAGTGACCAGTGATGACTCCAACAACAACCCTGAGCGTGCCCCTATTGAGGTTTAGCAGACTTTTGGTGCGCTTCCAGTCCAGCTTTGGCCAGATCTGTTGCGCTGTCTTGCCTGTCTCTGAGGCCGCCCATGCATTGTTAGCGGCTTTTGTCATCGCTTCCTCTATCACCAGCTTGCAGGTACTCAATGGAATATCTAAGCCGGCGAGTTCTGAGGATAGCTCCTTGGTCGTTCCTTGTCTAGCCAGTTCGTCTGCCCTGCAGTTCCCCGGGATATCTCTGTGACCAGGCACCCATATGAGGTGAATTTTAAGCTGCTCAGCCATCTCATCAAGAGATTTGCGGCAGCTGATCACTGTTTTAGAGGTCAAAACATGAGACCCTAGGGCCCTGATAGCCGCTTGGCTGTCAGAGAGAATGCAAATATCTCGCCTAGAGACAGTGCCCTCCTTGATCCAATTCAGGGCAGCTTCAATGGCTGAAACCTCTGCTTGGAACACGCTACAGTGGTCCGGCAGTCTAAAGGAGTAATTTATACTTAGTGAGTCTGAAAAGACGCCTCCACCAACAGCCCCGTTTAACTTGGAGCCGTCGGTGTAGATCTGGTGTGAGTTCCCTATTAAGGATGCTGAGCTTTCCTCCCAGTTTTTCCTATCTGGAATGGTGCTAGTGAACTTTTTGTTGAATTGGAATTGGGGGGGTGAAGAATCCAGTTCCTCGAACTCCTTTAAGAGAGTAAGTATCCTGGCATGACCCCTGTTAGTCTCCGACCATTGGCCGGTAGCCCGTAGTCTATGACTTGTTATAGCCGCTAATTTCCTGCAGTGTAGATCTAGCGGAATAAGGTGAAGCAGGGCTTCTAAAGCTGAAGTTGGTGTTGTCCTAAGAGCGCCCGTGATGATGACGCAGGCTGCCCTTTGAACTTTGCGGAGGTGTTGGAGGAGCGATGTTTTTCCCAAAGCGTTCCACCATACCAGACACCCATAGGTTAAGATGGGTCGTACGATAGCTGTGTAAACCCAGTGCGTCATGTTTGGTTTTAAACCCCAGGTTTTTCCCAGTGCTTTTTTGCAGGTGTATAAGGCAATCGTTGCCTTTTTGACCCTATTGAGGATGTTCGGTTTCCAGCTCAATCTCTTGTCAAAAATGATTCCAAGAAATTGTGCTTCATTCTTGAAAGGGATTTCTGTGTTGTTTAATGATAGAGGAGGTACAGGTGAGGGTACTTCCTCGTGAAGAGGACAACCTCTGTCTTTCCAGGGTTGATGCCTAATCCTCGACTGGTAACCCAGCTGTTTCGGTGATAGTGTAATCGATAGTATATAATGTTTATATAACACTTCGTTCAATAATGTGGGTGACTAACTAATTAAAACACATTTTTTTGCCAAAATTCGTTTTTATTCATCGACATAGTTGCCATCGAGGGCGATACACCGATTATAGCGATCTTCCAACTTTTCAGTACCATTTTTTTTTTTGCTCCGAAGCATCGACACGTTCTGGTTTTGGTCGATTGTGAGCTCGCGCGGCACCCACTTTTCACATAGCTTTCGCATACCCGAATATTCATGAACGATATGTCCAACACGTTCCTCTGATATCTTTAGAGTGTCAGCTATACAAATCAACCTCAATTTACGATCTTCCAAAATCATTTTGTGGATTTTTTTGATGTTTTCGTCCGTAACAGCCTCTTTTGGACGTCCACTGCGTTTATCGTCTTCGGTGCTCATATGGCCTGTACGGAATTTAGCAAACCACTTACGAATGGTTCTTTTTGATGGAGCAGAGTCCGAATAATGTTTTTCAAGCCATTCCTGGCATTGAACAGTATTTTTTTTCATTAAAAAACAATGATAAATCAGCACACGGAATTGCTTTGAATTCATTTTTTTTTGAAAACTCAAAAGTAGTGTCACTTAAAGCACTGTAACTTGTAAAGTAATGGTCGGATTGACATATAATTTTGACAGTAAGCCTAAAAAGGTTCACAAGTTCGAAAAAAAATATTGCTTTAGTATTAGTGCCGCCATCTATGTGTCAGTCACCCACATTATTGAACGAAGTGTTAGAAGATAAATTCTAATCCTCATTCATCATTCTTCTGCACTACAACAAAAGTGCGTGCAAAATTTTTTGTATCAAAATTTTGCAAAGGCCCAAAATGGAGGAGAAAGCACCATTTGTTTTTATTTTGAATAAATTTATTCAATACATAAACATAAGTGACATCGAGTGGTTGTTGGTTAAATGCGATATTTTAATTAAAAAATCTGTCACAAGTGTCGATCGATGAGATGGCGTCAGTCAACTTGGGCAAAACAGATCACTTTTTGATACTCAAATTTATGTTCTTGAAATGTTTAAATCCACTTTCAAGAATTTCACTGAAGCTTTTGGCTGCTCGTTGATGAACCATGAACAATTTTGATGGAATCGGCGGTGATGGCTGAATTCATTTGGCCAACATTTATGCTCTCAAAAACGTTTTTTAAACCTGGCGTGCAGAACTCATGAACTCTGTCACGCAGTGGCGCACACAGGAGAGGTGTTAAGGGTTAAAATCCCCTAAATACAAATATTGTTGGTACAAAATATGGTTTCCAATGGTATAGGGCTCAAAAGATGTACGAAAAAACCACCAAAATGAAATTCTGTGTACAATCATCACCATAAACTTGGTTCATCAATTGAAATGTGATCAAAGTTTGACCAAGTTAAAAAAAGTTAAAAACAAAAATTTATATTTGGCTCTTTGTTCGATACTCATTTTTGTACCAAGGATACAAACATACTGTCACTTCAGACGCAATAACTTCGCTTCCAGTCAACCAAATATCCTCAAGTTTTGACTGGGGAAAAATTCACATTTTCAACGAACTCTACTTATTTCAAATGTCATGTTTACTTTAGAACGATCGTTATACTAACTTTGCTAAAAAAAAGATGTTAAAACCCCCCATAACCAACTTCTGACTACGCCCCTGGACATATGAATTCGTGAATAAAATTACTTTAATCATACCTCGGGTAAAGGGCTGGCTTCTCATGCCAAAGGCCCTAGGTTCTATTCCTAGCTCGGGCTGGTGAAATACTCGTCTACTGCACATAAAGCAGATGAGAATTACAAGCCATTACCGCCATTCGGATTCGGCGTTAAACTGTAGGTCCCCTCCCCCTTCCCCAATTCGTTTGGAGCATGTGTTGTACACACAGTTTTGCATAAACATTTTTCGAACGGGTAGAATTTATGGTATCACAACGGAGGCAGAGGCAGCTACTGCATTTTACCTACCTACATACCTCAATAACTATTTTTGCATTTTAAAATTTTTGCCAGCTATTTCATTGAAGTCACATAGGGAACATTGTCCACTAAATATTTGTAAGACACATGCGGAACATTATCGCTTATCTGTCATATAAGACAGATGATGCCTTTGTCATGCATAGTCTCACCAATGATCTCCGCACATCAATGTCGCTTTTACTTAATCGATGAGAAACGGAACACTTGCAGGAAAACACCACCTATGACCGCCATGCATGAATCCTTGATGATGTCTTGCAGGCATGGCCTGCTGGGCAGTGCCGAGCAAATCGAATCGAAACGGCAAATTAAGTCATCAGTAATGCGCTGCTCTCTCTGCCAACAACAGCAACATCAACTCGATACAGCTTCTGTTGCTCACACGCTGCCGCAGCAACATTGTATACAACTTTGCAGCCGCCTCTAAACTGTGAACACAACAATTAATGTGTGTGAGTGTGTGTGTGTCAGATGTTTTGCATGTATTGGTTTGCTTGGGGGGGTTTTGGTTGCTGCTGAATGATGGCGACAACTGTTGTTGATTGTAAATTGAATAACAATAATAATTATGCCAAAAGAATGCCGAACTAATTTGGTGGGAGTGGCTGGTAGGCTGTTTAATTAGCGATGTGTGTGTGTGTGTGTGTATGGGTGGTGTGTACTAAGAAGCTAAAGCGCATAATTTGCGCTAATTGAATAGTGTGGGGGTGTGTGTGTATAATTCATTAGACGCAATATGTATGCATTTAGTCGTTAGGATGTAGGCAAAGTGTTTGCACGACATAATGAAATTTTAGTATTTGAGTTAATTGCCACTAAAGGTACCACTTCAAGTGCCCCCAATACTTCGCTGCGGAATAATTCAGCACTTTCAGCTAATTGAATCAATTTGAAGACAAATTACACGCACACACACACCCACACTCTTATGTGGCATTATACAAGTGGATTATTAATCGATTGGCCTTAAGGGGGTTTGGTGGTGAGCAATTTTTGGAAAATTGAAAATTATAATTTTCTCCGTAATATGTTTAATGTTTAAAGTTTTGAAAAGTTTTCAAAAAATTCCAACTCGATACCTTAACTTCAAGTGTCTCGATTGTTGTTTGAATCGAGCCAAACCAAACTTTACATCAATGCTTCTCGAAAATTCTTCCTCTTAGCTGATGTCCTCAATGAATTAATCGATTTGGCTTTTCCTTTTTGTATTTTTTATTTAAACATTTTCCGTGCACTGACCCGAACTTAGTCAAATAAAATAATTCTTCATGTTGTGACCTGTTATTAACACTAGAATGCCCGACAATCTGACATACCTAAAATGCCCATATGTAGTCATTTTGACTATATTATTGTTTACTGACTTTTTTTTAATTTTATTGGTTTTTAAGTTGCAAATATGAATAAATGTACACGAGATTAAACTAAAATAAGCATTTAGGTTTTATTTTTTATGGTTTACAAAGTAAATTCATTTAAATAAAATAGCGTACTTTACACATAAATGGGATAAAATGGAATGAAATTTGGAACTTGGAATTTGTGAATGAATTTTCTAAGTGAATTTTGGATTGAAAAACTTGGGAATTGTCACAGCCTACTATGATATTATTTTTTTAAATGTTTGCAATTATTTGAAAATTTCATATTTCGCAATTGAAGATGCATATTTGTCTATTTATCAGTAAGATTTGCTGAAAATTTTATATAGGCAATCAAAATGACTACTTTTGGGCATTTAAGGTAAATTTTGCAAAATTGGGGTAAAACATTTTTTTACAATTTTTTTAATTTATTTATTCCATTTAGCTTTAAAAATTAATAAAAGCCACGTAGATATTTTTTTAGAGAGCGATGCAACAAAAGTTATTTACAATAAAACCCCTCACTGTAGTCAAAATGACTACCTTGGGCATTCTAGTGTTAAGCACAAAAAAGGGTTTTTTTTCGAACAGTTGACGTATAAATAATTTTGCTTACTCGGGCCAATGCTTTACTGCCGCTTCACTCAATGCAACACATTTACATTTTTTTTTCATTTCAACCACTCCAAAGGATGTTTGTCCCGCCCACTCAACGCACTGGGTGATTAAAAATTTGTATGGCTATCATGCCACCGATTGGAAAATTATACCAGTGGAATGTCAACTTGAAGAATGAGCCAATCAAATACAACAAAAATTAATTCGTTTACTGAAAGCGTCTAAAAGGAATTCATATTTGAGCCGTTCAGTGCACAGAGTGATTAACTCCACTTTTTGAAAAATCTTAAATTTAATTGTCAAAGCACTTGGTATAGTCATAACTTTTTATATTTATTAAAACTTTCCGGAATAGTAAAGATTAACACCATTAAACGACAAAATATATATATTTGAATTTAAATTATAAAGGGAATTTTAAAAAACAAATTTTTATTTCATCGCATTTCTCAACTTTTTGTTTTATGGAGTTAATCGATTTGTGCACTGAGCGGCTCATTTTGCTCCGTTTTCGCCACCTGACACCCTTCAAATATTTTACGAACAATAAACTTGGCTTATTTTAATTTAAATGTGAATACGTTGCTGCACTTAAAAGTATGCTACGAAAAAATCTCACCAAACAAATATAACAGCTTTTGTGTGCGCAGTTACCAGGATCGCAGCCAAGTTGGTTTAGGTTTGTAGAGCCCAAAGGATCGTAAACCTGTTGTCGAAGCTTCGCCTGCGCCACTGGAATCGTTCGAAATCTTATAGAAAAGCTAACATTACAAAAATTACAAATGCAAATTCCTCTTGGCCAGAATTCTCCGAATTTGAATCATCGCTTGCCGATGTTCTTACGGCTTTCATTATTTTCTTTTATGAATTTTGTATTGTTTCTTCTCGCGCAACGAAATTAAGTCAATCTGTAAGTCGAAATATCAAAGCTTAAATAAATTAACTCAATGTCCAAAGGCAACTCGAACAATTGATAAACAATTGCCAGGGAATGCCAATCAGCCCCTACAGCCATGCTTAACTATAAATCACTCATTAGCACTTTTCCTCCCTGCACCCTGCAAGGATCAATGCGCACCTTTTGATGCTGCGAGCGCACCCTTCGGCGTATCCATTGAGCCTCTTCGTAATCTGTTGGCTATTATTGGCACTTGGGCTGAGTGCTGCATTAGCAGAATTAAACAGCCAGGCAGATAGCCCGACAGGCACAGGAGCACAACAAACCGGCAGCCAGTCAAAGAAATGCAGTCACTTAACATTTTCGACATTCTTAGACGGCACACAAATTAAGACTTTGAAATAAAGTAAAATTTTCTCAGAATGCCAACGTTCTTGCTTTTGGCCCTTGGCAACTAAATAAAAGCCAGACAACAGCTAAAGTCTTGCACCCCAAAGCAGATTCAATACGGATACAAGCGCAAAATTCCATTGAAATTGTGTGCACAATGGCTAAAAATTGAAACAAAGCGGAGGGCGAAATTACTTAAGCTAATAGAATGACTAAGCCGTAGCTTGTAAATGCCGCGAGCTTCATTGCGAACACACATACATATGCAACAGATACATATATACATAGGTATATGAAGTATTGTGTGTATTTAGTATGCAGCGTGCAGTGCACAATTGTGTTAGTTAAGTGAGAAATCCCAGCTGGCTTGTGTCATTTCTTTATTTTGATTACATTCTTTCAAGTCATTTTAACCGATTACTCAGACAACATAACCAACCCACGCTCAGTGTGTATGTATGGGTGTGCGCGTATACCCAGTTCAAAATTTTAGCAGCAGCAACTTTGAATTCAGGCCAGCCTCGACGAGCTTCTGGTCATTATATAATATTTTCAATTGAAGTTGAAGTCGTATAAATCTCAAATGTGATTCTCAAGAAAAGCAAGTAACAAAATAAATAGCAGACGAAATTAACAGACATTAAAGAGAAGTCATAAGTACAGTACAGATTTTCTACAGCATTGCCCATTAGGATGAATGCACAAAATGCAAAGAAAATGGTGCCAGGAAAACCTTGGAACAAACTCTTTGCTTCTGTTTGGCTATCTCAAGACTGCGCCTTACTCACTTCGGGGTCTCGTTCTGTTCGGCGTTAGATGCGATCCCAGCTGAACTTTGGCCAGACCGTCCACATTCTCATAAATCTCTTGTACGTCGATTGGCAATACTAAAGATCTCTAACTGGGATCCAACAGGATCTATGCGTGGCCGACCTGGCTAACCAACTTACCTAACCTTACGTAAGGCTGACATCTTGCCTGCTCATGGATAGTGACAAGATGGCTTGAAAAATCAGTGTAATCTCCTGGAAGAAGATAGAATCGACTGTGGTATTTAATTGCTGTGTACTTTGGCGCTCGCCTCATGAGGGCCAATTCGATTTAAATACTGATACAATTCTCAATACGACAGCTCATTGAGCTCACCGGATGTTGGGTTTTTGCTCATAAAATGATGACTGCCATTGAAGGATATTTATGGAACGCTGCCGGTAATGTGGCCGGAAAATAACACTGTGCGTGAAATTTGCATTCAAAAATTTAGACATGGGGGGAACCTACTGGGTGAGTTTTCTATAGGTATACTGAGTTGAGATCCACCAGCCGTTTGGTAAGATTGGCTCTAGTTTAAGAGAAATCCGACTTTGAAGTTTGGTAATTTTCGTCAAGTTTGTCACTTAAGTCTTCGAACGTTTAAATGCTAATAGGTCCTAAATCGTTCCGAATATCGCTTTACTGTCTTCGGCAAGTTTGTAGATATTTTAATGACCAACACATTTGCTTAAGGCACCAATCCAAAAAAATACATTCAAACTGGGTAATTGCGATATGTGCATTTTTTTACGCAGCGCAACGTGGCGTATGAGTGTCATTGAATTATAACACTCAACGTGGCGTATGACACTCATACGCCACGTAGCGCTGCGCAAAAAATGGACATATCGCAATTACACAGTTTTAATGTATTTTTTTGTAATTGGTGTCTGAAGCAAATTTGTTGGTCGTTAAAATATCTACAAACTTGCCGAAGACAGTAAAGCGATATTCGAAACGATTTAGGACCTACTTAAGCGACAAACTTGACGAATATTACCAAACTTCAAAGTCGGATTTCTCATAAACTAGAGCCAATCTTACCAAACGGCTGGTGGATCTCAACTCAGTATACCTATAGGAAACTCACCCAGTAGGTCCCCCCCATGTCTAAATTTTGGACTTGCACAGTGTAATTGGACAAACAAAGCTAGTGTACTTCGCTACATCAAAAACTTCAATCAATAAGTACACTTTAAAATGGGAATGAAATTAATGGCTTTCGTCTAATGAAATTATCTGAATTTCACATATTTGCTAGTATTTTGGTTTCACTGCCTTTAGTCCTCGTTGAATGCTCTTTGATCATGGGAGTTGAGAAATTTATTTTAGCAAATTAAGAATTACTTGCGTTCTAAAGTAAACATGCCATTTTAAATAAGTGGAGTGCGTTGGATATGTACAATTTTTCCCAATCAAAATTTAATAATATTTGGTTGACTGGAAGCCGATTTATTGCGTCTGAAGTGACAGTCATTGGTACAAAAATTAGCACTGAACAAAAAGCCAGTATTAAGTTTTGTTTTGAACTTAAATTTTTTTTAGTTTTAGTTTTTAGTTTTACAACTTTAATCGACACATTTCAATTGATGAACCAAGTTTATGATTGTTTATCATGAGTTGTGTACGCCAGATTTATAAATGTTGGCCAACTGAAACCCTCCATCACCGCAGATTCCCTCAAAGTTGCGCGTAAATTCACCAAAGATTAGTAAAAGTCTTCATTGAACTTTTTGAAAGTGGATTAAAGCTTTCAATAACATAAATTTATTTATTTATTTACATATGTATTTATTTTAATTGAACATTTAACTATCAAAAAGTGTGTGCACGGTTTGTTCTGCATCAGTTGTCTGACGCCATCTCATCGATCAAAGCTAGTAACTGTTTTTTTTTTTTTACAAAAACTCGCATTTTTACCATAAACCACTCCCCGTTTTTGTCTGATGTGGCACCGCACGACGTTCACCTTTTCGAAGAAATGCATATGCCGACAAAAGGAAAGTGTTGTGAGGTCCTAGAAGCCATCCAAAAGGCTTGTACCGACATCCTGAAAGGCGTCGTGGCCGATGGTCTAAAACTCTCATCTATTAGACATGCTTTTAGACCATGGAGATTGCTGTATTGAGTTCGAAAGGGAACTTTTACAGAATGAAATAAAACTTTGGTTTTGCCAAAACAAAGTATTTTATTATTATTTTTTAATTATTTAAAGGCGAAAAGACCTTCTTGTTGTGATTTAAAATTTTGGCTAATGATAGGCTAACGAAGGTTTGAATACCCGATCCCCTTTCCCCTGGCTACGCCACTGTGTCAGGCATATATTTGAAATGAAGCAGAAGACATTCTTTATAGTTTTCTTAAGCTTGGCATGGCCAGATTTCAATTCTTAAGAAGAATTAAAAGATTTAGTCGGTAAATCCATAAGAGAATGTTTAATAGAAGTTCATTTCGTCGCACTAAGACCTGCTGAAGCTCAGTGACTGCATGGCTGCCACTTTCAAAACTTTAACTCCAACTCTTTGAATGTATTTTTGACTCAGTATGAACTTCAAAATCCAATCCAATCCAATAGTCAATAAGTATTTTTCTATCTACCCTCGTTTTGCACCCCCGTTAATCGCTAAATCAGTCAACGTTTGTTTGTATGCTGGGTGTAGTTGTTTATTTGTGTGCATTAGTATCAATGAACCCCATTGGCTCTCTGTGGTCTGCCGTCACTCATGTGTGTGTGTAGCTTTTGTTTGTAATTTACGACATGTTTGGGATTCCAAGTCATGTCCCCAGTGTTGACGCGCACGCAGGCTATATGTGAAGCAAACCTCACACACACACACACACACACACACACACACACATACGCATATTCGCAAACACGCACAAAGCACGCAGCACATAAACTTCATTAGAGGATTTTGCATGCAAAATTAGCTGCAAGAATGCCACTAAAATGCTTTGTTTCTTGCCGTTTGCGACAGCCTAGCAGTCTGTCCTTCCCTTTCCCCCTTTTAATTTTCTGTCGCTTTCTGGTAGTTGTTGATGGTCACAGCGCCCAACCAGTCGGTGAATGTTTGCGCATGAAACAACTAAACCAACAATAAATAACACAAATGCGCAATAGTCGACCAACAAAAAGTCGACTGGACATTCTTTATTGCCCACTGTGGAATTGCCAACAGTAATGATGACAACAAAAAAACTGAATATTTCCATAGTGCGTTGGTTTTTTTAAATCATTGAAAATGAAAAATTGCATAAACTTGAATTTTTTACATTTAATTTTTGTTGCCCAGCTGGTCAGTGCTGTTTGATTATTTCAAACGTTACAAATATGTATATAAGGGAATTTGTTATTGTAACACCGTGCGACAAAAATAAAAAAAATTTCAAAACACACGAAAAAATGTATATACTCGCGAATCTAGGAGCCAAGTGTAGTAAAACTGCGTTTTTATTTTTTCTCTCTGACGTCAGGATTTTTTTTTAAAGGATTTTGAAATTTCAAGGACATGTTTATTTAAAAAAATTATTTTAAAAATTGAGCGCATTGTGGAATAACAATATGAATATCAAATGAAAGAGAAAAATCCTTAGAATCTTAGAAAATTTAAGTTTTGGTGCAAAAGGACGAAGAGGTATTGAATATGTCCTTTTAAAACTTTATCCTTAAATATCCTTGGAAATTTCCAATAGTTTTTTTTTGAAAAAAATATATATTAGGGACTAATGTGTGCACTACCACATCCTCGAATTTTGTCCTTCTAACTTAATTAGTTTACGTTATAAAGAATTTAATACTTTTCTCTATAAAACAAAGATTCTTAGGATTTCTTTCATTTGGTACCCATATTGTTATTTTACAATGCGCTCAATTTTTAAAATAATTTTTTGAAATAAACATGTCCTTGAAATTTCAAAGTCCATTAAAAAAAAATCCTGACGTCAGAGAGAAAAAATAAAAACGCAGTTTTACTACATTTGGCTTCTAGATTCGCAAGTATATCGATTTTTTCGTGTGTAAAATTTTTTGCTGCACGGTGTAATATGAGAATTGTGAAAGTGTAGGTGACATGACCTCCAATTTAAAAGTTGTTTTGACATTATGACTGGTTAAGGCACCGCTGGTTGTTTCAGTGTGAAAGCCGACACCTGTGTGGCCGCATTCACAGTGAACACAGCGACACAGTGCCACGTGACACAATTAAACGGCTTAAAGTGCACTCAATCGCAAGAATTGTCGTTGTTTCCATTGTCCGCATTGCGGTCATCGTTGAGCCACAAAATTTTAATTTTAATTTGCGGTTTCGTGAAAAACACACAATGACCATTCCAAAAAAAAACATTCCTTTTTCGTATGAATCTATTGTTCTCATTTAGGTTGTATGAAATTGTTTCCGCTGTACTCCGGGCAACACATATAAATATGAAATTTCGTCTCACTTAGTTTTATTATGCGATGCGCTTTTGACATTTAAACGCAATAATAAATTTTTGCATTTTCATTTGCGCACAGCAATAAAATTAATTCAATTTACTTTACGCTCGCTGCTGCAGATGCTTTATTCATAATTTTCAATCAAAATTTGCTCGCAGTCCTGTTTGACGGATTATTCGTTTGTCCTGACTGACAGATTGACCGATTCATCATCGCTCAACATAAATCACTCAAGCTACAAACATGAAATTTGAACTGTAGGTTCATTTTAAAAAATTAACCTTTGCTAAGACTGAATAGTTTTGAATTCAGTGGCCAAAGGGGAAAAACATGGTTTAAGGGTTAACCCGACTCTGGACCTAACTTTAGTGATTTATTTCGCAACTATAGAAAAATATGAGGATTTTTTCAAAGGTAATCTGAGGTATGGAAAAAGCTTTGTTTTTTATTATTTATATTCAAAATGGCGGCGGAAGAGTCACGCTTTGAAATCGCCTTATTTATTAAATCCCAAACGGGTGGACGGATTTCTAGTAAAATAAAGGAACTGGAACAAAACACAAATACATTTTATAATCTATGTTCTATTCAGTGGTGCACACAGGATTTCATTTGGGGGGGCTTTGCGTACAACTTTTGAGCCGAAACCACATTTTGTAGCAGCAATTTTTGTGTTTGGGGGAGGTGGTTTGAACCCCCAAACCGCCCACTGTGTCCGCCACTGGTTTATTGTCTATGGTGGTACATAGGAGTTTTTTTCCCCTAAATACATTTTTGCAAAAATGGTCCACTTTTGAAAAAAGTACAGATTTCTGGCCAAAAAGTTTGCAATTGATTGTTTATAATAAAAAAATATAAATACAAGGTGCAACCCAAAGTAAACAGGACTTTTATAAAATAAAGAAAACGGATGATTATTTTTGTATAATTCTTTTTATTTATTCAAAATACTCTCCTTCTGCTTCGATACAACGTTTTGCACGGTCCAAAAGCATTTGAGTGTGAGTGTTTTAGGTCAGTGAGTGTTTTAGGTCATCGGCCGGCATCGCCTTCAGAATGTTGGTACAAGCCTTTTGGATGTCCTCAACGTCCTTATAACGGTTTCCTTTCATCGGCAAATGCAACTGACCGAATAAGTAGAAGTCACAGGGAGCCATATCAGGCGAATACGGTGAATGATTGATGGTAAAAATGCGATTTTTGGTCAAATAATCGGTCGTAACTAGGGCTCTGTGAGCCGGTGCATTATCATGCAATAAACGCCAACTTCCTTCCTCGCGATATTCTGGCCGAATACGACGAATGCGATGCACCAAACGCTTCAAAACTTCAACATAAAACAAAGCGTTAATTGTTTTTCCCGGTGGAACAAACTCTCGATGAATTATTCCCTTTGAATAGTAGAAACAAATGAGATGAGTTTTGATTTTTGACTTCTCACGGCGGGTTTTTTTCGGATTTGGCTCATCTGGGTGCTTCCATTCGGCACTTTGACGCTTTGTTTCGGGATCATATTGAAAGCACCACGTTTCGTCACCGGTTACGATGTTGAACAAGAAATTTGGATCACGTCTGGCTTCCCGAACGATGTCTTTTGCGTGCTCAATTCTCTGCGCTTTTTGGTCGTCGGTTAAAGTGTGCGGAATGAAGCGAGAACACACTTTACGGAGACCCAAATGTTCGGTTAAAATGCGATCAATTGATGTTTTGGAGATGTTCAATTCCATTTCCATCAATTCCAATGATGATTTTGGCTGCATTTTGATAAAATCACGCACAGTTTTGATGGCATCGTCAGTAATCACAAATTTCGACTGGCCGACGTGTTCGTCGTCATTCAAGTCTTCACGACCATTCTTGAATCGATTCAACCACTCATTAACACGTCCACGGGATAAACAATCATCACCATAAACTTGCTTTAACAATTTAAACGTTTCGGTAAAAGTTTTACCAAGTTTAAAACAGAACTTAATATTAGCTCTTTGTTCGATCGACATTCTCGTACCAAAGTTAAAAACATACTGTCACATTGAGCGGGATATTTCGGCGTCTACTAGACCAAATGTCATGAAATTTAGACAGTATGTGAATGAAAGATGTACCTTTCCAACGCATGTCCTCACACATAGATGGCGCCACCAGAAACGTCCCTATTGCAAAAGTCCTGTTTACTTTGGGACGCACCTTGTATAACAACGGCTACGTACCACCTTAGAGCGAACAAATGTGAATCTACAAATACAGTAACGAACGATTTTTGAAACCATTTTCGAGTAATCCACCTCGTTTGCAAAAATTGGTTTGGAAAAATCAATACTTTAACCAGTTACAATTTTATTTAGTATAGGAACCACTGGATATTCTTTTTATGACTCCAAGCTAGGATTTAAGTCAAAAACCAAAAAAATCTGCTTTTGAAAAATCCTAGAGTGGTGTTACTTCTTAAGGTGTTGTTTGAAGAAACTTAATTAAGTGTGCATATTGATATCCAACTTGTTGAAAGTGCTCCAAATCAAAAATCATTCGACACGTATTTTTCAGTTTTTCAAAATTCGAAATTTAATGTGGTCAACGATGGATTAAAAGTTTCAAATATTTTTAATCAAAATCTGACAGGGTCAACAAAAGCGTTAACAGTTTGTAGGGAAAACCATGATTTATTGATCCTATTGAATTCAAATATGAAATGAGAAACAATTAGACAGAGTCAATAAAGCGTAAAGAGAAACGTATTTTATTGGGACTGTTTAGATGTTGGGCGATTAAGCAGGAACGCTGGAACTCAGAAAACTAGATGAAGACTCCACTCACTGGAACCTTTACATTCTGTATGCCATTTCTCCTTATAATATTTAAATAGTTACTTATGCTAAGTGTGCACATGCACATTGTAACATAATCCAATGTGCATGGCATGACAACACACATTTTTCGTGTCTATGCTGCTTGAATACTTGCAGCGGACACCACTACACAAGTGCGACCTGGTGTTGGTTTTTATTTTGTGGTACCATTGCAAGATTTAACAAGGCCTATTGATTTGAGACTTGGAGAAAATACTTAAAACTTGAATAAGTTGAACGCATATTGTAATATTGGCAAACAATTTGTTGGGAGTCCAAGTGCAGAAACATAATTTAACGTTAGTAGCTTAAAGCAAGCAAAGATTATTTTAATTAAATCATAAAAATCATGCCCGCATAGCCGCCTGAAACTGCTAGGAATTTGTATTTATTCAGCCGTGAGCACATGTCTCACTAATTAACTAATTAGCGACAATAAGCAAGCGACAAAACGGAGATGAATTCAATTGTTACTCATACGCCCAGTGCGCTGCAGTGCCAGCGCCAAGCGGACACTCGTGGCAACAGCAAAATTGCGAGTTTCTGATTATTTGCCAACTGCTTGCGTGCCAAAGGTCGAACATCACACAGCCACACAAATTATGAAGCCAAGATATACAAAAGTGGCAGCGCAAATGTTCAATATTGACTTAACACTGCCAAGAGCTGTCAGAGTGCACATACGCTCTTCATGATGTATGCATGTGTGTGTGTGTGTACGTGTGTAGAATACAAAATTTCGTTTTTTCAATTTACTATACTGTTCCCATGTGTGCTGGTGGAGCGCCGCAACGCAACTGTTGTCTCCGATGCTTTTCTCATTAATTAAACATTTCAATCGACATGAAAAACAGCTCGACAACAACAAAAATAACAAAGTCGAAGCATTGAGTATGGTCCAAGCCAAACGCCCGAGCGGTAACCGAGGCATTTGACATAGTGGCCGCTCAGAAGTTTACAGTTACGAGAAAAAACTGACACAGAACATTAGTCATTTGGTGTTGGCGATCGTCCTCGGTGACCGTTGTGTGGCCCACTGACGCGGCTGTGCACTTTCCTCGACAACTGCTCACATCAGCTGGGAGCAGTTTTCCGTTGCCCTTTCTTCAATTTCCTTTGTATTTTTATGTTATTTTAGTTTTGCTCTGTTTTTTGGCAAATGGCACCGGAAATGAAGTACGCAAATTAAGTCAAAGTCGCTTTTATGGTCGAACATTATTTACATGACGAGCATTTTAATGTACACTCAGAGCAAACTGTTGTTAACTTGCGTGCCGAATGTCGCATTGTTTTTGCTGTTGCTGTCAGCGAAAGAGATTAAATTTAATTTTTCGCACACATGCAAACACTCAAAGCACAAATAAAATGTGTATTCACAAATATTTATGCTTATATAGACGATTTAAGTAGTCTTGGCCTAGATTTGTTCACTTTTACTGATAGCTAATGAAATCAGGGAACGAAATTAAACCGAAGGTATTACTATCGCTTCCATCGCGAACACGAAAAAGTGTCCGGTTTGTTAGCAAAAACTAAAAGGACCAAACCGATTCGGTTTCGCTCAGACACACGAACTATTCGTGCAACTGTATAGTATACCCTGTCAGCCCTAAAGTGTATCGTTTGTCCAAACGAAACACAAAACAGAGATCCTTAAACGAAGAATTTGTTAGATAAGTTTAGTTGACAATACTAACAATAAGTATGAATTAACAATAAATTGAATAAAACCCTTCACGACTTCAGTTGTATTTGTATCATAACAAGTGAAAACTAAACGAATGATTCATTTTTCGGTATTGTAACGCTAGCACTAACTTTACGTTTGGTTTGTTTTCCTTTCCTTTTGCCTTGAATTGTTTGGTTCGTGTTAGAGCTCACAAACAAATCTGAGTATTGTTTGCGTTCGCGAAAAGTTCTTTGAGCGTCTCAATTGTTTTAGTTTCGATCGTTGGAATGAGCCGAACAAAACGAAACTGAACAGTTCGTTTTTGTTTGTAATTCGTTCTCTGAATGAAATAATCGAGGTTCGAAGAATTATAAAAGGTAGCAACATTGCATGATAGTTGTAATATTATGCAATGTTCGGCCAATTGCACCTTTCTTAAATTCACTTATGTACAAAATTGGAGTTAAATTTTCAGATTTTTTTTAATTTACATTTTTTAATTTAATGTATTAAATTTAAGTTTTCAATTTAAGTCACAGAAAGTTTCATAAATTAAAAAAAAAACCAAGTCATTTTGTCTCTGTTGGTCATTCTGTTGTTAACCCTTTCGGTACAGCTTTTTACTGGGGAAAGTTAAAATTTTAAATTTTACGATTTAGGCTTCTATGTGGTTATACAAGGTGCGTCCCAAAGTAAACAGGACTTTTGCAATAGGGACGTTTCTGGTGGCGCCATCTATGTGTGAGGACATGCGTTGGAAAGGTACATCTTTCATTCACATACTGTCTAAATTTCATGACATTTGGTCTAGTAGACGCCGAAATATCCCGCTCAATGTGACAGTATGTTTTTAACTTTGGTACGAGAATGTCGATCGAACAAAGAGCTAATATTAAGTTCTGTTTTAAACTTGGTAAAACTTTTACCGAAACGTTTAAATTGTTAAAGCAAGTTTATGGTGATGATTGTTTATCCCGTGGCCGTGTTAATGAGTGGTTGAATCGATTCAAGAATGGTCGTGAAGACTTGAATGACGACGAACACGTCGGCCAGTCGAAATTTGTGATTACTGACGATGCCATCAAAACTGTGCGTGATTTTATCAAAATGCAGCCAAAATCATCATTGGAATTGATGGAAATGGAATTGAACATCTCCAAAACATCAATTGATCGCATTTTAACCGAACATTTGGGTCTCCGTAAAGTGTGTTCTCGCTTCATTCCGCACACTTTAACCGACGACCAAAAAGCGCAGAGAATTGAGCACGCAAAAGACATCGTTCGGGAAGCCAGACGTGATCCAAATTTCTTGTTCAACATCGTAACCGGTGACGAAACGTGGTGCTTTCAATATGATCCCGAAACAAAGCGTCAAAGTGCCGAATGGAAGCACCCAGATGAGCCAAATCCGAAAAAAACCCGCCGTGAGAAGTCAAAAATCAAAACTCATCTCATTTGTTTCTACGATTCAAAGGGAATAATTCATCGAGAGTTTGTTCCACCGGGAAAAACAATTAACGCTTTGTTTTATGTTGAAGTTTTGAAGCGTTTGGTGCATCGCATTCGTCGTATTCGGCCAGAATATCGCGAGGAAGGAAGTTGGCGTTTATTGCATGATAATGCACCGGCTCACAGAGCCCTAGTTACGACCGATTATTTGACCAAAAATCGCATTTTTACCATCAATCATTCACCGTATTCGCCTGATATGGCTCCCTGTGACTTCTACTTATTCGGTCAGTTGCATTTGCCGATGAAAGGAAACCGTTATAAGGACGTTGAGGACATCCAAAAGGCTTGTACCAACATTCTGAAGGCGATGCCGGCCGATGACCTAAAACACTCATTCCAAATGCTTTTGGACCGTGCAAAACGTTGTATCGAAGCAGAAGGAGAGTATTTTGAATAAATAAAAAGAATTATACAAAAATAATCATCCGTTTTCTTCATTTTATAAAAGTCCTGTTTACTTTGGGTTGCACCTTGTATTAGCAACAATCCATAAGAAATATTTACATTTTTATACTCGGACCCTGTATTTTAGAGTGTTTTTCTATGATTTTCTATTTAATATTTACTTAAACATAAAACTTTTTATGCATAACGAAAATTTGAATATTTCTTCATTTACTTCAGTCAAAATTTTTTTCAAAAAGTATCTAAATTGAAAGAAAACGTCAAATTAAAAAAATTATCTAATTTTTTCTGCTTCTTCTTCCTTCACTATCTCAAGATATACCATTAAAAAAACGTGTATACTTCTCTTCTCTCAACTTAATTATTCAGTTTATTAATTTCGTATTTTTCCTAAAACTTCAAACTATTCTAAGGAACAACAAAAATATAGTATCCACAAGTTTTTTGACCTAAAACAGGCACTGAAAAGAGACTATGCCATATGGCATAGAATAACCGAAAGGGTTAAGGACAATCAGCAATGCTCATTGGGCTGTGGAGCAAATGCAAGGAGGAACAACTCACAACCTCGGCAGCTAGCAAGGATTTTTAGTTATTTTAGAAATTATGGTACAAAATCAAAACATTAACGACCTTCAAAATGTGTGAGTGTTTTACATTCAACCAACTACACATGTTTGACTAGTATTATTTTCTTGAAATCAAGGTAATGTCTTTGAATTCAGACAAATTTGTCATGAATACAAATAAAAAAAATGGCATTTACTTAAACAATCCTTAAGCAAGAGCTGAGCAATTTGTGTTAATCTGCACCTCAGTATTCATGGAACTAATTGTTCAGTTTTGCTAGTGGCAAGTTAAAGACTTCAACAGTAAAAATTACCTAAATTAAACATTTTCACGTGCTGCTCGAATGAGTCGCAAGTTCAATTTTGCAGTGAAAGTGGCGTCCCGACCAACGCGGGCAATTGTACAAATCGCACATGCCAAGGAAATCCGCAGTGCGTTAATAAATTACACCGCATAATCTGCGAGGCATATTTATAATGACAGCCGACGAACGGAACACGTCGCCGAGTGTGGCTGGCGAGCGAGTGACATCATTAGTGCGAGCGGTCTAAACTCCTACAAAGCGCCGAACGCAATCAGCGCCGTGTCTGACAGCACCCCAAAGTGCTTGTCGCTCTGTTGCATGTGTGTCTGCCTTACTTTGCTTTTCTATGTGTGTGTGTGTGTGTGTGTGTGTGTGTGTGTGTGGGTAGTGTGTAGTGTCTGTATGAGCCCTGTAGGAAATCGGACTGGTCCAAATGTAGTTTTTCAACTGGTTGCCTGACAGTCATAACTAGGCTTCCCAACTATTAAAACGGTTAAGGGAAGGCTCCCCTGGATTTGGGCAAAAATAAGGCAAAGTTTGTAATTTTTTTGTGGGATAATGAAAAGCCGTACAAACTTCCGGTTTTGACTATTAAATTCGTCTATTATTTAGGAGTTTAAAAAGTTAAAAAACTTGATGAAATTCAAAATGGCGGCTACAAAATGGCGATTTCCGTAGGCCTCTGCGCGCCAAACATCGCTCGAGAACTGTAATCCTGCAGCCTCTTGTAGTGGACTGAAATCAAAAAGCAGTGTCATTACTTAAAGATAACAAAATTGTCTGTACATTGAACTAGACTCAAAAAATTTAAACGAAAAATTCTTGCACAATGAATATTTGAAGAAAAAAGTTCAATTTTTTGCACCTTTTTTTAATTTCAACCACATTTAAAAATTAAAAATAAATAACTATTTATGCAAATTGTTAGTTCAAGGCATACAGAAAATCAAATACATTCGAGCAGTTTTTAGATGAAGAAAATCGGATCATTAGATCAAGTCCGGGGATTTCAGTTAGATTGGAAAAAATGGTTTCGAGATAAACGCGTTTGAAGTTTTTAGAAAGTCAAGTTCATCAAGTTTTTTAACTTTTTAAACTCCTAAATAATAGACGAATTTAATAGTCAAAACCGGAAGTTTGTACGCCTTTTCATTATCCCACAAAAAAATTACAAACTTTGCCTTATTTTTGCCCAAATCCAGGGGAGCCTTCCCTTAAGGGAGGACAAAATTTGGCTTGAGGAGGACTTTATATGGGAACTACTTTGTTTCAGGAAATAAATGATGAAATATTTCACTTTCCTTTAATATTTCACCATGTTTTTAGAAAATACAAGTTAAAAAAGAGAAAATCTAAAAGCTTATGTAAATTTTAACTTTTTAACCACTTTAAAAAATAAAGCAAAACGCATATTTTTGCAACTTTAATCAACAATATCAAACAATATTTTCAATATCAACATCGAGATCACACAATGCTCTTTTAATTCACTGTGTATTATGTGCGCGTGGCAATTGCCTTTTAATATGTTTTGGTTTGAATTCTTAAGATAAACAAAAAGGGAATTATTTTTACCAAAGTTTGCATTCGTATTATCAGCACTTAGGCACACAACATTTTTTTATTTTTAAGTTTAATTTTTCCAATGCGGCCTTAATCATGTTAAACATTCCACCAGCTGACTCATCCGGATTTTTAACGAAGTCTATAATTTTGTTTTGAATGCCCAAATCAGCATCGAAATATTGGACACAAATTGGAAAAGTTTCTTCATTAATTGATTGGCAATGCACAGTGATTCGACTCCATACAACCGCGGGACAAAATTAGAAGGAGTGGTCCGTTCTTCATAAAATTTGGTATACTAGTTAATCATGGTCTGCTGAATTGAAATCTCCATTTGGTTTTTCTTAAACTGTTGTAGTTTGGCAATGCCTGAGGCTTAATTTTGCAAATGTCGTCATTTTTGGAAAGCTATAGCACCAAATGTGTTGGCTAGATTTTTCAGATTTTACATTTAATCGGTAACGTCAACATTGATTATTCCAAAGAGTAACAGAAATTGTCTTAGGACCCTCTGGTTTTACAATAAAAACGATAATAATAGATGTATGTTTTGCATTTTTGCAGATTTTATAATTTTTCGTGCTAATTGCATACTTTTAGGCATAAATAAAATAAATTTTGTCGAAAAATACGTGTTTAGACCACTTTTCAAATTGAATTATTTTTTGAGATCGGAAGATATCGGAGGATATAATTACATTATCCGACAAAGAAAGAATGCTTCTTAAAATTAAAAAAAATCCAGGAACATACTTTCACATACTTTTTAGATATTTTCCTCTAAGTTTTGCCAATTTTCAGATTTTTAACTTAGAAAAATATTTTAAATTAAAAGTGAAGTAAAAGTCTACGCTTTGCAAATTTTGGGAAAATATTAAAAGCGAAAATGGCCACATCATTTCTTATTCTATATTGAAAGTTTAAGCAACTTCCTGCCAACCAATTATTTTAAAAATTTTTTGTACTCAATAGACTAAAAAACAGAAAATATGAGTTTAAATTTTTTTGTGAAAAAAGTTTCAATTTTGAGCCGCTTTTGCACAGACACTAATTGATTTTTTGCACAGATTTTTTGGGGTTTTCTTAGTTGGAGTTTTTTTTTTTTTTCTTTCAAATGACATCAAAATCGTCAAATTCTGAGACCATAAATTTTTTGAATTTTGTCTATGGAACGAATCACTGTGCAATGTGGCAACTTACGTTTAAATAAAAAAATTTAAAAAAAATGAAATTTAAATTGAGCTTGAGGAGGACTTTTTGGCCTTTGAGGAGGACGGAGGACATTTTCTGTTCAAGGAGGACTGTCCTCCTCAAAGGAGGATGGTTGGGAAGCCTAGGAAACGAGTCGGTTCTGGCCAATTGTCTTACAAAAAACCAATTGAAAAACCAATGAATTTTGGGAACCAGTTGTCTCAGGTCCGACAGGGACTAATTAAGGACACTACATTTACACTCGAACGAAACTCGACATCCGCGCGGCATTGGTGTCGCAGTTGATTGCGGACAATTTGCGAAAAGTTGTTGTGTTTGCACTAACATTTTCGCTAAGCGTGCGACTTGTGGGGCAGACATGGAACGCGGCAGGCTGGCGGCAACGACAATGACCAGGGAACACCGATGGCAAATTTCCTAAATGTGCTGCATTCAATTTAACATTAATTCGGATTGAGATAAATTGCTGAAAATAAACAAGACACAAAATCAACAATGACAACAACAACAACTACACACACACGCACACACACACAGGCATACACAAGTCGAAAAGAGGACGAGCAACAAATTACAAAAACAATAAAAACAATAACAACAACAAGAGCGGAGAACAATAGACGGCAACGGGGCACGTGACAATAGCAACAACAAAAACACGTCCATATTAAAAACAACAAAACAACAACAAATTATAGCACAATTCTTGGTGGCTGTAATTGTTGTTGGTGCGCATTTAATTTCTTCCAGTTCAAAGCCATTGATTGTGCGCTGCTTGTCTGGCAAGCAACAACAACAACAACAACAACATCAGTCACCTCATCACAAAGTTTCCCATCGCGCGTACAACTAATTGTGCTTTGTTTTCGCCGCAGGAAATTGGTGCGTGCGCACGTATTTCTATGTGTGTGTGTGTGGGTGTGCCGCTAATGCCGATTAACGCTGACACACACACGCACACATTTTCGGCCTTAGCTACCAAGCCACTTGTGGCCTTCAAGCTGGCGTCAGCCGGGTCGTGGGAGTCGTGCACGTAGAAATTGACGTACGAAACATTTCGCGGACGAATTCATAAACTGACTTTCCGTCCGTCCGGTGACCATTAATTTTTCAAGATGAGCGAGCGGTGACTCTCAGTCTCAGAGGTAGCTGTAAGCTAATATTTCATGCGCCTTCCTCGTCACGCTGCACAGTGGGGTAATTGATGATGAAAATGCCGACCAGGCTATTTAGATAAGAAATAATTATTAGGTTTAGTTAATCTAAGGTTAGAAAATAAAAAACAAATGTTTTTGGGTATACTTTAGTGAACATTTTTTTTAAAAACGGTATAAACTAAAATAGTTACAAAAGATAAATCTTGCACTATTCCAATGAAAGTTAAGTTGAAAAGTTTAACTAACCCCTCTGTTACCCTAGGAAAAACTCGCACATTTGACCCTTGGGTCATAAAATGACCCCGATTAATTTCTTTGTATTTTGTTCAAAAAAGTTAAGACAATGTGATTTTAACAATTAGTTATTACTTTTATTATTGTAAAGCGACTATTTGGCCTTACTGGAGTCAAATCTGTTCAACATGGAGACCATGTCCAGGTTCATGATATTCTTCTCGGGCACTTTAATTCTTGCGATTTCTTCAGAAGTTAAGACTATTAATTAATTAATTGACTGGCACGACAGCCCGCTTACGCAAGACTTAGGCCTAGCTTCCCGCAGCCACCCGTGCGTGTGAATTTGCACGCGGGTGGAAGGGACCTACAGTTTTATGCCGGTTCCGAACGGCAGGTTGGGAGCTCTTTCATAAGCAATTTTTACTCAGGTTTGCCATTTCCAGCTGAGAGGACAGCCACCGAAAGAGAAAACGAGTTTTCCCGTTATTTGTTTAGGTGGTATTACAGGCAGTATTTGAAACTGGGTCGCTGCCTTCGACTCGCGGTGCAACGCACTAACCAACTGATCCACGGCGGCTGCCGTTAAGGTTAAAACTATATCGTAACTAATTTTTGGACAATTATATTATATACAACAGATAATAATCATTAATCGCTAATCGCCCAAAAATAAATGATTTCGCAAGAAAGCCTGCTCCCGTGGCCCACAAAAAATTACTCATTTTAGATGTTTAATATATAAAAGTATGCTAAAATATTAAACTCATACTAGATATTGACACCAATGAACCAATACAAATTATAATATATATTAATTAACATTATTCCATTTCCCAAAGAAAATGAATATATTCGGCTGACCCGGATTGCGCCCCATCGTTTCCTTTCACTGAGTATCTTCTTCTTTAGTGAATGTACTGCTGAGGATAACTCACACGATTCTATTATTGGCTTCCTTGCTTTTCACAAAATCAGAAGCCCAGGAAGTAACTTTTCCAATTCTTTATAGAATAAGCAGCGTTACGTTATCATTTCAGGGATGAATTTCATATCACATATGCAATGGTGACGCAAGGGATAATAGAGTTGCGAACTGCAGCAACGAGTAAATTTTTTGCTTGCGCTGATACGAATATGTTTCAGAAATTTGATCTAGCTTGTTCACACTCCTTTTGGAATTTCTTAGAAATTTATTACTTGATAGAAAGTACTATATGTACCTACTATTTATATTGAAAGCTTCAATTAAGATTTCATACCAGCAACATAAAGTTTTCGTACTATTGGGTTTCGATCCCTTGAAACTTAAAAGCTCTTGTACTGCTCATTGAGATCTGTGGGCGAAGCTACGCCCTTTATTAAATGCCCTTTTTTTCCTTCCTCCCTTTTCCCCTGTCGAAAAACATGACCCAATAGGAAGTTCAATCTTAGTGTCACTGATGTGCGGCTTGTAGTTCCGATGTTATGTTCAAAATTTGGATCGTTAAAAGAGTGTCACGCCCATTATTAAACGCCCATGAAATATTTCCAGTGGAACAGTGTCTACATGGGGACACTGCACGAAATTGCAATGTTGTATGACTCATAATTTCGATTTTACTCCATAGTAGAAAGGGTGGTCTAGCTAGTGCCACGCCCTCTTACCAACACAAAACAAAACAAAAATCCCAGAAACATTTATCCACGACACTTTGAAACCAAATTTAATAAAAATCACATCGCATCGACCAATTTCTTGCGTTCAGTACTATGGGTCATAAAATGACCCAAAGGTCAAATTTGTATAGTTGCTCATTTGCACGTAAACCAGTGTTGCAAATAAAATGAAATTTAGCGTATATTCAAATGACATACAATTAGTCACTGAGTCCAAAGGAAAACAATTCTTTACCAGAAATAAGAAAGTTACGGCTCTTTAAAGTCAAATTTTACTCGAAAATGACCCTAAGGTAACAGAAGTGCTAATTGAAACATTTCATCGCCACATCTTGCAGCCAGTTCAATATCATCATTATGATGATGATTATCATCATTATATCTTCATCATCAACATTATAAGCCTCACCATCACCATTATCATCATTCCTCATTACTATCAACTCCATAGTTAGCAACTTTGGACATAATATACATATGATGCACTTTTTTGTGGCAATTTTTTCATACTTGATACAATGGGGTCAGAATTAAAAAAATCTATTAAAAATGTTTTCAATGGTATTTTTTCAGTCCACGTTCGTAAAAAATTCTCCCTGCGACACTTGAAATCTTTATTCCGTGCTTCTTGAGCTTCTACGTCGATGCAAAAACTATTTGTGGAAAATTGTGGACATATTTTACCAGGAATAGCAATTTAAAAAATATTTTACAGTTTTAATCCATAACTTTGCTTTGATGTTCACTAGAAACAACCATAAAATGGTATGAATGTTTTTATTCAAGTCTACATTGATTTCTATTATTGATGCAGATATTTCTTCATTTTAAAAAACAATAAAAACAACAATTAAACCTTTTGCTTATTTGTTTTCATCTAAAAAATAAATAATAAAAAAAAATGTATTTTGCACATTTCTATTTGTTCTCGGCTGATGACTCCCCGGTCTAATGCAGAAAATAAATCTTTTTTTGAGAAATACGATTTTTTTCATCAACATATTGTAGTTTCGTTCAAGAATGGTACATTCATTCCAGCGCTTCTCTAACATTTCGACACCTTTCTTGTAAAACGAATTATCTTTGGTCTTAAAATAGGTATTTTTTTCAAGGATCACCTCCTTATTCGAGCCAAATTTCTTTCCGGAGAGCATTTTTTTAAGTCTGCGAACAGATAAAGGTGACTGGGAGCCAAGTCTGGAGAATAGGGTGGGTTCGGAAGTCATTACACGTTTAGATCGCGTAATTTTGCCATCGTAGCGAGACACTTGTGGCACTGTGCATTGTCCTGTCTGCTAGCAAACGCTGCACCCATTTCGAAAACAGATTTCTCAGGGTCAAATGTAATGCAAAATTAAACCCGCACGCTCCTTTGCTATCTTGATAGTATCAGCTATCTCCTGTAATTTCAATTTACGGGTTTCCAAAACGATTTTATGGACTTTTTTACCGTTTTCCGGTGTAACCACCTCAATTGGCAGCCCACAGCGCGGCGCATCATCGGTGTTCGTACGACCACGTTTAAATTGAGCAAACCAATCAATAATGGTCGATTTTCCGGGTGCTGAGTCCGGATAACACTTATCGAGCTTATCGTTTTATTAGAACACGAAATTCTTTTTTTTATTGTTCTGAAAACGAATAAAGTTGTTTTACTAAAATAATTGTTACTTTTGAACCAAACGTCACATCGTAATGAAATTTTTACAAGTACCGTTTGAAGGTTACTACTTAAAATAAAAAATATTATTTCTCGTTTTGTGGCGCTTACTATGGGTCAGACCGGGGACTTATCAGCCGATGTGTTACATGGCCCATTTGGCCCATGAGTTCGCACACAAAAATCGAAATGCTGGAAATTGCGCAACATTCGCGCAACTTTTTTTATTTCATAAAATGTTACTGAAATATCTAAGCTATACGCTAATGAAAACAGTTTTGCTCGATCTCACAAGCCTCACAACTATATGTCGAAGAAAAGGTCAACAATTGGACAATTATTAAGCTTTTAAACAAAAAATCAAATAAAATACTTATAAACATTTTTTAACAAAACAAAATACACACTGCATTACTGAAATACCCGAACATGAAGGTTGCATAATTAATTTTTAAATATTTTTTGAAATTCACAAAAAGAAATCGTTTTGAAGTAAACGAAAAAACGCGTTTATCACTGTTCGCACAAAAACTGAAAATAAATGTCAACTTTCAGAGTGCTTTGCGGGAAAACGGTAAACTATTTTGCAACAAATCTTTCACGTAGTCATGCAGTATTTTATGCACTTTAACCCGGTACCAAAAACATATTTGTATCTTTATTTTTCGTTTTTGAATTAATCGGCACTTTACTTATATATTACTCCACTGTGCGGTGATGCCATGCCAGAAGGGTTTCATCGATAGTGTACACAGGGGTTTTGGCGTGTTAAAGTCTCGCTCCTACTGAAAAAAAGCACCGCCAACTTCAGCCAATTGGCGAGTGTGCCAAAGTTCTTTTTACGAATTTATGCGAAATGATTTGCGAAAACTGTGCGTTAATTGCCGTCTTAACTGCGAACTTGCGTATTGCCGTTTTCGCGCGTTTGCGGCTCGTTCGATGCGGGAGCGTGCGGTTTGTCGAGTCCGCATTTACGCGCCGTGAGCGTCATGAATAATTGTGTTTGTTTTTTGCTGTGCTTCCTACATTGGACGCTCGTATCTTTGCCGGCAAGTGGGTGCAGGCTAATTTAATTGCGTACTCGTATCTGCGTTGTCCGGCCGTGTGGCGCAAGCGGCCCGATTGCGGGCGCTTCATAAATCACGTGATTTATGCCATTTCTCTCATGCCATGTACGAATCTATTTATTTGGTTTTTGTGTTTGTTTTTGTTTGCGCGATAGCCTTGTCGTGGCCCATAAATAACGGGCCGTTACCTGCGATTGTTGGTCCGCTGGGCGCTCATATTTCACGCACACGCAGCCATCATTCAAAACAATGGCCAAACTTTAAAACTTAACCCAACAAGAAATTTGTAACGACTGGCGCCGCTTGTTTGCTTAACATTTTGACCTTTGCCAGAATTAATTTATCACCACGCAAACGGAAATTTGTCATATGAAGCCACCATGTCAAACATTGGGAATTGAAAACTCGCGCGTCCTGCCAGTGCGTTATCAGGCGTATATAACACATTTTCACTTAACCCCTTTACGCACGCACGCAGACACACAGACGCACGCACACACAACACTTGACATATCGCAGCCAAGAATTTGTCTAAGCCAAAAATGTAGTTGGAGTGCGATTTTTAGTATTTTTTTATTTTATCGCAAAAAATACAAACATAGCAAACACTCTGACTGCTGCGTATGATACAAACTACACGGACGCACTTTAGTGACTGCCTGTAACAGCACACTCACACACACACACACACGCGTTAATATGATCGATGGATTTTTTCATTGTTTCTGCTTTTATTGGTGTTTTCTCGTGCCATTATTTTGCCACACATTGTTTGTTATTGTTGTGTTGTTTGTCAACTCCCACACCCCCCGCTCCCCTCACCCATGCGGGCATCCTTTGCATACGCCTGTCAATTTCGGTCTGGCGGTTTGGTTGCCTACACTGGATGTTGTTAGTTGTTTTTGTTGCCGTCGTTAGTCTAAAGAAGACATGAAATATGAGGCGCACAACAACTCGCATAAAGCATGGCACCAGGGAACAATCGTCTGCACGTTGGGTGTTGCTTGTTTGTCTGGTTTACGATGCGCCATTAAGGTTCAATGTGTGCTTTTGCTATGCGTACGCAAAGTGGTACTTCGCCACACATAAACAAAACAATAAATATGTATGTGGACTGCACTCTCAGCAGCGCATAGCATTACTTAGCGTTTTGGTTTTGAATGAAAATTGATAATTTGTTGTATACACTCCATCATTGAGATCAGTTGGCAAATTTCGTACAATGCACAAAAAGTCTCAACTTTGAATCATAAAACAAAAGCTTGCAGCACAACCTTTTGAAGCATTTATCAAGCTGCTTACACTTCATTCGGGCATCAAAGTGAACTTTAAAGAGCGCCAGCTTAAGTATTACCGAGCTTAAGTATCGCTTATTAATTTTGACAAATGTTTTAAATTAAAAGTGAAGTAAAAATCTCAGCCTTGGAAATTTTGAAAAAATATAAAAAGGCAAAAATGACCATATCAATTCTTAAGGCTTGATTACACGTAACGAGTAGAGTGGCGAGACATCAAAATGGTACTAGGCCGAGAGAATTGGGATGGCGAGCAAAAGCGACGAGTTTTACAATGCACAAAATGAACTAAGCAACTCGCGCAATTAAACTCAACCGAGCGGAAAGTGGTGTGTGACGCATTCCGCATGTTACGAGCGATTCCGCATGTGACGAGCGATTCCGCGGATCGCTGCGAAAAGAAGAAAAATATAACGGTAAAGTAGTACTCGGCCTTGTAAACAAAATGTGATTCTAGTGACTCTCTCGCCACTCTACTCGGTCACTGACTCAATCAACAACTCGCCTTACTGTTTAGACGAAACGAGTACTCGTTCGAGTTGCTGTCTCGTCACTCTACTCGTTACGTGTAATCAAGCCTTTAATCTATGTATATTGAAAGTTTTAGCAAGTTCTTGCTATCCATGCATTTTAAAGATTTTTTTACTCAATATACTAAGAAACAGAAAACCTGAATTTAAATTTTTTTGTGAGAAAAGTTTCGACTTTGACCAGCTCTTGCATACACACACTCTAATTCATTTTTGCACAGATTTTTTTGGGGTTTTCTTAGTTGGAGTTTTTTCTTTCAAATGACATCAAAATCGTTAAATTCTGAGAATATACATACATTTTTTTAAATTTGGCCTATGGAACGAATCACTGCGCATTGGTACCAAAATTAGCATCGCCAAAAATAAACTTTTGTTTTAAACTTTCTAAAACTTTAATTGACACATTTCAATTGGTGCACCAAGTTTATGTTTGTTCATCGCGTGATAGACTTCATGAGTTGTGTACGCCAGATTTAAAATGGTCGTAAGAACTGTTGAAATGTTGGCCAACAGAATCCACCCATCACCGCAGATTCCCTCAAACTTGTGTGTGAATTCATCACAGATCAGCCAAATTCTTCAGTCGAGTTCTTTAAATTGGATTTAAGTACTCCAATAATAGCAATTAATTGCATTTAAACTGAACATTTGACGAAAAGTGAAAAAGTGAACGGTTGGTACTGCACAAGTTGACTGAATCCATCTCATCGATTGAAGCTTGTAACTGATTTTTTGCATGAAACTCGCATTTTAACCATCAACCATTTCTGATTCGGCACTATGCAACTTTCGCATCTTCGAAAAAATTCATTTTCCGATGAAAGGAGAACGTTTTGAATACGTAGCGGCCATTCAAAAGGTTTGTACCGACATTCTGAAGGACATCCTGGCCAACAATCTAAAACACAAACATGCTGTTAGACCATTCAAATCAGTTCGAAATGAGTTCGAAAGGGGTATATTCTAAAAAAAACTAGGTTTTGCTAAAAACAATATCTTGTTATTATTTTTTAAACTTTTTAAAACTAAATTTTAAAGGTTAAAAGTCCTTTTGCTAGTGTGACAATGTACATAGCATGGATAGCAACTAAGAATGTTGACTAACGATATACCATGGGGGAAGATTTCAACACCCACCCTCACTCTCCCCTTAGCTACACGTCTGGCTGCAGTGACCTTTTCAGAATTAAATTAGATAGTGGCAGCAACAGTTCTATGGTTTGGTGCAGACATAAATAAGAAAAAATATGCGAAAATAAAATCCAATTCAGCGCACTGTGCGTGGAAGTTTTATGCAAAACACACGCACATGCATACAATCAGAAACGATACTAAAAACCACTGCTGGCAGGAAATGGTGGCCATGAAAAAAATCAGTACAACTAGTACAAACTATAATTTGATTTTCCAACATTGCCCCATGCATCAATTTACGCAGAAATCATTATTTTGCGTATACTTTGTAGAGTGCACGTGTACTCGGAACAAACAAAACCGAACGGTTCAGTTTCGATTTGTTCGACTCATTTCAACGATCGAAACTGGAACAATACTCAGATTTGGTTTTGAGCTCTAACCCAAACCAAACAATAAAAGCAAACGAAAAAGGACAACAAACCAAACGTAAAGTTAATGCTCGCGACACAATACCGAAAAACGAATCATTCGTTTAGTGCTCACTTGTTATGGAATAAATATGACTAAAGTTATGCGTGGTTACGAGGGTTTAATTTAGTTTATTTATTATTTATTTATTCAATTTAAACTCATTGTCAGTATTGGCAACGAGCGGATCTGAATCGTTTGGTTCCTTTTAGTATTCGCAACCATTATCGATAGCAAACCGACAGCTTTTTCTTGTCCTTGATGCGAGACGATAGGTGATACGTTCGGTTTGTTTTAGTTCTCTGACTCGGATACATTCTGGCGAAGTTTGCATTCAGCTATTTCCCGTCAGTTTGTGATATTTGGCGCTGTGATCCACCATCACTGACAACATTTGGGGGAAACGCAGACACGCACACACCGCGTTTACATTATTACGGCCCTGGCGCAGTGGCAGCCACTTTAATGACCGCATTGCGGCACACATAAACAAAGGTGAGCAGCGAACAACTTTTCCCAATGCGCTCTCGTCCTACACCATCATTCGGTCGTAACGTGCACACTTTTAAATTAATTAGGATTTTATCATGCAGTTTATAGGCTCATAATTGCCATTAATAACCGCCGTCAGTGGCCAATGGCCGCCGTGTAGAGGCATACAACACCCACGCATAAACGTTACGGCACACAAAGACTCGTGCGCCAGCTAAGAGCGTAAATCAATTTCGCTGAAACGTTCAGCGACGGCACACAGCAATACCAATAAATGCACTTTAAGCGCGTCGCTTCACAGCCCCAACTCACTGTGCGGCACTGCGCTGACTCGACACGCAAAACAATAAGCAAGGCTGCATGCAGCCATTGCACATGGATCGCCGACCATCACTGCTGACGCGTGTGACAGCAATGCGAGAAGCGGCACCCATGCGCGGCACACATGGCGTATGAGTGACAACGAGATAGCGAGCGGCACTGCCGGCGGAACACAAGTGCTATTCAATCGTAAAAGAGGTACCATTATTGCAAGGAAGAGTAATGCAACAAAGCCAAGTGCAAACAATTCCTGCCTCCCAGTCGTATTGTGCACGGCTCGTAAATTCAATAGCCATGTTTATTGCGCTGACAAGGGTGTCGAATGTGCGAGCGGAAATGAATCGTCGTGAATGCATGCAACAAACAAATAATTGGCATTTAAACAACAATAAAATACGGCCAAGTGGTTAAGAATTGCAGCGAGTGATTGAAAACGTTTCGATAAAATTGTAATGAAATCATAAAAATAAATAATAGTCACGGCTATTAGTAAAAGTGTGCATCTAATTACAGGTAAAAGAATCGAATTTTGTAGATTAAAATTTGGCATGAGTCATCCAGAAATATGTTGCCTTGAAAATGACACAACTTCATGGATAGAGCGGAGATGACCCATTAAGGACACAGTGACACAGTCACACACTACTGCAACGCCGATTATGAAAACCCAGTCAAACAAATATACAAGATTCTGCTAGGATTGCCCCGACTGTACTTATGTGTGATCAAAGTCAAAGAAGGAGCAATGCTTTGCAATACTTTCCCTCATCGTGCCATCTTCCATGGGGTTTTTGAACGCAAGTATTTAGATCCAATAATTAGTTAGAGTGTTCAGTTTAATGTCGAGCAGAAAACATTTATCTTTTTCAAGTTTAAGTTAATCCTTCTGTCAATACGAAGGTACCTGGGTACCTTTTGCATTTCTGAGGTAAAAATATTCTACTTTCGGCCAAGAAACGTTATGCTGATATTTTTAGTATCCTCCTAAAAATTAACTTTCTATCTATAGGGTGTTTTTTTTAGAGGTTTGTTTTTCGAATAGAGATAAAACTGGCATTTTGTGGTCAAATCTGGCAACTCTAATGTCATTTATGTTCAGTTTGGTTTGCCATTTCATCATGAACAGGTTGACAAAAGAACAACGCTTGCAAATCGTGCAAATTTATTTCGAAAATAATGGTTCAGTTCGCGAAGTTTACCGCAAGCTCCGTCCATTTTAAGGTCGACATAATCGTCCATCAGAGCAATTAATTCGGTTAACCATGGGTCGTTTTCGCACTACGTTTACTCTATGTGATAATACGCATCCGCAGAGACGTCGAACAGTGCGCACCGAAGAAACAATTGCCGCTGTAGAGCAAAATGTTGAAGAGGACCCGAATGAATCGATTCGCCACCGTGCACAGCAATTGGAGCTTTGTCCATCAACTTTATGGAAGATTTTGCGCAAAGATCTTGGCTTGCGACCTTACAAGATCCAGCTTGTGCAAGAATTTAAGCCGCGAGACCATGCAATGCGTCGTAATTTTGGTGTATGGGCCGAAAATGAGATTGATCTCGATGCTGATTTTCATCGCAAAAGTTTGTTCAGTGATGAGGCTCATTTTTGGTTGAATGGCTACGTCAACAAGCAAAATTGCCGCATTTGGAGTGAAGAGAATCCACATGAGACCCTTGAGACGCCATTACATCCACAAAAACTGACTGTTTGGTGTGCTCTATGGGCTGGTGGAGTCATTGGGCCATACTTCTTCCGAAATAATGCTGGAGAGTCAGTTACCGTTAATGGAGACCGGTATAGAGCCATGATAACCGACTATTTTGTTCCCGAATTGGATGGCATGAATGTGGATGAGTTGTGGTTCCAACAAGACGGCGCTACATGCCACACAGCGCACGTCACAATCGATTTATTGAAGGAAACATTCGATGAGCGCATAATTTCGTGGAATGGACCTGTCAATTGGCCACCAAGATCGTGTGATTTGACACCATTGGATTATTTTCTTTGGGGATATGTGAAGTCGCTCGTCTACGCCAACAAACCAGAAACGTTAGGGGACTTGGAAGCCAACATTCGTGGCGTTATTGCCGACATACGGCCCCAAATGCTCGAAAAAGTGGTTGAAAATTGGACGGCGGCGGCCACATGCCCGAAATCATATTTAAACATTAATGGCATAAAATTATCCTTCCAATAAAGCCAAATTGATGGACATTAAAATGATTTTCTTGTGTTTTATTTCAATTCGAAGTTCTATACCTCTAAAAAAACACCCTATATTAGATATCTTAGATAGAAATACATTTTTTTCTGTTTAACTTTTAGAAACAATTTTTGAACACTACCCCTTTGTTCTATACGAAGGTACCCGCGTACCTTCATACAAACTTCAGTAAAACAATACTGTTTCAGTGGAAAAATAATCGTTCAAATTTGAATCAAACGCACCGTGCGACAAAAATAAAAAAAAATTTTCACACCGGAAAAAATCCATATGGGCGTGAAACTAAAGAGCAAACATAGTAATACTGCGTACTCAGTTTTTTATTTCTACATCTTTTGTCCTTTTAATAGGACTTCAAAATTTTGAAGGGTATAAAAAATAAAAAAAAATATAAAAAATACTTAACCTCGTTAGAATATGGCGATATGTATATCAAATGAAGGAGGAATGGCTGAAGAATTTTAATAAAATTAATTTTTTAACTATTTGTAAAAAAAAGGATATGAAAAAGGTCGTTTTCAAATTTTAATCCTTTATATCCTTGAAAATTTACATCGCATTTTCTTGAAAAGTAAGTATGTTAAAACCCCAAATCTCCTTGATCACATGTCAAAATTTCATTATTCTCGCTTCATTGATATTGTATCTTTTTATTATTTAAAATACTGATACTAAAAAAAAATTAGAATTTTTGTTCTTCATTAGAATTGCAGCTTCCGCCTTTTTTTAATAACTTTCGAACTAATAAAGTTAGAGTAATGAAATTTTGACACGTCATCAAGGAGATTTTGGGTTTTAATATAGATAATTTTCAAAAAAATTCTATAAAAATTTTCAAGGATATAAAGGATTAAAATGTTCACAGGACCTTTTTCATATCCTTTTTGTACAAATAGATAAAAAATCAATTTTATTTAAACTCTTGAGCCTTTCGTCCTTCATTTGATGTACATATCGCCGTATTCTAACGAGGTTAAGTATTTTTTATATTTTTTTATTTTTTATACCCTTCAAAATTTTGAAGTCCTTGTAAAAGGACAAAGGATGTAGAAATGAAAAACTGAGTACGCAGTGTTACTATATTTGGTCTCTACTTTCACACACATATGGATTTTTCCCGGTGTGAAAAATGCTGTCGCACGGTGTATTCAAACAAATAATTTAAAATTTTAATTCAGAGTCGTATTCAATGTTAACTGAATTCAATCCTCCGATCGAAATCATCGACTGCACGGGCGTGTGGCTCTAAAATGTTTTACCCCTTGAAAAGAGAAATTTACTTTGGAAGACCAGCCAGTTGTCCATCTATGTAAGACCCAAGCAGGAGCACAAGTATTACAAATTTCGATTCGCAGCTTTGAAGGTTTTGTTTTAAAAGCCAACAACGATTTTTTAAAATTTGTGCTCTATTATTTTCACTTTTCCCATACAATTTGTATGAAGGTATTCGGGTACCTTCGTATTTATGATAGGTGGACATTTGTTGTACTGGAAGAAAGGTTTCAAGCTTCAGCTTCAAAAGCCTTAAACTATTAATTCGCAGGTGTAAATATGTAAAACTGTTCATGACGAAAATACATTTTTTGTCATTGACTTCGTTTAGGTTTTTTCAACCCGCATATACAATTTATTCCTTTCTCTGCTGGCAAATGACAAAGCGAGAAAATTAAGTCGCAATACTTTGCTGCGTGCTTTTCAAAAAACCTATTAAAAGTTTCTCAGCGCCAATTCCCCCGAGCAGAGATATATCAGCCACACATGCGTCAATATATGTGCATGTGCGTATAAAAACATGTATGTGTGTGTGTGTGTGTGTGCCAGCTGCAAATGCCATGCAATCGTGTATCATTGCTTAGTGCGGCAGTTACTGTATTCCAGCCGGAAGAACCAGCAGGTTTTATTGCGAAATAAATAAAACGACGCCAGGGAAAGGCGCGTGCCGCACACATCATGTCTCTTTGATGGCAATGGAAATTTTTATTTATTCTATTAAAAGTACATATCACTCACACGAAGCTCAATACACGTGTGGAACGCATGTAGGCACAAGCAGCCCTCGGATAGTCGTTCGAAGCAATGCAAAAACGAAATGCGACTTGTCAGGCAAATGACAATTGCACGTTTTGGACAATGGAATTTTTAAATATTGCCTAACGTAAAAATACTTTGTTAGAGTATTTTTTAAATCAATCGACAGTCGCAGTCGCTGCGTATTGACAACATTAGCAATTTGAATTGTCGTATGAACGGGATTCATACGGTGGGTTGATCCAGTTGCGTCTTCACCGCACTTCGTTGACCGACTCAACACACAACACATCCATAAACGTACTTTGAAATTGGCTGTTGTATGTAGTTGAAGGTTGCCCATGCAAACCGAATAGCAACCGAAGACTGTTGCTTTATCGAAACTGTTGCCTGTCACGACTAAGTATCGCAAAGAACTCATATGTCAAGACATTTCGTGCAAGCATTATTCGAAGCGGTTCTTTGTTTTGCCAAATTTATGATATTTTCATTGTTACCCAGTTGAATCCTTGTTTGGGGCCATTGCGTGTGCATGTTTGTAAATACACATATTTGGTTTATTTTGGCCTTTACGTGTGAGGCAGCAGACGGTTGCATTTTAATTATGCCACAATATTGCGAGCCTGTCTTTGTTTGCATACGTCTGTATCTACGATTTTATGATAAACACAAAATGATTTAATGTGCATTGGGGACCGACCCACAGATGGAAATTACAGCAGTCAGTCATTTAAAACTAAGAATATGTATCTTCATTAAAAAAAATATGTATGTACAAATTGCTGAGAGGAAATTTACTGTAAACAAAATTAGTCAAATATCAGAAACAATACTAAATATTTGGTGAAGCCAATTTTCGTATAAAACAATAAATTTAAATTGCTTGGTCATTGGAAAATTACCTCATCACATTTATATTTGTATTTGCTTGCGTTGCTTACAGCTTTTCGCTATGTTCAGTTATGTTTTTATGTGATTATATTTTTCTAGGAAGGTGATTGTTTTAACTAATTAATTAAATTTAAAACTGTTTATGTTTTGTTTATTATTTTATTAGGAGTACAAATTAGTGCGGTACGTTTTCAAAAGATGACTATGTCTATTGTTAATGGTTCATAGTAGTGTCGGACCGATGATTCGTTTTCGGCTTATTCGGCCAATTTTAAATCTTCTGCTTCCGTTTTCGGCCAATATAGCCGACTTTAGCCGAAGGTTGGAAATATTTTATCAAATATCGACTTTTATTTATAAAAATTATCTCTAATCAACTATTTATTTCAATTGAATTATCAATCGATTACTTTAGCCGAAGGTTTTTGCCCTGTAATCCAAGTCAACATGCTTTGTTTCGAAATATTTTATCAACTATTGGGATCAATTTATATTTCGGACATCAAGATTGCAATTAATAAAACTTAACTCTAATCGGCTATTTATGTCAATTGAATTGTTAAGTTTTTTGGTTATGTTAGAAATTAAATTCTTAGACTGGTTTTGGTTTTTTTATTTATGGTTTTCTTTTAATAATTCTCAAGTGAAACAAAGAAATGAATAAAAAATAAAGGCTAAATTTTATCATTTTTTTCTAGTGTCCGACCGAATATTCGGTTTCGGCCCAAATAAGTGGTTTCGGTTTCAGTTTCGGCCAAAAAATGCCCGAACGGCCGAAACCGAAACCTTGTAGAATATTTTTTACATTTTATTGTGTAGCAGATATATAATGAAAGGAGGAGTAGTTTAGATGCTACCAATCTAATAAACTTCCTTTTTTTAGCATATAATATTAAATAATTTAATTTTGAATATTAGCGAGTAATGTACGAAAGGTTGATTTTTTATGTTTTTAAAAAATGAATTAATTGTTTGTATAAGTAAGTATTTATTTATTTATGTTATGTTTGTTTGTTTTTTATTTACTTAAAGTAAAATTCGTTTGTTGAAAAAAATGCTTGATATGGTGACTTTTGTTTCAACTAGAAAGTTTCGGTTTCAGTTTTGGGCCGAATATTAAAAAAAAACTGAAATTCGATTGCGGTTTCGGCCCAAAAAAGTGGTTTCGGTCGGACACTAGTTTTTTCCTTGAAAGAATTTATATTAGTAATTGCTTCGACCTTCAACTGAATATTTTCGTTATGCCGAATATTCTGCTTTAGCTTCGGCCAAAAATCCACCTTTGGTCGGACACTAGTTCATAGTGACAGCTGATTACAGTGGTTTCAGAGGGGTTAAGCAGCTGTCAAAAATACTAATTTAGTATTGCTTTGAGCTTATTACAAAATCTTGTTTTTTTACTTTGAATATGTTAAACTTTGTGTTAGTTAAACCAGCATTTGCGGGAGTCGATTTTTCACTTGCAAGCAGCTAATTCAGAGGCAAAAAAGAATGAGGAGTTTACATCCGATTGTGACTGGGAATGAAAAATTTATAAGTATTCTATGACAACTCCAAGAAGAAAAATGCTACTCTATGCACGGTCAGTCGATTCCATCGTCCTCATCATCAACGCCAAAGCCGAATATTCATGGATATAAAGTCATGTTGTGTATCTGATGGGACAAAAGAGAGTTGTGTACTATAAGCTGCTACAAGCTGGCGATTCCATTACGAATAATCAGTATTACAAATGATTCGTTTAGGCAGTGCATTACAAGAAAAACGATGGAAATATGAGCAAAAACATGAACAAATTATTCATTTGCATGCCAACGCTCGGTTTCATGTCGCAAAAGTCGTGAACAAATATTTGGAAATCAAATCAAATTCTTCGGACATTGCTCCGTCTGATTACTGATTGGCTCCTAACTTGAATAGCCTCAAAAGACGAGACATTTTGGAATTCAGAAATTGCCCGAAAGATGGCGAAAGTAATAACCAGTGGTGGACAATGGCCCACAATTTCCCCAACTCCAGTCGACTATTCTTTGTTAGCACCATTCGATTATGGAATTCGTTGCCCATACATATTAAATCAATTGCCAATAGACGCCACTTTAAGCATTAAACACTTTTCTTAACTCTGTCCTTCTCTACTTTTTGCACTCTTTTTGCACTCTTTTTTCCTTTTCTTTCTTCTCTTTTAAATTTTAAGATTCCACTGAATTCAAATATATTGTTAATAATCAATTGTTGTTAATCAATTGTTATTTGTTGAGCTAATCAATTAATTGATTGAGCTAATTAATTAATAAGTATCAACTTGTGGCATGCAAAAGAAGTAATTCTTAAAGGCCGATGTTTTATAATTAAATAAATAAATAAAATAAAATGGACTTTGATTAACTCAACCCATTTATTTTGTTTTGAAATAAATGCTACTTTGACTGACATAATTTGTACTCCCAATAGTGAAGAATTTTTAAACGAATTTCTTATTGAAACTATTTGAATTCATTTCAACTAACTTTGGTTTTCGTTTCTTGTATGTATTAGACCATGTGCTACCAAATCAAATAAAAAAAAAAAAACTACCAACAATAAGCACACTTCGCCAAAAAAGTTAGATAGCCTTCACAATTTGTCACGACGAGAAGCAATTCTCATAATACGCTCCAATGTCACTAGCCGACAATTGCACAAGCCACAAACACATACAGGCACAATTATTTTCGTATTAAAACAGCCCAAATAAAACGTCGTTGTTGTTGTTGTTGTCGTCGTCGTTCTCACTCTTTGGTACTATATTGAAAATTGTATCGAATTGTGGCATTGCCACAAGACATGTTTCCCTCGTGCCCACAATTGCTTTTTGTACTATTTTGTTGTTGTTGTTATTGTATTTGGTAGCAAATTGTAGTGTTTTTTATACGACAAAGTGATCAATCACTTGACGATGGCAAGTCATTTATAATAGTATTCGAAGATGCGTATATCTTCGGACTCACAATGACACATCACAGTCAACTGTGGTGTGTACATACAAAGTACGAAGGAGCAAAGGAGCGAATAAAAGTCCGGCTATTGCGTGTGTAGTGTAATTGGTGTGATAGGCGATCTGAAATAGATTTTTGCGTTTTATCGATTTAGCTGCGTTGCGCGGACGATGTCTGTGCGCTATTAACGGCATCTAATTTATGAGATAAAATTAAATTTCCGCTTGTTTATGACAAAATCAGAAAACCGACAATTTCCATCATAAATCAGTTGCAAACAATAATTGTGTTGTTTGCTTCGTTGTGCAATTTCAACCACACACACACACACACACATATGCCCACTTCGGGTAAGGAGAACGCAAACATGCGTAAAATATTTACACTCACACTTAGACTGACAACTGACACCGACACGCACGGCATGCTTTGTAAACCGCAATGCAAACACACACAACTGCCGTTCCAACTAAGCGCCGCAGTCCACACTCGCAGCCAGCCGACTACTTTGAGCATATCGTGCACTGATAGCTGCACTTGAGTGTGTGTGTGTGTGTGTATGTTCGAGTGGCTGGCTAGCGGTTTGCCCTCATCAAGCGTGCACCTTTTCCTACCCATGGCTGTTTGTTGAAAAGCTAAAAACGTGGTGACATTTATTGACTCGCAGCGAAGCGCATTCCAAGATATCAGTAAGACGCCGCCCACATGTGGCAGCCGCACAACCCACCATCCACCACCACCCAGACTCACAGTTACAGTTATGTTTTGTGCTATCGTTTTGGTCTCGAGTGGCAAAAAACAGAGATTTAAAATTCCAAAAATGATTTGTCAAAAATGATTTAAAATTTTTTTAAATTTTTACGAATTTCCACTTTTGGTTGAATTCTTTTGCAGCCCACGTTCGAGTCGACTATCTGCGCGTGTTACAGCCACACATCTTGGCTTCAGTCACATTTGCCCCGTAATTCGTTTTAAGTGGCAAAATCTGTGTGTATGTGCGCGTGTGGGTCACAATTTATCTTTTTTTTCTTGAACCATTTCATACGATTCGGGTTTCCAATTTCGTTGCTTTCGTTTTCTGTTACAATATCACAAAAATCGTCATGCGCGTTTTTGTTGTTGTCGTCTGCTTGGTATTCGTTTGCCTTCGCTTTCAGCTTCACTTTTTTTTTTGTTGCCTTTACTTGCTCTCTGCCAGACACATTTTTTGTTTCGTATTGTTTTCTTCAGTTTTTGCACATCAGCTGACATTTCTCTGATTTACTCGAAAGCCTCAAATTCCAACATCTTCACCACAGGCATCATTAACATGCGCAACAATAGCAAAAACAACATTGCCAGCATTATCAGCGTTTGCTTGCAAGTATTTATTTAAGCATTGGCGCAAATTAAATGAAATGTCGGAATTTTGACAGACAGCCGACGCGCCGCACTCGCATTGAATTTTGCATTGAAATACGTCTGCGACAGCTGCTGCCGCCCTTATTCGCGGTGTTCGCGTCGGGCTATTCAAATTGAGTGGCAGCATAGGTGAGCTGCTCGCCAAAGCGCACAGCGCCGTATGCCTATTAAAATACATACATATAGTACATACATACTCGTACATAGTTCATCAGCCTGGCAGCTGATTTAGATCGGCTTTGCACGCGCAAAGTTCATCATCATTTTGCATAATTTGCGCAGCAGCAGCAGCAGCAGAGGAGATGGCAACTGTGGTGGCAGGGTTTGCAGCCACCCAACTGACACACAAACAAATCGCACAAATGCCCGCAAGCGTGCGTTCATTCGTATCACGTATACGCCATGTGGCCCACGCCGCATTTTCCAGCGTATAATTGCGATTGCTTTTGTTAAGCTTGTTGTCGCTATTGCCACTGCGATTTCTATTATTATTATTATTATTATTATTATGCTGTTGCTTGTTGTTGTTGTTGTTGCCATTATTGCTAACCACTCAGCGGCGCACCACTCAACGATGAAGCGAGGAGCATTCATTCATTTATGTATTGCATAATATAAGCACCACCAACAACAACAACAAATTCAACCATGCATCGTGCAATAGCACAACAACAACAACATTAAGACAATAAGCAATCAATAAAACCTGAATATTTATTTATTTATTTATTTATTTATTTGTTACGGTTTTACAAACCTAATTCAAAATACCTTAATATTAAATAACAATTTGCAAATATAAAACTATGTACTACAAAGCGACAGCATTTATCTTATCTCCAACGTTTTAGTGTAATCATATAATTTTTTTCTGTATACATTTATATTACAGCTTTTAATACTCTCAGGCAACTCGTTGTAGCATTTTAACCCTTTATAAAATAGACTGTTTTTTTCCGATTCTGTTTTATAAAAAGGTAATTTAAAATCGTTTCTCTTTCTTGTGTTTCTGTCATGAACCTCGTAGTTAAATTTAATATTGGTTCTTAAATAGTCTGGCAAATATCCGTTCTTAATGTTATATATAAATTTCATGGTGTGAAAAAAAATTTGTTGTTTTACGCTTAGCCAATTTAAGCTATTTAGCATTTCTTTTATTGGGGTATCATAGCGTTTATTTAAAATGAATCTCATAGCTTTATTTTGCATTTTCTGCAGCTTTTCAATTTGAAAATCTCTCATAATAAACAAAATTGTGGGACAGTAGATAAAATGGGGCTCAACAATTGATCTATATATTTTTATTTTATAAGGTGCACTTAAATGTTTGCAAGTTCTTTTAATAAACCATATTTTCTTAGCTATTTTGCTTATGGTGAGGTCAATATGGTCGTCAAATTTCAATCTAGCGTCAATTTGAACACCCAGATACTTAATACTTTGTACGTTTTCAATTTCTTTATTATTTATTTTAAGACTTATGATATTTGCAACAGTTCTTCTTGTTATGATCATGAATTTTGTTTTATCAATGTTAATTTTTAATTTGTTAGCACAAAGCCAAATATAGAGAGCATCTAAATCAGTTTGTAACTTTTCTCTTATGTCATTTTCGTTTGTGCCATATATCGAGATTAATGCATCGTCAGCAAACAGCTTTATTGTACTAAATTTTAAAATGGAATTAATATCGTTAATATAAGTATTGAATAAGATGGGAGCCAGAACTGAGCCCTGTGGTAGGCCAATCTTGACGTCACACTCTTCTGAAATTGACGAACCAATTATTGTGCGTTGTTTACGATTAGATAAAAAACTCTCAAACCACTTCAACTCTACACTTCTAATACCAATTGTTGATAATTTATCCAATAATATTTTTTGGTCAATTGTTTCAAATGCTCTTTTTAGATCGACAAAGACCGCTAATATCGTATTTTTATTGTTAAGTTCCTCTTTCCACTCAGCTACAACCATGTTTAAAGCTGTCTCGCAGGAATGCTTTTCCCTAAATCCTGACTGCTGAGGTATAAGTATCTTATTACTTTCTAAATATTGCACTAATTGGTGTTTTACTACAGTTTCTAAAATTTTTTCATCACATGGTAGTGTGTTTATTGGCCGCAGCTCTTCTGCTTTTATGGTGTTTTTAACTTTTTCGATTGGAACTATAATTGAAGTTTTCCACATGTTTGGCACTACACCACTGCTTAGGCTTTCATTTATGATTTGTGCATAAAAGAAACCTAAATACGGCACAGAATCCTTTACAACGCCTTCAGATAGTAATTTTTTTCCTCCCTTCTTGTTTTTAAACTTCTGGACTATATCTTCGATATCCTTAGCTGTTACATGATTAAATTTACAGCGAGTATTTGACTGATGAGATATATTAGTGTCTCTATCAACAACTTCTATATTGCTGCTTATATCTGCAATGCTATCTACAAAAAACTTATTTAAATTGTCTGCAATAGCTAGCTCATTATCAAACATTTGACCATTGATAACAATCTTATTAATAGAAGAATTTTCCTTCCCCATGCTTATTGCTTGTTTTAGGCACTTCCACATCATTCTACTATCGTGTCTGTTGTTATCTATCTTAAATTCCATATGTTTCACTTTTTTAGTTTTTACTAATTTTTTGTATGCTTTCTTTATATTTCGATATTCCTCCCAGTCTCCCGATATTTTGGCCACTTTATACAATTCAAATTTGTGCTTGTTAAGATTGGCTAACTCATTATCATACCACTTGTTCATGACTTTTAATTGAATTTCTTTTTCATACGTTAAATTTCGCATCACATTAAGAACACTGCAGTTAATCAACGACACCTTGCTCTCCAAGTCAATTTCATCAAAATTGCTGAAGTCGCATAGGCGCAGTTGATTTATAAACGCTATACTATTATAACACTCCCATGAAGTTATTTTTATCCTGCTTCGCATATGAAATTTAGGGCTATGTTTAATTTTAAATTGGATCGTTTCATGATCGGATATTTGATATTCTTCTAGTTTTTCACACACTATGTCATTAGAGTTTGTAAAAAGTAAATCAATTTTTGTTTTAGATGTATCGGTTATACGTGTATTGAAATCGATTTTTTGATACATCGAATGTGATTTACACAGCTCTATTAACTGTGTGGTATAAGTTGTTACACTATTTAAGTTTATATTAAAATCACCTACCAGAATATTACTTTCTGAAAGTTCACAGGTATTACCTAAAACGTTACTCAGATAATTAATAAAATTAGCATCGCTTGAGCTGGGTGAGTGGTAAACTACCCCAATTTGCCATTTAGGGTTAAAATGCTTCAATTTTACAAATATACACCAAAGGTTTTTATCTATTGTTTTGTTATATTTAATGCTATATTCAATAGCACTGTGTATATAGATTAAGACACCACCAGTGTGCCTGCTATAAGAGTCGCATCGTACCAAATTGTAAGTTTGTATGTTCAACTCTTGGTTAGTAATTTCCACTGTGGTACATGTTTCAGCACATAAGATTAGAGCTGGTTTTATAGTTTCAATAAGTTTTTCAAGTTCATATTTATTTGATAGAATACTGTTTATATTAAGATAAATACAATTTAGATCTTTATTTATTAATTGCTATTTACGTGATTTTGTCTTACTTTGTAGATATCTTTTATAAGCTGGGCATTCTCTACTGAACGCATAATGATTTACATCAACATCTAATAATTTTTTGTGAACCAATTCGCAGCAATTCACACACTTTAATATACTGGACCTACAATCTTTCACCTCATGATTTCCTGCGCATTTGCTGCAGGCTTTTTTATTAATGCATTCATTAGATTTATGATTGTATCCTAAACACTTAAAGCATCTCAGAACACTTTCATGCTCAGATACGACACACGAATCCCATTCCACATTAATTCTCTTTTGTTTTAATATATTCTCATACGTCAACAGATCAGTTTCAATAAGAGCATTGTAACATTCTTCTCTTCTGTTTACATTTACATAGATTTTAATTACTCTAAATTGTTTGCCTGCGCATATGTCATTTTGTTTAGTTATGCACTCAACTAGGCGCTCATTGCTAATCCTCTCTGTTAAGCCGATTGCTTTAAAAATCTTTTTCACCTCGCTTTTATCTTTTGTTTTCACCAATTCGTAGTCGTCTCCGATGCTCTCTGTGATTTTTTGCTGCAACTGCTCGCATGCTTCTTTACTTTTGCATTGAACGATTAATCCACCACTGTTTGTCTCCCTCACACCACTTACTAAGCCCTCTGTAGGTTCAGTTACTTTTTTAAGCGCAACTTTAGTTTCCCGACTTCTTTTAGCTTTGTCTTTGGGTTTTATTACAATTTTGTTCTCATTTATTTTCGTTGCTTGAGCATATGTCATTACATTGGATGACAATTGGCAGTTCGCGGTTTTGTTTTTATCTGTACAAAGTTCGTTTAGTTTATCATTATTCTTTTTAAGTTCTTCTGACATTTCATCCATAATTTCTTTTTTCATTTGATTTAGTTTGACTTCGATGTTATGTACTAGGAGCGCATTAAAGTCAGTTATTATACTATTTTTCATTTGAGTATATTTAAGATTTATTGCTTCATGTACTATGTTTTTTATTTCGGCATGACCAATTTTGTTTTGTTCACTTTTTTGTAGTAAGTGTTTTATTTCGACAAATTTTGTATTTGTATCCGATAGGGTGCACTGATTACAAAACCACTTTAGGTTCAAGTTTTCACTCATTATTTTAAGTTCAGGTCTTTTAACTTTACTGCATTTCAGACAGAAGTTACAGCCACATCCACCAGAACAAGACATCATTTCGTCCATTTGTATCAACTTCACTGTACAATCTTTGCATTCAGGCGGCGGCATCTTGCCTCTTTCAATACCACTTTTGTGAAAGATCTTTTAAAGTCACTATCTTTGCAATTACTAGACTTCCCGGGGGATACCCAATCAGCGATACCCGACAAAGTCACAATTTAGGGTTTACTTTTCTTTTATATTTGTAAAAAATCAAAATACTTCGGAGCACTAGTTAAAAGCTGCTAATCACTTCCAGTGTTCCAGAATACAGATAAATTTAATTACACGCGATAGCACAGTTACGCGCACAAAAACGTAAACACATCAGCCACAGCGGTGAGTGTCTGCTACTGTACGATTTATATATTTAGATGTCTGTAGGCGCGCAGTTACCATTTAAACGGAAATAATTAATCGCTAACTGCAACGCATCCAAACTGCAAAAGAACAGTGAGCATACAAATACATATTAGGGATTGCAATCCTCGACCAGTTTTACTACTCCGGGATTTTCGGAACTGAAAATCGCAAGTCCACGATTTTTTCGGGCTGAATATATTACTTTAAGGGACTAAATTAGACGTGTTTTTGAATCAAATTCTTTTTGTTTTCATATTAAATAAAATTCTGTGTTCTTACCTTAAAACTGGGAACAAATTATTCGTGACAAGTCACATATAAGTAAATCTAATATATATACAAGGTGCGTCCCAAAGTAAACAGGACTTTTGCAATAGGGACGTTTCTGGTGGCGCCATCTATGTGTGAGGACATGCGTTGGAAAGGTACATCTTTCATTCACATACTGTCTAAATTTCATGACATTTGGTCTAGTAGACGCCGAAATATCCCGCTCAATGTGACAGTACGTTTTTAACTTTGGTACGAGAATGTCGATCGAACAAAGAGCTAATATTAAGTTCTGTTTTAAACTTGGTAAAACTTTTACCGAAACGTTTAAATTGTTAAAGCAAGTTTATGGTGATGATTGTTTATCCCGTGGCCGTGTTAATGAGTGGTTGAATCGATTCAAGAATGGTCGTGAAGACTTGAATGACGACGAACACGTCGGCCAGTCGAAATTTGTGATTACTGACGATGCCATCAAAACTGTGCGTGATTTTATCAAAATGCAGCCAAAATCATCATTGGAATTGATGGAAATGGAATTGAACATCTCCAAAACATCAATTGATCGCATTTTAACCGAACATTTGGGTCTCCGTAAAGTGTGTTCTCGCTTCATTCCGCACACTTTAACCGACGACCAAAAAGCGCAGAGAATTGAGCACGCAAAAGACATCGTTCGGGAAGCCAGACGTGATCCAAATTTCTTGTTCAACATCGTAACCGGTGGCGAAACGTGGTGCTTTCAATATGATCCCGAAACAAAGCGTCAAAGTGCCGAATGGAAGCACCCAGATGAGCCAAATGCGAAAAAAACCCGCAGTGAGAAGTCAAAAATCAAAACTCATCTCATTTGTTTCTACGATTCAAAGGGAATAATTCATCGAGAGTTTGTTCCACCGGGAAAAACAATTAACGCTTTGTTTTATGTTGAAGTTTTGAAGCGTTTGGTGCATCGCATTCGTCGTATTCGGCCAGAATATCGCGAGGAAGGAAGTTGGCGTTTATTGCATGATAATGCACCGGCTCACAGAGCCCTAGTTACGACCGATTATTTGACCAAAAATCGAATTTTTACCATCAATCATTCACCGTATTCGCCTGATATGGCTCCCTGTGACTTCTACTTATTCGGTCAGTTGCATTTGCCGATGAAAGGAAACCGTTATAAGGACGTTGAGGACATCCAAAAGGCTTGTACCAACATTCTGAAGGCGATGCCGGCCGATGACCTAAAACACTCATTCCAAATGCTTTTGGACCGTGCAAAACGTTGTATCGAAGCAGAAGGAGAGTATTTTGAATAAATAAAAAGAATTATACAAAAATAATCATCCGTTTTCTTTATTTTATAAAAGTCCTGTTTACTTTGGGTTGCACCTTGTATGAATAAAAATGAATCTTGGATAAGGGGCGTTCCACATTTTTTATGACCCAATATTTCAACAGAACTGTAAGTCGTACATCAATGAAACTTAGTACGAACCTACCATCTAGTCATATCTTTCGGCAGAGGGAATGAGGCGGGTATTTAACAAGAGGGCGTGGCTGCGCCCATACAACTCAAATCTTTTATAAGGAATAGCTTCGGAATTTTACGTCGCACAGCATTGAAATTTGGTGTACCGTTGTTTCATAGATGTGTCATTCTACTAACGAGATTTGATCGGCGTTGGTCAAGGGGCGTGGCACATTTTTTATGATCCAACAGTTAAGCAGTACACATACACACATCAGTGAAATTTGGTACGAACTTTCCACTGAGTAGAACAATTCGACTAGAAGAAAGTTGTAAGCATTGGACAAGGGGGCGTGATACTGCCCCCATTTTTATATACATAGATTGTTTGTCCTGACTGACTTACTGATTGATTGAATTCATCATCGCTCAGCCCAAACCGCTAAAGCTACAAATATGAAATTTGAACTGTATGTACATATTGAAAAATGAACCTCCGCTAAGACGGGATTTTTTGAAATTCGGGGAATAAAGTGGCAAAACATGTGTTAAGGTATTGTATGAAGAAAAGTGATTTAAGAGACATATTGATTTCGAACTTCCTGAAAATTTTATAATTTGTCGAAAATCAAAATTTATCTGGACCAACAATGGGTTAAGATTTGTTTAAGGGTAGCCTAACCGATAGGCCTATTCACTTCGAACATTGAAAAAATACTTGAAATGAAAAAAAATTGGATAAGCGTTTCTCATTATTTTAAAAAACTAAATCTAACTGGATCAACGACGGGTTAAAAGTATGTATGGAGAAGCAAATTTTGTTGATCCTTTTGACTTCGAACTTGGTGAAAGTACTTCAAATGAAAAATAACTCGATACGTGTTTTTCATTTTTTCCGAATATTAAAATCGGACCGGGTCAACGACCGGTTAAAAGTTTGTGTGTCGAAACTGTAAAAAAACATTAATTAATGGGGCCACTGACTTCATACTTTGTGAAAGTACTCTTAGTGAGAAATAATTTGACACGTGCTTTTCACTTTTTTGAAAATCAAAATCTAACGGGGTCAACAATGGGTTTAGAATTTGTATCGGGTGAAACAAGAGAGCTTGCGTGCGAAGCCGCGGGGCCCAGCTAGTAACAGTAAAGAAATGCATTTAATTGATAAAAAGCATGTATCTAGTTCAATACTAGTCGGCGAAATCGTATGAAAATCTTCATATACTATTTGGAAGTATTGGCCACTGTTTCCACCATTTTAAAACAAATCAAGTTTGGTGTGAGTGTTATTAGTGATCAAGTTTCCTTATAGCTTTAAACCTGAAATATAACTTTTATATCAGCTGTTTCTTTCTTTAACACTCCTATTTACACCCTTTTCCCTGTGTATTAAAACTTGAAAATTCTTACAAATTTCTATTTGTACTTTCTTGGATGGTTTCATTTTCGGGATTTCATTTTGCTTACTCTCCAGATTTTAGCTACTGGCAAAATTTTACTGGGAAAGTACCCAAACAGAGCTAAACAAATAGCTAGTTTTTAAAAATTTGTTCAAAGTATCTGTACACAAACCGAGCTATTGTTGCTTTGAAACTTATTCAAAAGTCACAGTAAGCTATTTTTACACACATTTCGGCAATCCCGGGATTTTTTGGTACTGAAATTGTCCGGGATTTCGGGATTGCAATCCTTAATATGTATGTATATTTTATTTTCATTTCGAAGGAACGTCCATTCCATATAATAATCCAGCCGCCTTGGTAGCGCAGCGTGAAGAGCACTGGGCTCCCATCCCAGAGGTCATTGGTTCGATTCCTACCTGACTTGGTTGAGCACCTTTTTTAAATTTTCAATATTTCCCTTTTTTCAATTGTTTTCCATTCCTTCAGCCTAACTCTGTTAAGTCCTTTACCTTTTGGCAGGCTCTTATTCTTCCTACTCCAATCTGTTGTGATGAGCAACTAGCAGCAGCATTTCATATCCAGTACCCATACCAAGGCAACATCATTCAAAATAAGCTCATCAAAGACACAAACCTGTGCATTTTCCAACAAACCCTCCTCACTAACAGCAATGGATGCACACATCACGTTATCACATACGAAAGCGTCGTTGTCCTAGAGGGACGACAGATGACCTGTCAGAGCTCCAGTTCAAAGCATTCGGCTTGTTGGGGACCTATGCTCCCGTGCGAAGTGAATAAGGAGGAAAATATTATTATTGCTTGAGGCCTTTAAGCACCGCGAGCTGTGTTGATACTTATTTTGTGATAAGAATAGAATAATAATAATCCATATATTTTTGTTTTTATAGTGAAAATGTACAACTAAAAGCACATGCTTATCATTAAAAATGTTCCACGTTCACAATTTAATGAACTGGATTTCATTTTGGGAAGAGTTTTGCGTACAACTTTTGACCTCAATTCCATTCTAAACCATATTCTGGCCAGCATGTTTTATATTTGGAGGCTTTGAGTCCCAATCCCCCTGTTTGCGTCACTGCCCACGTGCTTACATGAATCTGTAGCATGTTCTTTTTGTACATTGTTGTTGTACATTTTGCGTGTCAATGGTCGCTCGGATCGGAAACTTTGCTAATGGTCAATTAAACGTTTGCATAATAAAGCACCAAAGTTATCGATTCAAATGCTAACTGAACGCTTTACTAATTTATGGGAACATTATCGGTGAAAATGTTGTGTGTTCTGTTGATGATAAATTGCTGCAACCATTTGGTTATACGAATTTGGTTCAATTGTTTGGTTGCGATGATTGATAAGAGTTATACTTGTGGCAATCAATTGCCATACAAATACTTATTTGTATTGCATAAATTTTGTCTCAAAATTTCAATTATACCTAACTATGTTTTTGACCAACTTGCACTTTAGTTAATCATTGGCAATAATCAGATAATAAATGCTTATTAGTAACTAATAGTAACTAATAAGCAAAATCAAATTAAAAATGCATAAGTAAAATAAAATATTAAATGCTATGGCCGAGTCCTTGTAATAGTATTGCGTTTCTTTGATTGCCTGCTATGGCCACTGTTAATGAAACCCACGACAAACCTGTCAACTGCCTAAATTGGGCCAAATTACTGCCAAGTTAAGTGCCCACAATCAAATGCATGAAATTCTTACACACCCACACCAGTGTTGCCATTTTGGTGCTTTTGGAGCTAGATTTAGCTTTTTTTCAAAATTGCCCCAAAAATTTGGTTTTAGCTCCTTTGCTCTTTTTTAGCTTTTTTGAAAATGTTAAAGCACTTTTTTAGCTACAAAAATTTATTAGTATAGCTTTATATTTCAATGATTAATTGATCAATTTTCACGATTCATTAAATTTTTGGGTCGAGGTTAGGGAGTTCAAGAATTCAGTTAACAAAAATCCATTTAACGACCTGGCAAATTTTGTTTTAACTCTTCAGCAATGCTGAAGTTGAAAGATAATTTTCCATGATGAACTTTATTAAAAACAAGCAACGGCATAAAATGTATTTATTTAGGTAAAACTCGCTGTTGACATTAACCCATTAGCGCTCAAAACGTCTAAAATTTTTGTACAACTTTGCGATTGTACCCAGCGATGAAATCGGCGTTACGGATATTGAAAATAGTCATTCTATATGTTTTCGGGTCCGCTCTACATGATTATGCCATTAGATTTTCATTTTGGTCACAAGGAAATCCAATATGGCGGTGTTTTCGGGAAAAGATGCAAAAATTTCGACCAGTTTTTTTTTTCAAATCAATAATTCGTACCGAACTAGATTTTTGGTTGGGGTATAAATATGCACAAAAGTGCACAAACATGTTGAACTTTCAGAAAATACCCAAGTTGCCCCAAGGGAATACATTTAACATCCTCAAAATGGCGGAAAAATGAAAATGGCGGAAAATTTTTTCACAATCATTCATGAATTTTTTTTTTGAAAACGACGCACTATAACGAAAAATGTTCAAGAACAAAAAGTGTTTAGAATTTGACAGAGAATACGTCTGAATTTTTTGAAAAAGTTTTGATCAACTTTTGGAATTTTGCAAATTGTCAATTCTTAACAAATTGCAAAAATTTCTCAAAAAATTCGGAAAAAATTCATAGTTCATAGAATTTTCATGTTCTTAGACTGATTCTAAGCATTTCTGGCTAACAATTATTCTGTTAAATGCATTATTACTAAATGCATTTTACATAAAAAATGTTTTACATAAAAAAATTTAAAATTTAAATTTAAATGTTTTACATAAAAAATTTAAAGATTTTTTTATGTAAAAATAATGCATTTAACAGGATAATTGTTAGCCAGAAATGCTTAGAATCAGTCTAAGAACATCTATGAATTTTTTCAGAATTTTTTGAGAAATTTTTGCAATTTGTTAAGAATTGACAATTTGCAAAATTCCAAAAGTTGATCAAAACTTTTTCAAAAAATTCAGACGTATTCTCTGTCAAATTCTAAACACTTTTTGTTCTTGAACATTTTTCGTTATAGTGCGTCGTTTTCAAACAAAAAATTCATGAATGATTGTGAAAAAATTTTCCGCCATTTTCATTTTTCCGCCATTTTGAGGATGTTAAATGTATTCCCTTGGGGCAACTTGGGTATTTTCTGAAAGTTCAACATGTTTGTGCACTTTTGTGCATATTTATACCCCAACCAAAAATCTAGTTCGGTACGAAATATTGATTTGAAAAAAAAAAACTGGTCGAAATTTTTGCATCTTTTCCCGAAAACACCGCCATATTGGATTTCCTTGTGACCAAAATGAAAATCTAATGGCATAATCATGTAGAGCGGACCCGAAAACATATAGAATGACTATTTTCAATATCCGTAACGCCGATTTCATCGCTGGGTACAATCGCAAAGTTGTACAAAAATTTTAGACGTTTTGAGCGCTAATGGGTTAAGAAGACTGTAATAATAACGATTCTTCTTTGGAAGATGAAATATTTGATTTAAATATGCAATAACCAGGGAAAGGATTTTGTGGAAATTGCCTTTTTGTTTGCTGCTAGGTTGAGCATTTCTGATTGAAAATGAGCACGAATTAGGTCCTCCTGATTAGAAATATACCACTTTTATTTTGCCTTAAAAAGGCAGTTTGCCTTTTTCACCCATAAATGCCTTTTTTAGTGCCTATTTTACCTATAAATGCCACAAAATGCCTTTTTCAAGATTTGTCGAGCGCCTTTTTATTTTTCTTTCGTTTTTAATATTTTCCACCTTTTGTTTCGCAAAAATACCTTGAAACTAAAAGAAAATTAAGTGACGACATTGCAATTTCGTTAACTTATCGTCGATGTTTTCAAATTGATTTGATCATTCCTAAGCCGTTATTTTTTGTTGTGCAGTGAAAATTGAAAGAAAAAAACATGCCAAAATCAAAAAGTTCGGTTAGCGCAAAAATTTCCGCGCTGATAGCAGAGTTTGGTGGTGCTGAGAGAGGTGCTGAAATCCTTTCTTTTATTTATTTTTTTGTGATACAAGTGCGGCTTTTATGCTTTTATATGAGAAGTTAAAATATGAATTTAAAATATGTGCCTACATTTCAATTAAAATATCTTAATTTTAGTTTTTAAACTATCTTTGAAAACCTTGATGTTCCTTTTCTTTAAAAAAAAACTAGGTATAAATTTGGTATGTTGCATACGTCAGATGAAATAAAATTATTAAAAAATACATACCGTTTCCCCTTTTTTTTAGATTTTCTAGTATTTTTTTATTATTTTTAAATGCCTGTTTTTGCCTTTTTTAATAGTTTTTAATGCCCTATTTTGCCTTTTTAAGCAGTTTTTAGTGCCTTTTTCTGCCTTTTTGGCATTTTTTAGTGCCTTTCCGTGCCTTTTTTGCTATTTTATTTTGCCTTTTTTATAGGTTTTTAGGTCCTCAAAATCCTTTCCCTGGTAATAACTATTTGTGATGTTTGTTACAACTTGTATTTTATTTAAACTACAAAGTATTTTAAAAAATGTAAGCTTTTTAAATTTTGTTGTACTGACAAATGTGCAAAAGTGAATTTTATTTCATTTTAAATTATCAGATATTTACTGAACAGATATATAAGTTGTTGTCTGTTAATAATAAATATATTTACGTATAGTACGTAAAAGAATATTAATATTGATAAATGCTTAAAAATATTAATAATAATAATAATATAATAAATGTAGCTCTTTTTTAGCTCCAAACAAATTTTGTACGCTCTTTTTTGCTCGTTTTTTCACAATTTGAGCTTCAAACCAAATTTTTTTTTCTGGCAACACTGACCTACACACAGCCGCAAACAGAAGACACGCATCGAGTACACGAAGTGCCAACTTTTTTTTACAAGTGCCAACTTAAATGTAAACTGGAATTACCTTATTTTACCGTTAGTGCACAGGAGGACACCAAAATGAGTGATTACAAAGAACGCAATGATTTTATTTGATATCCGGTTTAAATTTGCCCATTTGAGCGACACACACACAACACACAACACACACAAAGCAAATTACATTACCCAAATATGCATGAGGAGAATTTCTAAGGCGGTGTCAGTTGACAGCCGCCCAAACACCAACTTTCGTAGATACACGCAAACACACATTCGTGGAGGCGGCACCCCCACAGCGATACCTTAGGAAACACCCACACACTCACACGCGCATGTGGCATGTGACATGTTGACTTGTGCGCCAAACAGACGTGCGTCAGTTAGTGAGTCAGTTAATGTCAGCGTTTTCATGTTTTCGACATGTCAGCTGTATGTCAGCCATATCTCCATACCAATGGCGCACACAGGATATCATTTGAGGGGAGAGGGGGGTTTTGCATACCACTTTTGAGCCGAATGCCATTTGAAACCATATTTTGTACCAGCAATTTTGTGTTTGGGGGTATTTGGACCCCAAAACCCCCGTGTACGCCACAGCTCCGTACCTATCGTAAACCATTCAAATCGGCGGCAAATGTTCCCGTGGCGCCTTATCGACACTTGGGGAATCAATCAACGATTGCAGCGCAATCAATTGTTGCCATTCTCGCACAGCGGCGCCGAATAAGAAAAGCGGCGCATGAAAAAAAGTCAATCAATAAATGAAATAATCAACTGCGTTAGCTGAAAATCGAAATGCAATTGAAATGTCCCACATGTCACCTGGCAAGTGTAGGCGTCAGCACACCTCGCGATAAGCGTCACGTCCTCAAATGCGAACGCACTAACACTAACATCAGGCAGCAACAAGGCCCTTCAAGTCACTGCAGACAATAAGCCTGCGCCCTCGTACATTTCTTTAGCAAATCGACTGCTTAAAACTCGCTAAGCAACAGTCACAGTCAGTCGTTTGATGGGGGAAAAATGTTCGATGAAGTTGAAGTGATAACGTTTGAAGGACTTGCTGACTTGCCCACACATGGCATCAGCACCCTACATATATACATGGCTACTAAGAAATACTCAAGAGTGAAGATATGTTTGTGTGTGTTTATCCGCAATGCCTGCATTGTCTGATTAACTCATAATCTATTCTGGAAAACCGTCATACAGACACTCACACTCAACCCTTAAATACACACTCGAACACCCACCAGATTGTATCTTCATAAAAAAATCAGAAGCATGCAAGCAAGGACAAAAAATAGCCTACTAAAAAATTTAATTCCTGAAGAAAAAACCAGCGTCCACGAAAGCATGAAAGCGTGCATGACAAACATGAAAATCAAAGCACTGAAAGTAGGCGCAGACCTTGGTCAGCTACAGTAACGACCACACAAACCCTCGCCAAAAGAAAACAAAAAGCCAAACAGTGAAGGACACAACATGGTGTGAGAAATCAAAACGTTCCTATACGGCCGCGGCCATAGCGAGACGTGAAAATCTGTGTATGTATGTATACCCACTGCGGTATGTGTGCGCGACGGGCAGCAGGGCGCAGTCATTGTGCCCACGAAATCAAGCAAAGGACATTTTTAATATTCATATTTACTCAAACACATAAACAACACAAATGGATAAACGCATACAGGCGCACATGTGATGATAAAACACATTTGAGCTGCGACATTGGGCGAGTGCAAACTTAAGATTGAGACAGGTCGTAGCAACAAAGCTAGCTATGACAACAATAACAATAACAACAGCAACAGCCCATATAGAAGAAAACGCAAATTTGCATGCAACGCAAGCAAATAAATTCACACACACACACACACACGCAAGTCCTGCGTATGCTTCAAGGGGCACCTACATCGTTTTGGGTACGAAAAGGACCCCTTTTGCGATATCTGCGCGGTCGAAAACACGCAAAATGTACTGTCGGTGCTTCAGCGAGGAGCGGCAAAGCCTTGATCGAGTTCAGCGACGCGTGGAAAGTGGTTTGCAATACATCCGCATTCGAGTGAACAGCAACGACGAGCATACGAACGGGAAGAGCGATTAGGAACGGCGGTATTAAGCAAACAAGATCCCCGACACTCGAACTAAGATAACGACTGACAATGTTGACGCAGACTCCTCGAGTTAACTGCTCAAACCGCCCCCCGACGAAATACTTCACTGTAACATAGTACCGGGCGGACGGACATGAGAGAGATGTTTCTAGTGTGTTAAAGTCACACGCCGACGGAGAGTCCACTTTTAATGCCTTTCATCTCTAAAAATAAACACAAACACACATATATGCAAAGCATGTACTGCTGCAACCTCCGCACAAGGTATGCGTGAAACGTATCTACTGTGCCGCCTACGGGGCGTATGAGCAACATACAACGTTTTGTGCACTCTCGACTTATGTATTACTGAAGCAAAAAGCAGCATCTCGCTATTGGCGCACTCTGCGCCAACATTAACCCATCTGCGGTCTCGGTCGTAGGTGAGCATTGTCAGCATTGTCCTTAAAGAGACGCAATGCAAACATCCTCATAAATCATTCAACAGGCCGAAGTGCAGGTGTGTGTGTGTGTGAGTGGTGTAAACGTCAACGTTTGTCGCATGGATTGAACGACAGTTGATTTTATGCTAATTTGCCAAAACATGCGCGTCACAATGACGCTGGCACTCTGACGTTTTGCCGCTTGTTCGCATATCATATTCGGCTTCCGACTTGTACATATTCACAATACGCCGTAATGTTAGAATCGGAAGAACGCAAAAACAACTTTCATATTTTATGCGGAAACCTTCGTTGTAGTAAGCTGAAAGTACACGAATAGTTTTTACAGTCCAGTTCATAAATTGTAGGAAATTTTAGGTGGATTTGAACAAAATTTTAGTAAAAGTTCAAAGAGCTGAAACAGTATTTCCGGGCAAAAAAAAAAACAAATTAAAAACGTTAACTTTTGTGTATTACTTGAATAACTTAGCTGAACTTGCGTTGAATGCAAAGAGTTACAAATCAAGTATTTTCAGTTCCAAGTGTACATACTTTCATACTTTACTTTTCTTTATACAAGTATTACTTGACTCTACATAAAACTGATAATACACGAACAGCGATCTACTTTGAGCTGTTTTGTCATCTCCCGAATTGGTCTCTTCTTAGGTAAATTAAAACAAAGTCTGTCTCTACCAATGCGGCTAATCCAACGTTCCTTAAATGCCAAGATGGAGGCATTATGACTTCAATATTGTTTACAGAATTTTTGTTTGTTTTGTTGTTTTTTAAATAGCGAATACGAATATGCTTTAAGTAAGTTTCGAAGAGCGGGCTGAGTGCCTTCCTTAGGCAATTACACTCTGTTCTACAACTTTAATAAACATACAATTCTTACAATTAGCTGCACCAAATAACCCACAAATTAGTTTAAAAGCCACAAACGACAGACGACGACACATTTCAGTACAAGTAATTACGGTTGCTTGACATTATTTCGTAGATAAACATGGTCACATGGTCATCATTGTCGTATACAACTACGAGCATACACTATGATTAGAATTCCCTCTGCTCGAATAGAAAAGTACCCAACTCGAATAAACCGAAAAACTCATTGCAGTGGTAATTTAACAAAAACCAATATTAAAAAAAAATCAAACAAAATTTTCACTTAAGAATGGTCAAACCAAACCACACGCGAGCCATTAAAAATAATGCGTGCGTAGACGAGTAATTACTGACAGTTAGTGTAATTAATGTTGTTGGGTCTGGAGCCATGGTAAGATTAAACTACACGGAAAATATTTTTAAAAAAAAATTTTTAAAGTGGGCTGTTGAGAAATGAAATGTTTGAAAAATGCTCAATTATCCTACCGACTTAGTGTTGGGAGAGCGAGTGTGCGTGTGTAGTTAAAAATCGTAAATAGGGTAAACAAGTGCCTTGCCGCCTTCGATTTCTCTTTCGCTCTCTCACTCTCTCACTCTCTATCTGTCTATTTTTCTATCTATCAGCCTTTTCAGCCATTCTACACAGCATTGGCGACACACAAGCAGCCATTCGTGTGACGCATAACATTAAAACGCATTAACGTGGCCAAGTGATAATAGCCACGAGCGTTTCCAGCAGCGGTGCTAATTAATTGCGTAAATATATGGTGCTGAACTTCCGAGAAAAAAACCTGCTCCCAAGTGGCGCTCGGCTTAAGTTTCAACATGTCGAACTAAAAGTTGTCAAAACAACAATAATACAGACTGTGTAAAAAGTTTTCGGAATGAAATGCGCATACAAAATGCGGCCGCAGTTCATTCTCGTAACTTGGGTGGACTTTACTGTGTCAGCACGTGGAATTCAATGACTTTGGCTAATTTTCTTATTTATTCTTTTAAATGTTTAGGTCGAAACGACTTAAGGCCGAACTTGTTTCATTAACTCTGAATAAAAAATTCAACTTTGAATTAAAAAAGTCTGAATGAAGCGCGCCTTGGGCGAAAAATACATTTTGTTGCAACAATTAATTTCTTGTTTATTTTTGTTGGCTTGTTGTTTGGTCAATTCAAATGTTTCTCACACAAACTGTAAGCAGGATTTTGGAGTGACTGACTGACAAAGGTCAATTGAGCGAACGCAACAAGCATCACGCAGCGAAACAAGCAAAGCACACAAACAATGCCAATGATGCCCGTTCATTGCGTTGTTCATATTTGTTGTAGTTCATATTTTTGCCGCGTTGCACAGTGATTCGACTCCATACAACCGCGGGACAAAATTAGAAGGAGTGGTCCGTTCTTCATTGGTATACTAGTTAATCATAGTCTGCTGAATTGAAATCTTAATTTTGTTTTTCTTAAACTGTTGTAGTTTGGCAATGTCTGAGACTTAAATTTTCAATTTTCGTCATTTTTGGTGAGCTATAGCAACGAGTGCGTTGGCTAGATTTTTCAGATTTTACATTTCATCGGTAACGTCAACATTGATAATTGCAAAAAGTAAAAGAGATTGTCTTAGGACCCTCTGGTTTTACAATAAAAACGATAATAATAGATGTATGTTTTGCATTTATACAGATTTTTAAATTTTTCATGCTGATTGCATACTTTTAGGGATAAATAAAATATACTAAAACCAACAGGACGAAGGCCACGAAGCCAGTTTCCTTAACCTACATATACTCATTATGACATTTATAGCACAATAAGTCCTTATAAATAAAAAATAAAAATATATTTTGTCGAAAAATACGTGTTTAGACCACTTTTCAAATTGAATTATTTTCTGAGATCGGAAGATATCGGAGGATGTAATTACATTATACGACAAAGAAAGAATGCTTCTTAAAATTAAAAAAAATCCAGGAACATACTTTCACATACTTTTTAGATATTTTCCTCTAAGTTTTGCCAATTTTCAGATTTTTAATTTAGAAAAATATTTTGAATTAAAAGCCTCAGCTTTGCAAATTTTGAGAAAACATTAAAAGCGAAAATGTCCACATCATTTCTTAATCTTTATTGACAGTTTTAGCAACTTCTTGGTAACCATGTATTTTTACAATTTTTTTTACTCAATAGACTAAAAAACAGAAAATATGTCTTTACATTTTTTTGTGAAAAAAGTTTCAACTTTGAGCCGCGTTTGCACACACACTAATTCATTTTTTGCGCAGATTTTTTGGGGTTTTCTTAGTTGGAGTTTTACCTTTGAAATAACATCAAAATTGTTAAATTCTAAGACTATAAATATTTTGAATTTTGTCTATGGAACGAATCACTGTGCTTTGTCTTATTTGTATTTGTAGTTGCCGAAGTCTTTAATGTCTTCAGCTGTTCGGCCAACAAATTTTCAAATGACTGACATGATTTCTGCATTTGCGCTGCCGCTCTCCCTAAGACAAACAAATGGGCGCAGTAATCACCTGTCGTCGTGTTTTTGGCATTTGTGCGACTACACGTCTGTCTGTCTGTCTGTCAGGCGTATGAGCGCGGCCCTAATTTGCACCTGCACAACGCCACCGCACCGCATTACTGTCGCCGCTGTGGCATTTCGAACCGAACAAAAGTTTGTACATCAATCAAGTGTCGCTCGACGCACGGCACGCTGTCAGCTGTTGCTCCGACTGCTCACAATCAACATGTACGCTCGCGGCCAGCGGGGCGGCCAATGCGCAGCATGTCACTCACTGCTGCTGTCGCGGTGGAACGACGAAAAATTTCGAAATTACTTCAATTGTTGTCGCGAAAGTTGCGCATTCTTTGGGCGCGTCTGATTGTGTGCGCTGAAGTGTGATTATTTTGCGTGATATTTTCGGCAGTTGTTTGCTTTCGCATTTTAGTATGTTTACATTTTTTTATATTTACATTTGCATTATTGCGCGGCACCCCTCCAGCAAAGTCGCGGCAACTCACAGTACGGCGACCGTAAAATATTGGCTAAAGGATTTGCCGAAACACTGCGAACGGTACAGTACCGTACGGTACATTGAGTTTTAATGACATCCTGATATCTGTAGAGAATGCGGCTGTTGTAGAAGGCAGGAGAGGAGACGAGTAAGAGGAGTGATGAGACGGAGGGCATCAATTTGGAGTTTTCTTTCGCATTTGGGACGATGAAGTGTAAGATTTTTTAGGGCAAATTAGGTTATTGTAGTAGCCAGAAGAGGAGGCAGGTAGGGGGAGAGGTGAATAAAATCAATGTGGAATTTTTGGATTTGAGACGACGAAGTGTAAGATTTTTTGCTACATATTAGAGAGGTTTGTCTTATGAGATGAAAGTCAGAGTCAAATGAAGCCGTTGCGGTAGCTAGAAGAGGAGGCAGGTAGGTGGAGAGGTGAAGGGAATCAATATGGAGTTTTCTGTCGTATTTGAGACGACAAGGTGTAAGAATTTTTTGATACATAGATATTACAGAAGTTTGCCTTATGAGATGAAAGTCAGAGTCAAATGAAGCCGTTGCGGTAGCTAGAAGAGGAGGCAGGTAGGTGGAGAGGTGAAGGGAATCAATGTGGAGTTTTCTTTCGCATTTGAGACGACAAGGTGTAAGAATTTTTTGCATATTATGCCTGCCTTGTGAGTCAGAGTCAAATTAGGTTGTAGTGGTAGCCAGAAGAGGAGGCAGGGAAGGGCCTGCGGTGATCAAAATCAATGTGTAGTTTTATTTCGCATTAGATATGACAATGTGTAAGGATTTTTTATACACATTAGAGATGTTTGCCTTATGAGATGAAAATCAGAGTCAAATGAGGCCGTTGTGGTAGGCAGAAAGGGAGGCAGGTAGGAGGAGAGGTGAAGAAAATCAATGTAGAGTTTTCTTTTGCATTTGAGACGATGAAATGTAAGATGTTTTATATGTTTTAGAGAAGTTTGAGTGAAATGAGGCTGCTGTGGTAGAAAAAAAGAGGAGGCAGGTAAGAGGAGAGGTGAATAAAATCAATGTGGAATTTTCTTTTGCATTTGAAACGACGAAATGTAACGATTTTTTGGTACATATTAGAGAAGTTTGCCTTATGAGATGAAAATCAGAGTCAAATGAGGCCGTTGTGGTAGGCAGAAAAGGAGGCAGGTAGGAGGAGATGTAAAGGAAATCAATGTGGAGTTTCCTTTCGCCTTAGAGATGACAATGTGTAAGGATTTTTGATACATATTACAGCAATTTGTCTTATGAGCTGAAAGTTAAAGTCATTCGGCGTTTATAATATAAAAAACTTCCATCCAATTCAGTTAAAATTGTTATTTTAAGCCAAAGCCCTCATTTAAAATCATCTTGTTTGAAAATAGCCTTCAAATAGCATATCAAACATTTTCGCGCATCACTATTATGATTAGTTTATTGGATTAATGGGTTTACTACTGAATCCGCGCTTTTGTCGTCAACATTCAAACATTAGTCATCCCAAAGCAAATATCAAAAGTTTGACTCTAGTCCTTCAATTACATAATTACAATACATATTTATGGCCTACTCACGCATACACACGCATATAATTTAAATAAGCCTATATACTCATACACATACATACATACGAGTATCATACCGGATGTATGTACTTGTATACTAACGTGCGGGTTAATATTGCCAATGTTCATGTACAAACATACATCGAACTACTTATATACAATGACAGCAGTAATGACAACAGTTTCGTTGTTATTGTAATGACAGCGATTCGCTTAAGCAAATGCACACGTATGAATATTTTATTTGGCAAATGTTAAAGCTTAATGTAACAATGTGACGCAACAACAACATTGCACCAACGCACAACCAAACATATCCATGGAAACGGCTTAGCTCAGGCAGACGCACGAGTCAGACGGAATAACTGGAAGTGCTCACATTTGCAGCAATGTTGATGCTGTTGTTGTTGATGCTTGGCTTTGTTCTATTTGTCGCTTGTGTTGTTGCAAACGACAAGCACAAGTATGAGGACTTAAGAGGCAACCTAAGTGGCATTCACGCAAACATTTTGCAATTGTTGCCTCTTGCTTTTATTGTACTTGTTGGCGTTGATTGTCCTTTTTTCGTTTTTGCCATAGTGTTGTGTTGTACAATTTGTGTTGTGTTGTGCAGGGTTGTGTTGTCTTGAATGTTGTTTGTTTATAGAGATGAAAAGCATCGAAAACAAAAACCCCCATCAGTATGAGGCCTTAACCTCACTAAAACTATCTCTCTAATTTACAGTTTCCTTCCATGTATGCCGTCAGACATTTCGTCGGAAGCGGAATTGAGCATTTCGCTCTAATGCCTATCTTGTTAGTTGTCACTGTTCACTGTTGTCACAGAAAATTTGTTGGTTTCCTGACCTCTCAAAGACTTCTGCATGGCGTATGTGGTGGGGTTGTGCTTTGTTTTTTTTTTCAAAAAACTGGGAAACATTGAAAGCATGAGTTCAGTGCGGAACTTTAAACCGGCTAAACCCTTCTATTGTTCGGATGATTAACCCTCCTGGAACCTCCGAACTAGGTATCTATTTCTTCAGGAGGTCCGTCTCCGTCCTTAATGCTGCAGTTAGCGCCGTATTATTGTTGGTGATTAAAGCCCGTTTTGTTCATCGACTCACAGCAGCACCCTTCCCATGCATCTGCGGAGCTCAGCATGCAATCAGCGAGTCTTTCCGGAAAGATTGGTACTTTGATTAGACTCTCCAGGCAGCGTCGAGCATCATTGAAACGGCTTTATCCTAAGAATCTTCCAAAAATTACATCCACAGGATTGTCCTCTACTGTTTGAAACGCACCACATATGTATTCTCAGTGAACTTGCCCCATACCCAGATTTCAGCCCTTTAATATAGACAGAGGTCCTGGCTGCTTCTGCCCAAATCGGTGCCGCACACAAGCAAACGAGCGCGCTTACAGTAATCAGTAGTTTTCTTACTTGTTGACGAGAGCCACCAATGTTGGGTATTGATAGATTGCCTAGTCTTCTCGCTGGCATATCTCAAGTACTCTTTAAAACTAAGTCTGTACTCCATGGCCACATACTCTGATCGATATTTCTTCAACTTGTTTCCTGCTTTCCTTTGTAGCTCTCAGTTGTTAACGCAAACACGTTGTAAAGACTCGCGAAATATTTATAATTGCGTCTGTGAGAAATTTGGTATACCGTCCAAGCCAGGAGACCTGTCGGCTGTACCTTTCTTTGTTGCGCTCATTGCTTCGCTCATGGCACCTTAGGGCGTATGAGTGACTTTTGGCACCTTTGGAAAAACGCACTGCAGCTGCTGTGGAAACAAGGTCGATACGATATGCTACAATTTTTACTTTTTAAGCACAACCTTGTTACTGTTGCCCCAAGGATTATTCGCACCATTGTCGGCGTCTGCTCTTCTTAATGGCTTTGCGCATTTTGTTTCGAGCCTCTCTGAATTGCATTTGTGGTGTCATATACAATATGCCCCTCTATTTCTCGCTTTAATGTATTTTTTGCGCGGCTTGTGACAGATTTGTCTACGCTTCGTTGTTTCCTCGATCCACCAGCAGAGTGATTGCCGCTCAGGTGCTTTTTGCCTACGTGACATACGTGCCTCGCAAACGTCGGTCGTAGACTTGATGCTTTCATTAACTAAATCCATTTCATTGCTTCATCTTTGGATAAGTGAAGCGCTTCCCACAAAAAATTCAAATCCAGGTGTTCCACCTTCCAACCCAGTTGCTGTACTTTTTAATTTTTGATTCATGAAAAAAATATTGCCAAATGATCGCTATGGACATTGCTGTCAGACACCTGCCGCTCTTTCTGTGCTGAAAGTTGTCTGATTGCCTTCGTTAAGTAGCACAAAGTCAGTGCACGTAAATGCTTTGATTTGACCTTGTGCCCCCCACACTCCACCGTCCACCGACACATTTGCCAAGAAACACGTAGACTGGCACTCAGACAGTCAGCCATGTAAGCAAGCCGACAAGCCAAAAGGACATCGCAGACTGCACGCCGGTGACGACAGCACCGTCGCACACGTAATTATCCCACGCATCAACTTCAAGTATTGTCAGCAGCAAATCAGCACTTTCAGGCGCTTTCGTCGACACAATTGCTTCGTTGTCACCCATTAATGTCGGTCATTTGCACATTTGGCATGTTCCACGCGTTTCGCCATTTGATATTTTTGGAATCAGTGTGCTTTTGTGCTTGTCTGTCTTCCTTTTTTGTTATGCTTCAGGAATGTTTGTCAATGAATCATGTTTATGTACAATTCACAAAACAATGGAACAGTATCTTGTTGAGTATTTTGAATTCTTGCTTTGATTTTCGGCAAGAGGACACAACAGTGGTCGCTGGATCAAGTGACACGTGAAGAGATGAAAGCTGTTTGTTTTGGAAAACATTTATATATGACTTTCATTAATGTAAACTATGTTAATTGTAAGAAATTCCTAATGGTTTGCACAACTTTTTATGTATTTTAATTCAATGCTGAGGCTGCACTTTCTGTCGGCTTTTTTTGCTCAGATTAATTATGAATTGTGATCATTCCAATTGGAAATATGGAAATATTGCATTAAAGAAATGTATAAATATTAATAACACCGTCCGGCAGTACTTTTGACTCATCCAAAAGATGATATAGGCGTTAAACTATCTTATACCTAAATCATTTATAGCAACCTGGCATACTCAGTTTTTCATTTTCTGATCCGTTGTCCTTTCAAAGTTTTTTTACATTTGTGGTTGTGCAATGACGAACATATGTTAAAAAAATTAAAGAGGAAATTTAAGTTTTTTAACTTAAATTTTGAACTTATAGGACCAAACTATTTTAGCAATACCTCAATAATTTATTTTTTTATCTAATTTCGTAGACAATAAATGTATGCGTATTCCATATTAAATTCCTGCCTATGAATGGAAACATATTTTTTAGCTCTAAACCAATAAAAATAAATAGAATTGAATTGAGATATTATACTACAGAGCGAGATCCAAAACACATAATTTTTTCAAAAAGATTCGTAAAAAACTTCAAGAATATCGAAGGATACATATTTGAAAGAACCTTACTGGCATATTTTGAGTCTAAAAGTTTAAAATAGAAATTTTAGTCTAAAGGCGACAATTTTCTTTTTTTCATTTGGTACTCATTTCTTCATCATTTTACAACTGCAAATAATTAAATAAATTCTTTGAAATATGTGTGTCTTTAAAATTTTAAAGTCCTTTAAAAAGGACTTTAGGCCAGAAAATGAAAAATTGACTATGCCAGGTTACTATAAATGACCTTCGTTTCACGCCTATATCAACATTTTGATGGATCTCGACAAAAATGTTTCACTCAGTGCTTCTTAACTTTGTCATTTTTCTTTCGATTCTATTGATGTTAGGCTTAATATTTGCACATATAACATATCTTTCATCTTAGATTTTAAAACCAGAGAAGATAATTTATTTTATCTATGAAAAAATTATTCGAAAATTTATCATTTTTGAAAATGGTTTAATTTTTTTTTTAATTTTCACAGTCATTAACTTCTCAAAATCTCATCTGATTTGGACAATCTATATATTGCTGGAAAGGCTAAGATATCATCTTCTGAGCGACTCACCGCTTGTGTTAGTCGGATGATTCGTTTACGAGATATGTACTCATAACTGAAATAACTGAAATAACAGGGAAAAAATGTTTTCTCGAAAATTTTTTTAAAACGCTTCTTAAGGAAATTTTTTGATATTCAGTTTCATGTTCAGCGACGCAAAATTAGTCTAAAAACTACTTTTGTTTTTAGGTGCACGCAATTAGCCCACTTTTTGTCGAATAATGTAATGTATATATTTATAATAGATATACATTTGATCTGCTTTAACAAATTTCTTGAGTGCCGTCTGATTTTCGGAAAATTCCGTTGCAAGCTAACTGTTCAACACTTTCGTTTCGCTACTTTAACGAATTCAAGTTTTGCTTTTCTTTACTCTTCTTTGCTAATGTCCCTATTTACATAGATACACCCGTTTATTTGTGTGTGTGTGTGCCGTAAAGTTCATTCCAGCCATTTTGCTTTCATTTCCACTACACAGTTGCGTTTTGTTTGAATGCAATGAAAATATTTTTGCCCTTTTGTGAGCTGCAACGCTATGTGCGACTGGCAACTTTGCAGTCGATTCACACACCGCTCATAGTGCCAAGAACCATTTTGTTGCCAACTGCAAACAGCATACAAAACTGTTGCCACAAATTTTGAGCTAAAGGTAACAAAAAATGCGCAAAGAAATTCTCGCTTTCGCCCCTTTAACGGTACACTTTCGCGTGCACATACTTACATATTTAACTCAACTGAGCACGAAAAAACGTTGAGTCTTATTGTCGTACATTTTAATCATGAAATGGTCTACCGCGCCACTGCCCCGGCACCTTTTCTCTGCGGTTTGATTCGCCACATTTGGAATTTCTTAATGCTTTTCCTTTTCCATGTTACTTTTATTTGTATCCTTTTCATGCTCTTGTGCTCTTTTATAAGCTTTCATTCGGCGGCTTTGTTAATATTCATCGCATTATTATTCATAATCTGGGTTAAAACTTTTCGTAAACCTCAAAATATGTAATGAGAACAACTAATGTTGAATGGTGGGTGGGCGGCGAGCGGGCAGAAGACATTTTGCGGAGACAATTGGCATTAATTAAATTTTAATGCGCAACTTTAACCATTTCAGTGGCGGAGTTTAAAGTCATGAAAGCTATAAAGCTATAAATTTTAGAGCTATGAAAGTGGGGGCTAAAAAATTATGTTGCATATTCATAAATTCTGAATAGATCCTTTAAACCGGGGACATATAATTCGAATAAATATTTTGCATGTACCATGTACGATCTGAATAATTGTTGCGAGAGCCATTGAAAACTTGGTGGAACGTATTCTTCCAGTAGTCCCGAAAGTGTTAATTTCCATACGCGAAAACGCGGAAGCCGGCGCTCAAGCGTACTCGCCTGGAAATTATGTCAACCGCCGAGCGCGTAATAACATCTTGCCAGACCGGCAAACCGGCAGCGCATCCGCCATAATTTCATTATCGCGCAACAATGGCAACCCTCGAAAAGTAAATTTGTCGCAATTTCAGCGCGCTTAACAGAATGAGCAGCGCTCCGACCGTCAAACAACACGCCATCACCCATCCACCCAGTCGCGCTCTTGGCCTCAACGCGGCGTCGCCAATTTAATGAAAATGAAGGATTAATTAGGATTTCATTGGTTTTGTGCACATTTCGCCTCGTTTGACGGCGTCTGTTGACTTTTCTTGTCATTTATTTGCACAAAATTACAAAACAACAAAAGAATCCACCCCGCCCGGTTTTTATGTTATGCCCGTGAAACCACAAAATATCATCCACAATGCTGTCGAATCGCTCGATGCGCTCCCGCACAGCCACACAGCCCTTTCACCATTCACCAACGCTACTGCGCTCCTGCTGCTCAACTCCTGCACCCATCAGGCAGCCAACTTGCGTAGGTATTTGCGCTATTAGCGAACGAGCGCGAGCTTGAAATTTTTTTCCAACAAAAATCATACCATAACTGCCGCAATAACGACGGAAGTCAATTTAAAATTGTGAAAATTAATTCGAGTTTCTTTGTGGTGCGAGACTTGGTTGCCATTGGTGCGTTTTGTTGTTGTTGCAGGCTGTGCGGCGAAGGCAGAAAGTTCAGTGAAAATTTAAAATGAACACATTACAGGCAAAAGTTCAAGCACTCTACTATTTGATTAAATTAAATTCAAAAATGTCAAATTTCAGCAGCCAACCGCTTTCAGAGTGATGTCTGCTTTGTTGCAGGGCAAATATTAAATGACAGAAAAAGACGGCGTAAAAGAGACGGAAATGTTTAAAAATTACGCTTTGATTTTATTGGAAATGTTTCACTTTGCTGAAATCTATCTAATATATGATTTATTGCATCTCAGTGACTACGCCGAGTCCGAACGGCGGTTTTTGGCAATTTTACTTTCACACTTGGAGGTTTTTTCTAGTGTCCGACCGAATATTCGGTTTCGGTTTCGGCCCAAATAAGTGGTTTCGGTTTCAGTTTCGGCCAAAAAATGGCCGAATAGCCGAAACCGAAACTTTCTAGAATATTTTTTACATTTTATTGTGTAGCAGATATATAGTAAAAGGAGGAGTAATTTAGATGCCAGCAATGTAAATAAACTTCTTTTTTTAGCATATAAAATTAAATTATTTAATTTTGAATATCGATTAAGGTACGAAAGGGTTATTTCTTCTTGTTTACGTTTTTAAAAAATGAATAAATTGTTTTTATTAATAAGTATTTATTATTTATGCTATGTTTGTTTGTTTGTTCTTTATTTACTTAAAGTAAAATTCGTTTGTTGAAAAAAGTGCTTGATATGGTGATTTTTATTTCAACTAGAAAGTTTCGGTTTCGGCCGAATATTTAAAAAAAACCGAATATTCGGTTTCGGTTTCGGCCCAAAAAAGTGGTTTCGGTCGGACACTAGTTTTTTCATTGCCTGCCAAGAGTTCACTTGTGCCATTCTTCTAATTCTCATCTCCTTCATGTGGATAGTGATAGAAATAACTATTAGAGTGTTTCACCAGACCGCATTAGGAATCGAACCTAGAGCCTCTGGTGTGAGGATAAAAGCGTTAACCCTTTCGGTACAGCTTTTTACTAGGGAAAGTTAAAATTTTAAATTTTACGTTTTAGGCTTCTATGTGTTTATATTAGCAACAATCTAAGTATAATACATATAATACATTTTTAAATTTTTATACTCGGACCCTGTATTTTAGAGTGTTTTTCTATGAGAGCAACCACATCCTTGTGGCTGTAATAATTACTTAAACATAAAACTTTTTATGGCTAACGAAAATTTGAATATTTCTTCATTTACTTCAGCCAAAATTTTTTTTAAAAAAAGTATCTACATTGAAAGAAAACGTAAAATTAAAAAAGTTATCTAATTTTTTCTGGTTCTTCTTCCTTCACTATCTCAAGATATACCATTAAAAAAACGTGTATACTTCTCTTCTCTCAACTTAATTATTCAGTTTATTAATTTCGTATTTTTCCTAAAACTTCAAACTATTCTAAGGATCAACAAAAATATAGTATCCACAAGTTTTTTGAACTAAAACAGGCACTGAAAAGAGACTATGCCATAGAATAACCGAAAGGGTTAAGTAAGCGCTTAAGTAAGAACTCAAACACCTGGACAAACAAATACAGGGTGGCGCAAAAGTTGTCACCCAGTGTTCTTTGAATCCTTCCTATTCATTTATTCATAAACAAATTAGAACCAATGAACACTGGGTGACAACTTTTGCACCACCCTGTATATACCCGTCATATCTCTGGCCAACATTGTGAATGGTTACAACAGCCTAACTGCTGCTAACTTCCGAAATTGTTGAAAATAATTGCAGTGCTCCAACCAGGGGCGCAGCCAGCACTTAGTCATGGGAGGTCTTAACAAAAAATTGTTTTGCCAATTTAGTATTACATGCTTTCTAAAGTTAACCGCACTTTAACGTTAAGCATTTAGTGGTGACTTAGTGCATTGAATATTTAAATTTTTTCCGCCATATTGTATAACTCATTTTTGTCACTATAGTGGGCGTGACAGCAGGGCATGTGCAATGTCGTAAAGCTTATGTGTACCCTATTGAAACGCTAAATCGTTTAATACCCATATTGTCTTACAGAAGTATATGATAGCTGATTTCTGTATGGTTGGTGTGAGTGGAAGGGGACGTATCAGCGGGGCGTGGTCAATCTTATATAGCCCATGTTCACCTACATGAAACACAGAATCATTTCATATTAATAGTAATTTGCAGACATGTACTGTAGCTTCGATTGGTTTTTAAATGAGCGCGAAAAGTAGGCGTGGCCTATTATATATGGCCTATGTTTACCGCAGTGACACGCTGAATCTTTTGATATCCATATAGCCCAACAAAAGTATGTCATAGTTGAGTTTTGTTATTATAGCAGGCGTTAGTGGTAGGCGTGGCCAATCTTATATAGTCTAAGTACTATTCCATTACATAAGAAATCGCTCAGAACTTATGTCACCAAAATCGGTTCAGTGGTTTAAGCCCGATTACTGGTTCTACACAATATTACACATTGCCATTTGCTTTAAATTTATTGTACAACGGTTAAATTGATATAGACAGGATATAGGATATATGATATAGAAAGCTTAATAAAGGAAGTGCGTAATCATTTCAAAACTTCTGTTTCAAAGCTCAAAACTATGATTATGATGACGTTGCTGCCGCTTTCATTGTAATCACGCAGTTGACTACAAAGTTACGCCGTCTTAAAGTTGTGTGGACGTATCGCTGTCGTATTCTATGTGTTCGGGCCATGTGCTATGCCATTGTGCGCGGCTGCGAATTAGTCACTTAATCAATTTATTTCACTTAATAAATTCAAATATCGGAAGGAATTTTAAGAGCTGCATGCCAATAGAAAGCCACCTTATCTGACATCGAGTTAAGACTGCAAAACGTGCAGAAGAAAATAAAAGAAAACTAACGGGCTAAAAATAGAAGTCATGAGGATAAAAATAAACGGTGGACAGTAAGCGAAAAGGCAAAAATATCACAATAGGCCGGAGACCGACTCAAAACTATAGTGGGCGCCCAATGACGAATGAGGGCGATTATGCGTAACTTTATTTATTCGTGGAGCCGCACACACACTACGCCGAACGTGCAAAAGCATCCGCGCTTGCGACAAGGGCCTTGTGACGCTGAAGGGAAACGATGGAAATGTTAACACTAGTCGACCGACTGACCAAAAGTGCCGGAGCGCGCACACATTTGTCACAGTGATGGCCAGAGCGGGCACCTAACCGCGGCCCAAACAAGTGAAAGCAAACAGCAAAGAGAAAGCAACGAAAACTGCTTAACTTGCGGAACACAAACGACACTAACGCAACGAAAAGATCAATAAAATGTCGCAATAACCGAGCAGGGAAGCGGTGAACGGAAGGAACGAACGACGGGCAAAGGACGGCAGAAAAGCTACAAAATAATGACAGAATGTCAGAAAAGTTTTGAGGCGAAGGCAAGAGGCAAACTTGTTTGTTGCTTGACTGAAAAAAGGGCAAGCTTAGTGAAAACAGCGCATAAATGACAACGACTGGCTGAGCGACTGACTGACTCGTTGCGCGCGCAAAACGTGAGAACGCAGCTGCGACAGCACAGGGAAACAAATCGCACCAGCAGCGTAAAAAACGCAAAACCGTTAAGGCAAACGACACAAACACATTCACAACTGTTCGCACAGAGCGCGCGCACATTTACGAAATGGCGGCGCCAGCAGGCAACGCACCGTTTTGCAAATGTTTGACTTAACTAGTTTTATGCAAGAATTACGCCACACCACGCCACGCATCACGCACCACTCCCTACGCGCGCAGCATTTCATTAGCGGCGCCGCTGTTGTTGTAGCTGGGCACCACACAATTGGGCCAATTTGAAATGGCGCGCGCATTAAAGTGCGCCCGAGAATGGCCACCACGCACGCACAGCCAGCGAGCAATAAGTGGAAAATGCCGTCAAGTGCGTTGAAACGAGTCCTTTCGTACGCGCGGCAGGGTGAACCTTCCTACACGTGGGAGGACAAAAGTCAGCCGGTCGGAAAAATACTTTGCAAGTTGCAGACAAAAAGCCTACAAGCAGCACACAAAAAGTGCATAAAACGAGTTGTAAGTTTGCTTCGTCGTCTCTTTGTTTCTTTGCTGTCAGTTGCGACAATTGAAGTTGTCGGCATTCCACAGCGGAACATAACAGAGTCTCGGACACTAACTAACTGACAGTTTTGCTGTAACTTGTTTTGCATGAAATTAAAAGCAAACATTTAGTTGAAGTATTTACCAAATAGATTAATTTTTTTCAATCTGTGTTCATGAGCAGAAGTCTTAACCTATGTTAACTTTTCATAGATTTGGGAACTTTTCTATTCAGCATTTTACAGTCGTTCATTCTTCAGTTGGGTCTTTTAACCCTTTCGGTACAGCTTTTTACTGGGGAAAGTTAAAATTTTAAATTTTACGTTTTAGGCTTCTATGTGGTTATGTTAGCAACATTCCATAAGAAATTTTGAAATTTTTATCCTCGGACCCTGTATTTTGGAGTGTTTTTCTATGAGAGCAACCACATCGTTGTGGCTGTAATAATTACTTAAACATAAAACTTTTTATGCATAACGAAAATTTAGTATTTCTTCATATACTTCGGCCAAAATTTGTTTAAAAAAGTATCTAAATTGAAAGAAAACGTCAAATTAAAAAAGTTATCTAATTTTGTCTGCTTCTTCTTCCTTCACTATCTCAAGATATACCATTAAAAAAACGTGTATACTTCTCTTCTCTCAACTTAATTATTCAGTTTATTAATTTCGTATTTTTCCTAAAACTTCAAACTATTCTAAGGAACAACAAAAATATAGTATCCACAAGTTTTTTTACCTAAAACAGGCACTGAAAAGAGACTATGCCATATGGCATAGAATAACCGAAAGGGTTAAGTTAAAACATTTGATTACTAACGGAATTTTGCGAATAACATTGAAAGTATGTGCAAAAGAATTAAAAAAAACAGCAAGTTTTTTAATTTGATGAAATAATTTTTGTTATTGATGGTGACATGGCGGTCGCCGTCACTCAGCTGTTTAGTGCATTGTATTACGAATACACAGTGATCACCGACCTAGGTTCGAATCCCCGTAGTAGGCAACACTAAAATATAGACAAAACTAACTCTCCTCTCAGCAGAATATTACAAATTTCCACAAAACTTCTTCCATAGATACAGGAACTCAACAACATTTCATTTTTCCCATCAAACCGTAACAAGCAAAAAGAATAATAACACAAAAATGTTTTTTCTTCACGGAAATGTTATCATGCAACGAAGGGTTAAAGTTCATTGAAGACTAAACTGAAGTATGAGTGCCGCCATATTACAATATCTTTAAATATACTTTCGACCGAAGTTATCCATCGAAGTAATGTCAAAACAGAAAGCGTTAATGAAATAATATAACCGTAAACTGAAGGAAGAACACCGAGTGCAGTAGAACATGTATTCAAGTGTTATGCCCCGAACACATAAACGACAGCAGCGACTGCATCTATCAAAATATAGATTCAGAACGTTCGTATGGAAACGATTATTTGACGGCAGCACTTCTACACGACCCCACTGACAGCAGTTGTCGCTGTTGCCAAACATAGAACTATTCTCTATTTCGTAGGCGACAAAACCAAATCAATTTTCAGCACTGCTCCAAAAACAGATATTGTTAATGGAATTTTTCTTACTGTTTCGGTGTGCTTTGAACAACAAACAAATTAAAAATTTGAATGACATATGAATGACACACTTAATAGCAACTTACAAACATTTTCCAAGTGGGGTCAAGCGAACAGGGTCGATTTTAATCCTCGCAAGACCCAATGTTGCCTGTTCTCCCACAAGTCTCCCCACATCCCAACACATCCCTGGTTATGGATGGTGTGAGTATTGCGGAATCGGCAGCTCTTGATGTTCTGGGCATGTCCATTAAGAACGATTTTCGCTGGAACGATCATATTTTTGGCGTGTCGAACGAAGCAGCCAAGTGCCTCGGCTTCTTAAAGCCGATCTCCGCATTATTTATACAACCTATATCCGACCTTAAATGGAGTTTAACTCGCACCTATGGGCAGGGGCTTCAAAAATCCATTTGCAGCTCCTGGATCGGGTGCAAAAGCGTGCGATTAAACTTATAGGGGACAGTAGGGCATCCAGCTCTATTGACTCCTTGGAGCATCGTCGAAACGTGGCATGTGTGGATTTATTTTACCGATACTTTTTCGGTAATTGCTCAGTGGAGACGAGCAGCTTGCTGCCATCACTCCGGGTATTTCCCCGGGCAACCCGTTTGAACACTGGCGCCCATGGATTCCACGTCGAAACGATGTTCCAGCGCACTACGCACTACAGAGAAGGTACGTTCCTGGCTCGTACAGTGCGATTGTGGAATGGTCTCCCTGCAGATATTTTCCCCAGCACTTATGATCTTGATGGGTTCAAGGCATGAGTCCACAAATTCTTCACCCAACCTATATATCCTTCCTGAACCAGCACAACGCCTCGCATTTAAAGGGTATCCCCTGCGCGTTTACAAAAAAAATCAAATCTGTATCGGTTAAGCAATTATCGAAGAAAGGTTTTTAAATGATCTGAAATACTTTGAATCAATACCAAATACAAACTGTTCCTGGCCAGTTATTAAATTTCATTGGCTACATGGACTACATGGGGTAAGACTACTACAATTTTTTCACGCTCTACAAACATAAAACTTCTACAGAGTCCTGCCAAATATTTAATAAAATCTTGAAATTTCAACGAAAAAAATATGCTTCCATATCTGCTACCTGCATCGCAAGGCCCCAGTCCCCGTAACCAACCAACGCCAACGCTGGCTGAGTGTCGCATCGGTGGCTGTCACGAGGCTAATAATCGGCACCACTTAGAAGCGCCTCACACATTTATCCAAGATTTTCCCGTGCACATTGCCTGCAAATTTGCATAACCGAAAAATGTTTGCAAACTGGGTTAACGCCGCTACAAAACAATGACAGCAACAGCAACAGCAACACTGGCAACAATGACCATGGAAGAGCAGCAACGTGAAGCGAACAGTGTGGCGAAAGCAAATAAAAAGTTGTAAGTTGTAAAAATGCCATTAGGGAGGGGAACATTTGAAAGGCTGAAACGACTGCAGGCGATGTCGCAGGACGAAAGCAGAGCAAGCTAGGAGGCTCTGCCGTAGAACAACAGACAAACACATATGCGGCCTAATCGGGCTGCGGCTCCTCCGCGCAATTTATGCGCACTTGTGTTTCGGTGTGTGTGGGAGTGCGAGTGTGGGTGAGTGTGTTGTGTTGTTTACGATGCAAGGAAAATGAAAAAAGGGACACTCCAAGTGCCCACAACTGGCGTTGTTTGAGTGTAAAACTCGAAACTGGCAAAAATAAGTCAATAAATTTGCTGAGAACCGCTGGGCGACAAGCAGTTGCAACAGCAAATGATAACAAAGCATAAAGTGAGCGGTGGGGGCCTGAAATCATGACGTATAAGTACAGTGCTAAAACTTACAACAACGACGAGACAATGCATCTGCAAAGAAGTTGAAGTGCGCTGAAACAAGTTCAATCATTTTTTGCAACAATTACAATCAAACTTTGCAAATCGAAAGTGCATTAGTGCGACACACGCGCGCGCACACACACATACACACACGTTCACAAAAATCACTCACCCTCGGCGCGCGTGCTGCGTTGGGGCGGCTGGCGCTTTAATGCTGAAATTTAAATTGCGAGCGAACGTTACGACGATATTGCTTACTTTGTTATTGTTGCCTTTTTCGCGTTTTTTTGTTATTGTTATTGTTGTTGTTGTTGTTTTGGTTTGGTTATTTTTATTTTGTTATTTCAGTTTCTGTTTATTTCGCGCTCTTCTCGGGTGTCAGCTCTTTATTTGCTCATTCGTTTCGGTTGTTTCGGCTTTATTTTATTATTATATTTTGCTTTATATTTTGTTTTTGTTTTCGAGTTCACGTTTGCGCCAAGTGCGCGTGTATGCGTGCTTGCCGCCGCCAGCGTCGTTAGCGTCACTAGCTCCACGCTCGCCTACGTCTTCGCCGCCACTGCGTCGACAACGCACAGGCCAGTTTATTTTTCAATGAATTCGACGCGCTGCAGCACTGTGTTTGTTGTTATTTGGCATTTGTTGTCACAATTTTCAACGACACACAAATTAGTACAACAAACAAGAGAAAAACGTTTCTCTAATTTCTTTTACAAATTTTTCATTTTTTTTTATTATTGTATCAGCTAGCTGGCGGTTTATGGCTGCTTTGCTGCCTACCTGCTAATTTTGATTATGCAAAAACTTCACTTTCACCGGCGGCCATTCCGCATCCGCCATTTGGTTTCCGGTACAACATTTTCAGGCAACGGCAACTTATGCACTGAACGCGCTCACGGCCACTCAATGCGACGTATGTGTGCGTTTAACCTTCTTTTGCAGCGATTTTGTTACAAGTCCACGCGCTCACCCAGCGTGCAGTACGCTTGCTCGCTCGCTAACCTGTGCGCTCACCCGTTTTGTTTTCAGAGCCAGCCGACTTGCCGCTAAGCTGACCAGGTGCTGAAGAATGTAAGAAGAATATGATGGGCGTACAGACAAGTTGACTTATCTGACTTGACTTATTGACTTATCTGAATGAAATTGAATAAGGACCATTTTTGATCACACTGATCCATCAAGGTCCAGCTCCATTCAAGTCCAGTTTTTACAACCAAAAGATGTAAACCACCCTACAAATTCTATTGCTTTCCACCGTACTCTAATTTTATATTGCTCAGATATATTTTTAAAAATTAAATTAAATATAAAATTAAATTCTTTTCTTATTTTATTATCATCTGGGCACCTCATTCGCGCTCACTTTTATGCTCTCTTCACCAGAAATTTGGTTTTATGGCTACTTTTATGTGATGTGCCACAAACGAGTCATCCGTGTAGGGGTTGTTGTACTATTTTTGGATATATTCACACTCTCCTCCCCTTTGGCACCCAACCGTTCGAGATTTACACTCCAGGTTGGCTGACCACTTGAATGTTAAAGATATTTTCTAACGGCCGACAGTAGGGTATTATGCAGCTTTAACCAACATTGCAATTGAATTTAATTAGCTATTTTCTTTAAAAAAAAATAAACAACTTTTGATTTTTCGAATTTTTACTCACGCAAGCGTTGTAATTTATAAAACTAGTAAATTGTAACTGAAATACTACTTTATTGCCTACGAAATATAGTTCAAAGGTTGGCGATCGCATAGCCGTGTCTCGTCTCCATGTGAACGTTGCGATTCCATATTTGAAAAGATGTGGTCGAATCGCTGCTGTCATCAATGTGTTCAGAGCAGCAAACTCTGCTTCGCCCTCTGCTCCAACTCTTAAGTAATACGAAAAGCTTAGAGAGCTTTGTGGCTAAGAAACGGCCGGAAAATGAAATGCAGAGGGCGACTCTTTGCGGTGGGACGAAGTGTTTGAATTTTAGAAGTCTTAAAGGACGCTCCTTTTTATCAGTTTGGGCTTAAGCAAATTACTTGTCACAAATTAGTTACTTGTCAAAAAGTTATCACAATCATATTTTTGAGCTCCTAAACGCAAATGTTTCCTTATTTAACATTCGTCTATATCAATTTTACCGTTGTACAATCAATTTAAAACAAATAGCAATGTATATTAATTTTTGGAGTAACTAAACTGAAATACTAACAAAGACCATAGCCAGATAAGGAAGGGTAAAGTGCTACCCGGCCAATTTCAATTGTCATATTTTTTATTATTAGTAATAATATGAGAAACAATTTACCCGATTTCCAGCCCTTGATAATTTATCCCCGATCTGGGAGAATGTATTTAATAAATAAAAATAAATATTAATAAATTTTAAACTAGTTCACAGTGCTTCGACTCCATACAAAATTGCGGCAAAAATAGAAGGAGTACGTGAAATTCGCTGAAAATTTGCAGTCTAAGTCATTTTGGGCTGCTGACTTCAAAATTAGTGTTTGTTTCAAATAAAATATAAAGTTTAAAAAAAATCGAATATATATGGTAATATATGATTTTATCATCACCGAGCCCAAACCGCTAGAGCTATAATGATGAAATTTGGACGGACATTGTTTTTTGGTCGGATTGTTTAAAAATTATATGTATACTATATAGTTATTATATGTATACTAAAAAAGCAATAACAAAAGACGTATTTTAGAGTTTTTCTAAATTCGACATTTAAAGGGTCGACATTTAAAGCTCAATTTATAACGGCGAGACTATTATAAAAATTATTCTTCAAAATTAGACCTTCTTCAAAATTAGACATTCCTCCTTTTTTTAGAATATATTAGCGTTAAATCACATTTTAGCCAACAAATTCCATAATAATGAAAAAATTGGATAATATGGCTCATAATGGGTTAGTAATAGGCGTGCCAAACCTATTTTTATAAAAAAACATTCATAAGGGGTATTCTCGATGTCTTGCACGGAGGAAGAATTCGTAAAAATGCAACCGTGCAAGACTGGAAAATGCTACACATCGAGAACGCACAAAAAAGCACACATTGCAAATATTGCAAAAATGCCGCAAACAGCCACAAACTTTCTCCATTTCTTTTTAATTTGGTTTTCGGTTGATCCATTTCTACCTGCAAGCAAGACATATATGCAAATTATATAAAAAGGTTGAAATAAAACCAAATATAAAGAAATTACGCTTGCGCACACGAAGAAAATTAAATGGCTGTCGCACAATCGCGATGTCACACACAAAACAAGGGTTTTTGCGTAGCATGACATGCAAAAAATGCAAACTGTTTTTGCTTGTATTTTGTTGTTGTGTCGTTGCTCGAAATGCATGGCCATGTCAATTATGCATTTCGTGCACGATGTCAGGGCTATGCAAGACATCGAGAATACCCCTATAGTTCGTGGCATTGACTTGGTTACACATTTTGGTCGCAATTTTAACTCAAGCGATTTCTGTAAAAAATCAACATTAGTAGTTTCGAAAAAATTGAATATTTTCCAAAGGCGCAAAAAAAGCAGAATTTTTTTTTGCAGGCTTAAGAGAAGAAAGTCCATCTAAAAAAGGTCATAAAAAGGATTTACGTCAGTTCACGCCATTCGATTTAAATTTCATTGGTTAAAAAACATTCATTTTTGAAAATTCGTACAAAAAAAATTATTTATGCTAAACAAAAAAAACCGATCAGCAGTCTCGCTCCTATCAATGTAGTTTTAATTTTAAAAGAAATTAGTTGCCCATCTACAACAACACATTTTCTACAATTTTTTTTATACAAGCACCTAAATTTCATTTTTCCCCCTTCATACATTTTTGTAAAAATATATCCGACTTTAAAAAGCTATATCTCCTAATCTGGACAATTTTTCGAGAAAGTATTTTGGATCCAGCTTAATTAAACAATTTCCTTTAACATGATAATACCTTTGTCAAAATACGCGATACTTTCTTTCTTATATTTGTCCACTCTCGAAGCGCTGTGTAGTTGTTCGACATTGATGAGATATATGTTATATAGATTATGTCATATTGTAGACATCACTTAGATGCATTACCAGAAATACTGGAATATTGCATAAACGTCACATATATTTATATACCATAACGATGCAAAAATGTAAATCGGAGAATAACAAATAATTCTAGAAATAAAATACTTCACATGATGATTGAAAGCTACTATTGCAAAGTAGTTATGACGTAAATTAACAACAACCATGCCAGAATTATTGCCATTGAAATTTTATTAACTGGATATATATTAATGCTGAGAAAAAACTTGAAACATGTTATTCATTATGATTTTATTTGTTGAACAGTATTTAAGCAGCGCTCACAATTTTCAGTTTCTTCTCGTATACTGTGACAAAGATATCTCTGGCTTTTATTTATAAATGAATATTCAAAAAGCAAATGTTTCAACTAACTGGTGCTAAATGCTTCTTTCTGGTTGGGTGTGTTTGCACATATGGAATTCATAATTGAAATTGAACTACATAGAAGCATGAACTGGCAACTACATAAAATCGAACAATAGCGCTTTTGATATAAACTTATTTCGTTTACTTGAATTTTATGGTTCTAATCGAGCTTCTACAGATTCCCTACTGAAACCCATTGTATTATGCAAATGTTGTCAAGTCTATTTACCGAAACTGCACTTACGCCATTACAAAATAACCAAACAATCTCGGAAGTATTTTTGATCGGTTGGGGCTGAATAAGTAATACAAGTAATACATACATTGAGAATCGATTCTTTCTCCCGCTAAATGCTCGACGCTTCGAGAAAGTCAAATTTCAAATTCAACATTAAGTTCTTTTTTTGCTTGTTATAACCAGTTGTCGAAAGACAATTTATGGGTTCGTATTCAAGCCTCTCAGTCTCGAATGAGAACCTAGTCGCTGTGAGTCTTGCTCTCATTAACCAACAGACTCACTTTGGCAGATTCCCGATGACGTCAAGTCATAAGTAAGGTCCTGGACACTCTTAGTGGAGATTATAGATTACGATGTACAGCGACCTTGTGCAGAACGCCCTCCATGGTGAAATTAAAGAAATCGCACCACAAAGAATCACCTTGTCTGAAGCCTCGAACGGTATTGAATAGTTCGGAGAGGTCACTTCCAACCTTGAAGGAGCTGCGGGTATGGCTCAATGTCGATCTTCAAAATCTCACGATCTTTGCAGGGATACAAAGTTCAGACAATGCTCTGATCGAATGCTGTCTTATAAGAATCACTAGCTCGATTCAACTCCCATGGGTCTTTTCCTGGACTTGGCGTAATGTGAATATCTGGTCGATGGTGAACTTGCGCGATCCAAAGCCGTACTGATAAGGTCCAATCAGGAGTTTGCCAAGTAGCTTCAATCTTTCACATAATACGGTTTTTAGGATCTTAAATGCAATGAGAAATCTATCGTCTGGATATTTTCATCTCGTTTGGTATTGTTCTATTCGTCACCTGCGAACAGTTTGGTGAAGTGATCTTCCACAACCCCTGTACTCACTGCACATCAGTAACCAGGCCTTCGTTTTTTTTATCTACAAGAAGATGCTTCACATCTTAAAACCCTCAGCGAGACTGTTGACTTCTTGGAAACACTTTCGGCCATCGTTCCTGTTTCTTGCCATCATCGATTTCCTCACGCTCGCGCCTTTCTTGCTCCCGTTTCTTGCGTCTAAAAAAGGTCCTCTCTCTCTTCCACTTCTCCCTCCCCTATTCTTGTAGGCAGTATTTTCCGCTGTAGTGGCTGCGCGACACTCTTCATCGTACCCCATTGATTTCTAGATGGTGGGCGTTCTATTTTATTAAATCCTTTGCATGTGTTAAAATTTTATGTACCGTAGGAATAAGTTTTTGCTCTGATTAACTCAATCAAGGATGCAATCCAGACTGCTAAGTTTCAGTAAAGAAATGGACTGCGCTTGAACCAGATTTTAGTTAAATGGGCGGTGCTACGCCCCCTTGTTTAATACCCGCACTATTTCCTCTGTCGAAAGATATGAATAAATGGTAGGTTCGTACTTTGTTTCATTGTTGTGCGACTTATAATTCAGCAAAATATTTAGGTCACACAAACTGTGCCGCGCCCCTTGTTCAATGCCCATCAAATCTTACCAGCAGAATGACTCATCTATGGGACGATACAATACTAAATTTCAATGCCATGCACCTTACAATTTCGAAGATATTCATTTATAAAGATTTGGCTTTTATGGGCGGTGCCACACCCCCTTGTCCCTTGACATTACTAAATAGTAAATTCGTAGTGAATTTAATTTATGTGAACCGAGGACATCTTTCGCCATGGCAGACATATATAGTGAGATATATGAGCCCATAATTCGCCGATGTCATCAGGTGGAAAGGATAGCAACTGTCCTGGTCAGAGAGTTGAGCGTAGTAAGCTTTGACTATAGCTTGTGATAGCAACTGCCTGATTTCCAGTTTTTTTTAGAAACTAGGTTGCAGTATACACTGCACAAAGGCGCATACGTACCTTGGCTGCAACAAGGTACTGGTCCGAGTCAATGTTCGGCCCTCGGAACGTGCCCACGTCTCGATTACTATCAATATCAATTTGATCAATTTGGTTGGGTAGATTGATCGGGGGATCGCCAGCTGGCCGTGTAGATCTCAAGCTGCTGGATACTGATACTAACTACTTACTATTTCTATTACGAAAACGTTCATCAGACTTTCTATCATCACCTGGAATTTTTGATGTAAAATGTTTACCCGAAAATATTCGAGCATTTCTAAGCGTAAGCATACATTAATAGGTTCTTCGGATTTCTTCTTCGGTCAAGTATGAGAAAATTTAAGGAATCTAGTTTATATGTTTTATAAAAAAAAGTTATTGCAAATTCAATAGGCTTTTAATCGTTTGTGCCACATAAAACTGGCATTTTCTTTCTCAGTTTATCAACACTTACAATAAAACAACACAAGCAAATGACTTCTGATTACTATTCAAGCTAATCGATTACCGATTCCTTTGCTCCATGAAATACTATTTGTTCTGGTAAAAAAATTTCATCAGTTACTTTCTGAAATAATCTTGTTCTCTCTAAGGCTGTCTTCTTAAACGTCAGTTGCTTTGCAACAGTACAAAGCATCATGTTCGTAAACAAAAAATTCAACAGTGTTACATTGTATCGTGTTCGTCAACGCATCCAATGAGCAATCGATTGCATCGGCATCGCAAACTACGCATCACTATTATCGACGATGCATTGACATTTGTATTTTACAAGATGGCTGAGGGTGAAACGTAAGTCTGAGATATTTTACAATAATTCACAATTAAATGTACTCTATTAACATTTTCAGTGATAGACGATGGAGCTACAACTTTACAAAATTACTGGTTTCAACGAGATTGAAAAATGAGGCGGACTTCTGTGCTAAAAGAGAGTAAAAATTTTTTGAGTTCTCCGAGTTTGTTTTTTTTAATTATGCTCGCAACGACTGAACCTTTGCTGGACATTTTTTCAATTAGCGTTGCTAAAATAGTTTGCAATATTAATTTTTGTTTCGCAGCCCATTTTCGCTTTTGCTGTGCGTCCATTTTGCAGTATTTGCTTGCAACAGAACCATTCGTAAACAAAGCAGTGCTGCCACATAAATGTATGCAATAAATCACGACTGCATACCTAACTGGCATCACGACAGTAGTGATAAAGCATCACTGCATTGCATAGGGATGTTTAACCCTTTCAGTCACAATGTCCAATATATTGGACTACAGCCCATACAATTCATACAGAACGGGTTTATTTTCAAGTCGGAAAGGGTTAAGAAGACAGCCTAACTCTCAACAAACGAGTCTTTAAAGTTGAAACCAAGGCGAATTAATACAGGTGACCTCGTTAAATCAGCTGATTTGATTTTTTTTGTGGTGGAAAAGGTCTAGATTGTCAAAATGGATGTGTAAAACTGTGACAGTTTAAAAATGATAAAGTCTAGCTTTGTTTTGATTGGCTGATTTTGACAATCTATGCCCAGAAAACAAAAACAAAATTCATTGAAATTTTGTTGCCGCCCTAACGCTCACAACCATCTTGATTCTTCACTTTTAATTCATTCTTTCTTTTTAATAGTTGCTCAATGCGAAATTTTAAGTACTCTAATCGCTGTGCTGCTTCACCACCTTATCTTCGCCCTCGCACTCGAAAGTAACCTGAATGCCGTTCTCCAACCATGGCTGAGACCAGATCTTCACGTTGCAATTCTTCACAGCGCTATTGTCATCGATCAGATCCACGTTGTACTTATACAGTGAGCCAGAGACCACTTGATGCGTGGCCCATTTCACTTCCGAGATTCTATTGAGAACAAAAACAAACAGAAGCAAAACAAAAACAAACAAAATTAGTGGTAAAACACACAATGTGAGAGATTGTGAGCACTACGTGTAGTTGGGTCCGTCGCCGGCCGCCAGCTTGGTCAGCGAATTCTGCAAAGTTTCCTCTGCTTCCTGCAGTTCATCACCGCTCAATGATTGGACGCTACCACTTGAAGACTGTGAAAGCAGACAAGAAAAAGAACACATCAGATATTCACAAAATTAGAATTTCCCAAAAATAATTACGTCATTTGGCACAGCCATAGCTATCGAAAGGGCCAAGAATAAAAACATCTTTGCGCTGAACATTTTGACAAACCACTGCGTGACTGATGAACTTCAGGAACTACACCAAATACAACTCGATTCACAACTAAGTGCGCTACGCTACTTAAGGCGACTTTTATAGCATATCGCCACACTTCCGAGTGAACGTCGACCAAACAGCGGCAGACGAGCAAACAAAGCCGGCCGCTGATTAGTTTGCAAGTAAACTAAAGCAATTCCAACAAACGACAACCCACCGACCAACTGTTCAATCAACACTCACTCACAACCAACGAAAGTGGTTGTCATTCGCGCTACATAGGAAGCCAAACAATTAGTATATTATTTGTCAGCAAAAAACGCCTTGCGGCGCTTACAAAAAGTCGTGGCCCGACTGAAAATATCTCCGTGCGTTATCAACGTTGTTATTCCTCTCTGCAGCCACAATACCAGACAGTATTTCCAGAATCTAGCTCCAAAAATCCCATTCCCCTATGTAAAACGTCCTCTTTATCCCATCTCAAAAATCCCGAAAAAATCCCATTTACAAAGAATTATTGACAAAGGTGTTTTTCAATAACAATTCATTTTTTATTTTTATTGAGAAAAATGTTTTTTGCAAAACGCCCTCTTTTCCCCATTTAAAAAATCAAAAATCCCGAAAAAAAATTGCATTTGCAAAGATTAATTATAAAAGTGCCATTTTTTATTTTAATTGAGGAGATTGAGAGATTCGAGATTTTTTATTTTTACAGAGAAAGAGGTGCATTTTATATTCAAAATAGAATAACTTCAGAAACAAAAATATATGTATTTAATTTAAAATAAAATTGGTTTAAAAACATATATTTCAGTAAAAAATAACCAATATAAATTCATATTAATTGGTTTGAATTAGCTAGTTTTTTTTTGTTCTTTGTTTTTTGAGGCAAACAAATTTGATTTGCTAATCGACATAAATTGACAAAGAAGTTCGTTAAAATGCATGGCTACTGTGTATATTTTTTTAAATGATCAGAAATTGTAAACGCTCTGAAAACACAACCCAAAAATTGCTTTTTTAGAGTAATACATCATCTCTACGAAGAGGTTGCGTAGAGGCTACTGCAAGAACTGTAAAAAATGTGTATTGGCTCAAAAATCTCTTTTTTAGACTCAAAATCCCGCGCGCCTTTTAAAGGTACAGAAATCCCAAAACATTGGCGAAATCCCAGGTTCTGGCAACACTGATACCAGATGTCATCAGGTCGAAAGGATAGCAACTGTCCTGGTCAGAGAGTTGAGCGTAGTAAGCTTTGGCTACAACGTGTGATAGCTGATTTCCGTTTGTCAACCAGCTGATATGTAGAATAATTTTCGGAAAAGTTAAGATATCAAGATAAATTCAACTAATGATGTAAACAGAATTTTAAGAAATTTGAAGGTGAATTGTTATGAAAAACAAAACTTGTCGATTTATAAATATTTGCATTATAAACTCGGCGTCCACAAATGTATAGGCCCGCAAGAAATTTAAAATAGAATAAGCAAACAAAAAAGAAGCAACAATGTTTTCATATCAAAACCTACATAGAAGCGAGAGCGTTTGCGAGAACACCTATCCTGAATACACCTGTATTGATTGTATCATGCTCGGCGTAAGGTGCATTGTTTAAGCGTTGGAGATCACACTGGCTCAAGCAGACCATACTTCTACTTTAAGCGATTAAACCTGGTCCAAAACTTGTTTTTTGAAATATTTTACAAACTTCACAGGTAAGTACGTTTAGCATTTATAAATATCTAAGACAATAATCAAATACACCACGGACTTTTTTAACCCTCAATCACCCACCCCTATTAAAATCACGTATCTACCCACCCTGAGTCCCCGGGACTCACAATTTTTGTTTACGAAATAACGCAACACCTATTAAATTTTTATTGTTTTTTATTTTTTTGTAGGCCACACTAAGACCTCTTGTAACAGATGTCATTTCATTTCTTTACATAACTCAAATAAAAATTCATCTTTTAATTGATAGAAAAAAAATACTCTAAAAAACATACACTAAACATTTTATAAAAATAAAAGATATAAATAAATTAACAAAAACAATTCTTTTTACATAAATAGCTTAAAAACCAAATAACTATTCAGAAAAGAAACTTGAAGTAATACTTCATTATATAAAATAAGAAAACGTGCAGCAGGTTGAATTTCATATGTTGTGCACATACCTCACATACCTTTTTAGCACAACTAAGGCAAATTGTTAGTAGCAAAACTTCTCAAAGGGTTAACACTCTCAATTCTTGAACTTTTCCCAGCCATTTTGGCATTCTAAATTTAAATTAACACGAAAATAATTTACAAGTACAATTTTTGTAACACAAAACACCACCATGAGTCCCTGGGACTCACTCCGTGCCAAAACTCAGCCTTGTAATAGTAGTGCGCTAACTTCCGGTCGTCTTCGCGTTCAGCGCGACCCTGTACGAAGGTATACGAAAGCTGGACGCCGAAACATAAAAACACAACCTGCACCAACTTATTAAAGTTCGTAGTGAGTCCCCTGGACTCAGGGTGGGCCATTGAGGGTTAAGTATGTTACACAATTCATAGGTACCTATCATGTTTAAAAAATATTACAACAATATTGAAAATACAACACCGATTTTTTTAAGTTAAACGATTTAAAAGTTGTGGAATTATAGGACTTAATTGACCCAAAGTGTTCCCGGTGTTTGAAAGAAATAAGTGTGTTTTCCGAAGGTTAAACAAATTACAAAAATTGGAGACTTTGTTGCATTTCGTGGAATGTAAGTGCCGTTATGTGTAGACCCTACATATCCAAGGGCTTAACATTTTATATTCAAAAACGAAAGTAACTGAGACGTAGTGAATTGTGCGGCCCTTATTTTCAACAAGTGGAGCAAAATTTGTTAACCCTTTTGTTGTTCTTGGGATAAAAATTGTTCCTTCAAAATATTGGCTCTTATTTTTCATTTTAGCAATAAAATTAAAAATATTTCAAAAAACTCATTTTGGTTGAGAATCACAGCCAAATCAATTTTGTACGATATATCGTACAATGGTCCGCAAAGGAGTAAAAACTCATGAATTTTTGGTTTCGGTTTTTTAATTGTTATGAACAATTCATTGATTTTTTTTATAGAAAACATAAATCATAACAACAAAAAATCAAAACGTAATTTCATTTCGATCGAAACTTATATAAATTATATATGTAATTATATAATCAATTGATTAACATTTATTCGGCCTTATATAACCGTTGTTGTTGTTGCAAAGCCCTTTTCCCCTCAATAAAACACAGAATCAATTAAAATTTGTACAGCTTTACAGAAAGATACTGAATATAGCCGATTCTTATTATCGTAGTGGGAGTGGCAAGTACGCATGTCTAACCTTACATAATCTGTGTCTGCCCAGTAAAAAACAAAATCGTCTAGTAATTCTTATTTTTAATTGAAATTTGCCGAAAAGTCGAATTTTATTAGTCACGGGCTCTACAGATGGGCGTGGCAGGCATGCAAACGCAAAAATTCTATTACCAAACCCATAACTTAAAAAAATGCAAACATAACTTGCAACCTTTGTCTTCCATTTGTACGATATATCGTACAAAGTTTTGCAACCCTTGTGGTAATTTCTACGATATATCGTACCTACAATTTTTTTAAATGCTCCGGAAAAATATTCAAATATATAAAAATTTCAAATTTAATAAGTTTTATAAATCAACTGAGATTCAAACTTTGAAATTGTTTAGGTTTTTGGTACCAAAACGTATTATAAATTTAAAAATTCCTCCGCAGAAGCACCGTCATTTGCTGGTTTTTCAAATTCTAGCAAAAAGGTGCTTACAAAAGGCACTCATACTGTGCAGCCACGACTATTATGATTTATATTTTGAAATAGAATGATACAACACAGCCTGCTTAATGAAAATTAAAAACTGTTCCATAGAAAAATCTTTCGCTGACAAATTAAAAATCTTAGAAAAAATTGTACGATATATCATACTAATTTCCGGAAAGGGTTAATTTGCTTATTAATTCGCTCTACAGTAACCCGGTGGAACTCAACATACAAGGTGCAACCCAAAGTAAACAGGACTTTTATAAAATAAAGAAAACGGATGATTATTTTTGTATAATTCTTTTTATTTATTCAAAATACTCTCCTTCTGCTTCGATACAACGTTTTGCACGGTCCAAAAGCATTTGGAATGAGTGTTTTAGGTCATCGGCCGGCATCGCCTTCAGAATGTTGGTACAAGCCTTTTGGATGTCCTCAACGTCCTTATAACGGTTTCCTTTCATCGGCAAATGCAACTGACCGAATAAGTAGAAGTCACAGGGAGCCATATCAGGCGAATACGGTGAATGATTGATGGTAAAAATGCGATTTTTGGTCAAATAATCGGTCGTAACTAGGGCTCTGTGAGCCGGTGCATTATCATGCAATAAACGCCAACTTCCTTCCTCGCGATATTCTGGCCGAATACGACGAATGCGATGCACCAAACGCTTCAAAACTTCAACATAAAACAAAGCGTTAATTGTTTTTCCCGGTGGAACAAACTCTCGATGAATTATTCCCTTTGAATCGTAGAAACAAATGAGATGAGTTTTGATTTTTGACTTCTCACGGCGGGTTTTTTTCGGATTTGGCTCATCTGGGTGCTTCCATTCGGCACTTTGACGCTTTGTTTCGGGATCATATTGAAAGCACCACGTTTCGTCACCGGTTACGATGTTGAACAAGAAATTTGGATCACGTCTGGCTTCCCGAACGATGTCTTTTGCGTGCTCAATTCTCTGCGCTTTTTGGTCGTCGGTTAAAGTGTGCGGAATGAAGCGAGAACACACTTTACGGAGACCCAAATGTTCGGTTAAAATGCGATCAATTGATGTTTTGGAGATGTTCAATTCCATTTCCATCAATTTCAATGATGATTTTGGCTGCATTTTGATAAAATCACGCACAGTTTTGATGGCATCGTCAGTAATCAAAAATTTCGACTGGCCGACGTGTTCGTCGTCATTCAAGTCTTCACGACCATTCTTGAATCGATTCAACCACTCATTAACACGGCCACGGGATAAACAATCATCACCATAAACTTGCTTTAACAATTTAAACGTTTCGGTAAAAGTTTTACCAAGTTTAAAACAGAACTTAATATTAGCTCTTTGTTCGATCGACATTCTCGTACCAAAGTTAAAAACATACTGTCACATTGAGCGGGATATTTCGGCGTCTACTAGACCAAATGTCATGAAATTTAGACAGTATGTGAATGAAAGATGTACCTTTCCAACGCATGTCCAGAAACGTCCCTATTGCAAAAGTCCTGTTTACTTTGGGACGCACCTTGTATAACGCCCTACAACATATTTTGACTAATAAAAACAGTATCGAGCATAACCTATATACCTCCTTATGTACCGATGTAGGTACGACACCAATTAATAATTAATTAATTAATATAATTAATAATTAATAATTAAATAATTTTATAATAATAATTGACTGGCACGACAGCCCGCTTACGCGAGACTAAGGCCTAGCTTCCCGCAACCACCCGTGTTGTGCGTGTGAATTTGTACGCGGGTAGAAGGGACCTACAGTTTTTATGCCGGTTCCGAACGGCAGGTTGGGAGCTTTATCATAGGCAATTTTTACTCTCAGAGGTTTGCCATTTCCAGCTGAGAGGACAGCCACCGAAAGAGAAAACGAATTTTCCCGTTATTTTTTTAGGTGTTATTACGGGCAGTATTCGAACCTGCGGTTTGCTGCCTTCGACTCGCGGCCCAACGCACTAACCAACTGAGCCACGGCGGCTGCCAATTGCGTAAACAAAATTTCGATTATATTGAAGAGTATATTAGGTGTATGAAACCAGTTGCTGATACAATTGAAAAACTTGAGGAAGAGACTGATTGTTATTATGACTACCTTCTTCCAGCTTTGATATCTTTGCGTATTAAGATACGAAAAGTAGAAGTAAGCAATCTTATATATTGCAAATCACTGCATACAGCATTGCTTACAGCAATTTAAAAAAAATTTTCGGATTTTTTGAAATCGAAGGACGTGGTCGCGATGCTGCTGTCGCTGCTGCAATTCACCCATCATTTAAACTGCGATGGCTTTATAGTTTCCCAGTTGAACTGCGCGAAAAAATAAAAGAGATTGTCCTGCAAGCCGCCAAAAAAATTAAAATTTTAAAAGGCCAAAGGATACAAAATGAAAATGGAAATCTTGACGATTTTTACGAGTTTGAAAACATTACAAACGTCAATTAGTCGCAAGCAATCAGTATCAACACCGATATTGCTATTTTGGAATAAATTAGTAAGCCTTGTTCAAAAGACTTGCACCAAATAAACGCAGATCCCTTGGTTAAGGAAATGTTTCTATTGTATAATACAACTCTGCCATCATCGGCCCCCGTGGAAAGGTTATTCTTTTATGCCTCTATGGCAAACCTCCCATGGTACAACCGTCTGTGTGACAAAAATTTTGAAATTCGAGTTTTGGCCAAAGTTAATGCAAAAATTAAATAGATTGCATTCATTATTTTTTTTCAACTTTTCTAATTAATCGAAATATTGTTGTGCTGCAATTGTGCTGCATAAAACTAATTAAAATAATTTTTATTTCACAAATATTCAAAACGTAATCATTAATCTGATTACACTTATTATACTCATGATTAATGAAATTAATCATTAATTAATCATGCAATGATTACTTTGATTACTGTTATCATTTTTTTGTTACGTGGTGAATTTTATGATTAATGATTAATCATAGTAGTCACTGATTACCGATTACTCTGTAATCTTAATCAGTAATCAGTGATTACAGTTTTTGGCCATCCCTACTTTCAAATAACACCAATTTCTTTGAAATCGGTGACATAAAATTTTTCTATTGTATAATATTTTCTATTCTATACTGTGCCACGTCTCGATTGCTAGAAGCATGTCTTAACCCTTTCGAGACTACTGATATAATACGTCCCAGAATGTTTTTTAGGCACCTCAAAATAATTATTCAGATTTTATGACCCACGAAAAATAATTATTCGAATATGTTTCCAGATAAAAGGATGATTTCAGAATTTGTGAGTATGCGACATAATTTTGTAGCCCCAATTTTCATAGCATGAGAACATTTCTACCAACAGTATTTTAGTTTTCAAAATTAAACTCCGTCCCTAAAGGGTTAAATCAATATCAATCTTATCAATCGGGTTGGGTAGATTGATCGGGGGATTGCCAGCTGGCCGTGTGGAACTCAAGGTGCTGGATACTGGTACTTACTACTTACTATTTCTATTACGAAAACGTTCAGCAGACTTTCTATCATCACCTGGAATTTTTGGTGTAAAATGTTTACCCGAAAATACTCGAGCATTTCTAAGCGTAAGCATACATTAATAGGTTCAAGTCAAGAAAAGTCAAGTATGTCAAGTATGAGAAAATGTAAAGAATATAGTTTATATGTTTTATAAAAGAAAAAGTTATTGCAATAGGCTTTTAATCGTTTGTGCCACATAAAACTGGCATTTTCTTTCTCAATTTCTCAACCCTTACAATAAAACAACACAAGCAAATGTCTTCTGATTACTATTCAAGCTAATTGATTACCGATTCCTTTGCTGCATGAAATGTTATTCGTTCTGGTAAACAAATTTCATTTGTTACTTTCTCAAATAATCTTGTTCTCTCTAATTCTCAACTCAATCACTCAAAACGCTACAAAAAATCACTCAATTGGATTTCACTCATCAGTGCTATGCTCAGTTGAGTTAGTACTGTTTTCGCTGATACAAATCGTTTACTACCAAATCACTCAAAACAATCACAACCATCTTGATTCTTCACTTTTAATTCATTCTTTCTTTTTAATTGTTACTCAATTCGAAATCTTAAGTACTCTAAGCGCTGTGCTTCTTCACCACCTTCTCTTCGCCCTCGAACTCGAAAGTAACCTCAATGCCGTTCTCCAACCACGGCTGAGACCAGATCGAGACGTTGCAATTCTTCACAGCGCTATTGCCATCAATCAGATCCACGTTCATCTTATACAGAGAGCCAGAGACCACTTGACGTGTGGCCCATTTCAATTCCGAGATTCTATTGAGAATATGGCAAAACAACAACAAGAATAAAAATTAGTTATAAAACACACAATGTGAGAGATTGTGAGCATTACGTGTAGTTGGGTCCGTCGCCGGCCGCCAGCTTGGTCAGCGAATTCTGCAAAGTTTCCTGTGCGTCCTTCAGTTCGTCACCGCTCAATTTTTTGACGCCACCAAGTACCGGAGGCTGTGAAAGCAAACAAGTAAAAGTACGAAACACGTTATTAGATGTTCACAATATTAGAATTTCACAAAAATAATTACGTCATTTGGCACAGCCGCAGCCATAGCTATCGAAAGAGCCAAGAATAAAAACAACTTTGCGCTGAACATTTCCACAAACCACTGGGAGACTGATGAACTTCACGAACTACACCAAATACAACTCGATTCACAACTGAGTGCGCTACGCTACTGAAGGCGACTTTTATAGCATATCGCCACACTTCTGAGTGAACGTCGACCAAACAGCGGCGGACGAGCAAACAAAGCCGGCCGCTGATTAGTTTGCAAGTAAACCAAAGCAATTCCAACAAACGACGACCAACCGACCAGCTGTCCAGTCAACACTTACTCACAACCACTTTCGTTATCATTCACGCTACATACGAAGCCAAACAATTAGCATATTATTTGTCAGCAAAAAACGTTTTGCAGCGCTTACAAAAAGTCGTGGCCCGACTGAAAATATCTCCGTGCGTTATCAACGTTGTTATTGCTCTCTGTAGCCACAATACACAGACAGTGTTGCCAGAATCCAGCTTCAAAAATCCCATTCCCCAATGTAAAATGCCCTCTTTGCCCCATTTCAAAAATCAAAAATCCCGAAAAAATATACCATTTACAAAGATTAATTAAAAAACGTGTTCTTCAATAACAATTCATTTGTTATTTTTACTGAGAACGATTTCTTAGATTAGAGATTTTTTTTTTTTATTGAGAAAGAGGTGCATTTTTTATTCAAAATAGGATAACTTCAGAAACAAAAATATAGGTATTTCATTTAAAATAAAATTAATAAAAAACAAATACAGTCGTGTCTGGGTATAGTGAACACCTGATATAGTGAACACCTCGATATAGTGACCACCCAAATTTTGATATGGAGCCTTTAAATATTGAAAACAATTTTAATCAAAAAACAAAAAGTGCAAATAAAACGAGTTTTTGAACAAAAATGTTAACCTTGATATAATAAACAACCTCAATACTGTGAACAGGCCTTGCAATAATTAGTTCACTATATCCAGACACGACTGTATTTCAGTAAAAAAGAATCAATATAAATTTGAATTAGCTTCTTTTTTTTTGAGGCAAACCAATTTGATTTGCTAATCGACAAAAATTTACAAAGAAATTCGTTAAAAATGCATGGCTACTATGTATGTTTTTTTAAATGATCAGAAATTGTGACCGGTCTGAAAACACAACCCAAAAATTGCTTTTTTAGAGTAATACATCATCTCTACGAAGAGGTTGCGTAGAGGCTACTGCAAGAACTGTAAAAAATGTGTATTGGCTCAAAAATATCTTTTTTAGGCTCAAAATCCCGCGCGCCTTTTAAAGGTACATAAATCCCGAAACATGGGCGAAATCCGAGGTTCTGGCAACACTGATACCAGACACCGGCGTTGCCCAGTGCTTGTACTCAATACCTGCCGTGGGCTCTCTGCGAACTGCAAAAACAAACTTTTTGCAGACAATAATAGACAGACTTACTTACTATAACTTGTTTCATTTTATTGTATATCTTTAACAACCTGCCACAGTATATATCTGTGCTGATATGGAAGAGCAGCTTGAGTCGACATAGGAGAGAATTGAGTTATTGCGTTGGCAGCTGTATAGAAGTGATGGCGCTTAAAGGTATTTCATCTGTTTTGAAAACCCCTGTTTTTTTTAACAATGTTATGTGTTTTTACTTTTTAGCTTAAGTCCTTTGAAACAACAATGCATTGGTGGGGCATCTTATGTGCACATGGTTCTCAAACTTTAATTTTTGACTTGAGCTACTCATGTTTGTGAACACAGATGTTTACGTTTGTTATTATTTAACTTGCTGCGAATATTTAGCATAGCAATTTACATAAGAAACGCTGACCATCGCAACCGGTTGCCTTTACTCTGCTCTGTAATGGATATTCAATAAAAATTTACGGACGATTAATTTAATTAAGTTTTAAAATCGCCAATATATCGCTAAACGCCCTCGTATTACAGTCGCTATTGGTTTGCCATCATTGAGTTAATGCCGATAGCATGTCGGGGTTTTTCCTACGTCGTCGTCGTTAGGGTTCAGCAGCGCACTCTGCTGATGCAAACTTGGCAACAAATCACTGCATTTGCCTAATGGTTCTAAGTACTCGAATGTATTGATAAGCAAGGCACCATATCAGCGACCCCGCAGCTATTTAAAGAGATATGAAATGTAAATGTATTGGACGGTGCTATCAGTTGAATTGTACTTTACATAGAAATATGTCAACATAACGTTTTGTTTTTACACAAATCATGATGCACTTTTGTACATACAGTCGTGTCTGTGTATAGTGAACACCTCGATATAGTGAACACCCAAATTTTGACATCGAGCCTCTAAATAGGGAACACAATTTTCGAGCAAAAAACAAAAAGTGTATTTTGAGCAAATAAAACGAGTTTTTGAACAAAAATGTTGGCCTTGATATAGTGAACAACCGCAATACTGTGAACGGGCCTTGCAATAATTAGTTCACTATATCCAGACACCACTGTATTTATTGTAATTGTTGCTCTATCTTTGACAGATCCATTAAATTGTTATGGCAGTCATTATTCATCTAAAACCAAATCTGCAGGTAGAAACGGTCAAGGACACGACTGACTCGAACTAGAACGTTGTTAGGTGGACTTGTTAGTTGTGGTTGACAAATTTTGTAAAAAATCATCAGCAGAGTCTTCAAATTAGGTCTGTTTGGGTACAATGTCATAATGTCATAAGAACTTGCAAGCAGTGTTGCCGTTTTCGTTATTTTTAACCAAAAATGGTTATTTTTATTTTTGAAAATGGGTTTTTGTTATTTGATGATTTTTGATTCAATTTGGTTATTTTTAAGAATACTCCTAATTCTGTTTTTAAACGGTATTTTTTTAGGCAGTTTTGATTTAACAGGGTTTGAAAATAAAAAAATTTCAATTTTTTTACAAGATTTTATTCCATTTAGCACAAAAAATTATAAATTTTTTTATTTTCAAACCGTGTTAAATCAAAACCGTGTACAAAAGACCGTGTATTGCACACTGATACAAAATGTATCTTAAACATCACCTAGCACAATATTATTGCGAGTAGCAATAATATTGATATTGATTGATAGTGGCAACTCATAGACATTGCTGTTTCTCGTTAAAAAGTAAGCAGCATTGTTTAACACTTTCGGGACTACTGGGATAATACGTCCCAGCTAGTTTTTAAGGCCCTTAAAAATAATTATTCAGATTTTATAACCCACGAAAAATAATTATTCGAAATATATGTCTCCGGATAAAAGGAAGATTTCAGAATATGTGAGTATGCAACATAATTTTGTAGCCCCAATTTTCATAGCATGGGAAAATTTCTACCCAGAGTATTTTGGTTTCCAAAATTAAACTCCGTCCCTAAAGGGTTAAATCGATGACTATGTTTTAAAACAGTAAACAACACGTTCGCGGTCGTTCGCAACTAATTAAAAAGAATATCGCCTGTTTATTTTTGCAACTCACTGAAATTTTTACTGTGCGTGAACGTGTTAATTATTTATTTTATGTCACACATACATACATATGCGTCAAAAGCCTTTTAAATGTTACTTAAATCTTGAAGTTTATATATGAGTTATTTATTTTGTTTATATCGAATACACATTTTGGTTATTTTTGTTAAAAAAAATTATAACCAAAAACAAAAATAAAAATAACCAAAATATTTTTATTTTTGTTCGTGGTTATAAATTTTTTTTCTTGTGGCAATGCTGCTTGCAAGTTTTTAGTGGAGAAATGTTTGCCAATAATTTGTAGCCATTAAGAAGAAACAGATGATCGCCTACAAAGACAAATCATTTTTGAGTCTGCTGAACCACAACCTTCTTGATCAGCTTTAACTACTGCAGCTGAAAGGGAAGAATTGTAAATTGATCCCAACGAACCATTTACCTTTTGCATTAAATGTCTGTTTAAAGTTTATTTTCCCTACAGCTTCAAACCTCAAATGAAACTTTTAAATCAAACTTTTTCTTTCTTTAACCCTCTTGCTTACGGATTATCCGAAGCAATTCCACATATTTAGAAAATAAACATTGTCATATTAGATGTGTCGATGCTAATACAGCAACGATTTCTTAAAATTTTCTTGTTTTAAAAGTTTTCTTTGAAACCGCACCAAATATTCACGGTTGATTTTTTTGGAACCTTATGACATATCTGTCTTCTTTTTGTATGCCTGTCTGTCTTTTTGTCATACAAAAAAGCGTCCGTCATTCTACCTGATTCACTCGTATAAAGTAATTTCACTATGGATCCAGTGATTTAAATACTTCACTTTGATTATACTTATTAACCCTTATGTGTGTGATGGGGTACCCGGGTACCCAAATCACTTTTATATCGAAATTTTATATACTTGCAGATAACCTACAAAGGTGAATCTTCATGACAACTCCCAAAATTCTATTCTCTCCTTATTTTCGAGTGTTTAATTTCATTTCTTTTATTTTGGAGGCTGTGGCACAACATTTTACTTTTGTGTGCACCCGGGTACACCAATACATTTTATATGGAGTTGCATGGATTTCATAGATTTTTCCTGTAATTAAAACTTTCTTAAGTTAATAATTTGTAGTAAAACAATTTTATGAACGGAAAACAATCACTCAATCGATTTTGAGGAAACGAAAAAATTGATTTTGGTTATATAAACTTATAAACTCCAAGATATTTTATATTTGCAAACCAGATCCAAAAAAACTCTCTCGCCTACATTTATCGGCATTCGCCTTCAGCGAGTTTTCCCGGGTATAGTTGACCTTGGAGATGATAAGAATTTCTTGCGTCACAAGCCCAAAAAGTTGTTAACTCGTATTTTTCAGGTTTCGACGCATACAAAATTATGTCACATATTTCACTTGAAAATACTTTTGAATATAGCTTTTGCTGTGCATATATTGTACGAAGAATCGAGACCACTACCCTGGCACACTACGCCGAAATGGCACAAGTCTGTATGCCATCTTTACCACAAAGTTCGATATTTGGATACTTCTTTTCGTCACTACCATTCGAGTCATATGAGATGGTCAGATTCTATGCAACCCGCAGGCTCAGCGTCAGAGGCTTACATTGCTGCGTCGTCAACTGATGGAATATGTTCATCTTCGCCTTCGGAAATGGAAAATTCTTCATCACTTTTACTTTCGCACAGTATGTATTTCGTGAATTTCGGCTGGGATAAATCTTTCAGAACGAGCTCTTGCTGAATATGAACTCATTTCTGAATTTGTTTAGATCTTTCGCAATGCAATTAAAACTAATTACTAACGACTAATTAATTTGTTATGATACAAAGTTCAAATGTCAAAAATGTCCGCGTGGAATGACCTTCCATTGAAATTTATAGCAGTGTATAAATGGTATTCCCCTTTTTATGAAAGGGGGATCCGAAATTGCAGAAAAATTCATTACCTACTGGAAATGAAAGAACAAGTTTGCAAGTCATTTTTTGTAACAAGGAAAATCCCAAAATGTACTTTTATATTACTGGGAGCTTTAAAACTAAGCAAAAACAGTAAAATTTCTTACAGTGCGAACAAAAAGTGAGAAATTTTCATACAATTTGTACTGGGGTACCCGGGTACCCCATCACACGGGTAAGGGTGTTTTTTTCAGCACACACACTTGGGTTAATTATATTATATATATATATATATATTATTAATTCTATTATATTATATATATTATACTTATTAAAGGTGAGATTTTCATTGACAGAATTCTGAAAAAATTGGTTGACATTCGGTCTAATAGAAATGTTGATGAGAACAATTTTATATATTTTGCTTTTAAATAAGAAAAGTGCAAACAATTTCAATACAATATCAATTGAAGCATTTCAATAAAAATAAATAAATGCAACGCAACTAAAACAACGTTCACGTGGCTTTGAGGCTTTGCATTTGAAATTTTTGATTTACTTCATTGTTTTTCTCCCTTTTTTAAATTCTAACTAGACAACATTGTTTCTCTTTCTATAAGACAGACTCAAAAACGAGCTATCAAGGATGATCTCATCTTTATAATTACATCATGGATTATACTATACTATGCTATTACTGAGATTGAAGAGTCAACTTGCTTACATTAAAATTTGCTTGGAAATTAAAATTTACACAGTAAATGAAATGAAATGAAAATGAAATTAAATGAAACTGCTCACTTGATCTCACGTCCTTATACTGACAGACTTCGGAAGGGGGTTTACTAACTAATGACTACATTTTGGAAAGTATAAATCGCACACTGCAGCAACTGCATACAGAGTCTTGATTGTTGTTTCCTCCTGCTGAAAAATATGGAGACCAAAGGGCAAGGAGCTGGGGATGATCTATACATGTGAAGTTTTCAATATGGAATAGCTTTAATATGCTTGGAAACCACAGCATAGAAAATTGGCACTTAATTATTAATTTTTTATTATTGGAACTCATGCCTTTGCTAAAAGCCTCCATAAACCAAGAAACTGTGTGCTTAGTCAGCATTTAGGCTTCTGGGAATGCAGTAGACATGCAAGAAGTAGACTTTTCGCCTTCATGTTCAGACTTTGCAGGCCACTCAACTAATACAAGTTGTACATATAAATATGTATATATATGTATGTATGCAGTCTATTCAAGAAAAAAACGTTCAATGTTTTTTAAAACTACTAAAGATTAATTGATAAGCAGTATAGTCCCCGCCAGCATTGAGATTAAGCATTGACTGCCAACGAGATTTTCAGCGCAACCTTGACCGCTGCTTCAAAATTTGAATAGGTTTTTCTGCAGGTTGGCTCTTCAAAGCGTCCCAGAAGTTTTAGATGGGGTTTGCGTTTGGAGATTGGGAGAGTCAAGCCATAGTGATGATGTCATTCCTGTCTTCCTTCCCGGTTTGGCAGAGGCGGTTCCGATGTTTCAGGTCATTGTCCCCATGCAAAACACAATTTTTGCTATCGGGAGCAATCTCTAAGAAGCACCTAATTAACTTTTACAGGGAGTTTGACAGCACGTTTCACTCGAACTTTCACCCAGAAAGTTTATTCATCCAATAAAATCATCTTCGAACAATCGCGACCAGATCAGCCGTTTTTGGATGTGGGTTACTCTAAGCAGCGGTTTGGCACTCATAGGACGATAATTTTGCTTCGTGCCATCGTCGTCTGATCGTGTTAGCGCCAACATTAATTCCCTTTTTGGCAAGATTTGGTTGGATTTGGTGGTTTTGGCTTCACGCAGGCGCAGATTGAGATTGATTTCCACCGTTCAGGAAGGTCATTAACCCTTTCGAAACCGAATTTTACCCTGTGTCTCGATATTACTTTTTAGTATTTAAATCATGTAACATTTTCCTAAGAAGTGTGCACACGACATTTGAAGAGGCCACGCCTCTTTGTTAGAGTTCTAGAGCTAGTTTACTTTTTAACAATTTTAGCTTAAAACGGGTTAAATGAATTTTGTATCAATATTTTTTAATTACAGAAAAATTATTTAATATTTATGCAAAAATATAAAATTGTCACTTTTTGATTTTCTTTAACCATTATTAAAAAAATAGGGTTTTGATCAAACGGGCTCAATTCGTAGACTTCAATTAGAACACAAACTTTCCCGGATATCGCTGCAAATTATTGGAAATTATTTTGGGGATAAGAGTAAAATGTTTGTAAGTTGCTTTGAATTCACTTCTAAAAATATTAATTTGTTAGTAGTATAAATAGTTAATATATCTGTGGTCAAAAGCACTAACCGCTTAAGTCGACTTAAGAAGAAATTGAGTTATGGATGCCACCACGTTCCCTTGACTGTGCTCTACGTTTGTGTAAAATCGGGGAGTTTGTAACTTTAAAATAAAATAAGTTATTAATAAAAACCTATTCGCATTCCCATAAGGAATACACTACGCGCTAAAACTTTAAAACGAGATTGCTCGAAACAGCAATTTTCGACTTAGGTTAGGTTATTAAATAGTTAGAAGTAGGCAACTTAAATTAAACCCATAAATCAATCGTAGCTTTTGCTATTAGAAGACAAATAGGTGAAGTTGCTCTCAGGTAACTTTGGGGTCGAAAGGGTTAACAATTTTCAACTTTTTAAACACTTTGGCAACAGCTGCATGCGATAATTTTTTTCTCTTTTTCACCACTCCTTTGAAAGTTTCGAGCGACACTAAAATGAATTAGCAATTACCAAAAAAAAAAGTAAAATGGAAATAAAATACCCTTCTTTTTACTATTAAAACCTTGAACACTTTCATCTGGAACATACTGTTTATATATCTGTGCCATTTTGACAAATCAACTTATCTCGAGATAGCACAAATTTCCAGTTTTTTAATCATAAAGATACAATTTCAAGTCGCTTCTTTTTGGTGTAATCGGCTTGTTTCTATGACATTTAGTTACAGAGATATGACGTATAGCATTTCAACTTTTCTCGAGTTTTGTATCAGATTTGCTCTGCACCTTATCAGTATTTTTGCTCTCCTGAAAAATTTGAAAATTAGACTTGGGTTGTTTTGTCAAAATGCCACAGATATATATATATATGTATATAGTGCATATATGTACATATGTGCATAAGCATATAGTGTTTGTGTGCTACAGTTTGAAATCAATTACTTGTTGCTGACAGCTGACCCTCAACGGGCCCAAATTTCGGGAGTACGCAAATCTACTTGATTCGCATTACCCACTTTTCGAAAGCAGTTGCTGCACCATACAACAAGATTTTATTAATTTCCCAGCAGTATTGCTAGTTCAGAATGGGCGAACAATGTTTAAATCAATTGTAAATATGTCTCGTGTAATAAATAATAATACACAGTTTATTATACAGCAAGCAATTTCCGATAAGGCACGACATATTTGCATATATGTACATACTAGGGATTGCAATCCCAGACCAGTTTTACAATCCCGGGATTTTCGGGACTAAAAATCGCAATCCCGGAATACCGGGATTTTTTTCGGGATTGAATATATTATTTTAAGGAACTAAATCAGACGTCTTTTTCAATCAAATAAATTTTATTGTCGTATTAAATAAAACTAAGTGTTCCTTCCTTAAGGGAAGGCTCCCCTGGATTTGGGCAAAAATAAGGCAAAGTTTGTAATTTTTTTGTGGGATAATGCAAAGGCGTACAATCTTCCGGGTTTGACTATGAAATTCGTCTATTATTTAGGAGTTTAAAAAGTTAAAAAACTTGATGAAATTCAAAATGGCGGCTACAAAATGGCGATTTCCGTAGGCCTCTGCGCGCTAAACATCGCTCGAGAACTGTAATCCTGCAGCCTCTTGTAGTGGACTGAAATCAAAAAGCATTGTCATTACTTAAAGATAACAAAATTGTCTGTGCATTGAACTAGACTCAAAAAATTTAAACGAAAAATTCTTGCACAATGAATATTTGAAGTAAATAGTTCAATTTTTTGCACCTTTTTTTAATTTCAACCACATTTAAAAATTAAAAATAAATAACTATTTATGCAAATTGTTAGTTCAAGGCATACAGAAAATCAAATACATTCGAGCAGTTTTTAGATGAAGAAAATCGGATCATTAGATCAAGTCCGGGGATTTCAGTTAGATTGGAAAAAATGGTTTCGAGATAAACGCGTTTGAAGTTTTTAGAAAGTCAAGTTCATCAAGTTTTTTAACTTTTTAAACTCCTAAATAATAGACGAATTTAATAGTCAAAACCGGAAGTTTGTACGCCTTTTCATTATCCCACAAAAAAATTACAAACTTTGCCTTATTTTTGCCCAAATCCAGGGGAGCCTTCCCTTAACCTAAGAACAAAATATTCATAACAAATAACATTAAAATGCATTTAATTGCCAAACCACCTGGCAAACCTGACTGATAAAAAGCATCTCTCTGGTTCAATACTAGTAGGTGAAATCGTATGTAAGTCTTCATATACTATTTTGAAGTTTTGGCCATGGTTTCCGCCATTTTAAAATAAGTCAAATTTGGTGTGAGTAATATAAATAATTAAAGTTTCCATAGCTTCAAACCTCAAATAAAACTTTTATATCAGCTGTTTCTATCTTTAACGCTCTTATTTGCACTTTTCCCCCGTTTATTGTAAATGTGACAATTCACACTGGTGTAAGCAAGTTAAACTTGCAAGTTTTTACAAATTTCTAGTTTATTTTTTTGGTTGGATTAATTTTTGGGAGCATAAGCGTCTTTCCTCCCTGAATTTAGCTGCCGATAAATTTTAATAGAAAAGTACCCAAACAGGGCTAGTTTGTACAAATTTGTACAAAGTATCCGTACACAAACTGAGCTATTGTTGCATTGAAACTTATTTAAACGTCACAGGCAGCGTGCAATTTATTTGTTATATTAACCCTTTCGGTACATCTTTTTACTGGGGAAAATTAAAATTTTAAATTTTATGTTTTAGGCTTCTATGTGGTTATATTAGCAACAATCCATAAGAAATTTTTAAATTTGTATACTCGGACCCTGTATTTTAGAGTGTTTTTCTATGAGAGCAACCACATCGTTGTGGCTGTAATAATTACTTAAACATAAAACTTTTTATGCATAACGAAAATTTGAATATTTCTTCATTTACTGCAGCCAAAATTTTTTAAAAAAGTATCTAAATTGAAAGAAAACGGCAAATTAAAAAAGTTATCTAATTTTGTCTGCTTCTTCTTCCTTCACTATCTCAAGATATACCATTAAAAAAACATGTATACTTCTCTTCTCTCAACTTAATTATTCAGTTTATTAATTTCGTATTTTTCCTAAAACTTCAAACTATTCTAAGGAACAAAAAAAATATAGTATCCGCAAGTTTTTTGACCTAAAACAGGCACTGAAAAGAGACTATGCCATATGGCATAGAATAACCGAAAGGGTTAAATAATAAGATTTGCTTTTTTCGAAATTATAATGGCAAACGATCTGTTTCTGTTTCGATCCCGGGATCGGATTTTGTCAATCCCGGGATTTTTCGGGACTAAAATTATCCGGAATCCCGGGATTGCAACCCCTAGTACATATGTATGTACATACATACTTATACTCGTACAATAGTTAAGCTAACATGTAATAATTATTTTCATAACAATCATAAGCTTCTGCAGAAAACATTCCAAAATGTTTACTAAAACTTTTAATGTTGATTTATTTCAGAGTGAGTAGATACGAAATTGTATGCGTGTGAAAGCAGGCGATTAAAGCTAATGATGCATTTTTCTTATACATATTTACAATATTTACAAGTAGAGTCAAATGCTAACCATTGCAGTGCGGGAAATAACTTCAACGATAAATCATATTAAGATTTCATATAATTGTTTACAAGTTTTCGCTTTTTTCTGTATTATTGCCAATTCCATAAATTAATCATCAATTATTGTTTTTATGTATTTATTTTGATGTTTTTATAATATTTGCAAGTTAATCCTTCACTTTTTTTGCGTATTATTCATTTGTAAAAAGTGGTTATTTTTTTCTTATCGGAACTTGTGAGTAAGAAAATGTTATAAAAAGCAAACGATATGTAATTTCTTCAAGATTTTAATGGCGTCCAACTGACTGAGGCTCTTGCAATAACAACGAAATATGACCATTTCTGCTGGCGTTGACGCACTTCAGCCTTGTGCCATAATTTTCGATTGTTTTCCTTGGGTTTAAAATAACAACAAGGCTCAAGGACAAAAGAATAGGTGGGAAGGTATCGTTGATGGATTCTTCGAATTGACATAAACTTTTTTGTTTTCTGAAACAAATTATCGTTGCCTGCTAGCATCGGCGACTGTTTCAATTGCATTCGTTTTGTGTTTTTAGTGAAAACTTTCATTGGACAAAAAATGCATCGGAAAGTGGTCAACATAACCAACGCCGTATACAGCAACATTTTATAAACCGATATGTTCCCCTGGAACACATTCTTTGCTCCTGTCCGGCTAACTCAAAACTACGACTTACTTACCGGCACCGTTCTATTCTGGGTCAGAAAAGATTCCCAAGCATGACTTCAAGTCGCTGCTGAACTTCACTAAGAAAACCCATACTCTCATCAATCACTTTTACGTCCATACGCAACACTAATGAGCCCTAACTAGTATCGCTAGGGACCCAAATGGGATTTATGCGTGGCCAACTTGGCCAGCCAGCTTACCTAACTTAACCTATGCTCCCATATACTAAAGAAAACATGCCATTAATTTGAACACTTCTTAGCTATTGAATGTTTGGTTCAGGTACAATAACATGAAAGTGTTAACATGACTAAGACATTCTTTCGATCTCGACCCCATTGAAAATTTGTGGCTTGAATTGAAAGAAAAACTGGCGAGGATCAATTGTGGCAGAACGTGCTGTTTATTTGGTACAATAATGGAAATCTGCTAAAACAGAATTGACTTTATGCTCAGAAGTGTCCAAAACATTGGAAGTTGTACAGGATACTAGTAACCCTTAAGTTCCTTCTAAATTTAATGACTGTAAGTTAGATGTTTTTGCACCTATTGATGAAATAACATGGACAAATAATTTCAATTTATCGTTTATATAAAAACAAATATCAAATTTTATGTATTCTTTGTTTTATATTTACAGCTACTCAATGAAATACAAATTATCGGATTACAGTTTTACTTTGCTGATTAAATTTAATAAATTACGTCTGTGTTGCGATGCGAAACGTTTGTATGTCATAAGTTCGAGGATCATGGTTTGTTTTCTATCACTGTTCGGAGCTCAAACTATGTTTCCAATAAGCCTATTGCAAGAGCTATGGCTGAGTTTGATTACATCTACCCTATTAAGTCTACAGATATGCACCTAAGTCGCATAGTTTATAGTAAGGCTTTGGATGTTATTCATTTTTTAAGTTTGTTAGTTTGTACGGTTTCATGTCGTAGACCAGAGGATACAGCAGTGATCGGCAGAGTTACACATTCAAACAGGAATCAATTATTTTGTAAGAGCGCCTAAACAATGCTATTTTGCTAGTCATACCTACGATTGATATGTTGCGTTTGCAACAGCAATGTGTGCAGTTCTTATGGGCAGCTCAGCGGCCTGAGTCATGCCGAATGCTGCACTTGACTATAAATAAATTAAATCCTTAATATTCAGACATCAAAAATCGCTTTCATAAACACTTTCAATAACAAATAATATTGTAATAACCCAGTATAATTTGCAAAAAAAATTGCGTTTATTAGTCACTTCATGTTTGACAAATGTTAAACATTTATCCGTTCATCTTAAATTCTGTTTGTTCTTCTGGTTTTCTCTCTGTTTCTCACTACAGAGCGGAAAGTGGCTATTGTAACAAATTATTATTAGGTATTGTAGATATTCGTTCGCTACCTACAAAATACTTTTGTTATGAATTAGAAGAACTTACAGCTACTATAGTTTTACAACACACGCCTACCAACTACTATTCTTACTCAAATAAACTGTTTTTATATTAGTTCACTATAGCTGAAATTCACTTTTTTTAAGGCAAACGAAAATATTGATTTACAGGTTATCGTTAGCAGGTGCGACATTCGAAAATGGAACGAAACATATTTTTAGTTAAAGCTATGCATAGCTAACGGCGCTGTGGCTAAAGCGTACACTTGCGAAACTGCTTTCGCTTCCAAACGAACACATCTGAGGAACATTGCTTTTGGCACTTCAGAGAAACTGTGGCAGTTGCATTAAATGTGTATGGGCACATGATCAAGTAACTGTGCACGGTCGGCAAACACCGCTGAGCACATTTCGCACTCGAAGTAGCGCTGCTTGCGCTGTTCCGGCTGTGCCATTGACACGGCCGCTGTCGTCGCCATTGCCGCACCAGCAGCGGCTATCGGGGCGTACGAATCGCTGACAATGGGCGAGCTGCTGCTTGTGCTCTTATTAAACGCGTCCACGCTGTATCGCATGTACGACTTCGATGGCGCCATGCTTTTCTTCGACTTGGCGGCTTTGGACTTAGCAGCGCTGCTGCCGTCACTACCGCCACCAGTTACTGCACTACGCTGCGGCTGCCCCGAACCCGGGCGCAGGTATGTCTCGAATCCCAGATACTTGCGATTGGCAGTGAGGAGGCGATTGCGTGATGAACGCGTGGGCCGGCGTTCATTGCTGCTGTTGCTGCCGCTGCTGACGCCAGCAGCACCACCGCCAACAACAATATCACGCAGATCTGGCGACGTGGGCTCGATTTTTATCATATTTCGCTGCTCCTCTTCGGATTGCTCCACCAAAAACTGTGTGGACGACTCGCTGGTAAAACGATGGCGTTCGTTTCTATCACATTTGAGGGGGGATCGTAGGATCTCCTCCAAGTCGTTAACAATGCTGGCATTGAATTTCTCATACGTTTCCTTACGCAGCGCAGAGGCGCTAAGCAACAACTGAGCATCATAGAGGTCGCCATTGCGCGCCGAGTGCACGTGTTGACCGCTGGAGAGGTGCGAGTTGTTCTGCTGCTGCTGCAACTGTTCATTCTCCTGCTTGATGTGCAGCGGACTAGAGCTAATTTGTTTTGGAGGCAGTGCTTGCGGTGATATGATGTCGTAGTCGTCCACCATTGAGGCTGCGGTGCGCACTGAAGACATGGGCAACAGCTCAATGTTGGCGGACTCGGTGCATGTGATAAAGGTCCTGCAACGCTTCCGGCTGCCGTGGGCGGTGTGGCTGCGCGATTTCTCTGTGTGTATCATGCGCGGCCGCACAGCCGCCTTATTCGTTGACTTTTCAGGCTTCTTGCGGGATTTGGCGTTCGACGCGCCTACTTGATATTTTCTATCCAACTTTGCTAATTGTATTTCCTGTGTGCGCTGGGCGCTGCCACCGCACCCATCTGCACTCTCCAATTTATACTTTGGCTTTCTGTCCTCGTCCGCATGGCCGCTCATGTCGCCATTGCTGCCCACCACCAACGTATCGATGCTCTGCAGCGTATTTTCCAGATTCGAGAGCAGCGACTTGTACGACTCGTCGTTCGTGTTCGAGTTGATGAGCTTCATTTGCCACAGCTTGTCCGAATTGCTACTATTCGAATTGTAGCGCAACTTTTTATGCCCGTCGACATCTTCCAGCAGCGCTTCATTACCAACGCCATTGCTATTGTTATTGCCATTATGTTTCGCCGCAATTTTATGCCGCCTAGACTTGCTTGCTTTTGTCACATTATTTGGTATAGGCGACGTTTCAGCTATACCCAGTAGATCATCCACATTATCCATGTCGAAGTCGGACATGTCAATAACACTGCCATTCTCGCTCGGGTTGGTGTTCTGCTGACTCTCTCTCCGTAGACGCGCAATTTCGTGAGGCTTCAGTTTGCGGCGACGTTTATACTTCCGAGGTCCAGTCTACACATAGTTAAAAATAAAAATCAATTAAAGAAAATCTCAAGCGAAATTCAGTGATAACTAAGAACTGTGCTCACAATGGGTTTCCGCTGCATAGCAGTATTCATATCGCTGTGCTGTATGAGATGTTGTATGAGGTCGTTTGAAGACGACAGATCTATCGAACAGACGGAGCAGTAGAACGTGCCCCGCTTAGCGTCCACGCCCGAGTGGTGCGAGCGTATGTGTTCGCGCAGCACCACGCGCTGGTTGAAGGCGCGCGGACACACCGAGCAAGCGTACGGCTTTTCGCCCGTGTGGATGCGCTCGTGCTTGCGCAGCGTGCCGCCATCAGCAAAGGCCTTCCAGCAAAAGCGGCAGCCATATGGCCGCTCGCCAGTGTGAATGCGCACGTGTATCTGTTGCGAGCTACGCGAACCGAACGTCTTGCCGCATTCGTTGCAAGGAAACAACTTGCCCGAAGCGGTGGCGCTGTGCGAATGCCGATGGTTCGAGAGCGTGCGACCATCTGGGAACTCCTCCTGGCACACGTCACAGATGACCGACTTGTCGCGGTGCGAGGCCATGTGCCGCTTCAGGCGTGCCTTATTGTGAAAGTTCTTTCCGCACTTTGAGCACGAGTGACACTTCTCTCGCGAATGGTCCCAGGCGTGTTTGATAAGCGCCTTGCGATCGCGACATTCCTTGCCGCAGAGAATGCATGAGTTGGGCGTCATTTCATTGGGGTGTGCGCTTTGCAAATGCCGCTTGATGGTGTGCTCCTCGAAGAAGGTCTCGCCGCACAGCACACATCTGCAAGAAGATTTTATTAGATTAGATTCAGCGCGTCGACACGACGAACGAAAGAAGCTCACTTGAAGGGCGGGTAGCGCGCATGTATTTCCGCATGCGCTAGCAAATCCAAGGCCTCGGCAAACGTCTCGCCACAGGTATTGCAACAGTGGCGATCTTTACTGTGATCCGAAGCACCGTCGTTGGCAGCATTGTCATGGGCCTTGGAGTGGCGGCGCAGCAAGTCCTCGCGATGAAACGACATGCCGCACTCGCTGCAGTAGAACTCGCCGTAGAGCCGCTCAGATTCGGACTCACTTTGCGTTTCTTCCGCCTCTGCCTCACCTGGATCATACTCCGAATTGCTCTCCTCAAATTGGTGGGATTTCTGGTGTTCTTGCAGGCTGGCGGCATCCCAGAACATTTCGTTGCATTGATTGCACTCATATGGCGAATCGGTGCGATGATTCTAAAAAAATAGATGTCAAAAATTAAACCAAAAACTCCAAACAAGGTGCAAATTTCAATTTAGAAATGGATCCAATTTCGACATGATTGAACTATAAACCGTAACATAATTGGGCGCACAATTCCTATACATGGCAACAAGAGGTATCTCAATCACTTCCGAATTCCAAATAAAATTTTCACTTGAGCAGCGTAAATCACTCTTTGGAGACCAACTCTCTTTCCGATTATTCCATCCAACATCGTCATCATGAATCGTTTTTTCCGTCTAAGTAGAGCACACTTTCCGACAAAGAAATGTGGCTTCAGTTTGACATTCGCACCGCTCGAGCCTTTCTCACTCTTCACGCTTTCATTGTTTCGTTGTTACCTTTGCATGCGACAGCAGAGCCTTTTCTCGTGCAAACGCTAAGCCGCATTGCTGACACACGAACGGTTTACTGTCATCGACGACAGGGTACGTTTTGTGATGCGCAGGTGAATGATGCTGAGTCAACTTGACCGCCGCCGTCGATGCCTGCAATTGCTGGCACTCAACCATATCCGTCGCAACCATTCCATTACTGCGACCGCCGGGTGCCACCATTGATTCGCTAAGACCGTAGTTCTCCTCTTTGGGCTTCAGGCGACTGGTGCGCCCTCGTGTTGTTGTCGTCGAGGTGGATGTGGACGAGCTATTGCCGCTAACGTTCTGCGTCTTTCGATTATTTTTCATCATCTTTACGGGATTGGCCTGCATACTCCAATCTTGATCATAGTAGTGATCGTTGGGATGACGCATTTGGTGCTGCTCTTGCTCCACAAAGTGCATGACTGCAGAGACAATTTTACGAAAATAAGCATATATACATATAGACTTCATTAAGCTACTCACGATCCGTTTCGTATTCAGGCTCTGGCGCATCGGCGTGCGCTTTTAGGTGATTTATCAAGTCCGAACGCCGAAAAAACCGCATACTGCACAGTTTGCACAGATGCGGTCGATCGTTCTGGTGCGCCACCATGTGATTCATCAGACTCGCCTTTTTACGGAAGCGTCGGCTGCAGAAATCACAGGGATAGGGACGCAGTAGTGTGTACTCGTCTTGCACGGTGGGCAGCGGCACCTCAATGTCCAGCAACACTTGCGAACTGGAACCAATTATCTGCTCTGCGGGTATTTCAACACTGCAAGTAGCAAATATTGCAACATTACAAAACTTTATATTGTACACCACAAGGCATACCGCTCCTCGCCTTGATGCTGCACCCAGTCATCAGTTATCACTTCCTCCGTCACCATCTGCGGCGTGTTGTCCGCATACTCGTCCACATAGCCACCGCCACCAGCATCTTCTGCCGACTGCACCATGTCGTCCGGCGATATCACCGGAGCAGCTACTGCCACCGCCGCCACCTGCTGCATCACACACTCGCAGTCGATGGGCGTGCCGTCGCCGGCTCTCACCACCACAGTGCCATTGTCATCGGTGCCGGCGTTTAAGATTTCGCCAACCATTTGACCATCGCGTGCCATGAAAATCAGATTCTCGGCCGCTATTTGATCAAGATCTACTTCTGTGGGCACGCCGCCGTACTCGTCGTCGCCGTCAACCACACTGCCATTGCCCGCAATCGCACCCTCTGCCTGTGAGGAGCGCATCTTCACCAGCAACTGACCAGCGTCTTTCACACTTTCCGCCGTGTGGTGTATCCAGTGCATGCCATACGATTGTCTGTCCATTTCACACAAATTTCAACTGGTTTTCAAGCTTTTTGCTGAAATTTAGTTTTCCGTATTCAATTTACTTTTGCACTAACAAAGCCCCCCACGGTCGACCACGAGACATAAGCAATCTCGCGCGAACGTGGTGAGGATGAGAAAATCACCGTCACTTCCAATCGCGCATCTGGCACCCGCAGCGACCTCTGTTGTCCTACGCCAGTTTCGTCATTCCACGCAGTTTCGTGGAAGGCGTTCGACACGCGCACTGCTCTACCGACCGACCGCACTGCCTTGCCGTTAATGGCCGCCGAACCGAGAATTATGAGGAAAAATTCCAATTTCCATACAACTTACTAGGTTATGTCCAAATGAGGTTAAGACGCTTTATTTATTTACACTTTTTATGAGCAAAGGTGCACGCCACAACAAACCCGCGCGCCGCCGTAAATTGGCGAAAAATGCGTTTACTCTTCAACGAAATGGAGCAGAGATGCTGTCACACACGGTTACATCACGACGCAAAAGCGAAAACTAAATTTCCAGCCAGCAACGACAAAACTCACGCAACAGCGTTTCCCAACAAACACACTTCTATCCGCAAACCACTCAATAATTGTGATTGTTATGGGTTTTATGCACTTAAAAAAGCTTAATGCATTTCTCAGTTACGTGTACGCAGCAAGAGGAAACTTGTAAAATGGTTCGAAAGCGAGGCGAAAGGTGCGAATGCCACACTCAGTGGTCGCGTTAACTATGGTCGGTGGGTGGTAGGGTTGCCGACTGGCCATGTATTCGCAGCGCCTTTGCCCGAAAGTAAATGATGCGCTTCACGCTAATTGGAAACAGTCCAATTTGAAAGTTGTGCAAAATACGCCAACGGAAATATAAAATTTACATCGGATCCGGAAGTAAGTTCAAAGTGACATATTCGTAGAAAAAACTGGAGCGAGGGGGTTGAGGTGGTGGGTATTAATTGAAATAAACATATATACATATACATACTTATATACATACAGTTTGTCAAGTAAATGTTTGCAAACTTAAAAAAGGTAGAAAAATTATTTTGAAAAGCTTATAAATATAACAGAAATTGCAATATTTTGAAATTTTTTGAAGATATAGATTAATAGTAATATCTATTTGATACGCGAAAACAGTGTAAAAAATCAAAAAAGGAAATGAAGCTATACTTCAAACTGTCAAAAAATTCGTCTTCTTTCAAAAATTGCATTGAACATTTGGCGCCGTACAGTTCTGAACAGTTTTATGAGATACATCAGTTCCGCATTCTATTTTTATATCCAAAGCCATTTCCCTTATTGAGATATGGGGGTTTTCACGAACTTTTCGGATGATTTTTCTTTCTTCTCTGTCAGACAGTTTTCTGGGTCGTCCAGGAGATACTTTCAAATCAATTCGCCCTTCAATACGCGAATCAAAGAGACATTACTTTGATAATATATGAGAGTGAAATATTCAGTTAATGTATATTTTTCAAATAATTTCAAAATATTGCAATTTCTGTTATACTTATTATAAGCTTTTCAAAATAATTGTCTACCTTCTTTAAATTTGCAAACATCTACTTGAGAAGGCTCAAGCGCAATCCTCAAGCTGCATTACATAAAATCTGAACTGTGGTGTGTAATTTTTTGAGCCACATTTTAAAATACTCAACGAAGAATGGCATTTTTTATTGATGTGAGAAAGCTCCATTTACGATTAAAAAATAAAAAAACTTTGCTATTTAAATTACTTATAATATGACTTTCCGAATAAACTTACACTTTGAGCAACATTTACATTACGCACTTCAACGAACGTTACATTGATTAAATTATACTTTTACAATTAACAAAAATGACGATTATTTCCCCCCATTTCTGCATATAGAGACTATTGACTATATAAAAATCTTCGGTGTGCAAACAAATCGAGATAAAAGCAAGTATTTTGCAACGAAAGGGTTAAATGTAATTCCACAACGCATTATTTCAAGAAGACTCAATGATAACTAACCGTCAAGACGTTGTAATTCAACACGGTTAGGCTTTGCACTAAGTAAGGTAGCAGATTTTTAATTGGTCACAGACATGCAATGTCATTCCAAGTGTTGTTGAAATCAAGTGCGACTCACGCAAGCCACTCGAAATTGGGCCCTCTGAGTCGAAAGCTACAAACGAGACCGCGAAAATCATTTGAAGAACGTTACTTTTGAATTTGATTTTCTTTTAAGCAAAGGCTGTAATAAAAATTCGGCATAGTAAAAATTAAACAGAGTAACGTTTTTTATTATTATAAAAATATGTGCCGGAAACGTTTTCCTATAACTTCGTTCCTATGTTTTCAATTAAATAAACTAACATACGACCTTAACTTTTGAACTCTGCTCACACATGCTTTTAGCATACAACCGGTTGACGGTGTGGCTCAGTGATTAGTGCGTAAGACAAGTCTGTGGTTTGTAATTTCGAATTCCGACTCAGCTAACAGTTTCTTTTTCGGCGCCTGCGTCCTTAGCAAGCATTGACAAACTTCTGCTATTATTATATATTATTTAGTAAAATAAAGATTCAATCAATTTGATCAAAAACTTGTTTTAGAGTGAAATGTAATCGATTTATTCTGATTTCAAAGATTACTGCAACTGCCTGTGCGCCTCTTTGGCGAATGGCAAAGCATCTTTTGCATCCGCTGAGCGCCTAAATTCCCAAACTGAAGTGGCGCAGAGAATTATTTTCGAGCATTCCGATCTGTGAAAAGATTTCGCGTGCTCACGTAGCGCACGCTCTCGTTTCGTCAAAACGCAAGCCAACAACTCCAGCGCCAATACACACACACACACACGCGCGCACACACACAATTGACCGACTGACGCGAACGTTTGGCACAGCGCGCCCGAGAGTGCGCCATTGCTAGCGCCATATTGAGGAGATGGCAATCGCGACAGTGGGCAAAGTAGCCGCGGCCGCGGCCCCAGTCGCAGTCGTAGCCGCCGCCACAACTACAGCCACTGAAAACCAAAGGCAGAGGCGAAATAGCAAAGCAGCCACAGCGACAGCGACGCCGCATTTCAAGCGAGCGGGCGACGAACATCGAGCAAATTAAAAGCAGAGAACACACCGAACGGCCAAGCAGGGTGCCGAGGGACGCCAACAGGCGAAATGCGCGCATGTACAACATTTTTGCCGTGCACACCGCTCGGTGAGCTATTTTCATTTTCGTTTTAGTGGCGAGTAAACAGTTTGGCGTGGAACGGTTTGTGGCAGCGAGCGTGATTGAATTTTGGATTGCGTTCGCGAAGAGTTATATGTAGTAGATTCCTTGCAATTTTCGGTGGCAACTGACCGATGGGTCATTTGTGGCCAATTGACGTTATTTGTGTGATGCGAAGGAGCAGGCAATGCAGGCAAAAACCATTTTTATTTTGTGCGATCTATGTGTGGTGTGTGTGTGTGTGTAAACTAAACGTGAAAACAACTAAAAGTTCGCAATAACAAAAAACAAAAACTCAACAGCAAACAAAGTAGCAGCAGAAAAAAACGTTGTTATTTTAAGAATAAACCGATGCATACAAGAGGCAATATTAAAAAAAATACATTTGACAGAAGCAACAGAAGATGTCAACTGCCGATCAAAATCAACTGAGGTTGTCTCCAAAACAAAACAAAAACAAGCACAACCATACCAGAAGCAGCAGCAACAAAGTTCTGAAATAAAATCAACACAATAAATAATCAGCATTTATGTATTTTACAACAGAAAACGAACAAAATCTATGGAATCGCCGCACGCATTCCCAATGCGCTCTGCCGACGCCACAACAACATACAATATGCTAATAATGAGCGCTTAAAACGATCTTACCGCCTCCAACTTTTCTCCGTTGGAATGCGATTTGTGCGATTTGCGCGAACGCAGTGGCGGCAAGCAACCACAACAAAATAAAACCATTTTTAATGCAAGACAGCAACAAGTGATTTCTGCTAATGTGTTGTTGTTGCGTGTGTTTTCGTCTCCAACACTAACAACTCCACCGCCATGCCCCACTGTCACCACCAACAGTCTTATCATTATAATCAGCAACACCAACAATGCCAGCGGCAGCAGTAGTAACAACAGCAGCAGCAGCAACAACAACAACAGCAGATGCCGTTTTTAATGTTGCTGCTTGTTTTCAAGTCAAATCGTAATTAATATTCCAGGCAGCAGCCAGTGCGCGATTCCCACTGCCGTTGCCACTGTCACTGCTGCTGTTGCTGCTGTTGCTGGTGTTGTTGCTGTTGTTGGTGCGCTGTTGCGCATGTTGAGCCACTGGCGACGGTTGAGCATGCGCGCTCATTGCTGCTGCTGCTGTCTGATATCTTTTATATCATTAACAACAACACCGATGTTGTGTTCGTAGCACAAATAGCAACTCAACGTCGCATTTTTCTGCTGCTGCTGCTGCTGCTCAACCCTTTTTTGTTTAACTTTGCCACCGAATTTCATTTTTTCATTTGTATGTCCATCGATTTAGCAATAAAATCGAAATTCGTGCGTGTCTTGAAATGAAATTTCAATAAATAATAACAACAAATGCATAGCAGAGACACATTTTTGAATTGCTGGTAACAGAAAGACCGACAGTGACATGCAGCAGACCTCATTTTCGGCATAATAGCATAGCTGGCGTTGTTCGGTGCTGGCGATATTCATTCCATCAGAAGTGCAGCAAAAGGTAAATGGCATAAAATATTTGTTGTTGTTAAATTCAATTGATTTTTTGCATGCGCAAATACAAGGTGCAACCCAAAGCAAACAGGACAATTTAAACACGGCCACGGGATAAACAATCATCACCATAAACTTGCTTTAACAATTTAAACGTTTCGGTAAAAGTTTTACCAAGTTTAAAACAGAACTTAATATTAGCTCTTTGTTCGATCGACATTCTCGTACCAAAGTTAAAAACATACTGTCACATTGAGCGGGATATTTCGGCGTCTACTAGACCAAATGTCATGAAATTTAGACAGTATGTGAATGAAAGATGTACCTTTCCAACGCATGTCCTCACACATAGATGGCGCCACCAGAAACGTCCCTATTGCAAAAGTCCTGTTTACTTTGGGACGCACCTTGTATATCTTAACCATGTAGAATTTTCAAATCTTAATCAGATATTCAGATGCATCCGTCGCTTTCGATACAAATTTTTCATTTGCATCATAAAGTTGCATGTCCCAATTTGTGACATACACAAATTTACTTTTGTTTTCTCAAACGATCATCAGTTACACACAAAAATACTCTCTTGTCAGACAAATCAATTCAAACTACATAGTTCGAAATCCAAAAATCGTCGTTAAACACCAAAAGAAGGTCTTGTACTTTGGTTTCGAACCCGATGGACGTGTTGGAGCATAGCATAGGGTATCAGCACAGATAACTCATCAATGAGTTATCAGATGAGTTATCTATGGTATCAGTTTACACTTGAATACTTGTCATTAACTGCCGAAAGAAAAGTTTTCTGTATTTGACATTGACTGAGCCAGAGTTCAACACCACTGATCTGACTTGTCATGCAAGACACTAAATACTTAACCGCAGTCACCGCCTAAGCTTAGATAACGGGGTATTAATGAAATGTTTCCAAAGAAAGAAAGTTATCTTCCCAAATTAAGTTCAAAAGTTCAAACAATTCCATGAAAACAATCTTTCTTTACCTAAATCATTTTTAAAGAAAGGAATTAAAAAAAAAATGTTTTTTTAAAATGTTTTAATTTACTCAAGGCATGAATAATGCATGGTACTAATAACACAGCACAACAAAAAAACACTTTTTTTCTGTTGCATGGAGTTTTTCTACTGTTTCTTACTAATTTGGGTGCGCTGATTTCGAATCTATCCTCAGATTCCTTCTAGCAGCTCTAGTTAGTGAGATATAGGTACCGTGTCATTTTTTCAGTTTTTCCTCTACTTTTTCCATATTTTTGATCGATGCAACTTATTTTTATAAGTTTTAAAGTGCCGCGGTAATTGGACCTCAAAGTCGGAAAATATGGAATATTAATGCGTTTTCTTTCATGGTCAAAAACCTACACAATTTTCGTAAATCAATTAACGAGTATAATGAAAGCTGACACATCAAACATTACAATACAGCCAAATTATTTGGCGGAATGCACATTCGCATCGAAATAATACCAAAAATGTAGCATAGTCATTTGCATAATTTTTCATACATTTTCCTTAAAAAATTAGGAGCCTCAAGGTATGCTCTTCTATATGTTACATTTATAGTCTGAAACACAAGCAAAAAACAAAAAGATTTTGAATTGGTCTAAACAAAAAAAAATTAAAAAATTTTCATTTTTTGAGGGTCCTAATTTTTTAAGGGAAAAAGAATGAAAAGTGATGAAAATGACTATGGTACATTTTTGCTATTATTTCGATGCGAATGTGCATTCCGCCAAATAATTTGGCTGTTTTGTATTGCTTGATGTTTCTTCTTAAGATTTTCATATACTTCGTAACTTGATTTATGAAACATCTGTACAATTTTCGCCATCAGAAAAAACGCCTTGAAATTCAATATTTTCCTACTTTGAAACCTTATTACAACGCCAATTTAGAACGCATAAAATTGATGTCAGAAAAGATGGTGTGAGATGTTGTTAGTGTAACTATATAAAAATCATGTCGATAGGATTACTGGTTCAGAAATTACAGTCGAAAACGAGAAAAAAGCCAAGGAAAATTCGAAAAAGTGACACACCCATTTTTTGCGAAAACTAGAGCTGTTACATAAAAACGGAGTATGGTTTTGAAAACAGCGTGGAAAAACGATTCAGATTCATGTAAAAAAACTCCATGCAACAGACATGCTGTTGTGCAGTGTAATCGAACATATCGAAGTATTTTTTTTTAATACAAACCGTAATTGCTTGGAAATGGAGGCGGTCACTTGTTGCGAAACTTATGCGCTGCGATTAGCAAAAAACATCAATAAAAGCCACCATGCATAACCAATCGTGGCCTACGCCTCAACAATCCTTCATGAAATGCTTTGGCATGCGCCAGCAGCCAACTTGCATTCAAGAAATGCCCATATAACAACAACAACAAACACAGGTGAAACCAAAACGCTATCAACACATTGAAGAGAATTTAACCAAAAACGAAATTCCACAATTGTTAGCTACACCTCCCATTTCTCTGATGTCAGCCTAAATAAAAAATGCAATGCAGTGCACTAATCATGCACACGTCGGTCTTCGATAGAGGGAAGAAGAAACCGAAGAAAGCTCAAATAGAGAAAAAAAACGTGCGCCAATGCAGCCACAAAAGCGAGATCAAAGCACTGGTTCGCGTTTGAGGTGATCGTTGGCACGCACAAAACAACAACACCAACAACAACAAATCGCTTAAATGGTGTCAAAATGTATATGCAAACATAAAGCAAACATTGTCCGCCACAGACCGGGCAGATCAAAAACTACTCGCAAGCATCCCCTTTCATCCGCGCCAAATGACGTAAACACATAAAACGTTTAAGTTGTTTTGGGCACATTAATAGACTGCTTCGACTAGTACATACATACATATAGACATACATATGAATGTTTTGCTTAATTCACACATTGGCATTAGTGCCAAAAATTTCTGTTTGCATTCGTTATTTTCGGAGTCCACCATGGCGTATGATGGCGCTGTAACCCGAACAGCTGATCGCACTCGTACTCGCACCCAACAACAACTACAAGCGCGCACTACTCGTCAACAAGCACACATTGTTATTAACTAATTCGCTCCAATTTTCTAAAATATTTTCGCGTGCGTGTGTTTGTTGTTGTCGTGGTGGCGAGCCAACAATCGTGCGGTGCTGCTTCGCACATTTTCGTACATTGCTTCTTTTTCGTTTTGTTGTAATTTATAAATAAATTAGCCGGCTGAAATTGCTTGGCGCTCCTCGAACAAGCGCAACAACGTTCATCAAATCGTTTCAAGTCCAACACTGCCTGCGCTCCCTCGTCTATTTGTTTTATTTTGTTGTTGTTGTTGTTGTTGTTGTTGTTGTTGTTGTTGTTGTCGTCGACCAACCGTCAACTGGCCGTCATGGCATTGCTGCTGCGGCTGTTGGCGGCATCACTGTTTGGCACGAAGCTCTTAATTTTTTTACAAGCGTTCTGTTATTACTCTTCGGTTTGTTGTTTTTGTTGTCGTCGTTTTGTTTGTGGCGCGTATGCATAAATGCGTCTTTTACTCATTTCGCTTCATTGAAAATGCAAAAAACAAGAACATTATTGTGTGTAGATATTTTGTTATTATTAATTTTATTGCCATCGTTATTGTTATTGTTGTTGCTGATGTTAGTGTTGGCGCTGATTACTGCTTGTTATTGTTGATGTTGTTTTTGTTGAATACGATTTGAGTCTCTGAATCATTTTTATTGGCTTTGTGACAAATTTTAAAAAGCTTCAATTGATTTATTTGGTTTTGGTTTGCCATTTTATATTTTTTTTTGAAATTTTTGTCGAATGTTATTGATGCTTTTTATTACAAAGACGTGAGCTATCGCCGTTAACATTTGCACATCCACTCACTCATCCACTCGAATGTTGCATGAAAATGGAAATAGCCAAAAAATGCCATTGACGCAAAGCAACGAAATAAAACTGTGTCAAATTCAGCAAGAAATCAGAACATTTTTATTTCAATGTGTTTTCAATGCTAAATTCTCGATCGGTTTGCTTACACTTTTCTTCTCATTATTTACACTTAAGGGGGCAATAACTAGAATTAAAGTTTTAGTTTTATCTTATACGCTTTTCTTTTATTATTCCCTTTGCTCGCACTGAAATGAGGGACGTGACCCTGCACTGTTCTAATACCCCAACTAGCTAAACTAGCAGGGCCTGACGGCTTTGTACGCATCTTTGAAATCAATGCACCAAGTAAATCAAATTTCTCTTAACCCTCTGTCGAAGCCGTCAGATTTTTATGACAAAATGCTTGTCTAGTTATTTCTCATTTGAAGCACTTTCACCAAGTTTGAAGACAAAAACCTCAATAATTCATGCTTCTCCATCCAAATTTTTAACCCATCGTCGACCCGTCAGGTTTTTATTTTCGAAATAATGCAAATCCTGTGTTCAATTATTTCTCATTTCAATATTTTTTACCAATTTTCGAGTCAATAGGCACACCGGTTCCCGAATACGAACGTTAACCCATTGTTGATCCCGTTAAATTTTGATTTTCGAAAAATTAAAAATACGATTTAAATTATTTTTGATTTTTATTATCCATATTTTTGAGAATAAAAAAAATTGCCCTAATTTAAGAAATTTCTATAATTATTGCTTTATAATAACACTGTACAACAGCATTTCTGCAACAGTGTAACGACCATATATTTCTGAAAGAGGACGTCGTACTGATCATTTTTGCCGAACAAAGTAATAGTCCAGCACGTCTGAGTTTTTTGTAATTTGCACATAAAGGTTAAATTGTCCCTATAGACTTTTACACGGAAAGTATAAAAACTTGAAGAGCTAGAGCTTTGATGTCTAAAACAAATTTGTTTGCATTAAAAGTGTGAATATTTGTTGTGTACACATGAACCCCTCTCCCCCTTTCCTTACCCCCCTTTTTCATGTTTTCCGGAAAAATTTTTCATAAAAAGCTTGTATTGAGTAAAATATTGAAAAAAATACCATATTGTCTTTTGGGAAAATATTCTTCATTAAAAAATAAGGGGGGTCTTCAAACACCAAAACTTTCTCAAAACTTCCCCCAAAAAAATAAAAAGCCTTAAGCACGAAACCTTAATTTAAGACTTTTTTCATAAATTGCTGCTTGAGATGTTGAGAAAAACGTTGAATATTAAAAAAAAAAAATTTTCCATTGAAAAATAGTTCAGGTGGTCTCCATCAGTCAGTCAAACAGTCAGGAGAAACAATGCAGTGTCGCACACAGGGGGGTTTTGGGGATTCAAACCCCCCAAATAAAAAAATTGCTGGTACAAAATATAGTTTCGATATGATATGATATTCACCTGCACCCCAAAAAGGAAATCCTGTGTGCGCCACTGTACATATAAATATGTATATACAGTGGCGCACAGAGGATTTGATTTGGGGGGTAGGATTTGCCTACAACAACCAGACATTTTTTTTATTTTGAGGTTGTGAGGTGAACCGAGGCCTCCTCGCCCACTTAAAATCCTGAGTGTTGCTCACTCAGTGGCGCACGCAGGCGGTTTTAGGGATTCAAATCCGTTCTAGCTATGCGTATCTCACAAATATTTTGAGAGGCGAGTGCGGTTTGAACTGGTATTGCAAAGTTTGAAAAAGTAAAAGTAAGTAAAAAAGTATTGAGAAGTTGTGTAGGAAACCCTCCCCCAAAATGAAATCCTGTGTGCACCACTGGCTACACATTAAGTAAGCATAAGCTCTCTCTCTTCCCTTTTCTACTCTCCCAATTTGTATTTTCATATTAATTGTGAAATTTACTTATTTTGTTGACAGTGTTTAGGTTTTGAAAGCAAAAAGAGTGGTTGGGAAATTGTTGGAAAAACTTGAAACTTGACTGTGTGTGACTCAGTACAAGACAATAAAATTGGTCTGAACCAGGTTCAGAACGGTTCGTTCCATTGGTTCCATTGGTAAAAATGCCAAAATTTCTCGTACAATTGCAAAATTTCTTGAAAAAAATTTTAATTGATAAACCAATTTTAAATGCCTTGCAGGTTCTGATTTTCTGATTTAACACATTTTTCACAAACCGGCAGATTGTTTATCCGCATAGCTTGTATAAATATTATTGTTCAATTCAAAAAACTCGCGCTTGACCGCCGCTGAAGCACATTGAAATTCTCATGAAAGTGAAATGAGTGGAAAGTCGTTTCCGTTGCAGTAATATTTTTGCAATATGACTTGTTTAGTATACATACACATACACATATATGAATATATGTGCATACACACATACATATACATATAACAATGATCAACGTGTGGATTGCAGATACAAATCCATTGGTGATTTATTCAAAATACGCAGAAAACTGTTTATGCGGAATTTTTTAAAATCACTACTCACTCGGCGACGCGCCAGCCAATCGGCATGCAGCTCTACTTATTAGTATTTTGAGAATATTTTTGAAAAGGCGAACATTTTGTTTGCGCCACCCTGGTTTTTTTGTTTGTTTGTTTGTGGGTTTGTCAACGTGTTTGTTTACCCTCGCGACTAGTCTACCCACGAGGCTTCCACTCACACTGTCGTTCATAAATCATAATTTTCGTTCATTTTCTCATTTCGGATACATGATTTGCATTCATCAACGCAGATTGACAAAAATTCGTACCATAATTTTGTGTTTTTTTTTCAGTTTTACGCTGCTTTCTGCCTTGTCACTGTTGTTTTTGTGACCGCACTTTGTTGTGTGTGCTTCAAGTCAATCTCGAAATCAGTCCCCCATGAAAAATTGTTTCCAGCCTCGCGTGTGCACTACTTGAGTCGACTGCAGCGATGCTGCGGCTGCGACTGCGGCCGTGGTTGGGGCAGCCGCACTCTGACCGTTGCGTGCGATCTGTCGCCGCATAATCTGTTATATGCCGCGCGCCCGTTCCACTGTGCGGCCCGTTACCCTTAGACGCAGCCACAAGCTTCTGCTCGCATGTATGGCACCGTGTCGTCGCTCCGCACAAATCCACAACGAATTCAACGGCGCATTTACCTAAATTGGTGTTTCCGGCAAAAAACTGAAGCAAAAAAATAAGCGCACGAAAAAACCAGAACAACAACTAAAAAACGGCATAAACAGCATTTCCAGAGCCGCTTAGTATACGAAAATGAAATAATGAGAATGTGTTGTGCTCGTACTAAACCAACACACCACACATCGCACATTCACACACACACACACACACACACACATGAGAACAGTGCCAGCACGGTGACCACTTAGTGGTCGCGAGTGAATGTCATCGTCTTAAATGGGATAATCGCTGTAAATGGCAGTAAAGGAAAATTTAATTGCAGCAAAATTGCAAGATAAATTTATAAGAATTTATGCAAATGCTGATCGCTATGTAGCTGTTTTCAATAGAAATCTTCACTTTTACGCATTATGCCAGCGTTTGCCTTACAGGAGTTGAATCGCGGTTGATGACCATTGGACACTTTACAGAAGACTACAAGGAGGCGTGGTCGGTATGACAATATACCTACTGTATGTGATTCGATCACACTTCAAAAGATTCGATTTATTCACGTACCTCTTTTCGCCATTCTGGAACGCACCGTAACTTTTGACGTTGTTGAGATATCGGCAAAAAAATAGGTATCGTTCGAAATCGAATCGAAGAAAATGCCACGATGGTGTTGTTGCGACTTAAATAAGCCAATTTAATTTTCGGCGCGACATGCCTGTTTTTAGTTCATAATGACAATATTTCTGTGTTTCCACTATCTGACTTGTCAACTTTGGCAAATCATACAAAACGTTGTATGCTTTCTCAAATAGTACTTACGTATAAAAATAAAATTAAATTGGGTTACATGAGTGTAAACAAAAACCTAAAATGCACTCAGAGTAGTTTTCTAAACTCATATCGACGCATGCCGCATGGCAGAATTGTTTATAAAATCTAAGGCCAACAACTTGTATAAACAATTTTTCGAGATTCCTTAAGTTCTTTGGTCAATCGAATAAACTAACATATTTGAAAGGGGAATAAAGGAAAGAAAGAGACAAAGAAAACGTTATTTAATTTAGTTACAAGCACACCCTCACTCTTTCCCGACATCTCTCTCCGTCATCTCTTGTTTACGTTGTCATTTGTTGTTATTATTTTTTTACGTTTGGTTCAAATACTGAAAGAAAACCACTTACTAGAGCTGAGAAGCTATCGATAGTCGACCGATTCGATATTTTCGATCATTTCAGTGAAGTCAAAATTACTTTTTATACTTGCAGTAATATACTAGCTTGTACTAAAAAATATTTTTATTGAAAGATTTTATCAAGAAGCCCTATTTTTATACGTTTCCCTATTATTTGATATTAAGATTTTTTGTTGCTTGCTTACCTGTTTCAATGCTATAAGACTTGTAGTTCCGAAGGTATTTCACGGTAACAACATATGTTATATGCGCGGTGCCACGCCCCTTCGTTTAAAGATCAGCCTATTCTTCCAAGTCCATCTACTTGTACCCACATATTTGAATATCACAGCGGAATATAAATGGCAGCACTGCCAGCATAAAATATTCACATCACAAAAAACACGTATCGACAGTGCCAAAAAAACCATCGACAGTGATGTCCAAATGAAACCATCGATACTATCGAAAGTGCTATCGATAATTGCACAGTTTTTAATAACTAAGCAACGATAAATACCAACAACATGGGACAACATGGTTATCAGAGTCCTTTGACTTAGTAAACTTGCACATAATCCTCTTCAGCAGTGATGGCCCACATATCGCCCACGAATGAAAGGTACCGCCGGCGTCGCTGCCACTCGCGAGTAGCAGAATGGTTAGCACTGCTCCACACACAGTCACAGGTACAGAAACGCATCAATGGTTTTGCACATTTTGCATCAATTGTCGTTCCTGGCCAGTTCCATAAATGATTGTCGTAAGCGCAGGCAGTTTTCATAGCACATTAAACCATCATTTGTCAAGTTGGTAAATAAGTGAAAATCGTGATTTTTCACACAAAAATCTCTTAAACTTGGACCGACTTCTTTGGCAAACAATTAATTCACATTAATTTTAAGAGCAACACATGACGTATCGTTAATAGTAACAGAAACAAATCTTTTTAGCGTTCAATGTCATCATATAATTTTATAAAAGTTTAACCAAAGCAAAAACATTTCAACACAAAGAATCACAAATCACAAATCAATGCGCAATTGAAACGAAATGATGCGGCAAGGCTACGTACAGTGGCAACCAGTATACATACCTACATATATACGTATGTATGTACGTATATCATTCTTGCTAGCTGGCTACATGCGATATAAAGGGTGACCAAAGAGCAGTCATAGTTTTACCAATAGGGATGTCTCAACAACTGTCAAAGATATCAATGATATTTAAATGTCAAAATATTTAGTGTAGTTTGCCATTTTATCAAGCATTGTTTTCAAATTGCCAAACGTGAGGAAATTATACAAAATATCGAAATTTCGGCTCAGTTGTAAATACGCAATGTAAATGTCGTCGGCAGTTCGTCGCAGTTCGTCGCACCGTAAAAAGGTTTACGCGGGAATACACTCTTTTTTAACCCTCTTTTTGACCTTAAGCCACCTACCAGACAGAGATTGGTGCAAAGTGAAGAACACATAGCCACCATAGAGGCCAGTATCAGAAAGAAGACCCAGAAATGTAGAGCTCGAGGCAAACATTCGAGACGCCATCGACGGAATAAATCCGTATTAATTGGACCGAGTTATCAAAAATTGGACGCATCCGCTTGAAGCACTGCCAGCAAAGTCGAAGAGGCTATTTGAATGATGTGCTCTTCCATACATAATGGCATGAATTTAGCTTCGAAATGAAGCCAGAATTTCTCAGCGTTCTTTTTTGATCACCCTTTATATGTACATATGTATTTATGTATGTGTTCATGTAGAATATGGACACTAACGAAAAAGTTTAATTTGTCAATTCAAGTTGCGTTGGTTTAATGCTTTAACTGGTCCGAAGTGTGTTTATGGAATCAATTTTTTGATTTGGTGTGACCAAATTTTCGTTTATTTGACATGGACGTAGCACAACGAATCAACATCCAGCGGCTACGCTGACTTGGACATGTCTCTCTGACGATGAAGCTCCGGCGGAAAAGGTGTTCGACGCAGTACAGTGGCGAAGAGGAAGGACGTGCCTCCTATGGAAGAACCATCTCTGGCAGTGACCACCTGGAGAATGCGCGCGCAAGTAGATAAGAAATCATTAGAATTTTCATTTCAATTAGGAATTAAGAAATACAATGCAACTAGGATCTTTGTCTATTAGAGACTTCGCTAGAGGAGTATAAAAACAATATTATTGTAAATTTTATAAAACCTTCAGTGCCGCAATTCGCGAAGCCAATATCGAAGCAAGTAAACGATACTGCGAATACTTGGATATGTGATACTTTTTTGGACCGTCTAAGAAAGCCGAGGAACTTGGCTGCTTCTTTCGACACGCCAAAAATATGATCGTTCCTAATGGACATACCGAGGACACAACAATCCCAACACACACAGCCATGGATGTGTTAGGATGTGAAAAGACTCGTTTGTGGAATAACAGGCAACATTGGGTCTTGTGAGGATTAAAATCGTTCGCTTGATCCCACTTGGTGCATGAAAAACTGCATCGTCAGAAAAACTGGAGGCCTTGAGATATATAGTCTCAATCGTGCATCTGCTATGCCACTGTCCATTACTGCAGGAATGACTACTCCATACTGTTGGCCAGGTTTTTCGATGGACTTGCGGAAATAGCTAATGTAAAGACTACACAGATCTACACAGTTTCCTCGCCGAGACCAAATGGTTTCCAAAAGATTTCGACTGGATCTACAGGGAACTCAACAGAAAGGGACTCCGGACGCCGGACACCGGATTCAAAAATGAAGGGATTCACAATGGAAGCAATAGGCACACTTCTTTTCTATAACCTAAACTAACCTGGTTCCAATAGCTGTTTTTGTTTACAAATTTATAGCCAGTGGATCGCAACTTTGAGCCTTAATCTGCATTTGTGGCTGCTGTGTCAATCAAATATGTATATAGGAAAAAAATGTATACAACACGTAATTAAAGCTGAATAAGTAATTATATAAAAAATTAACAAATAAAATAAATGAAATATTTTCAAGTTTGAGTCAACTGTGTGGTAGCACACCTAACCTCATTCACAATGTGAAACTACTAACTAACATTTGCTATGGGTATGCGCAACAACAACAACAATAACATGTCACAAATATATGACAACAACAATTTTTAACATGCCCGTAAACATCGTTTTGCTTTGATTGCTTGGCAGTGCGAAGGTGCAAATTTAATTGAACAGTAGCAAACAGAATTGAGTTGTGGTTTGCAAGAGGCACGTCCGCAGAATATTAAATACGCATGAACTATTTCAATTAAGCATTTTCGATGTTCCGCTGTTGTTGTTTCTGTTTCCATTTTTTATTTATGACTCGACCAAAGATTAGCACAGAACGTGAGCTCGTATGGCGAATGAAGATTGCTCGTTCAAGCCAATAGTTGTTCGTGAAATGATGAATTTCAACCGTGTACGTGTTAATTGTGGTTTTGACACAACCATGAGCGGTTTTTAATTGTAAGCATACGTTTTTTAGTGCCTATACATTATCGAAATTATGTTGAAAAGCGCTAATTGCGGTGACAACAAATTGATGAGTGTTCAACCAAAAGCGTTGGCTGGTGCAATAAAGCAGCATAAGCAATGACAACGTGTCGATGTCGCTTTCAGCTATCAGTCCAAGTGTGGCAACGGCCGCTCGGCCAACCCAGACACCCACCTGGTGACCTCTGCTGGGAAGTAAACACCCAGCGCGCCGTGCCCGACAGTCGGAACAGTTGAACGTTCGTCCGCTTCCTAAGCATATTCGGGCAGTAGCTGCCAGCCTGCCTGCTGCTTTCGTTGTGCGCTGTCAGCTATGATGGAAAAGTGTTTGCTTCCGTTAAAGCCGACTAACTATAAGCGAGTTTTCCGCACTTAATATGCACGAACAGTGATCGGGTGCATGGCACACAACAGGTGCAGCCGCTCACCGCATCGCAACCACGAACTCGGGCCCCTCACTCCCCCTACTCTTAGGACCGTTCTTCGGCCGCTCCGCATAAATTTCAGTTATAATTTTCGAATTTCTTCAATTTCATTTCCTCGTACGCGCCGTCATTTCCTCGTTCCTTTTTCTGTCTTTCTTTGTTTTCCACCATATTTTTCAATTACTGTACGATTAATTATTGTTGCCGCTATTACTTTGCATATACATTGAGCTTTCATAACGCACACACACACCAAATTATGAATACTGTTAATTTGTTTTACTATCTGTTTCGTATTGTCTTTGCAGTCCCGCTTCTTATTGCTGGTCGCGTTTAGTCGCGTTTCCGGCGGAAATTCATTTTTGGTATTGGACGCGTAGTTGTTGCCACCGACAACACTGTTGCCGGTCGCCGTTAATTGCTGTTTCAGCCAACAACAAGTGCACTGTCAAAATCCATCTCTTTACCAGCTGCTGATTGTCGCAGGAGCGTCGCATTGGCCGAAAATCGTCAAAATGTCTGTTGGTAAGTTTTTACACCGCACATTTCGTCAATGTTTATTACTCTACCTTCCGATCAAAACATAACCGGAGTTCTTCAACAAAACGCAAACGATTCAATTATTTATGGTCAATCATTTTGATTCCCTCAAAGTATTCGCCATTGCCACAAATCTTGAAAACACTTTTCGTAGGCTGATTTTTAAATCGCCTTCAGCTCCTTCTGCAAAGTCTTCCTTATCACCTCAATTGTCTCCAAACGCTTTTTGCGAAGTCGTCACTTGAGTCGAGATCAGTGAGGGGGGGCGGGGGTTGCACACAACTTTTGAGCTCAATTCCATCCGAAACCATATTTTGCACCAATTGCAATTCCAGCAATTCTTGTATTTAGGGGGGGGGAGAACCTTGGTGGGTGAATGCAAAGCTTGCGGAACGGTATGAACGTTGTTGTTGGTCAAATAATCGCATAGAAGATGAGATGTGTGAGCCAGAGTTGTTTTGTCAGAAACACAAAATTTCAGACAAACTTCTTGCTCAACTAAATTCGACATTGCCAAATTTGCAGTACACAACAAACACAGACTTTTTACAGTCCGCGTCAGATGGCGCTCAAACAGATATTTTAGTACCAGATGACAGATGTACCAACCCAGGAAAACAAAAGTTGACGATATCTCAATGTTTGAATGGAAAATTCCGAATATTTTTTGGATCAGAATTTGACAGATATCTTATATCTTTAAAAGATATCTTATATCTATTAGATATCCGATGTCTATAAACATTTTTTGTAATGCTTTTTATTATTCTTGCTCAGTTAAGTTCAATTGAAATGTGGTAGAAGCAACAATTGTTGAGGATTCAACGCATTCTACAAGAAACTTAGCAAAATTCACTGTTAACATTTTTTTAATTTCGTTGGACCATTGTGCATGAAATCGTCTTATATACGAGCGGGTTACGTATAACACTACTCGACACGAAAAATGCACCTACAAATAAAAGTGTTTTCTAGACTAACTTTGGGCCGCTGAACACGAAACTCAAAATCATAAAATTTGTTAAAGAAGCGTTTTCGAAAAATCTTCTAAAAAAACAGTTTTTTCCCTGTTGTTACAGTTTTGAGCCTTGAAATGTGTGTTGTAACATATGTTGGAAAGACAGTGTTGCATTTCAAAAACGGGTGAAATATGTGGTATCACAATCGGCCTCATAATAGGCCTACGAGTGTGTCTTTTATAGAGGCACCCACCATAACCTAACATAACCTTCAGTTTTGAGCACATATCTCGTAAACGAATCATCCGACTAACAGAAGTGGTCCGTCGTTTAGAAGATAATGCCTTAGCCTTTCCAGCGAGATAGAGTTTTCAAATCATATGAGATTTGAAGAAGTTACTGATGGTGAAAGTTGAAAAAAGGTGAATTTTTCGACCATTTTCAAAAATCATTAATTTTCGAATGATATTTTTTATAGATAAAATAAAATATCTCCTCTGGTTTTAAAATCTAAGATTAAGGACATGTTATTTGTGCAAATATTAAGCCTAACATCAATAGAATCGAAAGAAAAATTACAAAGTTATGAAGCATTGAGTGAAAACATTTATTGCACAGTGCGAAAAAAAATTGTGAAGGGCGTGAAGGTCAGTTTTTAATTTTCTCATGATTCTGCTTTGAGTCATTCAAAACTCAATACTTGGCACATGAAGCCATTGATATGAACTTTTCAAACGTCCGCCAGAGCATTGCGCTCTTAACTTTTGCGTTTCTGAAAAAGTGTATGGAGACAGTAGCCCCAGAATGGATGTACGTGCACGAATTTTACTCAGCGTGCCATATTGGACCGCTAGTTCTGCTTTTTCATATACAGGCAGGAAAGGTGCAAACTGCTAATTTGTTCATTGAGAAAGAGACATTAACATGGACGAGGTGTAGGAGATACAAACTTCTTGCGTGTGAGACACTCGACGCCAAGAAGTCATCCAGGAGCGCAAAAGAATATCACAAAAGTTGAAACTGAGCATTCCTTAGATAATTCTTATTATGAAAAACTGCTTGAATTTTTGTTGGTTGAGAGCCAAACGAGTTGTGAAGGCGGATCCTTGGCCAGCCCATAAAACACCGCAACCTCACAAACAAAACCAAACAAGTGCATACGAATTTGACACCAAATAAATGGACACATTAGTTGCTGCAAAGCAAACCTAAATCGACCAACAGAATATGGACAATGTTTTCGGTAGTCAAACTAACAAAAACATTAGCAATTTCCCAGAACGGCTAACAATTTATCAATGCAGTGCTGCACTTTACATAACAACGCATAGTATACGATGCAATATATATAGCATTTTTTTTGTTTTGTGTAACAAAAGATAAACTCGACTCAAAATGTCATCGATTAGTAGTCGACATGGCTGCAGTTGCCACCCCTCACAGTGCAGTTGGGAGTCATTTAAGTGCCTAATGAAGGGTAGGTGAGTGTAGAGGCGTGACGGTGGTGGCGATGCGGCAAAAATACACACACAAAATTATAAATCGGTTCATCCAAAAACTGACAACGCAATAATGAATGATTGCGAGACGACTGCAAAACCGAGTCCGACATTCAATTGCAACGGACATTCCCAGCGAGTTGAATGAAGCGTGCGACACTCAAGTGCAAACTCTCACACCATGTCGTCGTTTACACACACACACACACACACATACAAACACAGTCTTGGGTGGTGGGAAAATGCGGGACGCTGCGCTGATTGCGCGCACTTATCTAATAAATGCGGCCAGATACTCTCACACGCCGTTATGCTTAGACTTACTTAAGTCATTGTGTGGCGTTCAATCTCACAGTGGCTGTGTGTCAGTCGGTGTCGCGCTGACACCGAGGTCATCTATCAATTTGTTTGCTTTTTATTTATTGTAAATTGCCGCCGGCGCTGTACGCATCCCAACTCGTTGCCACTTATCCATCCCGATCGCCCGAGTGCCCCAAACAACTGAGCGACTATTATGTGCGTACAATCTACAACGGCAACGACTTAATTACAGGGCAGTGATTTGTTGTTATTGCAAACTGGCGAAACGTCTCCATGTCTTCGATTCATGTTCAACGGCCGAGAGCAACAACGCTCCGAAACGGATATGCCAAATGGTTGCCCCAGTCGCGTTTTTGGCCTTTTTTCACTTTCATCGATTTGGTTTGCTTTCCTGTTGTTGTTGCTGCTGTCATTTGTACAATTTCACATTTTCGTTTGGCTGTGTTGAATTGCATTGATGCACTCATTCAGATATTTGCATTCACATTATTAGCGAATCGCCGTCACTCCCTCTGCACTTCACTAATTCATTCATTCATTCATTCGCATGCTTAGTAATTCCACAATGAATGCAGTGATAATTGCTGATTTGATGATGATTTACTGTTAATATATACGGGCATCTATGCAAGTACAGTGAGCTCGCGGTAATGTGAACTAATTAAAAGGAAGCCTGTTTATTTTTGTGAAACTTTTCATATTTACGAATGGCGAGCAAAATGTTAATTAAATCGTCAATTTGCCACTCTTATTTCATTCTGGATAATTTTTTCAAAAAATTTGGTTCATATTTCAGAGATTTTACACTAAGTTACACTATATGGGATAATCATCTGGTGGCCTTCATTGGCCAAAAGGTATTACTACCAATTACTCAGCAAAATTCAAAGGTCTGCAGAATTATGTATAAGTGGGGCACTGCGGACTACTCCCACCAATTCCTTGGATACTGTCGTCCACATAATTACATTAGATATCCTGGGGAGGCAATTGGCTGCCAATGCCGCCATCAGGGTGTGACAACAACACCAACAATCAACGATTTCAAAATTTCTTCAGCGGCATATCTCAGAACGTAAATTACATGATACCCAGGTTGTCCTTTGACAAGGATTACAACGTTTCAATCCCATCAAGAATTAGAACTGGGTGATCTCCTTACATGCCGTAATGTCCATATATATACAGACGTTTTGAAGTTGCTTGGCAAGGTTGGTTGTGATATCTACTCCTAAAAATTCAATCTAAACTTGAAGCTTCAGCTGTCAGAATACAGCAATGTCTTCCAAGCCGAGGTCACAGCAGTCGGCACAGCTTCCAGATTGGCTTCGTCCTGATACTGTCGGACAGCCAATCCGCTCTGGATACAATTACAACGATATCAAAGACTGTGCTAAGCTGCAGCAAATCTCTCAACGAGACTGCCAGGCGGCTTAATATCCACCTATGCTTGGTTCCGGGACATAGGGATATTCCAGGGAATTGTAGAGCGCAAGACCTCGTTCAACAGGGCACGACTGAGCAGCTACGTTAAGAAATTACAGCGCTCTTTCAATCTATAAACTTCGTACCCATACGAGCTCTATACATGAAACTTATTTAAGATGTCCTGATGGAACAAAAGTTGCAATCTTAAACTTTCGACGATCTAGAGAGCTTCTCCCATTAAACAAAAATCAGACCCATGATTTGTGTTTAACGGCTCACTGTTTAATTGGCACTCACGCTAGGAAGGTTGGAGCTATTTTCGCACAACTTCTGTCGCAGCTGTATGGACGAGGAAGAGGAAGAAAATACACTTCACCTTCTATGCTTTATCCAGAAGAAGTATGAACTACCTGGGCAACTTCTTTTTAGACAGTCTATAATACCTAGTCGATAAGACTATTCGCTGTCTACTAAGCTTCTTTAGAAGCTGTAACTGGTTCAAGGCGTGAGCGGTCTTATGCTCGACTGTTTATGGGATCAGAATGGGGCTTCATGGCCTAAGTGGGCTCCGTCTTTGGGCAGCCACATCTACCTACTTATCTACACTGAGATCATATTTTAGAGTAGTCAATGGAAGGCAAAAGGGTTCATATTGTTCATACATTAGAATGCAGGGCATTTTTTAAGTAGGATAGATGTGGCCAAATGGCCACATAGTAGTTGGAAGTGGCCACGTAGTTACAACAATTTGGCCACAATAAAAATGTTTGTTGAAAAGGATAACGCGCTTTTGAATAAAATAAAAACGAGGGCGACGTATGGAATTTGTTAATAGCGTACAATCCAGGGGGTTTACTCTGTAATGCGATGCGAACATAACATTTATCGCATTCGCACACTTAGTACTCTGAAATTCGACAATCGCATTGAAATTTTCTACTTTCGCATTTGAATTTCCCCTTTCGCATTTGTAGCACTGCGTATTTCGATTTTAAATTTCAAAAAAATGCAAGGCGAATTGATACAGGTGATAGCGTAAGGGCAACAACAAAATTTCAATGTATTTTGTTTTTGTTTTCTGGGTTTAGATTGTCAAAATCAGCCAGAACAAAGCTTTCTTTTTTCATTTTTAAACTGTCAAAGTTTTACACAGGCATTTTGACAATCCAGACCTTTTCCGCCAGAAAAAAAATCAATTCGCCTCGTCCAACGAGGTCACCTGTATTAATTCGCCTTGAAAAAATGCGATTGTTATACTTTTTTTTTTGTTTGAATTTTTTGACACTCGACGCTAGTAATGCCAACTTACTCTCGAAACAAAATAAGGGCCGTTTTTCAATAATGCGAAAGCGATACAGAGTACCGATTGACTTTCGCATCGCAACTCACTTTCGCATCGCATTACAGAGTAGCCCCCCTGAATTCATAGGGCAATTACCAAGTACAGAGAATCGATGAGTACTATTTTTTGAGTTAAATTTTTATTTGCCAACATTAAGATGATCTGGTACAAATTAGTTACAGATTACGAACGACATGATGATGGAATGATGGAATGAAATTACAAACCAGAATCTTTTCGAAAAAATTTTTTGATGAAACTCTTTCCGAGTACAAAGTGAAATCGGGCTCACGGTAACTTCTTTCTTTCTTGTGAAGAAATTCTGCTACAGCTGGCCTAGGGTAATAAATCGCCAGTTTAAAAAAACTAGTATTCTTAGTTGGCGGTTTTTTCAATGATTAGACAGGTCAACATTTAATATGGAAAAAATCATCAGACTTTACGCAGGTACCCAGGGGTTTTTGGGGTCGCTGATTGCGATGCAAGGCTCGGCTAAGCTCTATCACATAATTTTCGAGGTCATTTGAAGGTCAAACTAAGAAATGGTGGTTTGAACAAATATGAAAATTCATACATGCATGATTTTTTTCAAACTAAATGTTGACCTGTCCTATAGAAGAACGACAAGAGAATTTTTCAGCATCAAATGCATAAAATTGCTGAAAAAATACTGTTTCCTAATTTGTATTTCGAATTTGTCTATAAAAAAGAGAATACATTTTTCTGATATAGACTTGTAAGTATATTGTAAGAAATACAAGAATTCCTATTAAATAATTTTTAATTAATACCTGTTAAGTGAATCTATGATTCCTATTGAAATAATAATTTCCTTTGTATGTATGTATATTTGGAGGGGGTCACACCTCCATGGGGGATTTTGGCCACCTAGTGAAAAATCCTTAAAAAATGCCCTGTTAGAATGTTAATATTAGCGCGAGTTCACTGTACAGTACGAATGCAGACAACAGTCGAATTGTACTCATCAGGAATTGTACACTCAGGAATTTGGGCAGCGCAATTTTGCACTCTCCAAATCGCTTTTAATGCTTCCTTAAAACAGTACCATTTGAGCTTAAACACAGAACTTGAAAACCACTTGATAGAGTTTTCGACCCAGAAACCATTGAACTGCTGTCATGATTTTGCCTTAAAATTGGTAGAAACTTTCCCTTTTTTCCAATTTGAACTCGAAAAACTCCGCCACTTTCAGCTCGCATGGATTTTTACCATTTGTGTGGAAGTCTGGGTGTGGCATAAAATTGTCGCATTGCGCTCCAGGAGCCAAGCAACGATACACCGGAACTGTGTTCAGACTTTTTCAATGAAAATTTCCGTTGAACTTCCTGCCAACTTGTTTTTTCTACTGGCTTCATTTATGAATTGTACAACTCTAAATTGACATAGAATGCCCTGTCAATAGTTGAAAGTAATTAAAATGAAAATGATTCGAACAATGCAACTTTCAAGCGCACTTAATACGCACTTCCTGTAAGGCGACCACAACGACGTCGCGTACCCCATTCCAACGGTTCGACGTGTTTTCGAATGAAAACGGCCCGTCGATTTATCATGCGAAGCTAGTTTATTGTTATGTAATCAATTAAAATCCCATTCACAACTTGTTCGCTAACACAAACACGAAAATATTAGTGCCGTGTTTTCAATACACGACATTTTGTTTTTGTGTAGCAGAACAAATAAAAAAAAATAAAATAAATGTCGGACCATTCCATGGTAGCACGCGTCACTGTGAATGTGAATGAAGCTATGAATGTATAGTTTAAAGTTGTATGTAACTCTTCAGTGGCGCACACAGGATTTCATTTTGGGGAGGGAGGGGACTTTGCTTAAAAGTGTTTTGCCGAAGACTATTCGAAACCATATTTTGTACCATCAATTTTTATGTTTGGTGAGGTTTGAACCTCCCCAAAACACCCCTCGCGTGCGCCACTGTAACTCTTATGTTTACACTAAAGTGCTTTGTCGCTTTTGTAACACCAGAGGTCTGTCCAGACCCCATACAAACTCTTTTAATAATATATAAACGGATATATATATGTATATATATATAGATACCAATAATCTTTTGCCCTGACTGACTGGCTAAATCGTCATCGTCCAGCATCAAACCGCTGAAGCTAAAAATTTGAAATTTGAACTGTAAGTTCTTTTTAAAAAATGAACCTCCACTAAGACTGTATTTTTTGGAAATTCGGGGTCTGAAAGGGCAAAACATGGGTTAAGGTGTTATATAAAGAAACGTGATTTAATGGGCCTATTTATTTCAAACTTGGTGAAATACTCCAAATCAAAAATAATTCGCGGGTATTTTTAAGTTTTTTGGAACTTACAATTTAACGGGGTCAACAATGGATAAGGTTTGCTGACTTAAACATTTGTGAAAAAACCTTAAAAAAACTTAGAGACGTGTTTTTATTATTTATGTTTTTAAATCTGACGAGTCAACGATGAGTTAAAAGTTTGAATGAAGAAACTTAATTTAAAGTTTTTTCTTGACTTCAAATATGGTGAATGCGTTTCAGTTGAGAAATAATTCGACTCATATTTTTCACTGTAACAAAAATCAAAATTTGATGGGGTCAATGATGGGTTAAAAGATTGTATGAAGAGACTGTGAAATAATTTATTGACTTCAAACTTAATGAAAGTGCTCAAGTTCGAAACTCAAAATATGACGGAGTCAACGACGGGTTAATATTTTATATGGAAAAAGATAAATTAATGGTCTAATTGATTTAAAACTTGGTAAAGACACTTCAAATGAGAAATAATTAGACAAACATTTTTAATTTTGTTCATCAATTTCTGACGGGGTCAATAAAGGATTAAGAGAAACGTGATTGACTTCAGACTTAGAGAAAGTACTCGAAATCAATAATAATTCCAAGCATGGCTCAAGTGCTCGAAATCAAAATCAGACGAATACAAAATTTGTTAGAAGTTTATGTGAAGCAGTGGCGCACACAGGATTTCATTTTGGGGAGTTTGCGTACAACTTTTGAGCCGAATACCGTTCGTAACCACATTTTGAACCAGCATGTTTTGTGTTTGGGGGGGTTAGAACTCCTATGTGAAGAAACATAAATTAACATTAGATACAAGTAGTATCAAAAATTGAGTAAAGATTATTTCAATGAAATCTTAAAATTCATGAGTACAAAGCTGCCGAATCCTGCTAGTGGTTGCATAGATATTGAATCTGAGTTTCATATATTTGAATTTTTGTAACTCGCGCTACAGCAAAACAAGATTATAAAACTCATACAAAAAAATTATAATAATTATTATTATTGTATTCAGTATATTTTCGGAAGAGACTATCAATTTAAAAAAAAAAACAAATCGTGTGATAGTTTGCCTCACAAACTCAAAGATAATATAATTGTTTATAGCTTTTTCTTATAAAGTATTCGTGAAACTTGTAAACGACTTTTGCCTTAAACCTTAATTGTTTATAGCTTTTTCTTATAAAGTATTCGTGAAACTTGTAAACGACTTTTGCAAAATGTACAGTGAATTTGTCAAAAAAGTTAGTTAACACAATGCCGACTACTTACATATAGATACAAATTTACAATTTTTGCTTCGTGTGCTTTCAGTATTTAATTTCTGGAAACGTTCGCTATGCTAATAGTTCCATATAAAATTCCATATTTCTGCTTTGACTTCTTCTCTATCTTCTCTTTGACTTCGTCTCTACCATCAATTAAAAGTATAAAGAACAAAAATTATGGTTTCATATTTCAATTCTGTGGAATTTCATTCATATTTCAAAAATTGTATAATAATTTTGTGAAACTAAAGAATTTCTGTACTAAAAATATAAACTGAATTAACATTTTCGCCAGCGCGTAATGACATTGACGGGACAATGCGTGGTGGCGTAGGCAACTAAATGCAACAGTTTGTGTGTGCACAAGTGGTGCTGTCGTGTACCGACCGCTGCGTCACATACCCCACACCTCAGCCGCATATCCATCCGCACCACATGCAGCCCACCTACACACACACACACGCAGCCCACCTACACACACACACGCAGCCAAATGTGCGCAAACAATTGCACGCACGTTATGGAATGTGGCAGATGCCAAATGACAACAACACGCCAAATGACGACAACAGCACACAGCATGCCCACTCTAAATACAATTTTTTACATATACATACTTACATACCTACATATATAAAAGACCAGCAAGAACAATGTCCACCGATTGAAGTTAGGTTACTTTGTTGTAACTTGTTGTAACCGATATGGAATTTATATTTTTTTAGCAAAAGATATTCCATGTATTTAGTACAAAACCTGAGTTTCTTTTATAAAGATTTGGGCTACAAATAAGTATTGAGGTTTTTGTTTTTGTACTTTGAAACCTTATTCAAAGAAATTTGTGGTCTATTTTATTCAACGTATTCTGTCCATCGTTAGCTACGACTTTTTCCCAGCTTTCAGACAGAATACGGATTCAACGTTGCAAAAAATTGCTATCTTTTGAAGCGATCCAAAAATTGACCCAATTTTTGGCTTCCTTTTCATAAGTGAAATGCAACTCAGTCAGACCTTGAGTCATTGACCGAATCAAGTGGTTCTCTGAAGGAGCAATGTGCGGTGAACACAGCAGTGCGCGATAGGACATTCTATTAATACGACCGCAAAGTATCCTTGACAAATTCCGCAACATGTGGCCGAGCGTTGTCGATCAGAAAAATTAGCGCTTCTTGCAAATTGTGTTTTGTTGGCACAAGCACAAAGGAAGCGAAATGTCACATGCTGATTGAAATAAAAAGTAATAGCACATCCAAAGTAGAATTCGTACATGTTCAAATATTTTAAACGTTACACAATGAAAAGCCGAAAGATTTATAATTCCTTACAATTACAACACCTGAAAACGATTCTTCTCGCATTGTATTCACATTTCCTGCTGGGTATTCTAAATATATAAGTCTGCTCACTGATGACGTTCACAGACGTCGAATATTGCGAATAAGTGTGCGGCAGAGACGTGCTCGACATTGTCTGCGATGGCAGCAGCAAAATGTGGATACCGTCACACTACTTTTTCTTGTTGTTGCTTACGTCGTTGTCTGAATTTTGCTTATATTTTTAATGTTTTTTATTTTCATCTTTTAGTTTCCAAAAATTTTTCTTTCTTAATAAAATGCGTTGAATGATTGTTTGATTGTTAATTCAAAATAAACAAAAAAACAATCATTTGCGTAATTCGTTTCCATTTTTATTATTTAATCATTGCCTAAAAAATTCACTTATTCGTTTTAATCTTCAAAGAATTGATTTTCATACATTTTTATTTTTTGAAATGTCTGTGTTTTAAATAGCGTTGTATGTAATCACATGAGAAATGATTATAATATAATTAAAAAGATAATAATAATACTAATTATACTTAATTAATAAAAATTAATAAGCAAATTAAACATGCTAGGGACATTGCATGAAACTTATGACTCAAGTTGTTTCCTTCGGTCCATAAATATAAGAAAACGATGAAAACATAGCATTCACATATCATAGCATAGCATAGCATAGCATAGCATAGCATAGCATAGCATAGCATAACATAGCATAGCATAGCAAAGCATAGCATAGCATAGCATAGCAAAGCATAGCATAGCATAGCATAGCATAGCATAGCATAGCATAGCATAGCAAAGCATAGCATAGCATAGCATAGCATAGCATAACGAAGCACAACGAAGCACACTTTCGTAGTCTTCCCGTATACCAACCATAATTTTTCGAAAAATTGATGATTGATTGATTGAAGTATTTCCTCCAAGTTTGAAATCAATAATAATAATAAAAATAATTGACTGGCACCAGGGGCGTAGCCAGAACTTGGTCATGGGGGGGGTTTTAAAATTTTTTTTTTCGCCAGATTAGCATTACGTATTTTTTAAAGTAAACTGCATTTCCAAATAGGGCATTGTGTGGTGGCTTATGTGACTTAATGCATTGAAAATTAAATTTTTTTCCCCGATTTTTAGTAAAAATTTCATGAAATTTGGTGGACTGAAAGCGAAGTTATTGCATCTGAAATGAAAGTATGTTTGTGTCATCGTACAAAAATGAGCATCGAACATAGATCCAATATTAACTTTTGTTTTAAAAATGTTTAAACTTTAACCGAAGCATTTAAATTGATGAACCAAATGTATGGTGATGATTGTTTATACCGTGGTGGAGTTCATAAGTGGTAAACGGGATTTAAAAACGATTGTCAGGACATAAATGATGACCAACGTGTTCTCCAACTGAAATCCGTGATCACCGTAGATTTCATCAAAATTCATAATTCATAAAATATTAGCCAAAATCGTCATTGAAATTCTTGAAATTGGATTAAAAATTCGCTTTACTTATAAACACCCAGGTGATCTTTTTAATATTCATGTTTAATTTCTGGCAGAGTATTTAGCTATGATTTCGAATAACTGCACAAATTTGAAGGTAATTTTCAATAACATGAACAAATATTTTTTTAGAAATTTTGTTCATGTTTAAACTTGAATTTTGTCATTTTGTATACAAAATACCTACCCGGGTGATCCAGGCACTTTCGCTGCCATTTTGAATAAGACTCACAGTAAATTTTTTTTTCTTACCTCATTATGTGTTCAATAGAAGGTTTTCTAATATTTTCCATAGTTGCAAAATAAATCATTAAATCATTTTTTCGAAAAACGATCTATCGCCAGAGGAAGATACTAAATATTGAGTTATGAAAAAAATGTATATATTATTATATATTTTTTGTGAGTTTTACTCAAAATAGCGACGGAAGTGCCTGAGGCCATCCGGGTCAACGACATTGGTAAACGACATATACAAAAATCTTTGGTAAGGCGAAGGTTAAGCATCTCAATAGCATAAATTATCAATAGCATTTTAACTAAACATTTGGCTATCGAAGGATGCCATTTCACCGATCGACACTTGTTTTGACTGTTTTTTTGTTTACTAAAAGTCAAATTTTAACTATCAACCACTGCTCGTTTTCACCTGATGGGGTACCGTGCATTTGCCGATGAAAAAAACGATTTGAAAACGTATAAACCATCCGAAAGGCTTGTACCGACATCCTGAAGGACATTCCGGTCGACGACTTAACTCCTATTTATACATGTTTTTAGATCAAGCACATCGATGTATTCAGCGGAACTATTAGAAATACAAATTAGTTTCGCCCAAAAAATTGTTGTTATTATTATTTTAAAAGTTTAAAGATGAAAAGACCTTTTTGCTAATGTGAGAATGTACATACGATGCATAGTGATTGAAAATGTTGACAAATTATAGGCTATGGGGGGGTTCTGACACCCAAAACCCCTCCCTTGGCTACGCCCCTGACTGGCACGACAGCCCGCTTACGCGAGACTAAGGCCTAGCTTCCCGCAACCACCCATGTTGTGCGTGTGAATTTGTAAGCGGGTGGATGGACCTACAGTTTTATGCCGGTTCCGAACGGCAGGTTGGGAGCTTTTTCATAAGCAATTTTTACTCTCAGAGGTTTGCCATTTCCAGCTGAGAGGACAGCCACCGAAAGAGAAAACGAGTTTTCCTGTTATTTTTTTTTTTAGTTTGAAATCAATAGGTCTATTAAATCAGGTTTTTCATACCATGTTTTGCCTTTTTAGACCCGGAAAAATCGTCTTAGCGGAGGTTCATTTTTTTAAATGAAGCTACAGTGTTTCATGTTTTTAGTTTTCATGTAGTTCATGTTTGTAGTTTTAACGGATTGGGCTGGCCGACGATGAATAAGTCAGTCAGTAAGTCAATCAATCAGTCAATCATTCAGTCAGGACAAACAATTATTTTATGTAGAAATACAGATGATCACAATTTTGAGAATGCTTCGAAATCTGAAAGCGAGTTTGTTAAGTAATGCACCATTTTTGTGCCAGCAATGCTTCGGTTTTGGCTCCAAAGAAATCTGCAGCATTTCCACGTCAGGTCATATGGCAATGATGCTGCAGGCAATGCAACAAACAACTCTCCATAACTCAATTACACGCAAAACAAGAGCGTAACAATTTTAATTGCACACCTCATATTCATCGCTTCGAATGCATCTCGCCACTGCAGTTCAGCTCTGACGCACATTTGCTTAATTTTCATGGCATGGCAGACTACGTTTGAGTCTTGCTGCGTTTTTCCCCCAACTAACGCCTCGAATTTCTATGCACCCTCAAAAAAAAAACTATGAAAGTACATATTTGATCAAATTTCTTAAATGAAATTCAACGACGCGTGCCCCGCAGTAGTCGAAATACGTGAAAACGTGAGCGCAACTTTCGTGTTGCGGCACAGAGAAAAAAAAGTACAAAAATAGATAAAACAGTGGCATGAAAAAACTGCTCGCATTCTTTCAATTTGTTTACACAGCTATAAGGAAGTGTTGCATGCGTGGCGCACACGCCACGCCGCCCCAGCGACAGCGACCATAACGCAACTGCCGGTCCGGCAAAGTTCAGCGCCACAACGCCACAGCGCCGCGTAGTGCAGTGCACTGCAAGGCTCGTAAATGTTGTGCCTTCCTTCGAATCGCCTCGGCGCAAGTTTATTATTCTAGTGGAACGTTTATTGAACGCGAACGTAGGAGTTGGATGCTGGGAATTGAAGTTTATTGCACTGAACTGTGCTGTTCGCTTTCTATGGCGTTGGTGGCGAAATGTTCACTTTGTTGAAGGCACCAATTCAAATGGCAATTTCAACAACTATTCACAAAGAAAACGAGTCAATATTGTTGTAACTGCTGGAAAATGGTTTTAAAACCAAAACAGCGACAGTCATTGGAATTTCATTGGGAATGCCAATTTATGATTCGAAATTTGCAATTTGTAACATGGACTATTCAAGTTGGTTTCATTTGTCGTATTAGTCAACTATGGGCAACATATTTTACTATCTCGTAGATTGTACAATACGCATTTCTCCTCTTTGTAATGCAATTTGCATCGAGGCGTATTTTTACCTACGCACTGCCACAAATGCATCCATTCAGCCCAAAAGTGCAGCTGCGCATCGGTGCTGTCTGTCACGACAGACATTCGTCTCGCGCGTCTCGATCTGGTAAGCGCAGTCACGAGAAACAAGACCATGCAACACGCCACAACACTGTGCAACACATCTGCCGAGCACATTTCACAACCAACGTTAATTATTTTCATAATAATTACACCTAATACGAGTAATGCATTGCCGCATGTGGCACAGTGAAAATCTGCCGTGCCGCGTCGTTCGTAAAGAATCCACAGACATTTTGCGTGCGTGCACGCGCCCCTGGTGACACTTTTGAAAATTTTGGCAGCAACTGTTGTGTATAAAAACAAAAATCGAAACCAATTTCGCTTAGTGCGCGTTTTAGGGGAGAAATGCATCAATCTGTAGGAAAATAGGAAATTACGTGCGACAAAAACCGCAGGTTAATGTTAAATGTCAATTGCCCGCGCCTGAAGAGGATTAACAGCGTTTTTTCGTGAGCAGCAACGGACAGACAGATTGCACTTCCTTTGAGGCGGCCTGAACGCATTCGGTTGGCAGTTGCAGTTTGATTTATGCGCATTTGACGGCTTCAGTAATTCGAGCTACACGCGCACGCGCACTTGTGCAGCCGAACGTGAGCGCTCTCTGTCTCGCTCTCTCTCTCTCTCTGTCTTACGCATAAATGCCAGAATGTTAAGAGGTTTTTTAACAAACATTGACAGCTACCACTACGAACGACTCTAACCAAACAAAACCAGTATTGACAGCGCTACCAGCCAACACTCAATTGTCAGCTCAATCGCGTGATCCTGCCAATGATCCTGGCCAGCAATGCCAATCACTGAGCGCACTTAAAATGCCATACTCGTTGCTCAGTCGAAAATCAGTTGCACACATTGTTTCCGCTCGCCGGAGACAAACGGATACAGTTATGATACTGTCGCCTTTCCCCCATATTTTATTGGATATTTTTAATAATCTCAGCTGCACAGCAGCAACAGCAACAGCAGCGCCCATAGTTCATAAAACTCTTTTATTGGACTTTTAATGGTGTATTTGACACCTCTGGCAGGTAGTAAAATTCGTAATTTCACACTTCGACTGAGACAGCCGCTTAATGTCAGACAGGAGACGATAACGATCGGTATAGCCCTCTGAAGTACTAACACACATACCTATGCTGTATGTTTGTATGTACATATGTGTGTGCGCATATTAAAATGTAGAATTTAAATTTCATTGCATTTCCGTAGTTCCCTCACTAAATAAATTGGGGAAAATTTGAAAATACTTCAAATTGTTTGAGAAATTTTAACGATCTCCTGCATTCGAGCGTTCATTATAAACAATGTTGTTGTTGCAAGAGATACTTGAGAGTATTGTATGAGAAATGGGAAAGAGTTGTCAACAAAGGAAAGTGGTTGAAAAATGAAAAATTGTTAAGGAGTTTCATAGGCATTTAAAATTCGTAACCTCCTTAGAAGATTTTTGCCGCAAGTGTTATGGTTCTACTCTCTAAAACTAAACTAAATAAGTTATGACTTCTACTTGTTTTTTGATCCCTTATTTTTGGTCCTTACTCCTACCTAAAGTCGTTAGCCAAAATTATGAATTATGGAAATGCATGAAAATTATGCTTTCATTGAAATAATATTTAATCGCTAATAGACACTTTAAGATACACTTTGAACAAATGTTCCTCGTCTCATGTTGAATTTCCAACACTGAAAGACAGGCATTGAATTATTTTTGATTGTTAGTACTTTTATAAGTCTAAAGTCAATGGGCCCTATAAAACACGTTCCTCTTAACCCTTTATTGACTTCGTCAGATTTTGATGCATAAAATTATTATTATTAGTAGAGTCCGACCGATTAATCGGCATCGGCTAGTATCGGCCAATAAAATTGGTATCGGCATCGGCTAGTATCGGCATCGGCCAAAAAAAAAAGAATCGGCATCGGCCTTTTGTGGCCGGTGCCACATCGGCCGTTTTTGGTCGATGATGCCATCGGCCAATTTTTCTGCTTTCATTTTTTTTTTTTAATTTTTTGTACCAACGGGTTCTTATACCCCTTTTCAGTAATGTATTTTTAGATACTGTTTAATATAAATATTTCTTAGAATTTTTTTTTTTTAAACTAATAGGTATAGGTAACTAATCAGGTATTCTTAAAAACACAGATTTTCTCGAAATGTCTATGCATTTCGTCTCTTAATGTGGATATCAGAAGAAGGGGCATTTAATTTTTCAATCTTACCCTTCTTTTTTAATTGGAAGCATTTTTAACAGGCCTTTTATTTTTTCCAAATTTGTATTCTGACTTCTTCCCACTGCATCTGTACAACGAGTCGCAATTTGAGAGTACAAATTTTAATATAAAAATCTTAATTTTAAGTTGAATAAAAAACTGAATTTGTATGCAATATTTACGTCACTATTTTTGTTTCTCTCTCAGTGGATAAATGGTATATTAGTTTTTTTAATACATGTTAATGTATTAGAATTCTGAATTCTCTTGTTATTTTATTTAGTTTTTAATTATTTCTTTTCTCGTTGTTTTGTTATTTTGTGATGAATATGTATTACAAACAATATGTAATAGTTCCTTTTGTTATTTTATAAAATATACTGTGTTTTTGATTGAATTCGTTCGTGTTATTTTTTCTATGTAATCTGCATCGGTATCGACATCGTCATCGCCCGATTAATCGGCATCGGCCAAACTCCCCCTTCCGGCCGATTAATCGGCATCGGCCAAAAAATTTGTTATCGGTCGGACTCTAACTATTAGGTATTAGAATTATTTCTCGTTTGAAGTGTATTCACCTATTTTGAAGTCAAAAGGTCCACGAAATCATCTTTCTCCATACAAACTTTTAACCTCGGCAAATTTTGATTTTCAAAAACTAAAAAAAACACGTGTTTGATAATTTTTCACTGCAAGTGTTTTCACCAATTTTTAATTCAATAGGCCCATTAGTTAAGGTTTTGTTCATAGTCTTTCCGTATACAATTCTTAACCCATTCTAGACCCCATTAAATTTTGATTTTAAAAAATTGGAAAATATGCGTCAAACCATAGAACTGTCATAGTCTTTCCGTATACGATCTTTAACCCATTCTAGACCCCGTTAAATTTTGATTTAAAAAAAATTGGAAAATATGGCTCAAACCATAGAACTGTTAAGAGCTTGAATTTCAAAAAATCCCGTAAAGCAAGCAAAGTTCAAATTTAATGTTTCTAGGTTCAGCGGTTTTTGCTGTGCCATGATGAATTACTCAGGACAAAGAATTATATGTATTATATAAAGATTCAGATTTGGATTAGATTTGTATTTTTTATATCTAGATTTTTTGAATTTTTTTAAGAGTTCAAAAACATTTTGTCGTTATTTTTTGGTGTAATGCATGTACTTAGCATTTGGGTGCCAAAAACCCCCTGTAATTCATCAACATTTTCAATCACTAAGCATGTACATTGCTAAAAGATCTTTTCACCTTTGAACAATTAAAAAAAAATAATAACAACAAATTTTTTTGGAAGAACCGATTTGTTTTATTCAAAATTGTCCCCTTCGTACTCAATACTTTTCCACGGTCTAAAAGCATTAAAAGTAAATCGAATAAGGGTTTTAAATTATCGACCGGGATGACCTTCAGGATGTCGGTACAAGTATTTTGGATGGCTTCTACGTCCTCAAAACACGTTTCTTTCATCGAAAAATGCTTTTTCCCGAAAATTTCAGAGTGCACGGTACCAAATAAAGCGAAGTGGTTGAAGGTTGAATGCAATTTTTAGTCAAACAATTAGTCACAAGTGTCGATCGATGAGATAGCGTCAGTCAACCTGCGCAGAACCAACCATGCACACACTTTTCGATAGTAAAATGTTCAATTAAAATGCAATAAATTTATGTTATTGAAATGCTTGAATCCAATTGTAAGAATTCCCATGGAGATTTTAGCTTATCTTTGATGAATTCATGAGCAGTTTTGATGAAATCTGCGGTGATTGCGGATTGTTGGACAACATGTTGATGATCGCTCTGGTCCTCAAGACCATTTTTTAATATCGCGTATGGAAGTCATTAACTCTGCCACGGCATAAACAATCATCACCAGATACTTGGTTAATCAATTGAAATATTTCGATTCAAGTTTTACAAAGTTTAAAACAAAACTTAATGCAAGCTTTTTGTTCGACGTTCATTTTCATACCGATGACACAAACATACTTTCACTTCAGACGCAATAACTTCGCTTTTAGAGAACCAAATATAATGAAATTTTGAATGAAAATCGGGAAAAATTTATATTTCCAATATACAGAGTAACATATTTCAAAAGTTCTGACTACTTTAGAACGCTCGTAATACCTAATGAACACAAGACCCATGAACAGATTTTGGCTACGCCGCGGACATATGTACATATATGTATGCATTTATATACAATATGTGCAGTGAATTGCAAAGGAGTAGATCTTCAATAGACCGAAACCTTTACAAATTGATACTAAAATGTATATTTAAACTAAGTCAAGTAAAAGTTTTCCTACAACTCTCACAGCTGTGCTGCTCTAGCCACAATATTATTTAATACAATCAAACATTTCGAACAGCCTCAAGTTTCTATAGACAAACGACCACCCACTTGAACATAAAGTTTTCTCGGCTTCTCTCCACTGTGCGCAGAGATTTGAGCACAAGAAATCCAATGATTGAATTTTGAATTTTTAATTTACATACAAGTTTCTTACATAGACAGCAGCAATAACAAAAATCACCTGCAGTAAAAGACACAGGCACACACGTAATTCGAAATAAACACAAAACACCGACATGATGTTGCCACAACTTCCGGGGGCACATGCCCCAACCATATGGGCCGCACAGTTATCAGTCTTTAAAGCAGCAACTGAAATTATAAAATATGTATTTTCTAAGAATTTGAGTAAATAAATACATACATGTATGTATGTACATATGTAGAAGTATATGAAAAGTACTCAAACAACGCATTGCAGCAACTCGCCGCATGCAGCGCAAAGCTGTGCGATCAGCTTCATTATGTTCAAATCAAACCAAATCAAATCGAACGGAATCGAGGGAAATTATTGAACAAAGGCAACAACACATTTATGTGGCCGCTTGTCGTAGTGTTGGTGTCAGTGTATTGCTGTATGTGTTATTGGTCTCTGTGGCATGCAACAAATGTTGCAAGTACACTGCGAGTACAGCAATAATAATAACAACAACACCAACAATAATTCGTTTTCATTATGCGGCGCGCCGCATCGATCGTTTGGCCGGCCGCGACCGTTGTCGGTGCTGTTGTTGTAATCACAAATGCAAAGCGTCCTCTTCCTGTTTGTTTACTTGCGTGCATTTTATATAATAAAAAAATATATTATGCTGCGTTTTATTGTTGTTTTGGTTAAATGTTGCACGTGATGGTGGTTCAGTGACGTTGGCGTCAGGGGGTTAGTGGAAGTGCGTAGGCAGGGCAGCGGAGCCAGGCAAACTTGCAAAGGTACATACATGCACACATACATGCAAACATACATACGTAAATAAACATGTGGCGATTTTGATTTCATTGTTTTGATATGAATGCGCAGTTCAGCAAATGGACACTGGAACAACTGGTCAGGCGAGAGGTTGCCACATGTATTTAATATATGTATATATTTTTTTAATTTTTTTGTAACGATTTAAATTTGGCGTAATATTTTCCTTAAATCAATCTTCGAAGCAGAGATGTTTACTTTCTAATTATTATTATTCTTATTATTTTCATGGTTGGGAATAGTACACTGCGACCTAAAAGATATATTTTTCATGGTAGGGAATAGTACACTGCTACCTAAAAGATCTATTGTGCCCCCTTCATGGACTCACAGTTCGTCTGCGAGTGTCCAGTATCCGAAAGGAATTTTGCTATATTTCCTAAACCTCGGGAATCCAAATTTCTTTCTAGTTAAAAGTGTTTCAATTTTATTCAATATTTCTAAACCAGTGATGACCATTCAGCTACTTGCGAGTAGCAGAAAACAAATTATTACAATTAAAAAATATTTTAAAAAAATTATAAAAATCAACTAAACCCTTTCGCCATGGAGTTTTATCTCGAGAACGGCTTGTTTTTTTAACTCTAAGGAAATTTGCAAACAGCATTAACAAAGTGTGTTTGGTATCTAAGCAAAGTCCTTGGTCCTTGGTAGTTATCCTGGGAGCTTATAATTTTCAGCAAATGAATGGGCATGAAAAAACTGTCAATCATAAAAGCCACAGTAATGCAACGATTAGTTGAAGCTAATTTTGTTATGCCTCTTTCTCCAATAATTGAGATCATTGAGATGCCTTCAATGGAGTGTAAATACACTGAGCAGTACAACGTTATGCGTGTTTCAAAGGGTTAAATTTTTAATTTCATTTTCAACTTACTAAATAAATAATTCATATAAAAACAACAACAGTCACAAATATTCTTACTATTTGCCTATCGTTTTCAAAAGGCTCGAGGCCTGACAACGCCAGCACTCTTGAGAGCATCGCTCGAGGTAACCTGTCAGCGGTGAATGGAAATAAATCGGAATTAAAGTCATACAGGCACTTTGGATTGCCACCCCAATCCACCAATGGGTTAAAAGACCCCAAGTAGTGCACTTGAGCGTTTACAGATTTACGATTGCAGCTACGAGCCGAATTGCTGCGCTGCGCTCTCGCTTCGCTACGGGCCGACGAAAAGTGCAACTCATGTGTAAAGATCGCAATAAAGACTTTTCAAACGAAACTACGAAAACACATTTTCATTTTCTTGGCTCTTCTGTGCAGCACTTAAGGATCATGTTGTTGTTATTGTAGCGGCATTTTCTCGTTGCCATGCCAACAGACAACCGTTTCAAGATCACTTGGCATACGTGCTCGCCTGTGGCCGGTGTTATTGCAGCTGCATGCCACACTTGCCGTTACGCGCCGCCTAAGTATCGCAGCGCCCTTCGTCCACGCACTCGGCCCTGTATCTCCATTGTTCTGGTTGCACTGCCGTGGCCGCTGCTCCGCGTCGTGTTCTTGCCGCGCGCCGTTTTATGAACTTCCAAATGTGCAATTTTGCTCCTTTTCCGATTTTATGACTTCCACAACGCACGACTCGCAGTGTGCCAGCCACCCCAACTGCATTGCTGCATGTGGTCGCCGAGCGCGCCACGTGCAGCGTCTCGCTGCAATGTGGCAAATTGTTGCACTAAGTGCGTCCACTCGAAAAGTTGCTGCCGCAGCATTTCCTATTGATTTCCATTCTCCGCTCAGCGTCTACTTCAAACTGAAAGTTTCTGCCTTTCTTCACGCTTCTGGCACTTTTGTTGCGTTTATTGTTTTTTCATTTTTGGTTAAAGTAAAAAAAAAACAACATGTTTTGTAATGTTTTTGAAAATGTTGCTGGGCATTTTTGCCGGATTGCACTTCTCTGAAATGCATTAGCAGAAATTCTGCACATGTTTGCCTCATTGTTTCTTGCTGCCAACATACTAATGACCATCCTGGCGTCTCTCTGGGATTGTTCGAACAAACATTTGTATGTGTCTGTGTGTGTGTGTGAGTTTGGTGGCCTAAGCATTGCATTTAAGGTCCTCTTATTATTTTCACAAACAGTTTTAGAGTACGAAAACTACTTGCAACGATTGTAGACTCCATTAAAGTTGTGCGAAAAAATTGAATGGGGCGCCACTGACCTATGGAAAAGACTAGAATTATTGAATGGAATAATCAAAATATGACTCAGAATCGTAGGCAAATTGCAGTATATTTATTGGGCTGTTGCCATTCAAATTCTCAGTGAGTGTAAATTTTGTTCATATTCCTAGCAGAGCCAATAGGGGAGTGACTCATCAGGAGATAAGCCAACAGATTCCGAACAGAACACCGAATTCACAAATACAGGGATTCGCAATGGACCCAATAAGATCTCCGAGTGAAAATGCATGCCGCACACGCCTTTTCTATAACCTAACCTAACCTAACCTAACCAAACCTCGGCAGCCGCCGTGAAAACGGGAAAACTCGTTTTCTCTTTCGGTGTCTGTCCTCTCAGCTGGAAATGGCAAACCTCTGAGAGTAAAAATTGCTTATGAAAAGGCTCCCAACCTGCCGTTCGGAACCGGCATAAAACTGTAGGTCCCTTCCACCCGCGTAAAAATTCACACGCACAACACGGGTGGTTCCGGGAAGCTAGGCCTTAGTCTCGCGTAAGCGGGCTGTCGTGCCAGTCAATTAATTAATTAACCTAACCTAACCTACTAGCAGGGCCTGGCAACTTTGCAAGCTTGCATTTTAAGATTTTATTCAAAGAATCTTTACTCACTTTGTGTTACTATCATAAATTATACTTCAACTGCTAACCAATCTTTTACTGATTTTGAGTACTTTGTCCAAGTCTGAAGTCAATGAGCACAATAGATCACGATTCTCTTAACCCTTTGTGTACTCTGTCAGACGTTGATGAACAAAATAAATACACGTGTTGAATTTTTTCTCGTTTAAAGTGGTTTTACTAAGTTTGAAATAAAAAAATCCATTAAATCATGTTTCTCCATAAAAACTGTTAACCAAATGACCCAGTTAGATTTTGATTTTTCAAGTGAAAAACATTGAATCACTCTATGATGCTATCATAAATTATGCTCCTTCACATAAACTCCTAGCAAATTTTTTACTGATTTTGAGTACTTTGTCCAAGTCTGAAGTCAATGAGCACTTCGTCAGACTTTAATGAAAAAAAATGTAAATAGGTGGTAAATTATTTCTCGTTTAAAGTGGTTTTACTAAGTTTGAAATAAAAAAACTCCATTAACACTAGAATGCTCGAAAATCTGACCTACCTAAAATGCCCATAGGTAGTCATTTTGACTACCATATTGTTTACTGACTTTTTTTTAAATTGTATTGGTTTTCAAGTAGCAAATATGAATAAATGCACATTATATTAAATTAAAATAAGTACTCCATTTTTATTTTTTATGGTTTACAAAGAAAATTCACTAAAATATAATGGCGTACTTTACACATAAATGGGATAAAATGGAATAAAACTTGGAATTTGGAATTTGTGAATGAATTTTGTGTGTGAATTTTTGATTGAAAAACTTGGGAATTGTCACAGCCTACTATGATATTTTTTTTTCAATATTTGCAATTATTTGGAATTTTCATATTTCGCAATTGAAGATGCATATTTGTCTTTTTATCAGTAAGATTTGCTGAAAATTGTATATAGGTAGTCAAAATGACTACCTTTGGGCATTTAAGGTAAATTTTGCAAAATTGGGGTAAAATATTTTTTTACAATATTTTTAATTTATTTATTCCATTTAGCTTTAAAAACTAATAAAAGTCACGTAAGATAAGATAAGTTTTAGAAAGCGATGCAACAAAAGTTATTTACAATAAAAGACCTCAAAGTAGTCAAAATGACTCCCTTGGGCATTCTAGTGTTAAATCATGTTTCTCCATACAAAAAGTTAACCCAATGTTGACTCCGTTAATTTGAATTCTTTGAATTGAATTGTTCTGAATTGAATTGAATTGAATTGAATTGAATTGAATTGAATTGAATTGAATTGAATTGATTTGAATTGAATTGAATATTATTTGAATTAATTATTGAATTTGATTTTCAAGTGAAAAACTCTTTCCGAGCACTTCACCAGGTTTAAAGCCAATGAGCCCATAATTTAATGTTTTTTTTTTAATATCTCCATAAACACTTTAAGCCCGTCAGATTTTGATTTTCGAGAAACTAGAAAATACGTGTCGAATTATCTTGGATTTGTAGTATTTTCACCAGATTTGTTATCTTTGGTGTATTAAAACGCGTTTTTCCATAAAACACCTTAACCCATTTTGTTTCCCTTTAAGCCCCGAATATCAAAAAATCCCTTCTTTGCTGATCTACAGTTCGAATTGAACATTTTTGTAATTTCAGCAATGAATCAGTCAGTCAGGATAAAACTTCCCGTCGTACATATATTCCACAGATTCTTGAAATTTCAAATCATATCTTGAATAAAATTTTAAATTTAAAACACGTTTACTTTCTACCGAAACAAATGCAGTATAGCGAACCCTCATGAAAAAAAACGAAAAATTGGGCCATATAGAGCATATTTTTTTTAATCTAACAAAATCGAAAGCATTGTTAACTTCAACCTTGTGAAGTATCTGGAGCACAATAGAGTGCTAAGTGACCGCCAATACGGCTTTCGGACATAGCGATCGACGGGAGACCTTATGGCGGTCATCACCGAGAAATGGAACCATAGCATTCTACACCTCGGTGAAAGCAAGGTTGTTGCATTGGATATTTCCAAGGCTTTTGACCGAGTGTGGCATAAAGCACTCGTGTCAAAATTGATTGCCTATGGCGTCGGTAGTATCTTTTCTCGTTGGATTACGAGCTTTCTCTATGATCGCTCTATTCGTGTTGTAATAAACGGCATAGCCTTGGAAAAGCATTCCCTTAGTGCGGGAGTGCCGCAGGGTGCGGTCCTTTCTCCACCCTTTTCCTTATCTTCATCAACGACCTATTGTCGTCGACGAAGAATCCCATCTACTCGTTTGCGGATGACAGCACCATTTGTCATTCAAACTCCTTCACAAAGCGCCCCAGCTCTGTGGAGATTGAGAGAGAACGGCGCCGTATGAATGAGACACTTAATAACGACCTACAAACAATTTCCAAGTGGGGTCAAGTGAACAGGGTCGATTTTAATCCTCGCAAGACCCAATGTTGCCTGTTATCCCACATCCCCAACGAGTCTCCCTGGTTAAGGGAATTTCAGAGGCTACAACATGGCAACAAACTTATTGCACCTTTATTATGGATTTTTTCGAGAAAAAATAATTTTTTTTTTAATTTTTATAAAATTTTTTTTTGCTTAAAACTTTTTATTAGTGCATTTTTTAATCTAATGTTTCACATTAGTAGAAAGGTATGAAAACCTTTCGTTTGATACCCATATCGTGTAAATCAATGGGAGATTAATTGAGTTTTTTTGATAAAAACTTTGAACTGTGCCCCCGAGCCACGCCTTTTGAGGGCGTTTCCCCGGAAAAATTTTTAGTTTGTTAGATTCAGGGACCAACCCTCTATATAAAAGCATACTCATTTATTTTTGTCACGAGGGTTCGCTATACTGCATTTATGCCCTTTCTACCTTCCAAACCAACTTTTTTAAACTAAAAAACCAGCCTAACAAAGAGCAATCGAGACTTAATCTATGCTCTCCCAGGGCCACGGAGATTTACTGTCGACGCGCTTGGCTGCATTTTAATAGTCACTGTCTCCAAAATCCCCAACTGCAGATCAGCAATGTTATCGCAGCACAAGAATCACAAATTTCCCACACTACAACTTTTCCATCAAAACCAAGATCCTTTGTGCATGAGGACGAGGCCAAAACCAATACAGGTTAAACATTTCAATAGCAACAACAAAGCGACTATCTCATAAGGCATGCAACGCGAATCGTGCCGCATTGACCTGAGCGACCGAAGTCCGTCGCGGAAAAGTCAACGATAAGCGCGTGAAAAACGCTCCCGGCCCGATCGCATACGAGTACGCGTGCACGATGTGCAATCAACAAAATCGCCGCTGATAGCTGATTGCTGATCTTGCGGAAAATGCACGAGGCGCACGCAGGTACAATACCAGACGATGGTCGTGCACGGGCAGCCAAAGTAGCCGCCGCCGCCACAGCCAGAGGAAGCAGAGGAAAAACACTGGCCGGCCGGCCGGGCACGACACTCGAGTTGTCCCGCTGCGCGCCGCATTTGCGAGTGGTGGGTGCAATATGGTTGCCATATTTACACAGCGATCCCGCATGTGCCACGGAGCGAGCGAGACGAAGGCGCGCGCGCGCGTCTTGTTTCATTGTTGCTTTCGCTGTGCATTGCTGCAGCACTGGCAGAGCCGAGCCGACAAGAACTGTGGACTGGCAGAGGACGCGGACGCACAACATGGACGATGCACAGCGCGAGCAGCGCAGCGCGCCACAAACTCGAGTGAGGCGCGTTTTGTTGTATGTTTTGTGCGGTGTGCAGAGTTGAAGTTTTCGAATTTGTTTATTCCGTTTCGGAATGTCAATGCAGTAGCACGCACGAACGCATAACGGCCGCCAGTCGATTATTGTTGTTGTTGAATTTTTCCGGCCGAGTGACGTATGTACGTCGAGTGTTCGTTAAATTTGAAAGTGACGAGAGTGCAGCGCGGGCTTTCCTCCGTTTTGTTGGTTTGTTGTTTATGTGGGCCAGCGTTCGGAGACGCTCGTGTTCAGACTTTTTTGGAAGCATTTTTTTTTAAGTGCAGCAACCAACATTTTGCTGCGCGCTTTTGACTACAAACTGCAACGGAAGTTCGAAATAGTGAAATTGTTTGTGCTGTCTTTGGCCGTATTTGACATCGAGAGTGACTACACTCGGAAAAAAACGGACCCAAAATGCGAGCGACAAACAAGTGCAGTGTTGTGAATTGTGTTTGTTTGTTTGTGGATTTAAATTTCAACTAACATTTATGAAAGTCCGAAGATTTGAAGAAAATTGGATAAATTAAACTTTGACTGGAGTAATTAAGAGGATATCGGCTTCAGAATGTTTATTGCAGTAGATCACACCAACTCTTTTTTCTCAGGTAAGATGACAAGAGTGAGTAAATTTCCGAGGCACAAAATATCCAAACTGACCCTACAACCCGCTGAAGACTTCCTGTAACCATTCATGGGGACTAATGGAGTGCATCGAACGAATAGTTGACTAACTGTCGTACAAAGAGTCTACGTGGGACGGCAGCGAGTTTAGTTGTTGTTGTGTTCAGGGTTTAGCTAACATTGATTGTCTTCCATTTCCTGCATCAGTTGTCCTTCATTGAGGCTATTCATACACAAAAAACGAGTTCAGGTGGTTTCGAATGGGTGGACTTGCGGTGGCAAATTCCTATCAAACCAAACCGAAAAAAACTATACTATACTACTAAAAATATTTTCACAGTATTCTCGCAAAAGGATCAGTACAAAGTGGGATAATAATACAACTGGAATAATACGTGCCACCAAGTTTTTAATAGCCCTCAAAACAACTATTCAAATCTTATAATCCACGCAAAATATTTATTCGAATTATGTATATGTCTCCGGATAAAAGAATAATTTCAGAATTTGTGAATATACAACACAATTTTCTAGCACCAACTTTCGTAACATGGGAACATTTCTACCATTTCGAAATTAAACTCCATCCCAAAAGTGTTAAGTTTATCAATATACTAAAACAACACATGACAAATACATAAGCTAGTCTATATTTCAAGACAAAACAAAGCAGATACTCTATAGTTGTGCTGACTACATTCCCTACTCATAGGCAATAGTTCACCACTCATGTTATGGAGTCGTACAGAGGCTTAACTGAATCAATTGCCATACAAAACCAACCAACACAGCTAAATCTGTGTCATTTCAGCATCCATTAAAAAAACATTCAATCATATACTTTAGCACTTTTTCTTTACTATCGAAATAGCACAAGATGCCACATCCTTGACCCCTTAACTTACTTCAATATTTTAAATTTTGTAATAAATTCAATTCAAATGTTTCAGAGTGCAATAAATCTTCCCATAGCTATTTGGAATTTTTGAAGTTATATCAACAGTGTGTAAATTTAAAATTGTGATGCGGTTGAACTCAAAAAGATTTACATGCAAATCAAAATAATACTGACAGTCATCGCTATCTATCTGACAGTGAGAAACTTGCTCTGATTTACATAGAGACTACAGATACTTATATGACTATTCGTCAAAATCAATCAAATTGACTGAATAGTCGTTGATGAATTGCTTTCATTGGGTGGATAGATTTCATAGTTCTTTCATTGTAAATATTCGCCTTACATTACATTATTTACATTATTTTTAAGAATATCAAAAGTTATATACATAAATATGCATGTACATTTGGCTATTGGGAGTTAAACTGGAACAATATCTTCAAGTCATTTTGTTGAAAACATTTTCCAGAATGCCATAACTAAAAGAATTTGCGTCATGGGACACAGAATAATTCTTTGTAATCTTGGTTGATTGAAGATGGTTTTAAATTTTTTTAATATCTGTATTTTAGTTAGTATTTCTATCAACTTTGGCTTTGATTAATTTTATTGTTTATCGGGTTCTACAAGTAGTCCTACAATTAGGGTTCTACAATTACAATTAGCCAAATCCGATGTGTCATTTTCGAGATATCAGCGGATATAATATGTAGTCTTTGTAGGCATGGAAAACTTGCGGTCTTTCTAGTGTTAAGAAACCCTTAAATGACTGCACAAAGCTATAAGTTGGAGAGCTTTTCCACTTTACCCAGAATTTTTGTGCTTACATACGTTCGGTGTAAATACCTAACAAACAGTTTTTGTTATACAGAATTTTTCATATATAGCACATTTATTGTCATCTCCTAGCTTGATAGGTGTAATAATATCGTTTACTCTTTGATTTTTGGGATATTGTTAATTCATAGACTAAATAAATAAATAAATTCCCCTATCGATTTTATAAGAAATAACAAATAACTTAACCAATCAAATCAGTATCTATCAACTTTTCAAAGCTCACACTACACTCTGGCTCCACAGTTCTACACTCTGGTCAGATCCCGACTTGAGATTTAGTCCAAATATAAAAGTACAAATTACTCAAGATCTATAAATACAAAGAACTGAGTGAGGTATTCAAGGAAATTTATGTACGTCGAGAATCAAGTCCGGTCTCCATCGGGTAGCGCGCTGGCTTCTCATACCAGAGGCCCTAGGTTCGATTCCCAGCTCGGGCTGGTGTAAAACTCGTCTACTTCTATCGCTATCAGGAATCGCTGAAGTACATAAATCCACTTTCAATCAAATCCGCTTTGTATATGTTACAATAAATCTACGCTCTCAAGATGTCATACTGTCTCCATTCAAAAAAAATTCTGTCAAATGCTAGTTCACAAAAAACTTGTGAACTTCAAGTATTTCTAGTTTTCCATTTGCAAAAAATTCAATTTATATAAATCTTTGGTATCATGCCAAATGGTTTTTGCCTACTAATGAAAACACCCCCCACTTTCCGTCTTACTTTCAGATAATCCCTATTACTTCTACAATGAGAACAAGTCGCCGCGCACGCCGCACACGCCCGACTCGCAAAGCTCGGCCAAGGGCTTTTCCATCTTCAAGCGGCGCAACTCGAAGGGCAGCAGTCCGCGTGTCATCATACCGGAACAGACGCGGCTCATCACGTCGGCGAATCTGGATACGACTGCCACAATGGCCTTAGGAAGTCCGCGCGGCAGTTTCGGTTCGCTGGGCGGCTTCTCGCAAGTGAGTTGACGGCATTAAATCACAGCATCAGCATTTGCAAATCATAGAACGCCAATGAAAATCTCGCAACCGGCATGCGGCCACTTCCTCTCGCCTGTTTTTCTAATTTCATTTACACATCACATTTGCTCTGCTCCCCCGTTTCCTTCGTCTTCTTCTTCTTGTTTTCTGTAGCAATCTTTTGAACTGCAGCCATTGATGTATCGCCAGCGTTCGTCGAACTCGCACTCGGAAACATTTCGCGAGCGCCTTGGCTCCTACAATGAGTCCTCGACTGGTGGCACCGGCAACGGCAACGGCAACGGCAACGGCGGCGGCGGCGCTGAATTTGACGACGTCTTCTGCGTTTCGCCAGCAAGGTGAGTGTCTGTGTGTGGGTGCTGATCTGTCGCTGACAACTGCAGCTGTTGACATTTTGGATTAATTTGCTAATCGTGCATGGAATTTCGCCCGCACACCTCTGCTCTCTTCCCCTTCCTGCTCTTTCATGTACTTACTGGGGCCACTGCAGCAAACACCACCACACACTGCCGAGCACTGGCACACGCCGGCATTCGTTCGGCAATTGGCGGCAGACGAGCGAGCGGCACGCGTCGTCGCACAAGAACAGCGGTCTGGCATCACCGGATGAGGTGCCAAACATGATGGCACCGCGGCCGCCTGTCGTGTCGCCCAACAAATATCGCGGCCTGCACAGACGCAGAGGTGAGTCGAATTTCGCTTCTATTTTCATTAGTCTCTCAGTCGATGTGGATAAGTGGCCATTGATCTGGCGAAAAGACGGTTCTATTGTGCTTCCAGCCAATGGTTGCCAGCTGCTTTGCATTTAGTTGAAGTAAAGTGACGGCGCATTGTTTGTGTATGCTCGGCGCGTTTTACGCATTGCCGCAGAAATCGTTAGAATTGTGACATTAAATGTGCAATCAAGTCTCAAAACAACAACAACAACAACAACAACGGCGGCAACTCTCGTTTTCATGCATTGTTGGTCGCATTTTTTCACTTGCCGACAGGCTGTTGCTACGCTTTGTACGGTGTCGGCAATCCTGCCATCATTGCCAGTCAGTCACACTTTGCGACAGCAACAGTCGCCGCCACTACAAGACCGGCAGCAACAACCACTGGCATGTTTTATAGAAATTTTATACGAAAGCCATTTAAACAATTGCACTCTGAATGCGCGCAGTGGCAGCGGCACTGTTGCATACTAAGTTGACTGTGCAGCAGCAACAAATACATTTCAACAACAGCAATAAAAAAAAAAAAAACCCGTGTTGCTATTAACAGGCGCCATCAAAGACATTTCGTCCAACAGGCGCGCACGACTATTTATGCGATTGCAAAAAACACTAATAAAAACAGCAACAACACTTAATTGTTGCCTGTGTCGCTGCTTTTGTTTTAACACTACGCAAGCTGAAATGTTGTAGTGATGTATTTTTGTTTTTTTATAAACACTCATAAAACTTGGCGAGTGACATTTGTTGCTGACATTGACAGCAGTGGAAATGATTGAACACATTAATGGTTGGCGAGGAATTGCTGATCAGTGCTCAGTGTGATGGGTTAAGGCGCGGCCTTATTGACGACGCACCGTTTGACAAGTAGGAAGCAGTTGAGGTCGCATGCGAGAAATTTTAATGCAACACATTTTAAACTGGCAACATGGCAACTGGAAAGGAAACTGGGAATGGTTGGGATTTATGATATTGGCTTTGAAAAACCCAGTTGCCACGAGTAGACACGTTTACATTATAGGTAAATTAGAAAAACAAAAACAAATAGGAGCAGACAACACGACTAATAGCATTGTTGGGGAGGAGTAGCTAGTTGTTTTAAGGGGTAACATCACTCAAGCTTCGGTCGCTAAAAGGTCTTACTTTGATGATTTACTTGGCGACTATGGAAAAAGTATAAGGATTTCTTTTCAAAGGATATGTTGAGCACATATTGAGGTATGGAAAAAAATGTGTTTATTATTATTTTTGTTCAAAGTGGCGGCGAAATCGTTACGCTGTGAAGTTTAATTTTTTTTAATTTCCAAACGAGTGACTGAATATCTCGTAAAGTATGAAACTTGGAATAAACAACCAAAACATTTTAAAATCTATGTTCTTTTGCCTATAGTAGCACTTTGGGGTTTTTTCTTAATAAATTTTTGTAGAAAAAAACATTTTGTAATCTATGTTCTTTTGCCTATAATAGCACTTTGGGGTTTTTCTTAATCAATTTTTGTAGAAATAATTCACTTTTAAAAATTTAACGCTTTTTTCCAAAAATTGGCAGTAAATTGTTTATAACAAAATAAGTTTCCAAATAAAAAAACCGCTAAGTATTACCATAGAGCATAAAATTGTGAAACTACTGTCAACATTTTGTGTTCGACAGATTACTTCACCAAGTTTGCAAGAAAAAGATTTTAAGAAAAATGTGAAGCTTAGCGAAAAATCAAGAATCGAACCTATTGAAATTTTGTTTACTATAGGATCCAGTTGTTCCTATTGTTTTTATAACTCTAAAGTATTGTTTAAGCCTAACAACAAAAAATCGATTTTTTGGTTCTAGATCCTAGAGTAGGGTTTCCCTTAATTCTTTCGAGACGGAGTTTAATTTTAAAAACCAAAATACTCTTGGTACGCTATGAAAGTTGGGGGCCAGAATATGATGTTGTATACTCACAAATTTTGCAATCATCCATTTATCCGGAACATTTAATTCGACCATATATTTTGCGTGGGTCATGAGATCTGAATAATTGTTTTGAGAGCCATTAAAAACTGGGTGGAACGTATTATTCCAGTACTCCCGAAAGGGTTAAGAAGCGTCGTGCTCTAAACCACTACACTGAGGGGCCTTATTCCACTTCTTCATTGTTGTTGAATGATTAAGTCTGAGCTATAATTTGCCCAAATAAGCAAAGACCACGCGTCTCAAAATTTTCTTATGTGAAATAATAAGGTTCCTTCAGCCTCTGATGTCTGCCTTGAGATAATTTAAATTTTTTTAAGAACAAGGCGTTCAAACATTCATAGCTAATCATAGAGAATTCATTTCCGTGTTATAATTTTTTGTTTCGAAAATCATTTCTTTTTAATGCGCTTTTCTGCTAGAAGACCAAACAAACTATGACACACATTTTTGTTTATTTTTTACAAGTGCAAAGAGTATAATTAAAATTAAAAATTCCCCAAAAACTAATGCAATGTGATTGTTAATAAATCACATGCATTATTGTTTTGTGTATCAAAAATTTGCTCTGAATCCTATTGTCCAACACTGTATAGAAGCTGTTAAAATCATTACACGGCAATTTTAATTCTTTATTTATTTATTCTCTAATTAAGAGTATAAGAAAAAGTTCTATATAAAAAAAGTATTATACTGGCAATGTTCATGTAGCTGTTAAAGTGTTATGTAAGAAAGATTTGTCTATGGTGGGGCACCAGTTTTGTTTTTTAACCATCATTTTCCACAATGAAAATATTTTCGACCTTCAAATATATTATTGGATAAGTATTCTAAATTACTATCTTTTTACTTAAAAGGATTTACAATTTTCATTAAAAATATGACTTTTCTGCAAAAATTTAAATAATTAAATTTAATAATAATAATTAACAATCAAAATTAATAATAATGATTAATAATAAAAAAAAATTCATAAAAAAAAAATAAAACAAAAATTTAATAAAACTACAGAAAGTGTAAATTGAAGTGAGAACCTCAAATTAAGAAACCTTTAGCATGAATATAGTGAAAATGATTTCTCAGATCCCATTGGTTCCACGTCTAAATCAGAGCCACAATTTTCACAAGTTTAAAAATTTAGCTTTTTGTTGAGCCGGGCATTTTTATTGCTCGAAGCAATGCATCAAAGTTTCGAGTTATTTGTTGAGTTTTTTCTTTTTGCGCTAAAATTAAAAATTAGAATCTGATTTTGCAACCAAAAACGATAAATGCATAAAAAATTAATTATAAATCGTTAAAGGAAAACCAAAGAAAGTCGCACATTATGAATTCATGTTCATAAAATAAATTCATGCATATGTATGAACAGAAATCACTTTGGAGTCTTAAAAAGAAACAAAAAGAAAAGAAAGAAAGAAAAAACGAACACAAAAGAAAACATGATCAAATATGTGATTCAAAATATGATAAAAAATTTTTTGGGAAATTTTTTCATATGTTTGGCACAAATTCAAACAATGCAGTTTTCCCTCCAAAACTACATGAAAAGTGTTGGAGCATCAAAACTGCACTGTCAATATCAAAACATTCATGTTTTCCATAGAAAAATATCGGAGAAACATTCGAGTCCCACATTAGAAGAGGTCCCACTATAGACAACCCTCGCTTAGCAATCATGGGCTCTAGTTTTTATAGTATTCAGAGAATTGTAGTATTCACTGTGAATGCCCAGCTTTCGAACATTCCAGACACATTTGCTTTGGCAAGATTAGTCTAATGAAGAATGAGCTACTGGAACTGGACTTGTCGCATATCCTTCGCTTTACAAAAGTGACGAACCGGCTTAATAAGATCCAGAGTCTGTGGGAAACTTGATCTCAAGGGCTGCCTATTGAAGGCCGTCGAATCAGCCAGCGGTGAGGCTGGCCAGATCTATTTCAAGTAACTGCGAGTCCTGGTACTTGCTAGTCAAGAGGTGATGCAATAGCTGTGGTACAATGGACAGCAATAACTACGTGCCTGTGTTCTTGGACATTCCCAACAATATATAATAATACCTAAGTATACCTAGTATTCACTAAGATTTTGTTTTTAATACCAAATGCTGACACTTGCGTTTTAAACTTGTCTTCGCTTTGTGGTATAGGTTTGTCACATTCTACAGATATTTATTCCTTTATTCCGACCTAATCCACTTATCCAGTAGTATTTAACCCTTTTGCTACAGGTTTTTACTGGGGAAAGTTAAAATTTTATATTTTACGTCTTAGGCTTCTATGTGGTTTTATTAGCAATATTCCATAAGAAGTTATTTAATTTTTATACTCGGACCCTGTATTTTAGAGTGTTTTCCTATGAGAGCAACCACATCGTTGTGTCTGTAATAATTACTTAAACATACAACTTTTTACGCATAACGAAAATTTGAATATTTCTACATTTACTTCAGTCAAAATTAAAAAAAAAATGTATCTAAATTGAAAGAAAACGTCAAATTAAAAAGTTCTCTAATTTTTCTGCTTCTTCTTCCTTTACTATGTCAAGATATACCATTAAAAAACGTGTATAATTCTCTTCTTTAAACTTAAATATTCAGTTTATGAATTTTGTATTTTTCCTAAAACTTCAAACTATTCTAAAGACCAACAAAAAATGTATTCTTGCAACCATGGAGGATGCAGACGTCCACAAAGTAGCATGTTACCATATGGCAACAAAATAGCGAAAGGGTTCATGTTTTCGCTAATCTGTAGTACAGGTCTCGTATAACGCGGTGGTTACGTTCCAGAAAAATTCCGCGTTATGTGATTCGCGTTATAGAAGACTTAACTTTCATATAAATTTTAGGGTTATGTTCCAATAAGCTTTTTCCAAAATAAAATAGGTACTAAATTAAAGATGTATGTACATTCCAACTCAAAATCAAAATTCATACGTTATTTTAAAAATTAAAAAACATAATTAAAAAAAACAGTTTTTTTTAAATCGCGTTATATCGAAAACGCGTTGTAGAAGTACCGCGCTATACGAGGGAGACCTGTACTGCAATTTTTGCAGCCAATGCAAATCCATTCCAAACACATTTAGTAGTCCACACAATATATCTGCAATTTTTGTCGCTACGCTGTGAATAAAAATAACTCGTCAACATATAAATAGATCACAACCTGTAGATAACTTTTTTATGCTTTCCTTACGGTCAATAATAATTATTTACACCAACAATTCCCTTCATACGCATACATGCGTGCATATAGACCTGTATGTGTGTGTGTGTGTGTGTGTGTGTGCTGAACGTGCATGTCGCGTAATCGCGCATACATTTCCGCTTTCAATAACCGTTTGCCACTGCGTTTGCGGTTAGTTTATTTACTCAATATGGCTGGCTGCCACCAATTGCCGAACGTCGCCAACAACAACAACAACAACAACAATCCTAGTATGTAGTAATTGTTGTCTTTGCTGTTGGTAGATTATTTGCTTTTTCTTCCAACATATGCGCATTGTTAGTGTATTTATTGTATTATTATTATTGTTGCTGTTGTTGTTTATTATCGTTATTGTTTTTGCATTTCATAGCAATAACTCTGTCAATATTGTCAAACGTGCCATTGGTACGGAAGCCAGCGAGCCCAACTGTTCTCCGGCTGTCACCTATACAATAGTTGCTGCCCTGTCGTGACGCTGATGTATATCGTGGTTGTTGTTGTTGGTATTGTACTGTTGTACCAGCAACGCGACAAATACGTATGGCGCGTGCCAATTTTCGTTGCTCCGCGCACTCGCACTGTCCACCACCTAACCGAAAGGCGGTGCCCTACCATATTTGGACGGACATTTTTGTTGTTTTATTGCCATTTTTCACATATTTCTCTTTTCATACCAAAAACTACTGTAATTTTGCATTAGCATTGAAGTGTTGAGAATATAAATTGACAAATCACGGAAATTTTTTTTGAACGCGCAACGAAACAATGCCATAAATTAACTTTGAACACTTTGAGAAGCGTTTTTGCCATCACAAATTGCTGTCAATGCTCATCAACGCAACCGCTGCTTTCAAACGGTACCGCACTTTGTGCGCTCCTCTTGTAGGAGTAAATGTCTTCTATCCACGTCGCAAGCGGACAAGTTTACGCAGCGTTGACTTTGTTCGGCACGCAGATGACTTCCTCATGTTGCGGCGCGCTCATGGTGGCCCAGCCGGCAGCGCGTTGCACCGGCCTTTTGAAATATTGCAGGTGATTTTGGGTCAGACGTCAATACGAATACAATTACTGCACGTCATTCATGCCGATGCCCCCAATCGCCGATGCCAGCATTGCTTTCATGATCTCGCTGCATGCACATGCAGACTTCTGGAGATGCGCGCTGTGTACGATTTGTTGGCTGCAACGCAATGAAATGTTTATGAAGTGCGGCGTACTGCTCGGTCGGCAGTTGCTGTGCGGAGCGGGTTCAGTTTCAAGAAACATCTGTTTATCGGATTGCAGTAATGGAGAAGAATTCTTTTAATTGCTTGCTGGCATCGGCTCTCATACACAAATCGTTTTCGGGGAACAGTGTTCTGCGTGTACTTGTGCACAAGTCATAGCAACGAATTTTTTGTGAAAATGCTCATTTCATATTTGTATGTAAGTATGTACAAATCAGTGGCACACACAGGATTTAATTTTAGGTGGAGGGGCTGGCTTTCGTACACAACTTTGAGTTCTTTGGCTTCTTAAAATCTAAAATAAAAATACTAATATTTGGATATAAAACCCAGCAAAGCCCCCTTGCGTGCGCCACTGGTACATTTGTATGTATGTAGTTGAATGCAAGGACTTTGGTTTTTGAAAACTCTGATAGAAAAATTGTGAACTAATATTTGAACAACAGGTCAGGTCGACTAAGATTTGTTGTATGAAAGCAATTTAACTGGGAAGATTTAAAATTTCAAAAATAACTAAAAGTCAACAAGGAAAGTCAGACTAAAAAGCGACAATGGCATCAAGAGATGCAGACTTGAAAGTATACAAAAACCTAAACAGACATATTTTAAATGCAGAGATATGTAACAAGACTCGGCACAAATCAAAAAGAATTGCAATTAAATTACGCAAAATCATAAAAGACACAAAGGTCCAGGAACAGCGCATAACTTTGAAATGATTGAAAGATTCGAAAATATGAAAAAAAAACACAATGTTTTGTAAATGCGGTTAACTAAATGAACACCAAAATACGGTGCGAAGATTTTCTGATAAAGAAAACTAAAAATGCACAGAAAAATCCACTATAAACTAAGAAAACGCAGATACAGTGGCGTACACAGGGAGATTTGGATGGTTTAAAACCAGCAAATACAAAAATTGCTGGTGCAAAATATGGTTTCAAATGGAACTGGGCTCAAAAATTTTACGCACAACCCCCAAAATGAAATCGTAGATACATATAGAAACATTTAGAATGATATAGATAGGAAACGCCACCCAACCAGACACACCTCACGTTAAAGACTTAAGCATATCGGACACCAAAAACAAAAGAATCACAACCCAAAATTTTCGAAAATTTACTATTTCCCATAAATTCATTGGCAGTAAACATCTCCAATTACTTCAAAGATTTCATTCTCTTTCCTATCTTCTCTAACTGCAAAATACTGTTGTCTGTCGTTATTTCATTTACGTTGCTACTGTGGGATCAACAGTTTTTTGCCTCTCCTAAGAATGTGAGATTTTTTTATAGTGACCCTTTTCTATTTAGTGTGCAATTCAATGAAAGTCATTAGCTAACATATTCAAACATATAGAAACTTAAAGGGATCTTGACGAAAAGAAACCAAATACATGGTTCGCTTCGGCAAATCCCCGAACGGGTAATGGTTTGTAAATTTCTACCAGCCTTCTATGAAGATTTTCCGAAAAAACGCCTTGGTAGACAGGATTTAAGATATAAGGCTCTTAACACAAGAAAGACCATTGCGATTATTTTTGACGGTTTCTCATTTTTAAATATTTGAAAAATCTGAGAAAAATTTTATATTTTTTCGAAATTCGTTTTGTGAAAAATTAGCTAAATAGTAGCTTAGTCAAATTAGTACTTTTCGAGATATCAGCGGAATGTAGTCTTTGTAGATATGGAAAACTTGCGGTCTTTCTAGTGTTAACTCTCAATTGTCCACCCTGAGTCCCAAGGACTCACTAAGAACTTCTTGTTCTATCTGTTCTCCACTATAAGTGTTTGTTTTGTCTATCGTTAAAAAAGTAAATTTTTGCTTAGTTACTTTAACCCCTTTCGCTATTTTGTTGCCATATGGCAACATGCTGCTTTGTGGACGTCTGCATCCTCTATGGTTGCAAGAATACATTTTTTTGTTGCTCTTTAGAATAGTTTGAAGTTTTAGGAAAAATACGAAATTAATAAACTGAATATTTAAATTTAAAGAAGAGAAGTATGCACGTTTTTTTAATGGTATATCTTGACACAGTAAAGAATCTTTCTTTAGCAGAAATAATTAGAGAACTTTTTAATTTGACGTTTTATTTCAATTTAGATACATTTTTTTTTTAATTTTGGCTGAAGTAAATGAAGAAATATTCAAATTTTCGTTATGCGTAAAAAGTTGTATGTTTAAGTAATTATTACAGCCACAACGATGTAGTTGCTCTCATAGAAAAACACTCTTAAATACAGGGTCCGAGTATAAAAAATAAAAAATGTCTTATGGAATGTTGCTAATATAACCACATAGAAGCCTAAGACGTAAAATTTGACATTTTAACTCTCCCCAGTAAAAACCTGTAGCGAAAGGGTTAACATATGGATTGAGTTGCATGTATAACAAGATGTGCCCTTTTAATAAGTAAATGAAAATAATAATTGAAAGGATGTTTTATTATTTAACAAAACAAAAGTGTGGGGAACGATTTAGAGTTATAAAGATTGAAAAAGGCGCACACACAGACTAAAACAGACACAGAGTCCAACAAACAGAGAGTACAACAAAGACAGGGAGATCACTAAAAAGACACAGAGTACAACGTGCTGAACGTCACAACCAAATTTCTTCGAATTTAGCCTAATTTTGACGGTATCGATAGTCCAGCGGGTAGCCCGGCTGGCTTCTTATACCAGAGGCCCTACGTTCGATTCCTAGCTTGGGCGGATGAAAGACTTGCCTACTTCTATCACTATTCACTTGAAGCAGATAAGAATTACAAGAATCGCAGAAGTGCGCTTTTGGCAGGCGATAACAAACCTCCAAGTTTGAAAGGAAAATTCTTGATTCTTGATTGTTTTCAAGTTTAGGGATCGTTTTAAGGCCCTCAAGATTCAACGGTCATATGTACATATTATATTAAAAATATATGTATGTATTTGTGTGTTTTCCAAATCAACTATTTTCAATTCGATAAACAAGAGTTCAATGCTCTCTCGTGTATTTAAGTGGCAAATTAATTCTTGAAAATGTTCTCGCTGCTAATTAATTCATTTGCCGCAGTCCTTCGCTGACCTTTACCAAAGTACGAGTATACCTGATCACGTACGCACGTCGAAGGCACTTCCCATTAGTATCCACTTTTGGGCACCGGCTGCATGCGGAATTCTTAAACAACTGCACACAGTTTTCGAAGTGAAATTCAAAATTCGTGAGGCCAGCTGTGTGGAGATCTTTTGGAAACTCGACAAAGATTAAGTCCTCTAACCCGAAAGTGGCTACTCACAAATTGCCGCTTTGCTATGCATACTCGTACACACATGCAGTATTTATTCCTGCAAAGACAAACACAGTCGGGCTGCAAGACGAACCGCCTGCCGCCTGTATTGCGATCACGTTTCGCTGCAGCGTAAAAGTGTTTCCTTTTTCTGCTTTTGCTGTGCTGCTGCTCACATTCATATACATTATTATTATTATTATTATTTCGATACTCGGCAGCTTGCTGGCGTCTTGCGGCTCATAAACAATAAAACGTCTTGTCTTGCCCTTGTCTTTAGTTTCTTGCCACTCAAGTCAAATGGCTCGAGGCAGTGCAGCGAAGCGGTGCAATATTTTCCATACTAAATCAGTTTGCATATTATGACAGGCGCGCTTCAAATGCCTGCAAATCTGCATATGTATGTATGCGCGCATGTCCGTCCTGCCGCGTTTTGTGGCACCACCACAGCCATTAGCCGCTGGCCGTTGGCCATTCGTTCTCGGTCGCATGCAACCAACGTCGAGTGGCAGCAGTTGTCCGTGTGTCACTTGATTCGCTGCCATTTCTAACTGTCAACGACTGCCATTTTGCGTTCGAAAGCTAAAATGTCGAATGCCAAGTTTGAAGGCGCAGACCCAAAAGCGCGCTGCCACCTTTGCAATTAATTAACGCACCGCCGTTTAAAATGCCATCAATTCGGCCTATAACATTGCCGAGTGATTATGGCCGCGACTGTCGTCGGCGTCGTCGGCTCATAGCAAGTCGGTATTTATTTGCATGTGTGTGCGTGTGCCCAGTCGTATTTATAGCGCGGCGGCTCCAGTCGGCGCTGTGTTGGTGTTGTTTTGTGGCTTGTGGCTTCAAGTCAAGCCGCAGGCACGTACCAATCCATCGGCCAGCGCGGTTGACATTTTCGCTGTTATTGTTGTTATTGTCCGATTATTCATTATGTTTCTTTGTTTTGTGCGCTTTTATTACGTTTTTAGCGACGTTTTGTTTTGCTTCTGGCCCCAACTGCGCCGCGCGCTCAGTCTTTGCCGCGTATTCTTGATTCCCTTGCGATCGATTCTTTCGGTGCGCTGTCAGTGCGCCGCTCTGAGCTGGTGTTGACTGCCGGACCGGGTGTCGGTTAGGTTCGGTTCGGTTCGATTCGATTTTTCGCCGCTTATTCATTAACCAATTCTCTCGGCGAGCAAAAGTGCGTCCGTGGACTTTTCGACAGGGCCCACCTTACGCAGTGCCCTGACGGCAGAGAACGCAAGAATTGTTGAGCGCGCAGTTGTGCCGGTGCGTTTGGCGTTGGTGCGTAACGTTCGTGTCGACAGTTGGCAAAATTGCGAATTTCGTTCACGGCAGTTCGAGTTCGAGTTCGGGCTCTGCGATTCGTATTGAAAATGTGAAAATTAATTTTTCTTACACCAAGAAAAAAAACGAAAGACACTGCCGCAACTTTGAGTTCGTATTCAAATTTTTGCGCATGAATTTTCCTCAAAAATAAAAATCGTTTTCATTCAAAGATTCCCAATGATTTTGCCAAACAAAGATATGGGAAAAATTGAAAATATCGAAATGGAGACATTTTGTTGTGGTGAGTTTGCCAAGTGACTGTTTCAATATTGAAATTAAATCGAAATGCGTTGTGACTTTGATTCAGAGTAAGAGTCATAAAAACATGTGAGAAGAAAAAATGTCTTAAGTTTTTTTATTAGAGAATTTCTGAATAATTCAAAGTAAGAATAATAAAAACTTAAAAGAAGAAAAAATATTCTGAACCATAAGTTTTTTCTTTTATTACTAATTGTTCAATTCAGTGCCAGAATCATAAAAAAATGTGAGAAGACAAAATATTCTGAACCATAAGTTTTTTATTGCAGAATTTCTTACTAATTAAGAGTAAAAATCATAAAAAAATGTGAGACAAAAAATGTCTTAGGTTTTTTATTAGAGAATTTCTTACTAATTCAAAGTAAGAAACATAAAAAATTAAAAGAAGAAAACATATTCTGAACCATTAGTTTTTTCTTTTATTAAAGAATCTCGTACTAATTGTTTAATTCAGTGCAAGAATCATAAAAATATGTGAGCAGACAAAATATTATGAACTATAAGCTTTTTATTGCAGAATTTCTTACAAATTCAAAGTAAGAATCATAAAAAATGTGGCAAGAAAAAATGTTTTATACATTTTTCAATTAGAGAATCTCTTATTAAATGTGATGTTAAATTCAGATTACAATTCATACAAAATTTGAAAAAAAAAATAATCCGAATTTTTTTTATTAAAAAAGAACAAATAATTTGAACCATAAAATGCTTTTTTTATTAGAGAATCTCTTATCTATTGCAATGTTTGATTAAAAGTAAGAATCATAGAAAATGTGAGAAGACAAAATATTTTGAACCAGAAGTTTTTTCTTTTATTAGAGAATCGCTCACTAATTGTTTATCATAATAATAATAATAATTTAATAATTGACTGGCACGACAGCCCGCTTACGCGAGACTAAGGCCTAGCTTCCCGCAACTACCCGTGTTGTGCGTGTGAATTTTGTACGCGGGTAGAAGGGACCTACAGTTTTTATGCCGGTTCCGAACGGCAGGTTGGGAGCTTTATCATAGGCAATTTTTACTCTCAGAGGTTTGCCATTTCCAGCTGAGAGGACAGCCACCGAAAGAGAAAACGAATTTTCCCGTTATTTTTTTTAGGTGTTATTACGGGCAGTATTTGAACCTGCGGTTTGCTGCCTTCGACTCGCGGTCCAACGCACTAACCAACTGAGCCACGGCGGCTGCCGTTTGTTGTTGTTTATCATAGTCATAAAAAATGTAAGAAAACAAAATATCCTGAACCATAAGTTTTTATTAAAGAATCTCTTACTTATTCAGAGTAAGATTCATAAAAATGTGAGAGAAATATTCACAGTTTTTTTTTTGTTAAAAAAGACAAAATATTCTGAACCATAAATTAAATCTTTTTATTAAAGAATCCTTACTAATTGTGATATTTAATTCAGAGTAAGAATCATAAAAAATGTGAGAACAAATATTTCGAGTTTTTTTATTTTAATTTCTAATTTTTTTATTTTATTTTTTTATAATTTGTATTATTATTTTTGTTCTAAAAAATACAAAATATTCTGATTCATACGTTTTTTTTTAGAGAATCTGTTACTAATTGTGATGCGAAATTCAGAATAAGAATCATAAAAAAATCTCACACTTTTTTGACAAAATATAAAAATTATAATAAATTAAAAATAGTAATAATTTAAATAAATTAAAATTAATAATAATTAAACTAAATTATAATTATAAATAATAATAATAAATAGTAAATAACAAATAATAGATAAAAAATAATAAATAATAAAATAAAATTATTATAAATTATTATTATAATTACAAATATTCATAAAAATGTGAGAATCTTCTAATTCTAAATTTAATTTAAATCTTTTAAATTCAAAACAATAATCATAAAAACTATGAGAAGAACAATAATCCATGAGTTTAATGCATAGAAACAAGTTTGGGTAAAATAATAATTGCATTATTCGATAATATTTAAACAAATTTCTCTATTTAATTAATTAATAATCAAAAATTTTTATTAATAAAAAATAACGAATTAATAATTAATTATAATAATATTTTTATATAAATAATTAATCATAATAATTATTGCAAAATTTTAATTTTTTTTATTTAAAAGCCTTTTTTTTAGGTAATAAGTTGTTTTAAAAACTTAACTAATAAATTAAAATAAGTAGACATTTATTTCAAAGGTGATCCAGTATAACGAACAAAGTTTTAAAAGTTTAGTAAAAAGATTTCAAATCAAAACAAAATTTAACATGTTGCAACTATAACTGAATGTTTCTTAGCTCGCATAATAAAATATTTGAAATTATTCATAGAATTAAAAATAGAATTAAAAAATGCGAAAAAGTGCGTCAACAGTCCTCATAGTTTTTTAATATTTATTCTATAAAGACTAAAAAACACCACTTAGTTCGTGTGTGTCAGAGAAATGTTTACAAAAATATTTAAAACCTTTTTTCTGCCATTTCCACTTACGATTCTTCATAAATCACGCTTTTGTAGCGACTCACGTGCACTTTCCATCGAAATGAAAGTAATCCACTTAACAGCGTTGAGTTGCTTTTCAATTTTCAACATAAACACCCAACACCGACCGGTGCATCCAGCGACATCGCTGTCAATTGGATTGAATGCGCTCGAGTGCATGTGGCGTACGTACAATTGGCTCTTGGATGGCTCACTCGCGGCGACACCGAACCCAAAGTCGGTAGCTGCAATCGAAGGAGCGAAGCGTGTTCCACTTGAAATGCGCCGCACGAATTACAAAAGTGCGATCGCCAATTGAATTTGTGTGCCGCTCGATGACGCAGTGGCTACACTCGCATCAAAAGTTGTTCTTGCACCGCAAATATATTTGCTGCAGAAATTTCTTTAGAACGCTACGTAATATCTGAAAATATTTGAATTTGAAGTTCTATTCAACTTTCTCCCATCGGATCTGTTTCTTGACAGTGGCTGGCTCCAGCTTTTGCCAACATTTTTCATTGGCATTTGAATGTTGTAGCAATTCTGCGACTGTTTTGCGTATTCCAGTCAATTGCTTTTTCTGCAATATACTTAACATTGCCCCATGCAACTTATCACGTCTCATTTTCACCCACCGACTTCAGTGTGAACAGAGAACAAGACTCGAAAACGTTCGTTGTTGGATTATTTTTCAAGTTTTTTATTGAAAATGGAAGGAATAAAAAGTTTAAAAATTCTCTATGAGATGCAAATTAGTTTGGTACATAGTGTACCGCTGCTAATGGACTTCTAACTGCTGCCATTCTACACAGAAACGGCACAGCTTTTCTGTGGATTGTCTGTTTGTTGGGTCTCCAGTTTATTTTAATACATTTAAAAATTCATAATCAAGAATTAAGTGACTGTTAGTCGGTTCGATGACGCAGTGACTTGAGCTGCTGCAACATTTTTATTGCACTGATTTGCGTTTTAATATTATGTACACATATTATTTATCAGTTTCACATCTAAAACTTAATGTGTTAAATATAAAAATTTCATATTACAAAATCTATGAAATTTTCCACTCATCTGTTCGAATTTTTTGATTTGAGTCAACACTTCTTCGTGAAAAATTGAAACATTTTTTTATTACAATTTCAACTATTATAAGTTTTTTAAGAAAATAATGACAATGTACCTATTACAATGCAACATAAATTTTATTTGTTGATTATAATTATTATTTGCGACAATTAATTTTTACGTTGCATAATAACTGTTATGAGAAATAAATCTTTTTTTCATTCTGGATAATTATTATTTTGGAATTTTTTTGTTTACGTTGCATCATAACTTTTATTTATGACTTTTTTTATTTACGTTACCGATAATTATTATTTTCAGAAATTTTTTTTTACGTTGCTTCATAACTTTTATGAAAGAAATTTTTTTTTTACGTTGCCTTACATTTTGAGTATGAATTGATTTTTATTTGTTTAGTTGTTGGTGGAAATTAGGTCTCTGCAGTTAATTTGCGTTTGTCAATTTAAAACAATTAAAACTCAATTCATATCCAAAATGTGGTAATTCAACGTAAACAATTTTTTTTCAAAATAATAGTTATCGGCAACGTAAATGAAAAAAAAATCATAAATAAAAGTTATGGAGCAACGTAAAAAAAAAATTCTCAAAATAATAGTTATCGGTAACGTAAATTAAAAAAGTCATAAATAAAAGTTATGAAGCAATGTAAAAAACAAAAATCCCAAAATAATAATTATCGACTACGAGAAATATACTTGTTACTTACATATAAGAGTTTTTATGCAACTCAAACATATTTATTACATGATAATAGTTATAGGCGACGTAAAAAATTTCTTTTTAGGAATAATTATTATAAAGCAATAATTATAGAAATTTCTTAAATTAAGGCAATTTTTTTATTCCCAAAAATATGGATAATAATTATTTTAGGTCTCTGATTTCAACTCAAAGTTCAGCTTCCGCTCAAACACTTTGTCTGCTTTGTTGTTATTCATTTTGTTTTCTGATTTCAATCGGCTTAGCCTCGCCGCTTAATCTCCTTCGCGTTCATTTCCGTTTAATTTCGAATATCGAACGCCAAACATACTCGTACGATTTTCCTCATTTCCTGTTACGTGCCTTCAATAATGAAATTTCACACTTGCAACATTTAATCCCGACAGCCAGGCAAAAGCAATGCCGGCAATCAACGCCGAACATTCGTTGAAAATTTGAAATCAATTTCCTATGCACCCACAGGCCATTTGGCGCTCACAGTCTGTGCACGGCCCAACACCAACAACAAAAACACAAATACAATAACAACACATGTTTACGCGCCTTTTTTCCCATCGCAAGCACTGAAGCAATGAAAAAGTGCGCTTAACCCTTCGTGGCGCATCGAACACGCTCCGAGCGTTGATGTCGCCCGCTTCTGGTGGCCCTAAAATATCTTTCGAGTGCAGTTCCTACGAAGCCGCTTCATTTAAGAGTCTAGACATGAGTCCCGCTTTCATGCCGCGCAGCAACAAAACAATCCATAAAAAACGCAAAACCAACACAGATCCTTGAAATCTGCTCACAATGCCTGACAACCAGTCATAAAACTCCCCCACGAATTCTTTGGCCGTTTTTATAAACTCGCACGGCTGCTCGGTTTGCTGTTGTTGTACTTTTGATGCCACATCATATTTAGATATTTGAAACATGCAACAGATGCGCACCGTCGAGACGCGCCGCTGCACACACCGCCACGCAAAGCCCCCACCAGCTCAGTGCGCCGCGGCAGCGCGTGCCTAGTTTAGCAGTTCGTGCTCGGTAATTGAATAAAAAACAAGACATGTGGGCGTGAGTGTGCGCCGCGACGAAAACTAAGGGATCTGCCGTGCTCCAAGGGCGAGCGATATTAAAAATAGTTTCTCGAAAACAACTATGGCTGCCTTATAAAAATATTAATGTCTACTCGTACCTTTTGAGAAGCGGCGTTCATCTCTGAGCGTCGAAGGCTTACGGCAGCTGTTCTGTGCAAAGGGGGCCGCAGTGCCCAGGCGTTGCACTTGTTCTGTCTGTCTGGCTGCCACGCGCGTATGGCCAGCTTAGGTGGCGAGGCGCTTAGCTCGAATGAAATATTCAATGCTGCCAAACACGCCCACTTGCACGACACGGCGGCAAGTGTGTCCATAGTCGAAACGCATTCAAAAATTGAAAGGAAACAAAAACAACAGAGGAGAGCAGAGCTGCGTGCTCGAAAACAACAACAAACTGTGCGCACCGGAAATTGTGCACAAATGCACAAATAACAATAACCGCTACGACGGCCCGGCGTTCAGAGGGCTGCGCATGCGCGTGTGCCACTAATAGGCGAGTGCGTGCAATGCATTGTTGTTATTGGCAAAAATAGCGGCAAACTGACATGCCTGCACATTTACATTCACAACTAATATAGAAACGTTGTTGACTATGAGACAATGTAAGTGTTGGTATTGGTTGTTGGTTGAAGTGCTTCGTAAAACGGAAGTACTCGTACAGTTAGTTGAAGGCCTTACTGCAGCAGATAAAAACTGTTGAAACCAGCTACAAGATAAAAAACTTGATTTCCATCTCAAAGTGAAAGTTGATTTCCATCTCGTATGAAGTTTAATATTTATGCGAGAATGAGGAACATGCAAAGATTCGCTGTTTCACATTGTCCAGATCTTCCTTGTCACCGTCCTTCTTCTGTTTTCGATTCAGTGCCCAACAAAACTTGAACAGTGATTAACAACCTAAAGCCATCACTGCAGCTCTTTCCCCAAAACAACTCATTCTGACAAAGTAGGGACAATGTTTCCAAGCACCTTTAATTGCAGAGAGAGAGAGAGAGAGAGAGTAAAACTCTTTCTGTCCCATGCCGCTCGATTTTAAAATAGTCATCTTCCTGGTATTTCTTTTCACCACATATGATGTAAAAATTTTCCAATCAGATGTGCCAAGATTCTTGCTCCAAACCCCTCTCGCCCAACTTTCATATCGTTCAACTTTCAGTCCAATCAACTATCTGCAACACAACCTGTTTGTTCTGAGCGCGAAAGACGTCTTTCGTTTCATAATTTTCCGATAAGAGCAGTTTTGTCAATGCCCACAAACTTCCATGTACCATGAACTAAGTCGTCAATATCGTCTTAAGATGTGTTACCAAATCCAAGGTTAACAATAATAGGACAGAGAACCTGTTACGTACAAACTAGTCTATAGCCTCGTTGCAGGGTATTCCTGACTTATTCGGAATACAAAGTCATTGCATAAGAACCAAATTTTAGGTGAATAGATTGTCAAGGTGAGGATCATCTCTTTTCAACTCGACCATACTTCTTTGGTTTCTCAACTATCAGTAAAAATATTGAAGCCGTTTTTAAAAATAGTTTCAAGTACCTAAATTAAATGTTGCTCCAGGCATGCATTGTACGACCCTGATACATGTTTGCACGTATTTAAAATCTTGGTTCGAGTTTCACAAATCAGAAGGAGGTGCCCCAACTTTCTGTCATCGATTTACTAAAGTTCATCAATAGTGTTCGGATACTCGTTAAGCAATGAGGTCTCTGTACCTTCATGTGTTGTAACTAAGGACCTAAATATTATCTCAACTATCAGTAAAAAGATTGGAACAGTTTTAAAAACTGCAGCAGTTTAAACATTGCTGATAGTATCCGATCACTATTGGAAACAAAATTTAAGTACCTCAAGTAAACATTGGTCCTAACATGCATTGTGTGTTCCTCATACATGTTTGCAAGTATTTATAATCTTGGTTCGAGTTTCACGAATCAGAAGTAGGTGTCCCATTCGCGGATTCAGGAGTTGGGGGGGTTTTGGGAGTTGAAACATCCCCAAAGTATTAGCGTCGATTTTAAAACTACATAAACATTTATGAATATTAAAGAAGAAGAATTACTTTTTGAAACCCCCCCAAAATAGTTTTCAACTATCAGTAAAAACATTGAAGCAGTTTTCAAAAAATAATTAAATTACCTCAAGTAAACGTAGCGCCACACATGCATTGTATGACCCTGACACATGTCGGCACGTATTTAACATTTTAGTTTGACCTTCAAGAACTACTTTCTGTCATCGATTTACTGAAATTCGTCAATAGTTCTCCGATATTTGGTCTTTGGCCAGCCAGTGCACCCAACCTTATCAAAAATATATTCTTAAATTTCATTTTATTAACATCTTTGTGATCTATAATCTTTGATGGAATACAATTCCAGTGCTGAGAAGCTAGAAAAACCATCACTCAATAACATCACAGAGACTGTAATGAAATGTTTAGTTTTACAAATTGTTCACAAGCAAATTGTCCATTGTCCATTAAAGAGCTCGACGAGGTTTTTTCTTTTTTTTATTTTCTGCAAAGTATCTCGTGGCACAACTGCAAACATGTGTTGCTTCAAACACTCAAATATCAGACAAAACTGCTTAAGTTTTGAATGGCTCACATGCTGAGCTGAGACTAATTCCAGCTATTTAGGGACTAAAACTAGCAAAAAATAAATTTAAAGACCATGAAACATACATATGCACATAAGTATGTAAATATATATGTCAGAACATATGTTTGTACGTGTGAAGAGTCCTTCAAGAGCCTTCAATGTCTGCACACTTTGGACACCTTTTTTCAAATCTGTTATAAAAAATATTCATTGGTATTTGAGTCTCTATTGGACCTTCTGCTATACAAATACAATTTAATTTTAACTAATTTTTACTTGATTGAATTGAATTGAATTGAATTGAATTGAATTGAAAAATATTTTATATTCTTTTTCTGCAAGCTAGAATTTGCTTCTATTTAACAAATATCAAGTTTTAGAAAATCATCATTGTCTTAGCAAATCATTTAAAAGTAGACAACTTTGCGTTTTTGTTGCAAAATTTCGCTAATAGACTAAAGCGCACATGTTTCCAAACCAAACGTCGCTGCTTTCCGGCCCAGACGCTAAGCGAACAGCATTTTGCCCACAAACGCATAAACATGCCCCAAATTTTTCATAACCATAAAAACCCCGACACAACAGACCCGCCAAACAACAACTAAATAGAACAGCAACTGCAACAGGAAGCGGCAATTACTCATCTGCGCATCGACGCTTCAACGCCAAATACGAAACTTGCCACAAAAAACAAAAATCCAAAGCAAACAAAAAACCAACAGCGAAAACTTTGAAGGGAAATTAGTAAGGAACACCGACTACATGGTGGGCGCACAAAATGCGAGCTACTCCGCATTAGATGCGGAAATTAAGGCAACTTTATGAGGCACTTCCTTTACGGGTGGGTGACACTTTTTTCCTGCCACACTCGGGCGATGTGTCTGCTCCGGCTATGATGTGCCTGTCGGTGATTAATCGCCGGAGGAAACCGTACTCCACGCCGCAAACTTGATGGATGCTGCGGCTCGTCGGCGCATTCGACAACTGTGTCAAATGCTCAATCAAGTTGAGGTAAACGACAACGGGCGGCCCGTAGGCATTTGTTGCTGCTGCATGCCTCATGTGCCCCGATAAATTCACATGCACATAAATTGCGTCTGATATGGTTGCAGCGCGACACATTTGAGTGGCTGGCAGCGCGCCGGCATTTTCCAGCAATGTTATCAAAATTGTTCCATTTCTTGCAACTCGGCGAAAGCGGAAGGGGGACCACAATGCTGACGTATGTCTGCAGCGGCTCGTAAATGTCCTCGTAAATCGCCGCATTGGCAACAAAACATGCAAGTGGGGAGCTTCAGTTTTTTTCAAAGACATAAATTCGTGCATGCTTTGTTGAAAACGTTGCTTTACACGTCGGACTAGTGACGGAATTGTAAAATTTTATAAAAGTGTTGAGATTTTCGTTGCACCTCATTGACCAGCGACCCCCTCCCCCCCCCCCCATCCGGCCAACGCATGTCAAACGCTGTGCGAAACGGAAGTGGCCATATATTCCTGTATATTGTGTGTGTGTTTTTTTTTTTTTTTTTTTTTTTTTTTTTTTTTTTTTTCCAGAAGGGAAAAGCATTAAGAGCCGGAGTGTGAGACTTTCACCCACTAAAAACCCTTCTATCTCCTATATTGTGTGTGTGTGTGTGTGTATGTGTGTTTTCAAAATAGACGCAAGGAATTTCTGCCCAAACGGAAGCAGCCAACACATTCATTAATTTATTATTTCATCCAACTTGCGAATGGCCAATGCTGTCGTTCAAGTACGAAATAAAAACATTTGCTCGACAGTTATGAGCGCAAAATGTGAAAATAAATATTTGGCCGCTATACATTCGAATTCCATGCAATTGCGATGCCGCAAGAATGTTGCAAGACGCCATTAGCAGCAGCTGCTCGCTCTACGCACTGCCAATACATGTATGCGTGTGTGTGTGTGTGTGGGTATGGGGAAGCGTGCAGAGTTGGGCGCTTAATTGCAGCACGCGTACGCGCCAATTCGCAACGCCGGAAGTGCCATCAACTGCCGCCTCAATTGTGCGCGCGGCACATTTGAATACTCGAATTGCTGCCACCGTCCATGTCCGCGAACGCACAGTCGCTAAATTTAGGCGACGCGCTGCCAATGCGACTCAATTGTCAATTAGTTGTCAAGTTCAATTGAGAAAAGTGCAGAAAAGTGAGCGCCAAGAATGCGGGCGATGGACGCCAACTGCGCAATGCAAAACGCGCCAAATATTTATTTGTAAAAAATGTGCGCCAATTTGACAGACTTTTTACAACACGGCAAATACTTTCTAGATGTACTCACAAATATTAAAACACAAAACAAATTATTATATTATTATAAATTATTATACAAATATTTTTAAAGAATAATTGTTTAATAAACAAAATTATAAAAATTTTGTTCAGTATTTTCAAATAACCATACAAAACAATGTTCAAGATTTCAAATGAAAAGGAATTTTAGCCAAAAGGCATTTTTTATAATTAAGTCGTTTTTTCTGAAAATAGTTTGACAAAAATATTTCAGTGATAAAAGAAAATTATTATCATTCTTCAAATTATTATCATTTTCTAATTATTAATTTTTTTTTATTCCGACGTCCTTTTTTCTTTTCTGAGAATAATTTCACAACAATATTTTATTGATAAAAAAATTATTTTATTTAATTTTAATTTCATTTAATTATTAAACCATTGAATTTTAGTGTTTGTGTTGGGTTGGCGCACTCAAATTATGCGCGATTTGGTACATTTAGTACAAAATTGGCTTTATTGAAAACAAATTTCAATCAGTCAATTTTTAAAGTAGCAATTATTACACCGTACTACAAAAATATTTCATTGCTAAAAACATATTACATATTTTAATTATTAATTTTGTTATTCTGACGTCGTTTTTTCTTTTTTGAGAATAGTTTCACAAAAATATTTCATTGATAAAAAAATTATTTTATTTAATTTAATGTTTCTATTGGGTCATACAAAAAGTATGCGCGGTTTTTGGTGCTGTTTTGAACACAAATTTTCTTTATTGAAAACCGGTTTTAATCAATTTTTTTTAGGTAGCAATTATTACACCGTGCCACAAAAAACCCCTTTCGTTGAGACCCATCCAGATGTTTATATAGGCGTGAAACTAGAGGTCATTCATAGTAGCAGGGCGTACTCAGTTTTTCATTTTCTAATTCGATATCTTTTTAAAAGGACTTTGCAATTTTAAGAACATACTTCAAAGAATTTATTTCAATAATTGTTTTTGGGCAAAAATGAAGATATGGGTATGAAATGAAAGAAGACAATTTTCGGCTTAAAATTATATATCCAATTTTGAGGTTTCAGAGCCAAAATATGTCAGTAAGGTCCTTTCAAATGTATATGCTTCGATATCTTTGAAGTTTTTCAACGAATCCTTTTAAAAAAAATATATGTTCTGAATCTCGGTCTGTTGTATAAAACCTCAAACTTTCTTCTATCTTATTAATGACCTTTTACCATTTTTGGTCATAGCCTGCTCTCTTTAAATGGTCCCAAAACAGACATGTAGTCAATCTCCGCTATATTCTGACAGCTTGCGTATCGATCTTATTTTACCAGTTTTGGCTTTTTCAATGACTAACCGACCAGAGCGAGGTGTATCTTTAATATTGAAATTTTCGGAACGAAATCGAGCAAACCATTCCTGGGTCGGCATGTCTTTGCAGCGGTTTTTGCCTTTTCGATAGTAACAAAGCATCACATATCGTATTTCTTCAGATTCTTCACTGCCCGATTTATGGGAACCAACAACATCTTGCAACAAAAAACCGTGGCTACTTTTTTTATGACCCAATATTACACGAAGCATTGTATATGTTTTTCAAGCTTGTTTATGTTAATTATGTAATTATTTTTTTGTTTCTTAAAATAATTTCACTGAAAACTTTTACTGATTTAAAAGCCAAAAGACTTATTGACGACAAAATGTTTGCCACAAGTAAACAATTTCTCAGCCAACAATAGGAATTTAGTGTTTGTATTACACAAAACATTGGCACACAATGTGTGCGTTAGATAGTAAATAAATATCGCCTCACACTATAAATTTCGACTGCAGCCAGCAATGCAACGCACTGCACACCTGCTGCACAATCACTCATTTGCATTTTAGTGTCTCGGCTGTTTTGCTCGTTTTTTGCTTGTAATCGACAACTATTAAAATCAACACGGATTTTCAAGTTGTTTTTTTCGTCGTATGCTTTCTGTTTAGCCCCCACCCCCCACTCTTCTCATTGAAACGCAGTAAAACATTTTAAAGCGCCACCACCACCTACACAACAACACAAACAAAACGAAACAAAAACATTTGTCCAGCAGCAGAATTTCCATTCGGCTTAACATCAACAGAGCGCACACATTTCTCAACACAACAACAACCAACAACAACTGCAATGCCAATAACCGCACAACAACAATGCACGCTTGTCAAAATCGTTAGCGACAGCAACGGCAACAACAACAACCACTATGACCACCATCACCGAAGCCAACAATAACAACAACAAAAGCAAGAAGAACATAATCCTTCAATTCCATTGAACTTCCAGCAGTTGGCAGTTGAAATGCATTCAACGCAATCGGTCGTCAACAAAACGCTGGGTCTCGCTTGTTGTGGGTTTCGCTTTGTCTTCACGATGACTGAATGGTGCCGTACTGACAATTCGAACAATACACATACACACACATAGATATGTTTTACGAAGACGCTGTAAGTAAGGCAACCATAATTATGTCAAATGAAATCATTTTCATATTCTTCATTGACCAAAGTTTTGGCCGACCTTACTGATTAGTTTTTGGACCCATAGTCGGAGCGCCTTGGGTTGGAATCCCAATCCAGATAACACTAAAATCAATATAAAAATAATTCTCAGGAAATGGCAAAAATTACGAAAGCTATCAATACACCCTTTGGAATCGGCATAAAACTACATTAACACAGTTTGCATAATTGCTTTATGCCCGAATACATAAACGACAGCAACGACACAACTGCATCTGTCAAATTATAGAATTAGAACGTTCGTATGGAAACGATTACTTTGACGACAGCACGACTACACGAACACCGAACACAGTTTTCGCTGTCGCCAAACATAGAATGATTCTTATTTGTTAGGCAACAAAACCAAAGCAATTGGCATCACTTCACTTCAAAACAGATATTTTAGTGGTATTTTTCTTACTTTTTCTGTGTGCTTCGAACAACAAACAAATTACAAATTTGTTAGTATTTCAGTTCAAATTTAATAGTTCTAAAAATTATGACACTTTGTCATTTAAAATTGATTGTGCAACTGTAAAATGAATATAGACGAATGCTTAAAAGAAGGAAATGTGCAAGCACTTTAATATTTGCGTTTAAGAGCTCAAAAATATGATTCTGATGATGTTGCTGTCGCTTTCACTGTAATCATGTAGTTGACTACAAGGCAGCGGTTCGCCACCGACGACATCTTGAAGCTGTGTGGCCGTGTCGCTGACGTTTTGAATGTGTTTGGGCTGTTACAGTGAGTAGTAATGCTACAGGACTTGGTTTGCTGTTCAATCATTTCTATCACAATTGCGGTTCCAAGAAAGAATATGAATGTAGCTAAGAAGTCTGTGTGCGTCTTTAGAGAAAGTCAATTATCTGAGAAAGCACTGCCTAGAGGGACAAAGTTTTCAGGACCCAGAATTATAGTTGCATGTAGTTTTTGTAATATTTATAGGAAAAAGATTTCAGACTCGCACTTCATTAAACATCATGCCTGAATTCTGAGAAGGCATTAATTATATTTTGGAATAATTAATTATGCTTTCAAAGCTATGAAATGAACTTTAGAAGACATTACAACACCTAAATGTCCTGCAAAAGATATCAAATGTATTTCAGAATAGTCAAAAAGTACTTCATGTGACATTGAATGTAGTTGAGAATAATCAAATTTACTTCATAAGGCATTAAATGTATTTCAGGATAATTAATTATGCCTTCAAAGGCATGCATTGAACTCTAACTAGAAGACATTATACCACTTCAAAAAAATCAACGTATTTCGGTATAGTCAAAAGTACTTCAGAAGGCATTTAATGTAATTAAAAATAATCAAATTTTCTTCAGAAGGCATTGCAATTATTTCAGAATAACGAACTTGTGCTTCCAAACGCTTAAAATGAACTTAAGAAGTCAGAATATCCAAATATCAGAATAGCCAAAAGTAATTCAGAAGGCATTAAATGTATTTTAGAATAATTAATTATGCTTTCGAAGCCATGAAATGAACTTCAGAAGACATTATAACACCTATAAGTCTTTCAAAAGATATCACATGTATTTTCAGAATAGTCAAAAGTATTTCCTATGGTTGAATGTAGTTAAGAATAATCAATTTCACTTAAAAACGCATTAAATGTATTTCAGAATAATTAAATGTGCCTTCGAAGGCATGAAATTATTATTTGGTATGGCATTGAATGTAGTTAAGAATAATCAAATTTACTTCAAAAGGCATTAAATGTGCATCAAATTACAGTGGTTTCTCTCACGATAATTCGCGAATTCTGCGGCCAAGCAGAGATTTTATAAGCCGCCATTATTTGTGTTCAAGTTAACTCTTACACGAAAGATCTCACAAATATGGACTCGAATACGTCTTTAACAAATTTCACTAATTTCCAAATCTCTTTTCAAAGTTGAGGTGTCTTACACTTACTTATTTCCCCTCCTCCCTCAAATGCTTAACAAAAACGAACATTTCCAATTCAACTGCAAACAAACTTTATTTAATATTTGCACTACAATAACTGACCGAACAACAAATGCAACAAATTCCCCTTCGCGTACAAAAACACAAGCACAGAATTTCATATTTCAACAGGAAATTGCTTGTTTATGCTACTGCAATCATTGGCATTGTCGTCATCGGCAACAACAGCAACAGCGGCAGCAGCTATGCTCACAAATCACAAGCAACACCAGCAGCAACATCATCATCATGATCACAAACACAACAACAAAAAGAACAACATCAACGCAGCAACAACATGTGCAACATATAGTAAAAACATTTTAATACACTACCAACTCCTGCTGCTACTATAACACTACTTAGTCGCAGTACCCCGAGTCCATTAAATGCACCAAGTTGAATGTCTTCTCTGTCTGTTTGTGCACGCGAACCGACCGAATTCTCCGCGCAATTCCCCATCGCAGCGAGAACAAACGACTTTGTGCACTGCTACCAGCATACAGCGGCGCTTTTTCAGTGCGCTGCCGCATAAATTTTAGCCGCGAGCGCGCATCGATTTTATGCCTCGTCTCTATGTCTTTTATAATGCTTATAAAATGCTTTTTAAAAGCATGTCGCTGGAGAATGCCAGGAATTAGGCAAATGTTTATGGAGAAATATTTTATTTTCGTAGCCATAGACACGGACTTAGTTGTGTTGTGTTGTGTGAAAGTTCTGGTGTTGTTTATGGTTGCATTTTGTTGGCGATTATAATGTGTGATGCGTATTGGATCAGGTCTGAATTATGAGTGTTTTCCCTTTCGTTGAACAAAATGTAAAGTCATCAATGTATTTAGGTTAGTTTTTCAATAAAAACATATGTATTTGTGTGTACATGTATGTGATTGTGTGCAGATTGGATAAAATGAGATTTATTGGTGTGAGAAGAAATGTGTGGACATATAGTTGGGGGCAGTATGATGAATATAACCGGAAGTTTTTGAGCAGCAATTTCTTCTTACAAAATATATCTAAAACAATATTTGTTTCATAAGACAGTCAGTTCAGTCCAGTCAGTCAGTCAGTCCAGAAAATATATATATAAAACAATGTTCATACAGTACTACTTCAAAAGGTATTTCAGAGTGATCACATTTATTTTCGAAGGCTTTCAGCATAATAAAATACGCTTCTAAAGGCATTAAATTAACTTTAGAAGGCATTAATTGTACTTAGAAATTAATTAGTGTACTTCAGAAAGAATTATAACAACCAAAAGCAGATTAAAAGATTTTTAATGTATTTTAAAATAGTCAAAAGTACTTCATATGGCATTGGATGCAGTTAAAAATAAAAAAAAATCACTTCAGAAGGCATTAAAGGTATTTCAGAATAATGACATGTGCTACCAAAAGCATGAAAAGAACTTAAGAAGACATTATAGCACTTCAAAGAATCAAATGTATTTCAGTATAGCCAAAAGTACTTCGGAAGACATCGAAGTTAGTTGAAAATAATCAAATTTTCTTCAGAACGCATTACCCGTATTTCAGAATAATGACATGTATTTTTTAAAGCATGAATAATCTTTATAACTCCTGAATGTCCTTCAAAACATATCACATAATTATCATAATAGTCAAAAGTATTTCAAAAATATTTCAAAAGGCATTCAATGTAGTGAAGAATGTTTTAATTTACTTCGGAAGGCATTAAATCTATTTCAGAATAATGAAATGTTCTTTCAAAGGTATGAAATGAACTCTAGAAAATATTATAGCTCACCAAGAAGAATCAAATGTATTTCAGTACAGTAAGAAAAACTTGAGAAGACTCAAAAGGCATTCTAACACTTAAATATCCTGCAAAAAATACCCCATGTACTTCATATGGCAGTTAATGTAGTAAAAAATAATCAAGTTTATTTCAAAAGTCATTAAATGTGTGTCAGAATAATGAAATGTGCTTCCGAAGGCATGAAATTAACTCTAGAAACGATTATAGCACTTCAAAAAGAATCACATGTATTTCAGTATAGTCTAAAGTACTTCAGGGGGTAGTTAAGAATAATCAAACTGACTTTAAAATCAATGAAATATATTTCAGAATAATGACATGTGCATCCAAAAGCGTGAGAAGAACTTAAGATGGCATTATAGCACTTCAAAAGAAACAAATGTATTTCAGAATAGTCAAGAGTTTATTTCAAAAACATAAAATATGTTTCAGAATAATGCCATGTGATTTCGAATGCATGAAATGAACTCGAGAAGGCATAATAACACCTAAATGTCCTTCAAAAGATATCCCGTGTATTTTAGTATAGTAAGAAGTGCATCATATGGCAGTAAATGTAGTTAAAAATAATCAAATTTATTTCAAAAAACATTAAATCTATTTCAGAATACTGGCATGTGCTTCCAAAAGCATGGAAAGAACTTAAGAAGACATTATATCACTTCAAAACAATCAAAAGTATTTCAGAATAGTCAAAAGAACTTCAGGAGACACTGAATGCAGTTAAGAATAGTCAAATTTACTTCAAAAGTCATTAAATGTGTGTCAGAATAATGAAATGTGCTTTCGAAGGCATGAAATTAACTCTTGAAGGCATTAAATTTACTTGTAAGTAAGTAAGTGTTCTTCAATAGGAATTTAAACCGTCAAATGTACTTGAAAAATTTTAGTTTCAGTATAGCAAAAAGTACTTCAGAAGGCATTAAATGTAGTTAGGAATCAAATTTATTTCAAAAGGCATTAAATGTATTTCAGAATAATGAAAGACATGTGCTTCCAAAAGCATGAAATGACTTAAGAAGACATTAAATGTAGTTAAAAATAAATAAGTGCACTTCAAAGGATTTAAAATAGTATTTCAAAATAGTAAAAACTACTTTAAGAGGCTTATTTCAGAATAATGAATAAAAATTCCAAAGGCATGAAATGAACTGTAGACGGCATTGAATGTATTAAGGAATATATAAGTGCACTTCAAAACGTATTAAATACTACTACTACTACTACTTTATTAACTAAACTACTTTCAGAAGCTTATTTCAGAATAATGAAATATGCTTCCAAAGGCATGAAATTAATTTGGAAAGGCACTGAATGTACTTCAAAATATCAAATGTAGTAAAGAAAAAGTAGTAGAATTAATCCAAAAAACTCTACATTGAGTAGTGAAATATATTTCCGAAGACATATTTAAAATGCATTTCAGAATAGTCGCAAATATCCATGATACGAAACTTACTTCAGAACATATTAAACTATCCCAAATAGTTACTGTTCAATTGTCATATTTCACATTAAAGAATTCACAAATACATACATATTTTGAGATATACTTGACATCATTGTGCTATTTGAACAATGTTTGGCAATCTAAATTAGTTCATTTGTTGCGGGTCCATAAACTTCTTGATCTTCACTAAAAAAAACTCTACTCAGAAAGTTGTTCTTTGGCCAACAATTACTAATTAAGTACAACACAAACTCAACTATGGAAATTTTAATGTCATGCCACGCAGCTGTCTTAGCGCGTGTTAAATAACAATTACCACTTAACTGTCGCCGTCAAACATTCGGTACGCCTGTCAACTGTGCGTTGTGGAGCGGAAACGCGTTATTTTCTCTAACGCATTTTTAAAAGTGGGGTAGCATATTTAATGTCGCTCAGAAACCGCATCATTTGTCGCATTGTTTTACGCTGCGTCCAGCATGATTGCGCGTGGTTGTTGTCGTACAATGCGCGCTGAAACTGTTTGCTGTGCACACACTGACAATGGACAGTAACTAACAATTTAAATCGTTTATGATTTATATGCATATGGAAATTATTATCAGAACGCTCTCATAGTGTCCAAGCGATTGGCCGTGTGGTGTGATGTGGCGTGGTGTGGATTAACAGCGTCAAATGTCAAATTGCCGCAAATGCCGGCGCGGCATTTACAGTTCTACACATAAGTATTCGCATAAATCTGCGTTGAGCATTGCAGCGCTTTGAAAACGTTTCTGTGATTTACTGATATTTGGGTCAACTGGCAGTGTATGAATTTTGCTGTTTGGCTTTTCAATAGTCAGTGGCGGTGGTCAAACCGTTCGAGCGATGAGCGAATGTAGATGAATGTGCTGGCGATTATAAATAGTACTGAAATTGAAAGCAGCCAAACATTCTTCAACCAATACGTAATCCTTTCGGTCAGCATACCATGAAACGGAAATCAGCTTTTAGACCTTAAAACAAACATACTTAAGCGACTGTATAGAAAATGTTATATATATAGATGTGAAAGTGTTTAAATTTATATATGGAACACTGGGGTTATCGAAGTTTAGATAGTTAGACTCCTTTTTTTAGAATTATGTTTTTATTTATAAAGAACTCCCCGTTGTAGTACCATTGGGTCTACTGAACTTTTTATCCAACACTGTTGAATGCAACTTAATCCTTTCAAGCCGAAGGAAAACTGCTGAGAGTCCAAGAAAAATACAACTTTTGTTCTTTCTAGAACAAACTTCATTTTTTGACTTTAAAGAAAAATACAATCTTTGTTCTTTCTAGAACAAACTTCATTTTTTGGCACTGAATACGGTGAGGAGCTACATTTTCAATCGCGGTTTTGGTTTAGCAATTTTTGCTATAATATTCCGACAGACTTATTCAGACATTTTTCAAGTGTTTCGTCCTCGAAAGACAATTAATCTTATTAAGTCTTATAGATCGTCCAGAAGAAGTGCAACAGGACATTCTGTTAGAAAGTGCAGAACAATTGCACTAAAAATTAACGAACTTTTGGTCCCAGACTTCATCTCTCCAGCCCTTGAAGCAGCAATTTGCAAGAAATTCCATTCGACAATGATCGATGAGCATTTCTATAATGATTGTTAATTGTTTCCTTTCCATAATAGGAGTTTTTTTTAGTCTTGGGAACAACAAATTATGCTGCCAAGTTGTATTCATTGTAAAGGAATAAAGATGACATACACTAATTTCACTGAAAAGCAAATATCAAAGTGTCTCACTTAAAAATATTGTATATATTTATATGTACCTATATATCCCTTTGAGAACCAACCACAAATTTCATTTCGTTATTTTCACAAAAGTTAAGTTTTTTTAATGAAATTAAACCTAATAGCGTCTTTTAGATTCTTGCAAATCTTCCCAAACCTTCCCTAATATGTCTCGTTGGCTTTTTTGAAAAGAAATTAGTTCTTCTTGAGTGTACAACAACAAATTGCGACTCGAACGTGACTTGTAAACGACTTAATTAAGTTAAAGTTGACATTATTTAATAATTATTGCTTCTCGGGGTTAATTTCTTATGGCTTCCTCTGCTGGCCTCCTCGACCAAAAAACCCAAAATAACCAAAAAAAAACAAGAAGAGCTACAGAATCGAAAGCAAAACATCGTAATCCCGCATTAATTTTGATTTATGCGCCACCAAACGTCACGTCAAACAATGCCATTAATTCAAATTGACCAGCCAGTGTTGTGTGTGTGTGTGTGTGTGCGTGCTTCATGCAGGCTCCTAAGCCAGAGCCGAAGCACATTAATAACAACAACAACATCAACAAATATAAACCAAGAGTTTTGTTTGTTAAGGCTGCATTATTACTTCATTGAAAGAAGGGTATGAACGCATGTGTATGTATATGTGTGTATGTGTATGTATGGATGTGTCAGTGTTTATGTGTCTGCAGTGATTGTTTGTATGAATATTCGCTGCTGCGGAATGTTGGGCGACAGTGTCTTTTGGTCGACATACAGACATATGAACACAAAATTAAAATGAAATGAAGTTAAATTTCTTATCATTATTTTTATGCGAGTGCAAAGTTGTGCAAAGAGTCGTCCATGGAAATATATAAACACTGGACATTTAAACTGCAAATTTCAGGCGTTTCTTGTATGTGTGTAGTGTAGAACAAACAGGGAGAACAGTGTTGTAAAGTTGAGTTTTAAAAACTTTACTTGAAGTTGTTATTTTGTTGAATACTGGAAACCAATTTAATTGGAGTATCAGCCCCAAAGAAAATTTAGCCATCATTCATATTAGAGAGAGAAAGAGAGAGAGAGAATTTTATGCAGATTCAGAATATGGGGTTGCGAAATTTGTATTTGACTTTGAGTTGTTAAAAATTTGTTTATGAATGTTCAGATACTCTGAGATCTGTTGATCTGAGAACTTCCATATTTTGTGGAAGAGTTATATGCCGATTCAAAATATTCATTTCACTTGGAGTTGTTAAATATTTGTTACTGAATTGTATATTATTCATTTATGTAGAAAAAAGAAGGGGGAACAGTGTTGTAAAATTGAGTTATAAAAACTTTACTTGAGGCTGTTACTTTGTCTAATATGGACACCAATTCAATTGGGTTGTCAACCCTGAAGAAAACGTAGCCATCGTTCATATTGGAAAGAGAGAAGAGAGAGCCTTTAATGCCGATTCAAAATATGGAGTAGGGAAGTTGTCATTTCACTTTCATTTGTTAAAAATTTATTGTTAAAGGTTCAGATACTGACTGAAAAGTTTTCTTCATTGATGAGAATCTTCGGTGACGCAATACTTTGACTTGTGGCTCAAATCGCTGACAACTGACTCACTAACTCTTCCGGAAATTAAGTTTTAGTTATTTAGCTATTTTATTTATTTATTTCAGACCATCGTACTTGTTAGTTTACGAATCAGTAGCCTTTTCTTGAACTTCATAAACGAATTTTCTCTTTTCAAATAAACTTAAACTATAGCTACCGCTTTTGCTTTTTTACACAAAATGTTGTTCCTGAGACTTTGCAACTCAACTCAACGAGATGAAGATAGCACATTTATTGTTGTAATAAAATCCAACAAGTATTCAAACTTGCATTTCGATTTGAAGAAAATCCATACTCATTCAATTGTTGAACACAATAGACAATCAACTAAATTATTTCAACTGCTTGGTTTAATATTTCGCCCATAAATTAGAGCCATTCAAGTCTCGGCATTCAGCTGTGCAGCTCGAAACCGGCGCCATGCCATTTACTCAATTAATGTCACTAATGGGCAGCCACATTCCTTCGCTTCAATGCTCCATGCGCCGCGCCAAGTCGCCGCTCGCTCAACTGGCGACTCGAGATTTAGTCGCCGCTTAATTGTTAGAGCGACAATTAGCAAAACGGTCAGTGAACATTAGTGAACCGCAAGCCGGGAGCATTTTGCAAGCGCATCTAACGGTACATTATGTCAAAATCGAATAGAATATCGTGCAATACGTGCAAACTGTTCGCCAACTGCATGTTTCGCTGCGGCAGCCGCGAATCCCAGCACAGCGACTACGTGGAAATGGCCGGTAAGTGTGGCCAAAAAAAAACCAACATCAATGCTTCATGAATGAAGCGTTTCGCGCATTTAAGAAATAATCGTTTGAAATTGTTGTTGTTTGTTGGTTTTGTTTTTTTCATAATGCGTACGAAATAAATAAATTTTGGCGGCAACTGCAATATTTTTCGCAAATCATTTTAAATTGCTGTACAATTTGGTAAATTGGCTTGACAGCAGACACAGACTGCAAAAACAAAGAAACGTCACAGAAAAATCAACGAAATATAAACACACAAAATAAACAACAACAAACAAAAAAAACAGAAATAAATTGAGAATTTTTTTTTGTATTATTTACTTTGGCAAAAACAAAGCCGAATACAAAAATTTAAATGCTTGCAATTTGGCGCACTTGTTACACTTGCCTTGTTGTGATTGTGCAAAAATATGTTATGTCAAGCAATAAGAACAACAACAACAACGACACTGCAATCTCTCAATGTAACTGAAATGCAGTCTTTTATTGTTCTTACATACATTTTCACATAAGCAAGTAAATAGCGGCGGTGAATACTTGAAATGTGTGAATGTGTGTGAAATTGCGAGTGTAGTTAGTGTATTTGGCCTTCGAGCGCCTTCGAATAGGGGAGCGGCGACCGCAGACGACTTAAGCATAACACTTACCAGATGTTTCGCGACTGCGGCGGGCTGCAATTTATTTTTACAGATTAAAAGCGCATTTGCAGCAATCGCGCAAATATCGGCCGGTCGTCTGCGCGCCAGACCTTCTGTCATTCGTGATGAGGGATTTGCTTACGCCAAATATGACATTTTCGTAATTGGTGCAGTGGTGCAAGCGAAATGTGTCTGCCGTTGATGGCCGTCGACGGCGCAACGCGCGTCGGTTCAGGGACACAAATAACCGATCGATATAGAGTCGCAAGTATTTTCATATATTACAAAAATACTTACTTGTATTGTACTTGTGTATAGTAGATCGGGATCGTGCAAAATTGATAAACAATGAACAGAAACTCTACAAAATCGAATGAAATAAATACGTCAATGCATGCCAAATGTTTTGTACGAATTTAATCGACACAAAGCTGGCACAAGCATTGTAAGAGAGCTGCTGCCAAAAGATCAGTTTTGTGTTTTTCAAATGATTTTTCGAATACACCACGCTATGATTTAAAGGAACCAAAAACATTTCAAACCTCCACTGGTTTAGATGCCTTTGGTCATTTTGTGTCAAACTCGTATCAAACTTAAATCGCTTTTATTCAATTCGCAGTGTTGAAAACTTGATTATTCGAATACACGAACCTATGACTTGCAAGTCAATTCATTAGAGACCTTTCATGGAACCACAAACCTATGAAACCTCCACTAGTTTAGATACCTTTTGTCATTTTTGTGTCAAACTTGTATCAAACTTGTATCGCTTTTATGCGATTCGCAGTGTTCAAAACTTGATTATTCGAATACACGAACCTATGACTTGCAAGTCAATTCATTAGAGACCTTTCATGGAACCACAAACCTTTCAAACCTCCACTGTTTTAGATACCTTTTGTCATTTTTGTGTCAAACTTGTATCAAACTTGTATCGCTTTTATGCGATTCGCAGTGTTGAAAACTTGATTATTCGAATACACGAACCTATGACTTGCAAGTCAATTCATTAGAGACCTTTCATGGAACCACAAACCTCTGAAACCTCCACTAGTTTAGATACCTTTTGTCATTTTTGTGTCAAACTTGTATCAAACTTGTATCGCTTTTATGCGATTCGCAGTGTTCAAAACTTGATTATTCGAATACACGAACCTATGACTCGCAAGTCAATTCATTAGAGACCTTTCATGGAACCACAAACCTCTGAAACCTCCACTGGTTTAGATACCTTTTGTCATTTTGTATCAAACTTGTATCGCTTTTATTCGATTCGCAGTGTTCAAAACTTGGTTATTCGAATACACGAACCTATGACTTGCAAGTCAATTCATTAGAGACCTTTTATGGAACCACAAATCTCTGAAACCTCCACTAGTTTAGATACCTTTTGTCATTTTTGTGCCAAACTTGTATCAAACTTGTATCGCTTTTATGCAATTCGCAGTGTTCAAAACTCCCATCATTAGTTTCTAGAATTGCCTGCACACTTTGCATGTTCTTTGCTTTCAACATTTTTTTCCAAAAACTTTGTTTCCCAGTATTCGTGCGCTGACCTTCTTTCATCCCACTTATGCACTTCCAATGAAACCTCAAAATCTTTGCAAGCCACATTAATCAAAGACAAAGTGCGCCGCACAATGGCCAGCCAGCACCCGCCAGCATTGCTGCCTGTTGCCCTTCCGCCGTGCAACCGTCAGCCAGAACTTTTCAAAAGCCATTACTTGCGCAGAATTTTGGAACTTTTTCAACTTAATTAGCTCGTCATCTGGTCGATCCTTTGGCACACAAAACTTGTATGCTTTGAATTAGCAAAGCACAGCCAACAACAAAAGCAAACGGCATGCGACGACAAAACAACAACAGCAAACATTTGCACGACATTTAGCACAAACAACGTCGGCCGCTGTCTTCTTCTCATTCGATTTTTGTTGCTGCCAAGAGTCGAAAGAATCTGCAGCTGGTGGTGTATGGTCGGCATGCAAAAACACAAACAGCAACACAAACAACAACAACAACTGCAAGTGTGCAATAAAAAGGGAATTTGTCGTTATTTTCGTTGCTGTTGTTTTTGCTGCTGCTGCTGCTGCTTACTGCAGCGAGCATCGCTTTGGCGGCTATGCGCTGCATTGCGTTTTCTTCAAGCCGCCGCCTGTCTTATTTATACTTTTTTACGCTGCTCAGCAGCGCAACGGCACTTTGTCGCTGCAGTTTTGCTGGCGGCAGCAGCAGCCGTCGGTGGGTGTCAAGGAGTTCAACAGCAGCCGCCAGAGGCAGCAGTAATTCGCTACATGGCCACGAGATAACATCGCGCGCCGCCTCCAGCCGCACGCAGCATTTGCATCTTCGACAGCGCCTCACATGCACCACTCGTCGCTCAACCAGCCCAACTCGTGGCCCGCAACACCTATTCGGGATTGTGCTCGCGGCCGCGCCAACACCGACACCGGCAACGGCCACGGCCACGTACGCGCGCAGTCCGCGTGCGCTACAAATTAGTGCGCTGCCTCAAATGTTTATTTAATTTCGTCGAAATGCCCGAAACGTGACTGAATTTATGTGAGTGTCGCGGTGCTGTTAAAAGGATTTCATTGAATTTGTTATTAAATGAGTTTATGGTGTTATTTATTGTGCTTTGGTTGTGTGAAATTAGCTCGAAATTATGACGAAATGAAAATCGGTTTGTTTCGATTGTCGAAAAGTTGCCAGCACTAAAGTGTCCGGTGGCAGCAAATTCGCGCCATGGCCGAAAAGAACTTTTATAAATTTGTGCTCAAAACAAACCAACCGACAAAAGGTAAAGTCCGTTGACTGAAAACTATTGAAACTCATAAATTAAACAAATGTTCAAAGTCATGGGAACATGATCCTTGCTGCTGATAATTTTGAGTGATGCGATCGTATTGTTTTGTGAATATTTTAATGATTCGCTGTGAATATTAATTATGTGCATATATATGTGTGTGTGTGTGCATAATTTCTACGCTCACGGAATGGGACAGACTAGAATTGTCAAATAACGACAATTCTGTTGCTCCGAAGAGTTCGACAATTTATGTGGCACTGTCCGTCCCTGGCCGGAAAAAAACAGAAAATCTCAGGCTCCATGACAGCACCAACGTAACTGAGCTTTCAACACGAGACGACAGAGAGATGGCAAAGTTCATTTAGAAATTCCCATGATTCCCATCACAACAAGACATTTCTTTGTGCTTAAGTGAGCGTTTTGGTAGAAAGCAGCCCCTTTAAACTAACCTAAACAAACATAATCTGTGTGTGTACAAGATTTCACTAAAACTGGAAATAAATCACGTTAAAAATTAACTTGTTATAAACTTTAAAAATATTTAAAATTTGCATTCATTAAATTTTCATTCATTACAAATTACAATAAATGTAGTTAAGCAATTATAAAATTTTTCGTATATAAAAAATCAAATCAGTCAGTCAAATTAAACAAAAAATAACTTGGGATTCAACGAAAATTCCTACAAAAGTTTGGAAAAAACTTTACTTAACACTAGAAATACCGTTGTGGTCATTTTGACGGTTTTTCATTTTTAAATATCTGTTTTCTATTTTCTTTACTATTTCTATCAACTTTTGCTTTGATGACTTTGATTTTTTTATCGAGTTCTATAATAAGTTCTACAATTACAATTAGCCACATCCGATTTGTACTTTTCGAGATATCAGTGGATATAATATGTAGTATTTGTTGGTATGAAAAACTTGCGGTCTTTCTAGTGTTAAACACTTAATTTAAACTTAGCAAGAACACAGTTAATTTTCTAATAAAAAAGTCAGAGACGCAAGCCGGTGATTCCTTGTATAAAGTTTAAAAAATAAATAAAAATATCAAATACGGGCTCATAAAAACCAACCCGACTCCCCACCCTCCTGTCAGGGCCGAAGCAGTGGTGCACACAGGGGAGTTTTGGGGTTCAAACTCCCCAAAATACAAAAATTGCTGGGTCAAAATATAGTTTCAAATCGAATTGGGCTCAAAAGTTTTTCGCAAACCCCCCGAGATGAAATCCTGCGTGCGCCACTGGAATTTAGTACACTTTAGATGCATATGTTTAAAAGTTCTGACTTAGCTCTGATTTTTTAATGTTTAAAAGTTTAAAAATGCTTTGCACTTTCTGTCGTTTTTCATTGTTTATGCAATTTTTTTTATTCAACTTTTCATCAACTTTTCAAGTAATTATGTTATTGTCTACAAAAGAATCATGCATGTTATGAAATTTTGAAAGTTTGGTATCATTTTCTAGGTCTTCGTGGTAGCTAATGCATTTAAAAACTTAAATGCTGTATCTGCTCCAGTTATATTAACCCTTTCGCTATTTTGTTGCCATATGGCAACATGCTACTTTGTGGACGTCTGCATCCTCTATGGTTGCAAGAATAATTTTTTTGTTGGTCTTTAGAATAGTTTGAAGTTTTAGGAAAAATACGAAATTAATAAACTGAATATTTAAGTTTGAAGAAGAAAAGTATACACGTTTTTTTAATGGTATATCTTGACATAGTAAAGGAAGAAGAAGCAGGAAAAATTAGAGAACTTTTTAATTTGAAGTTTTCTTTCAATTTAGATACTTTTATTTAATTTTGACTGAAGTAAATGAAAAATATTCAAATTTTCGTTATGCGTAAAAAGTTTTATGTTTAAGTAATTATTGCAGCCACAACGATGTGGTTGCTCTCATAGAAAAATACTCTAAAATACAGGGTCCGAATATATATTGAAAATTAAAAAATTTCGTATGGAATGTTGCTAATATAACCACATAGAAGCCTAAGACGTAAATTTTAAAATTTTAACTTTCCCCAGTAAAAACCTGTAGCGAAAGGGTTAAATACTTTACATCAGTGATGGCCAGTCTGCTGCTCGCGTTACGCTGACACTGCTTTACATTCGTATACGTTCGTCGGCCTCAGGGCTACTAGCCTACTCAAGACGGCAGCGACACGGCCACACAACTTCAAGATGGCGCCGGCTTCGATCGTTGCCGTGTAGTCAACTACGTGATTACAATAAAAGAGGCAGCAACGTAATCACAATCATATTTTTGAACTTCTAAACACAAATTTTTAAGTACTTCGACACTACCGCATTCATCTATATCCATTTTACCGTTGTACAATCAATTTAAAACAAATGCCAATGCGTAATAATTTTCAAAATTTTTAAATTTCAATTTAAATAGTAAAAAATTTTTAGTTGTTGCTCAAAGCACATCGATAAAGTATGAAAAATGCCTTTAAAAATATTTGTTTTGGAGCATTGATGCCAATTGCTTTAATTTTAATGCCTTTGAAATAGAGAATAGTTCTATGTTTGGCAACAGCGACAACTGTGTTCGGTGTTCGTCGTCAAAATAATTGTGTCCATACGAACGTTCTGATTCTTTTTTTTTTTTTTTTTAATACGAGCCAACGCGCAGGGGATACCCCTATAAATGCGAGGCATTGCGCTGGTTCAGGAAGGATATATAGGTTAGGAGAAAGGATGTTGGGTGAAGAATTTGTGGACTCTTGCCTTGAACCCATCAAGATCATAAGTGCTGGGGAAAATATCTGCAGGGAGACCATTCCATAATCGCGCTGTACGGGCCAGAAACGAACCTTCTCTGTAGTGCGCTGGAACATCGTTTCAACGTGGAATGCATGGGCGCCAGTGTTCAAACGGGTTGCCCTGGGGAATACCCGGAGTGATGGCAGCAAGCTGCTCATCTCCACTGAGCAATTACCGAAAAAGTACCGGTAAAATAACACCACACATGCCACGTTTCGACGATGTTCCAAGGAGTCAATAGAGCTGGATGCCCTACTGTCCCCTATAAGTTTAATCGCACGGTTTTGCACCCGATCGAGGAACTCCAAATGGGTTTTTGAAGCCCCCGCCCAGAGGTGCGAGTTAAACTCCATTTTAGGTCGGATAAATTCTATATTTCGATAGATGCAGTGATATCGCTGTTGTCGTCTATGTGTTCGGGGTATAAATGTCGAAGCTATTATTTTGAGTTTTTCACCAAACAAGCCACCCAAACCACTGCCCCGCCCTACTCTCTTTTCACAATCTGCTTTTGTTTTCATTGTGCTTTTCCATACAAACATTATATATTCAAATCACCAAAAGCTTAAAGAATTTGCCTTTGACATTTGCATTTTGAAAACCAAATTCCATGAAATAGATTATCACTTAAAACAACAATAACAACTTTGCTGCACAAGCACTTAAAATTCTACATTGCACCGAAAACAGCAAACAAAACAATGCAACCGAAAGAATGCATTGTCATGACAGCAACAGTTGCAAGTGCAAATGGTGCAAAAAACAAAACATTGCAACAACAAGCGGACGCCCCAGTTGTAATGGTGCACATGGGGCCGACGCAACGCGAACGGTGCGGACAACCCTTCACAGAGCAATGGGAGCGCGCAGACATGTCTCAAAAATTATGACGCCACCGCCAACGAGTTGCCAGCGACGAACTGTGCAACGTGCAACGCGCAACGACAACAATTGTTTGTTGTTGGGTCGTGCAGCGCGCCAGCGTTTTTATGACGTTCCGTCTGTAGTATTTCATTGCTTTGCTTCGCGATGCCGCTTTCACATTTCAGTTAATATTAAATTTGTGGCTATTTATATGAAATATTTTGTGTTTAGTCACTGCGGCCCTAATAAAAACAAACCATAAATTGCTGTTCTGGTAAAAATGCATGCTGTGCATGGTTTGTGGTTGTTGCAGCAACATGCAATAAATAGTCGCATTGCAATAAATACTCTTGAGCAAGAAAACCCAATGACACTCAAGAAATTCGTTGGGCAGAAACTTGTAGAACATTGCGAAGGAGTTTTCGTCAGCGCATTAAATTGCAAACGTTGGAGATTCGTTTTCTAATTTTTTACATTGCATTGCATTGGGATTTTCGTTAAAAATATGCGTCTCATGTTTGTTCAGCACACTTTGCCGCTTATCGTCGGCAGCGCGCATTCTTGCAGCGCTTGCAACATGTGCGTTGGCGGCGCCTTTCATGCCAACTGCATAAACTGTCAACTATCAACGATACTGTGACATATTTGCTGTCACTTTCCGGTCTTTCGAACCACTCTAAATGCCGGCCATAAATCGCCAACGGCAAATCCTAAGTAAACACGCGCATAAATTATCGCTTTTCACTTTTTCACTTCATGTGTTGGCGCTTATCGGCCACGATTTTCGAAAATTTCGAAGTTCGAATTTGGCCTTCGTCGTCTGCGCTCAGCAACGTACCGCAAAGTTGGTTAATTAGCCGATGGTTCTTGTTCATTTTGCAGATAACTGCGGCACGGTGAGCAACTCCACGCCGGGCAGCGGCGGCCCTTACAACATGGACGACATACTGATCATCACCGCCAAGCACAGTGAGCGCGCCATATTGCGCGCCAACTTCCTGAAGAATCACTTTGATAAAATCACCAAGCAACGCGGCCGCAAGCCATTCAAGTACGTTGCCATATGGCAACTAAGGATTTAGTTGACTTTATATGTTTTTGTTTCTGCTTAGTTTTCTGCACATCAAAATCGAGGATGGCCCTTTCAGCGACGAAATTGCCCACAAGTATCAGAATACCGCGCTGCAGATCGTGATCCTATGTCCTGCGCTGCTGGCCTTGTCGCACTCGTTTCTTCTCACTCAGCTGACGGCAATCATACGCGTGGAGAAGGTGTTGGGCATTCTCTTGGATATCGGCGAAGATAAGGTCAAGGAGATACAGAAGACAGGTGCGTACACCATTTCCATTGCTCTGCACTTCGAAAAAGAACAACGATCCTCATGCTTAAACCTTCATTGCTAACAGCGCTGCCGAGTTATTACAAGTGGCGTCGCTGCATCATACGCGACAACGATCAGGCGCAGATCAGCAACATACTCGGCATTGCCACGGACATTTTGGGACGCGCGCTCTGTCAGCGTCCGCCCTGCCACGACAACAGTAGCAGCATATCACGCAGTTTCTCCAGCTGCTCCGAGGGCTTCACCATACTGCCGAAGAAGGTGAAGGTTGGCCAGAATAAAGTGGTCGCCATGCTGGCCGAACCGTTGGAGAAGGACGACACCATCAAAATTGTTGTGGAGAAGTCCGGCGAACTAATTGAGATACGCAACTTCAAGTGCCGCAATCCCTTCACCGTGCAATTCTCCATACCAGGTACCATAATTTACCATCTACCATGAATACAAAAATGTCTTAGATTCCTCTGCTATCAGTAGTTGGATTTCATACAAATTCCTTACACTAAACCAAATCATTTTCACTTTTTTCTAGAGTCCTGTATGGAAATCTCCACCATGGTTGAGATACGCATCGACAAAAACGAAAAGAGCCTGGGCGCACGACCCATCAAGTGCGAGAGTCGACTGCGCGAGCTGGAGCAGTTGTTGCGCACCGAGGACTCGCCCATTGAATTCATGTGCCACTCGCTGGGCATCGGACCCAACGAGCGGGACGCCCTTGATCTGCACTTGCTGCAGTGCTTCCAGAAGAACATGCCGCCCAATTTTCATCTGCTCAACGGACCCTACGAGAAGCAGCATCACCTGTTCACCATACGCGAGTCCAGCCCCGAAGAGTATCCCACCATGCTGCATTTCGCCGCGCGCTGGGGCCTGAATCGCCTCTGCATTCAGCTGATGGAGTGTCCGGGCGGCGACACCGCCTGCGGCATACGCAACTGCTCCGGCAAAACGCCCGCCGAACTGGCCGAACAGGAAGGCCATCACAAGCTGGCTCAGAACATTGTCAGCTTCTCGGAGTTCCATGAACTCACCACCATGTATCACTACTTCCGAGGTGATACAGTGCTGAACGGCAAAGGCACCAGCTCGAAAACGGTCATCGAAGCGGTCAAGTCGCATACACCCACATCGCCGAAAGTCAAACAGCAGAAAGCGCATAAGCACCACGACCCACTGCACGATCCACCCGGCGAGTATATGGAAATGTCCAGCGGTTCGGAGCGTGAGAACACACCCGATGCCAAGCCCAAAGTCGAGACAATGGCCATTTCCAATCTGAACTACATTAGCGTCGAAACCGAGGACGAGAATCTGCAGGGCTCCTCGGCGGACATCTGCAAGAATTTCGACTCGAATAAAGTGGTCACCGGTCCCGAGGTGACCACCAACGAGCTGCGCATCAGCGAGCCACCCTACTATCAGTCCAAAGAGAAAAACAAATCGGTCGATGTAACGGACTCACCCTACCAGACTGACAAGTTCAGTCACGAATGCTCGCAACTGCTGGAGAGCTGCACAGGCACTGCCAACGGCAACGACTACGTGCTGCAGCCCTCCAACGTGCCCATAGTGTCGTCTGCAACTGCAACTAAAAAAGCTCCAGCACCGGCACCGCTACAAGCGGCCGCTTGCAGCGCCGACGCCGATGATGGCAACTACTTGTTCCAGCCCTCAAATCGACCCGTCGAAGAGGAGCTGCTGCCCCAGTCGCGTTACAGTCTCAATCGTTCTGTCAGCGCCTCGTCGCGACACGGCCCAAATCCCACCTACGGCACGCTGAAGCGCACCGCTTCGGACGCCTCCTCCGCCACGGCGCGTTCCAACGCCGACGACGAGCTGGCCGAGATCATGCACGACTTCAAGAATAACGTGCTCTCCATACGCGACGTCGAGGTTCTGGTCGAGAAGTGGAAGCACCGCAACGATGTGCAGCAGAGCTTCCGCGAGAAGCAGGAGCAGATCGATCAGCTGCGCAAGGAATACGAGCGCATACAGGAGAATCTGCGCTCGCAGCTGAAGCGAGAGACACCATTCGAGAAAATCAAAAAGCTCTTCTCACGCCACAAATCGACACCGCACTTGGCGGACAAGAATTCGTGTGCGGACAGCGCGCTGGACGAGACCAAGTCATCGATCACCACCAGCTCCAGCTTCAAGTCGTCGCAGCGTCCGATCAGCACGCTCAGCCTGCAGAGCGTCTCGTCGTCATCGTCGTCGGGCCGACTGAGCACGGGCAGCAACTGCAGCGGCACCTCGCTCGGCGACTCGGGCACGCACTCGGACCACGAGGAGCGACGCTTCGGCTGTCGGCTGGGATCGCCGGGCTCGCTCGTGGACAACTACCTTGTGCCGCCGCCGCCACGCCCCGTACTCACGCCGAACTCTACACCCGGCGACGAGCGGCACCCGATCATCTTCCCCTCGCCCATGGCCGGTGCGCCACGTCTGCACACGCCCACCAGCCCGACCAGCTCCGAGCACTACCAAATGTTCCCCTCCAACATCCCAGTCTACAACAGCCAGAACCTCTCCAGCTCGCAGAGCAGCAACTACCTGAACACGATCATGGAGACCAAGGAGCAGGATCACCACTACCAGAACGGCGTCACGCTGCAGCCCATCAAGGTGAACGAGCGCCCCAACATCATCTACGGCAAGCTGACCAAGGCGGCGCCGCCGTGCAGCTCGTTCAAGCCGAAGCAGGTGGCCGCGCCGCAGGTGGGCAGCATCGAGGTGCAGGCCGAGGTCTATCAGAATGTGGGCGGCAATTTGGAGCAAATCAAAGAGACTGAGACCGTCAAGGACGCCAAGCAGGCAAAGGCGCAGGCAAATAATGGCGAAGCGGTGGCGGACGCGCCCGACTACATGAACTGCTAAGCGCTGCAATCATTCAGAATATGAAACTAGCTCTGAATTCACAGTAACGAATATGAATAGTGCATAAGTACATAAATTATTGTTTATTTTAAAAAATATATACATACATACACCTATAATGATTTTGTATAGCATTAGAGTTTTGTATAAATATGTAATTTTCTAAGCGAAACGAGTATAAACTAGTTAACACGTTCAACAACAACAACACCATTTCGAAACAATAAACAGCAAATTTTCGAGCATGAAACGCAAATTCAGCGTGACAAATTTTCAAATATCGCTAAGAGTTTTATTAAATGCATTTAAGACTGTAAGCAAATTATTTTAAACATCGAACTAGTATGAGTAAATTTCTTTAGCATAAGTTGTATTTGTTTGTACGAAAATTTGTTTAAACGTTATTCATAGATTTCTATTTGTACGCGCAGACTATGCAAATGCAAGTTTTGTACATGTACAGCACAACCAAACCAATATGGCAAACATATCATACCTTACATTATTTGTAATTGTCTAACTATTAACTTTTAGGTTAGTTTTGTAAAAAAAAAGGAAAACTTCAGCGCCAACAATCAACGCTACAAGAATCCAACGTTAACGAACAAACCAACGATTTTTTTATGGAACGTGTTTTGCTTTTGTTTCTCTCTCTCTCTGTATTGTATTCATGCGAGTATTGTTTTATTTATAGCATACACACACACACACATATTTAATCCAACTAATATTTAATGGTAGAATACGCTGCTCAATTCTCATAACCATTGCAATTTGTGAACAATCACGCGCGTAACTACTCACCCCATCAATTTATGTTCTTGAATAAATTTCAATATACGGAAAACTGAAAAACCTATACCAGATTTTAAAGCGAGAGTCCAAGAGCGCACATTTCCACGTGAGGAAATGCTTAATTGCTGTGGGAGGAGCGCACAAGCTGTCAGCGGTCCAACGGGTGACTGCATTCGCTTTGATCGTTGGTTGGAAAAATGCGGAACGGAACAATGCGTCTAACGAATGGGTAAATGCTGCATACAAATGTAAGTATTTATTGTGCATATGTGGGCACATATGTGACACACACATTGTTTTGGAAAATAGTGATAAGGCATTCCTGGAACATAGAAAAATACGCTGACTTCAGTGGTTATTACGATTTCTGGCTAACAAACTCAACGAACTTTTGTTTCAGAATTGAATGATATTCCATTCAAATGTTTATCCTCACTCTGAAAGCATTTCAAACTAATAAGTTAGGTTAGGTTAGGTTAGGTAGGGAAGGGTTTGTGCGGTACAGAGACTGCACTTCCACTCGGAGGCCAAATTGGGCCATTGTGAATCCCTTCTTAAATGGTTCTGGAGCTAACCGATCAGTCTCAAACCAGTTCGACCTCTTGATACAGGAGAGCAGATCCGAAATCTCAACTTTTGCCGCGCAAGCCAGGTCCGCTAAAAATCTTGATCCCAGGGTATGGAGTCGGCGTTCCTGCAGAATCGGGCAGTGGCACAGGAAGTGTTCAATCGTTTCTACTTCTTCTTCATCTCCGCAGCTTCTACAGATACTGATTCAAACTGATAAGTAGAAACCACCACTAAGTATAAAACGAATTCAATTGTTTATGGAATTCACTGCAGCACCGCTTTAACTTAAATATACATTAACCCATATAAGCCCAGCGATTTTTTTTGTCAATATTCGAATGAAAAAGTTTTTTTTAAGGTTAAATGAGGTCGGACAATTCAAATTTGGGGTCAAAAAAATTGTCCGATTTTCGGTTTTCAAGATATTTGGTGTTTGATTAATCGAACACGTAACTATAAATTTATATTCTGGCTATAATATTGCTTTTATGCGAAAAGTGTAAATATGTTTTCAAGAGTTTGATCAATTTTTAATAGTTACGTTTTAAAATATTATTGTTTTTTAATGTTTTTCGATGCTTTTGAAATTATATCAAAAATAACCTTTTGTTTTGGGAATTCATACAACTGGGAAGAGGTGTAAGAAATGAATATATTTATCCCATATCACACAAAATATCCCATATTAACTCATATTATCCCATATTACAAATCATACCATCATATCATGCAAAACTTTCGCGTTTAAAGTTGAAAAAAGAGTCCAAAAAAAGTTATGAAAAATTCTAAAATTTACTGTTCGATTAATCGAACATTGGGCCGATATGGGTTAATAAAATAATAAAATAAATAAATAAAAAAATAAAATAAAATAAAATAAAATAAAATAAAATAAAATCAAATCAAATCAAATCAAATCAAATCAAATCAAATCAAATCAAATCAAATCAAATCAAATAAAATAAAATAAAATAAAATAAAACAAAATAAAATAAAATAAAATATGCGCCAAAGAAAATCCTTTTACTGCCGCCCATAAAACATTTGCAATTCCAAAATTTTTAAACGTTTCCCTCAAGCTTTTCCGTACACTTTTCCGTAATTGCCACACAACCGGAAGTTGTATCAAAACACAAGCGCACACACACACTCACTCACACCAACACACCGCTTACTGCACACAGTACGAACTGGCGTAATCGTTTGTTTTTGTGTCACTTGAGTGGAAGTATTCCATGTCGGCTCACAGGCACGTACCATGCTCGACCATTGCCGGCACATTCGAATGCAAATATTCTCGTATTTTACACAAACACCCGCAACACTCCGAAATGTGTTCACACCACCGCCAGCACTGCCACCACGGCGAAGCATCAATGCATCGTTCGCGTGTGAGTAAAAACAGCTTTCATTTTCAACAAACCACCCACCCACACACATGCAGCCAGCTGCCCTTCATTGCATAGCTCTCAGCGTAAATGTTTATTCTGCACATATAGAGACATACATATGTACATATATAGGTATGTATATACTAGAATTGTGTATGTATTGTGCTTCAGTTCACTTCCTGTCAACGTAGTAGCAGCCGCTAAATTCATGTCGCTCAGCTGACCGACACCGCTCGTCTCGGCTGCATCGGAAATGTTTGCATATGCCGCTGTATGCAACAACACTTTCGCCCAACAATTTCCGGTTTGTAAGCACAGCTGATGTGGTGTTTTATTTGATTTTCAAAATGCCAAAGTGAGACAAATATATCGCGTCTACTTATTGCTGACTGTAGCTTTTCTATGTGAGCACAAAAATTGTGGTGGTGCTCTTTACATTGGAGCGCAAACACAGGGTAATTCATATGAAAAAAACTAACAGTTTAGATGAAATTTAATAGGAAAAACCTATTCTCAAAATTGAAGTACAGCTTAAGACAAGATCCGGGTTGCTATCCAGCGGGTCAAGGTCAGCAAAGCTGCAGAGCCGAATGGCTGATTGAGTGCATGCAATTGTAACCTCAATGCCCTTTGCCTGTATTGAAGAAAGGCTATACAACAATATGCGCCAACTTCAGGTGGTATTAGCTTACTTCCCGTACCATCTAAGGTCCTAACGAACGTACTACCTGAAAGATTGAAGCTACTTATCAGTGCGGCTTTAGACCTGATACATCCATCGACCAGATATTCGCATTGCGCCGAATCCTGGAGAAGACACATCAGAATCAAACCATCTCTTTACCGATTACAAGACAGCCTTCGATAACCCAATAGGGAATCATCCATGGGCCACATTCTCTGAACTTTGTATCTCTGCAAAGCTTGTGAGACTTTGCAGAGCAACATTGAGCACTACCCGCAGCTCAGTAAAGGTTGCAAGTGATCCCTCTGAATCATTTAATACCGTTCTTGGCTTCAAACAAGATGATCCTTTGTCTTGCAACCTCTTCAATTGCACCATGGAGAGCATTCACGATCTTGATACAAAATGTTCAGCTCTTTGTCTACGTCGATGACATTGCAGTCATCGGGCGCAACAAACCAGATATCACCGCTGCTTTTGCGGCAGTCGAAAGCGAATCTCCCAAAGTGGGCCTGGCAGATGGCAGAAATGAGGGGTGAGACAAATTAAATGCTGTCTACTTGCAGAGACTCGCAGCGAATTCTTTTGAAGTTGTCAAGGCATTCGTCGACCTTGGCATCGCCATTAGGTATGTTTGGGAACTTTTCCAGTAAAAATTATCCAAAAAAAATATCAGAGGAGTAAGCGAGCTTACGCTCCCAAAAATGAAACTATCCAAAAAAGTAAACAACAAAAAAGTAAGTTTTAACTCTTGGTTACACCAGTGGTACTTCCCACACTTTTAATACACAGTAAAAAGGGTGTAAACAGGAGGGTTAAAGAAAGAAACAGCTGATCTAAAAGTTTAATTTGAGGTTTGAAACAGTAGGGAAAATTAAGTTTAATCAGACATTTAATGCAAACGGCAAATATTTCAGCAGGTAAAGCTGAGCAAGACGATTGTGGGTCAGCAGACTTGCGAACGCACAAATTCTTTGCTGGTTTCATTTGCCTCCAAATGTTTGCATAAATTATTTGTCTTTGCAGTCGATCATATGGCAGCCAGTCATAAGTTTTTCTTGTTCTTCTTCTTACTGCCTAAAGGTTACTGGACAAAATTTCTCCAGTAAAAACTTGCAAGTTCTCACGAAATGAACTGTCACTTTACGCTCTCAGTTTCTCTCTCGTTGCAAGAAATGTGGCGTACACAAACAGGATCCAGTAAAAATTTTTACAAATTTGTACAAATTCGTACAAATTATCCCTACCCAAACAGACCTATTATCAGCAGCAGTGATGTCAGCCTACGGTATCAGCCTCTCTTCTCCACTCGATCGCAAGCAATGAAATGCAAAAGGGCTAAAGACTAAATTCAATTACTTCCTCAAAATTCGTCAAAGCATTAGACTTAAATTAAAAATTTTCACTGCTTTGCATGAATCATTTATTTCATTACACATTACAGATGGACTGACTATCGAGTCAAGCAACACCAGTGAAAAAATTATTTCCTTATAAAAAAAAATAATTCCCTACATCGCCCTGTATTTCGTCCCGATGCACATTGCCAAAAGCTCTCCAGCTGGTAGCACAACTCTCAGTCCGACCCCCTGCAAATCAACCAACTCGCAACGTCACACAATAAAACTGACCGCCACCGACAGCACAAAACAAAAACAAAACCGAAAATTAAAAGCTCTGCACGGCGCAACTGAATGCGTGAACAAGTGGTGGATGTGGTGTAGACAGGATATTCAGTTTTCATTGTAAATTAAGCGTGTAAACGACGCAAAAGTGAAAACAACGGACAACGCAACAGTCACAACAACAGCATACACCATTTCTACACAGTTTTTAAAGAACATTTTGAACTTTTCCACTACCCAGCCGACGAATTAATTTTTACAATTCAACACACGCACACAATAACCAATAATTAATCGCATAATAAATAATCGACAGGCACAGCTGCAGTGCCATAAGTAATGAAAAGCAACAGTGAACAGGGATTGGTAAACGGCAACTAAGCACAAAATAAAACAACGGCAGCGCAGACACAGTGTGGAAGCTGCCAATACACAGCAACAATTCGTGCACTGCATCGCAGACGTGCACACCTCGCCCGGTGCTGTTGCACCTGCTCCGAGCTAAGCCAACGCTGCCGCCTGTGTCGCTCGCCAAAGCGTCAAGTTCACAGTGTGTGTGCCGTGCCGTGTCGTCGTCTCCGCAATCCAATGAGTCGCCGCCAATGTTGCGTGGGCTTTTGTGCTTTGTGTCTGCAGCATTCAAACTTCATTAATTAAATTCATGCATTTTTAATCGAATCTCTGTCGCTCATACGACCGGCAGGCCCGCGCTTCGCTGCGAACTATGCGCGAGTGTGTGTGCAACTGAGCATCTACGAAAACTGAACAAACATTTCAGCCTGCACATTTGTATGTCAGAAAGGTGCACTTCAAACTCCACGCTCCGCTGGCCGGATTACGACGCAACGCAACATTAAAGTGTACTTCATATATACACAAATTTCCAGCACACTCTGCAGCAGCATTGCCGAGGAAAACGGCGAGCTAAAACAAAGGCAAATAAAACAACCAAACAACCACCGCTTGTAAATTATTTAAGGTAGGTGGCCGCTCGCTGAAGCCAACAGCGCACAGCACACAGCTCAGAGCACAGAGCGCACAGCGTCCCAAACCGGGCGCTGCAATCACAATTTACGCGCACATTTTCCGTTGACACAACCATCAAAATGTGTCCCTCAGCCGGCGGTCGACGGCTGTTGCTGGTTGCGCTGGGCGTTGTGTACTGTGGGCGCTGCAAAATTAAATTTGCCGCTGAAAGGTGGCTTCGTTCATGAACTCCTCTCAGTGCCAGCTGCCGTCTTTCGGCGAACTTTTGCGACCGTAGTTATACTTATTCTAGGAATTTCGAAGGCTATCAAAAACAATGGAGTAACAATTTTTAAACTACGGAAAGTATTATAAAAACGAATGAATGCTATTCAACTTGCAGAACAGTTTTTAACTTTGAATTGAACGCACACATTGCGTTCATTTAAGAAGAGGAGAATGCATTAATAAACTTTATGAAACACACTTCAAATAAAATTGAAAAAATTTCATTCAAAAGTAAATCTCGCACAGGGTTTGCATGCTTTTTGTCACTTATCCTGATTAAAATAAGGAATGACTTTTGAACAACTCGTCAGATCGCATCATCACTCCGAGTGTGCTAATCTTTTACAAAATTAGAAAATAACAAAAACTTAAAACTATTATAAGTTATTATAAACTATTTTTAGTTGTATATTTTGCAATTCATTCCACTTTCAGTGGAGATGAATGCAGTTTATGGTTGGGTTAGGTTATTCTGGCTGTCAGTAAGCCCACGCATTGAATTCTTAGCGATGCCTTTTGTAGTTCCATTTAAATGTGATTGAAGCAGTGATCTGTAAGGATGCTAGTTAATTTTATAAATTTCCAAAGAAGTTTGCCTCGAGAAATGTTCGAGTTCCAAAAAGTCAGCGCTGCTAAGCAAGTTAGATGAGTTTCAGATATGGCGACACAGTGGCACAGTAGGTGTGCCCGGGTTTCTCTGCTGCTCATCTCCATGCTTTTTCTGCAGCTTTCGTCATTCGTTATGGTTAGGTGTCGCCTCAATGCGCCCATTATGGCTTCGCATTCTATTCTTGAGAGAGTTAGTATAAATTGCATTCCTCTTTTGTCAAAAGACTTAGGCATGGTTTTGAAAATCGCACAGATGCTTAAGTTGTTCCACCTGGCCTTCGTTTTTCCTCTCATGAGTTTGTCTAGTTGGCCGTAAAGCACTTGCAGAGGCATCAGTTCATTGCTGATGTGCTCATCTGGGAGGCTGACACCCGCTTTGGCAATAACGTCCACTTTCTCGTTTCCCTCTGTGCCTTTGTGTGCGGGTACCCAGTAAATGTGTAGCTTGCGGCTTGCAACTAACTTTTCTACACCTTTTCAACCTCAAAATGAGAATATGTTAATTCATAATGCTTCTCGGCACTGCAGGACATTCTTGGCTGATAGACTATGGAAGATTATTGCTTTGATTGCAGCCTGGCTATCTACATAGATTTGTATCGCTGAGATAGATAGATAAGCTCCACTTGTGCAGGCGAGCTCTGCATCACTTCTGACAGTGAACACCTCAACCTAATATATTGTCCAGTAGTTAAGGAGGTCAATACGTGTAAACGGTATATTTTTGGAATCGCGCATACGCCGGAAAAAATTAATGCAATGTACAATTTTTTTTCATTCGTTTATTAAAAGGTAGCAGTGCAAGAAAAAACATTTTTTTTTGCGTGCTCAAATTGGCGGCGGTGGTGGGGGTCCAAATTCTAGTAAAAGTTGTGCCGGCGCCCCAAAAATCATCTGAAAAAATATTGTTATTAGTTATTATTAGAAAATATATGTACCTTCTAAAGTAACTAACAAAAAAATATTTTCTCGAATATACAAAAATACGCTCCAACCGAAAAAATTACCTTTTATTTTCTTAATTTCCCGAAAATGCCGCAACGGATTTCGCCGAAAACAATGACATTTTTAGTTACTTTAGAAGTTCTATGTTTCAAAAAATTGCTGCCCAAATTTTAGATCAGTGGGACTAAAACTTGCCGAGATATTCCACTTCCATTATCAAAAACCAGTGTTTCGAAATAATTCGGTTTAAACTTTGCGTTACCGATATCATGCGGAACGAATTGACCATCAATAAAGCGCTGCTACAGGGGAACGGGTCATCAGAATTAAAAACCACTTGAGGGGGATATTCTTAAGACCCCCTGGAGTCTATTTCACAAAAAAAAAAATTTTTTTAATTTTGTAAATTTACACGTATTGACCCCCTTAAATAGACGGATTGACTGCCTGATATTTAATATGGAATATGGAATAAAGATTATCTTGTTCTTATCTTAACTTATCAGAAATTGAACTGTAAGACCTTTGAAAAGCCAAAGAATTCATATGAAAATGTTATTTTCAAAATACATTGGCTAAATGAGTGCTGTGTGTGTTCAGTGATTTGTCGATTCCTGTCGAAAATTGCCAGATCGCCGCTAGTGTCATTCAAATTGAGATAACTGGAATCTGTGAAACTGCTGCAGAAACTGCCTTCGACTATATTCAGCTCCTATGAACTCGCTCGGCAGAGCAGATAAACTGAGGCATTTCTTGGATTCCTCTACATATTATCTCAATAAAATACAAATTATATACTATACATAATTTAGTGCACAAAGCCAACTCTCGCTAAGCAGCAGAACATTGAGACCTATTGATTGGCATAGTGAAATAAATAAAGTGAACCAGCTAGGGAGAGGCAAGGTTTATGAATATAAGGTTACGACATCCGAGACAGATAATTTGACAGCGGCACTCATGACGTCACAGAAATTATGCCAACATGTCAAATTTTTTGTAGGAACAGTGGGACGAATAGCACACTAAACTACAAAAAAATTCAAATTCATGAAATTTTTGTCTGTTTTTATATTTATATTTTGTTTATATTTATTATATTTTTATATTAAGTTCAAAAAATTTCTTGCACTATTGCAATGATGGCGCACGCAATAGTACAAGAATGGTGACCACGCTGGTATGGTGACCACTGGCCAGTGCTTCAGTGCGTTATTGTGTTAGTGGTGGTTGGTGCTGTAGGCGCATTTGTGCTTGCAAGCGTTTTGACTGCGACTCCCTTGGCTCTGTTTTTTTGTTTTTTTAGAGATGGAAAGCATCAAAAGCCAAAACCCCGTCAGTGTGGGACTTTAACCACACTAAAACCATCTTTGTCATATCTGATTTACCCTCTCTGGAACGAGAGTCAGGAATTTCGTCAGGAAGCGGAGTTAAGCTTAAAGCTCGAATTTTGTTCAAGTTGGTTTGTCTAACTGTTAGCCGTTCTAGTCCGTTGTCCCGGTTCAGTCTTCGTTCGCCCACTTACCACTTACACCTTAGGTTGCATCTGCACGGAGTTTGTGCATAACCTCGCTGACCGTAAAAGCTGGGCCATGCAAAGGCATCTACCGCGTCCTCGCGTTTGCCACTTTGAGATGCTGTTATCCCCTAAATGCATTTTTAAACGCAGTATCTCTGCAGTTGGCTTGGTGCACGACGCTGCATTCGTACGCCAGTAAATCCAGCGATTGCTGTTTGGGACTAGACACATTCCATAAAGCCATTATGCTGGCCAGCTCGGTGGTCGCTGCTTTGTCCCGCTGGGCTGGGAACGTTAAGTAATGCACTTCCTTGCAACCTAGAAAATATGCGTTTTGGTTATATTTCTTCTATGTGAAGCAATACAAAATTTTCAAAACAAGAGATACTCACTTAAGTTCCTGTTGTTTTGCGCACATTTGCCCACTGCACAACGCATTTTGACAGAAATTCTTGTTTTCTATTTTGGGGAAAAAACACGTTTTCACACCAAATTTGTACAGGAAATGCACTTCAATACTTACGTTTTTTGGGCAAAAATCACTTTTTGAGAGTAAAATAATAATATTCACTAAAACTCGCGAGAAATTCGAAAGAAACCGTCGGCCAATAGAAATTTGCTTTTCGAATCGTTTCTAAATAGAGCTGCCGAGTGACATTTTTTGAAATTGAAAGTCGTTTCTTTTTTATTTTGAAATTTCCAACTAGGTGCAAAAAGTTCTTGTTCTGTGTGAAATTGGACTTTCCTTCAAAGTATTTGCATAGATTAAGATACTTATCAAACAATTTGGTATCAGAATAGATTTAATTGACCATATATGACGATAATTGACTACGTTTAGAACTAAACTTTTTTGAAGGTGGGGTGGTAACTCTAGCAATGGGCACGCGTGACGTCAGCACTCGGATGTCGTAATCTTGTATTCTTTCATTCATGGTTGTCAGTATCTGGTTCACTTTATTTATTTCACTATGATTGATTGGGTTATTCACATGCCACTGCCATATTGCAATGAAAATAAAGCATACAGATGACAGATGTCATTTACATATTCCTTGATTATAGTAAACATCGAACGAATGGGACTTTTCTTAAATGATTTCTGTATGAAGCTCAGCGCTGCGTTCTTTGAAAAGCAGAAAACTTCACCTAGTTGACCGTTGCTTATAATCTTAAGAGATTTTTCATAGCGCATACGATTTTCTCAACAGCTGTAACTTGTTCTCGTCTGGGGTTGGTTGATTGAATGTTTGCTATCAGTGCTAGGTAGCACAAATAGCACATAAAACGCCGTTTTGGTGCCACATCCTTGTGTTGATATTAGCTGATATTTTAAATCCACGAAGTGTTAAAGCCTCCTGATCTCCATGGTTGAAATTGTTTTGAGGTCATCCGGGAAGGAAGTACCGAGCGAGTGTAGTCTGCTCCTTGCTAAACTCGGGCATATACCTAAATAGAAAGAGGATCAAAGGGAAGGGAAGGGAAAGTCTAACGCAAGGCTTAACAAATATATATTTTTCGAAATACACTAAACTAGCATGAATCTAAGCACTAATTTTGTTAAAAATTAGGGCAACACAAGCATAGTTCGTATCGCTGGTTTGTGCCAAAATAAAACACACTACATTTCTTTGACACACTTCACCACTAGTAGTCATTTTCTTTACAATTTTTTACTGATTCACTCGTTACTTTACTTTCACTTCACTTTTCTTATCCGTGTTGCACCGTTGCTTGTCAAAACCAAAACCGACTCATTGCACTCAACCCGGCTGACTTTTATATATGTTGGCCCAGAGCGCAACTCGTTCTCGAACATTCTAGCAACGCCTCGAATCGTCTCCGCAAAAATTCCCGCAAAATTACCATGCGCCCTAAAAGTATGCAATGCTGCTGTTGCTGCCGGAAAATGCCCTCTTCAGTGTTGTTGTGTTGCCTATGCTAGGGGGCCCGCAGTTGCGCAGAGCTGCATGATCTGATACAAACTTTGTTTCTGCACCACATAAATCCACAACTATTTATTATACTTTGACTATAATTTTATTGTAATAACAAAACAAAACCTTTTATTTGCATGTTAGCATTTTGCAATGAGACTTTCGTTTTCTCTCCTCATAAATCAACTAAAATATTCGATCAAGCCAAACAAAAGCTTTCCAAAATAGAACCCTAAAGGCGATGCTAAATGCCATCCGTTCTTTATATCGATGTCAATTACTGACAATGACCGTTTGCAACTTTTTAACAAACAACTCAATTTCAGTAAAACATAAAACACATTGCATGTTAAATCTTTAATCTTTAAGTATCCACAAGCCAAGTGTCCCAACTGTTTCAAATGAAAAATGCCAAAAATTATAGCTAACCAAAACTGAATTTGAAATTGCGCATTAAAAGAAAACATTAGCAAGATTAATGTTTAAGCTGCTGCGTGCCAAAGTGCCTGACTTGCAAACATTGCCCCAACCCCACCCGGGGGCTACTCTGTGCATATGAGAGGTGCGCTCGGGTCCTCCCGCACTCGCGTGCGTACTCAGGCGTGAATACATACGAGTACTTTCATATATGTATGTACGTGCGTGAGTGCGTTGGTGCGTTTTTTGTTTGTTTGGGGCAAAACGTGTGCAAGGAAGCGCAATGTTTGCACAGTTTCTTAGCTGTTTGTATTATTTCTGCTGCACTCACGTGCGCGTTTCTATGACTCGGCTTTGAGTGGCAACAGCGCCATAAAAGAGATGCAAAAGAAAATTGTCCTTGATCTTTACTTCATTCATAGCCCGGCACACTGGCCCTTTGCCGAGTGCTGCGGCAGTGTGTCAGACAGTGTCGACAGTCGCAGTAAATTTAGTCGCCGGCAGCGTCGTCGCCGTCGCCAGCGCGTCATTGTCATCGTCGGTGGGTCGGCTTGCAGCGAAGTTCTCATAAATATTGCACGCTGTCAAAGCGCCTAAGCGGCAACACTGCGCGCTGCGGCGTGCCGTATCTAAATTTTTTGCACGCCTCCCGCTGCGGCCCAACGGGCTGAATTCACACTTAGCAAACAGCGACAACTAAAATACTTTTAATTACCACTTGTGTGTTGGTGTTGGCCCTGTTGAAGAGTTGAAAAAACTAGAATCCAAAGTGGGCGACAAAATGAATGCAGCACCAAAGCCATAGCTGCAGCTCATTCTAAGTAATCCTACAAAGACCGCATTGACACATTTCAACAACAATGCGACACGCTTATCTTAGTACTGAAATGCTGAGTGTGCGCTGTTTTTAATCTCTTAGCTTTTTTTTTGTATGGTTTAATAAGTGCAACACTTCTATACTTTCAAGTGCAGATACCAAGCAAACAATGCGCTCGTAAGGATGTTTGCCAGTGTTGCCCGATTTGGGGTTTTAACTGTTAATTTTTGAAATTTTTATTAAACCTTAAAACATTTCATGGTAGAAAAAAAATTCAAAAATTCCTTTAATTAAATTACATCAATTTTTTTCATTTACTGAACAACATTCTTAAAATATTGAATGAGTACATTAACTTTAAAATAATTTGTACTTTTAATTTTTTTATTTTGATTTTTAATTAATAATAATTTTTTTACTTTATTTTTATACTTTATACTTTCAAAGGCACTCGGTTTTTGCCAGTGTTGCTGGGTTGTGGATTGGGTAACGATTGGTTTTTAAAAATTTTTATAAAACCTTACAACATTTTTTGATAGAAAACAAATTAAAAAATTACTTCCAACATTTTTTAATTCTTAAGTAAGTAAATTTACTTTTTTAACGGAAAATAATAATAATAATTTTTAATTTTAATTTTTTATTAATAATAAAAATTTTTAATTTTTTATAAAACCCATAAACTAATGACTTACTGACAATCCTGTAGAAATCGAGCAATTTGATTAGATTTTCATGCTCAAAAGCAAAGTCGTTGAAACGAGTCAGTCGGTGGAAAACTATTCAGAAGATACTTTAAAGCAACCGTTGAACAGAAAAGTCAATAAAATCTTTAATTTGGATTAGGAACCTTTAGAAGGATGACTTCAATAATAAGAGAGCCCAGGAACTTTAGACTTAGGCCGATGTTATGCTGCCGGTCACGGGCACCAATCACGGATAAAATTGTTGTTGCTTCAATGTAAAAGAGAAAATTTGGAGAGCGTAATTGTTCTCTTTTACATTGAAACAACAACAATTTTATCCGTGATCGGTGCCCGTGACCGGCCTTATACGATTAAATTTTGCTGAGTATGAAACCTGCAGTCTGTGCTTTAAGAAGGCAAATTTAACTTAGAAAATCGGCTATGTATACTGGCACAATCATTCAAAGAATCAAATAATGAGTTATGGATGAAAAAAGTTTAAGTTTAAAGTTAAAGTTAAATTTTAAAGATTAAAGCTCTACAAGCCTACACGGCCCCCTCATAACTGCGCAAGGATTGCTGTGATATTCTGCATGAACTAGGAGGCAGTAACTCTATAGAGTTACATACCATAGGAATCCAAGACATGCCGACCGCCTTGCCAAAAGATATGCAATGCGCTCACTGGTAGACCCTGAATCATACAAGAATGGTTAAGAAAATGGGTAAAGCAAAATTTCGACGAGCAATGGACTAAAACTCTTCATGATAGAGAAGAAGGACCTCCGCATCCTCACTGGATACCTGCCTGATCATTACTCACTATGGTATCATATCCAAAAAATGGAAATTTCCTCTTCGAACCTCCACGGGAAATGCAGTCAAGTAATCCCCAAAAATTTCCATACATGTTCGATTAGCTGCACTCGACAGAAAAATATTTCTTCAGATAGGAACATCAACTTTAGCCGTGGAGAAGATCTGCAATCTTTGTATACCCCAAAGTGTGATAAAATTAATAAAAAAAGCCTCAACTTTTAGGGTTTAAAAAAGGCTTGTAAAAGAGATCAAAACTGGTCATGGTGCTTAATAGCTTCAAACAATAGCAATAAAAAGTTATGAGCCGATACAAAGTAAGTTCAACTTATGATGAGAAAGATTGACGATTACGACAGAGCTCGAAAAAGAGAGAAGGTCAGGGCAATTCTGCTTCTAAACATACGCATTGAACTACATTAATCCTCGATTAATGCATTATACAAGCAAGTCTTCCACTAATATGCGTGGATTAGAGTGCTTTTTCCATTAAAAGCAACATTCCATTCCATTGAAAGCAACAACCAAGTGCCAGGATTCTTTAAAACACTGCAAAAGTACTTCACTTTGTCTGATCTTCGCCTAAATAAAAACGTTTAGATACTGAAGGTTATAAAAATAATTAAAAATATTTATGAAATATACAATAACCCATTAAATTTCCAAACTATTCTTCAGAATTCCCGCCAAAGAAACTTTTTCATGGCTTCGCTTTTTCTGCCTTTCAAACATTTATAGTATCTAACGAAAATTTCTTGGAATTGGACTTTTTTCTTGGAATTATTCTGCTTGAATTTTATTGAAAAAGGAAATTACATTTATTTTCTCTTTGTGTCGTGTATCAAATATATTTGCAAGCTGAAGGACACGTAGCCGGAATGTGACTTGTTGGCCAGTGAACACTGCAACACTGGATATTACAAAACAAATGCAATGCGTAGACAATCAACATGAAATTCTTTTTCTTTACAAAATGAAAAAACCGCAAAAAAACACTGGCTGCGAAAAATTTGTCAACACGTACGTGCGAAATTCCCACATCGCTTTCAGCTCGGGGGCCAAGTTGCACACTCCAAACTCAAAACACTCTCTACACAAACATACAATAAAAACAAACAACACCAGCCACAATAACAAATAACAAATAAAGGCACGAAAGTAGAGAAAAGCTGTGCGTTGCAATTGTTAGTTAAAATAAAAGCAACACTTTGAAAATTGCACGGAAATGTTCTTCTTATGCAAACGATGAATGAATGTGCACAACAACAATAACAATAACAAGAACAGACGGCTTTCGGTTGGACTCGCCTACACAATGTGACAATAGCAAATTGCACCGAGCCGAGCCAGTGGCTGTTCGTTGCTGGCACAGCTGCTGCAACACACTAACAAAAACAAAACAAACAACAACACACACAATGCCACACAAGAGTAGTGAAAGCAATTTAAATTACGAGTGCGAGTACGTGGAAAACGGGCACAAACTAAAGCTGCCAATAATCGCTAATTTTCGCGCGCCGTCACACGTCGCACGCATGCACACACACGCACACACACACACATACATTCACATGGATATTTATTTGCATGCGAGCACGCGCCGCCCACGACTGGCCACTGCCGCTGCACAGAGTCAGGGAAATTCGCACCCAGTGATGCGTAAATTTACGCCGATGGCTCAACAGCACACACACAGACACACACATACACTGACCCCGACATTATTGCTGCTGGTCATTTTTTGCTGTTTAATTTTTTGGGTGCGACTTCAATTCGACGTAAACGAAATTGGAATTGGCAAAAGCCAAAAACCAAAGTTGGCCGAAACGACAAGAAAATCCAATATCTCATATCAGCCATGACAACATTTCGCTATCGGCTGCGGATTGTGGCCCTTTCATCAATCCGTCACTCACTCACGCCCGCACGCCCTCATGCCTGTAATGTATTTGCAATGCAAATGGTCTGCGTGCACGGGGCGTATACGCAATATCCACATTTTTCAGGCTCAATGAAAAATGTGACAACAAGTCAATGAAATTCCTGCGCGGCCACAGTTGGGCGCGTCCCAAGCGACGATTTGTGGGGCGTGCGGGCGCGTTAATGCTGTCTGGCCGCAGTGAACCTTTTATCTCGTTATGAAACTTTAAATGAACGCATCGAAGAACATTTTTACTGTACTGTTGAATGCGCGCCCGCAACCAAAGCTTTGCGGTTCAGTTTCAGCAGGCAAGTTTTCAGGTAAACTTCATAGAATGGGTTTTCTTTCATAGTACAAATGGAACAATTTTACTTGAAGGATTTTTTTTTAGTTCCCCATGACATTTATTCTCATAGTTCAAGGCATAAGAACAAATGTGCCCAGTTCACTCTGATGAATGAAATGTAGCTGAATGAAACTTCTAAATTCGCAGTGAAATATGTTCAAAACCTGTGTCTGAATGCAATTTGTAATTTATTTTTATCTTACCTGTTTTCTATTATGAAATGAATAAACACTTAAGAAAAGGCATAAATCTTTAAGATTAAAACAGGAAAATTAAATCAATGTCGACCTGCTTCGGACTTTTGTTTCGAAGCGCAGTCCTTAGATAAGTATGTCTGTCTAAAAACTAATGGTCTGTCTGGTCTGGTCCCTTCCCCCATCCTCTTGAAATGCGTGTTGTAATACATGTTGGAAAAACAGTGTTGCATACACATTAAAAAAGGGTTAAATATGTGGTATCACAATGGGACTTTCAGACCGCCGAGTGTGTCTCTTACAGAGGCAGTCATCATAAGCTAACCTAACCTTATAGAAAGTCATTAACCCACCAATCTACGAGTACGAGAATCTCAATCAATCTACAAATTATTTATTTATTTATTTATTTATTTATTTATTTATTATTTATTTATATAATACGTCAACATATTTCTTGTGCTCCGTTCACACTTCGGTTTCTGAACCATTTTAAGAAATGCTTCTACTTGTAGGAACAGTACGTTTCGTAGATGAGCGAAATAATAAAAGTTGTTTCATAAGGTTCAGCAATATATGGAAACGATGGGAGCAAGTGACCTCTCAATGTACAAACCTCTCAATGTACAAATGGCATTTACATTTTTATTTTCTCGGGCGAACAAATAACTTTTAGAATTTATCCCACAAAAAGGTTATTTCTGTAATATTAACATTAATGAGTTATTCAAATTCTTAAAATTCTTATGAATATCATCAAAGGTTTAAGTTCAAAGTTTACATGACATGACATGCATGACTTACTTTGGGACTGTAATGTGAAGGTCGTTATATTTTTGTTATATGTGTACCTTCAATATAGTTTTAAAGTAAAGTATAGTTGGATGATAAAATCTGATTAAAACAAACTTCTGGCTTTATGAATGATGCAACAAAATTTTCTAAAATTTCCAAATTTTTTTGCAAATTATTAACCACTGTTGCAACAAATTGTCACACATTATCCAGTTCATTCCAGATCATTCAAATCGATTTGGTTGCAGCTGCAATTTACAGTTCGAAAGTTTATTCAGCAAATTCTCTTCGATCAGGCAATGTTGAATTTTTTTCATAACCAAACTTCTTCAACTAATTTATTCAACTATTTGATGGCTCATGTCTAGATACGAGTACACTTGAAGTGTACTGATGGGAGTGAAAGGCCTTTCAGCTGATCAATTTCGTCCTATTTTTTCAATTTATCTTAGTTAACTGCTGACAACATAGCGTTGGATTATTTTTTTCGCCAGGCTTCAGCAATTTACAAGGTGCGTCCCAAAGTAAACAGGACTTTTGCAATAGGGACGTTTCTGGTGGCGCCATCTATGTGTGAGGACATGCGTTGGAAAGGTACATCTTTCATTCACATACTGTCTAAATTTCATGACATTTGGTCTAGTAGACGCCGAAATATCCCGCTCAATGTGACAGTATGTTTTTAACTTTGGTACGAGAATGTCGATCGAACAAAGAGCTAATATTAAGTTCTGTTTTAAACTTGGTAAAACTTTTACCGAAACGTTTAAATTGTTAAAGCAAGTTTATGGTGATGATTGTTTATCCCGTGGCCGTGTTAATGAGTGGTTGAATCGATTCAAGAATGGTCGTGAAGACTTGAATGACGACGAACACGTCGGCCAGTCGAAATTTGTGATTACTGACGATGCCATCAAAACTGTGCGTGATTTTATCAAAATGCAGCCAAAATCATCATTGGAATTGATGGAAATGGAATTGAACATCTCCAAAACATCAATTGATCGCATTTTAACCGAACATTTGGGTCTCCGTAAAGTGTGTTCTCGCTTCATTTCGCACACTTTAACCGACGACCAAAAAGCGCAGAGAATTGAGCACGCAAAAGACATCGTTCGGGAAGCCAGACGTGATCCAAATTTCTTGTTCAACATCGTAACCGGTGACGAAACGTGGTGCTTTCAATATGATCCCGAAACAAAGCGTCAAAGTGCCGAATGGAAGCACCCAGATGAGCCAAATCCGAAAAAAACCCGCCGTGAGAAGTCGAAAATCAAAACTCATCTCATTTGTTTCTACGATTCAAAGGGAATAATTCATCGAGAGTTTGTTCCACCGGGAAAAACAATTAACGCTTTGTTTTATGTTGAAGTTTTGAAGCGTTTGGTGCATCGCATTCGTCGTATTCGGCCAGAATATCGCGAGGAAGGAAGTTGGCGTTTATTGCATGATAATGCACCGGCTCACAGAGCCCTAGTTACGACCGATTATTTGACCAAAAATCGCATTTTTACCATCAGTCATTCACCGTATTCGCCTGATATAGCTCCCTGTGACTTCTACTTATTCGGTCAGTTGCATTTGCCGATGAAAGGAAACCGTTATAAGGACGTTGAGGACATCCAAAAGGCTTGTACCAACATTCTGAAGGCGATGCCGGCCGATGGCCTAAAACACTCATTCCAAATGCTTTTGGACCGTGGAAAACGTTGTATCGAAGCAGAAGGAGAGTATTTTGAATAAATAAAAAGAATTATACAAAAATAATCATCCGTTTTCTTTATTTTATAAAAGTCCTGTTTACTTTGGGTTGCACCTTGTATGATGTTCCAATTTTACTAAATGTACGGTAACACTTTCCTCGGTGTTAATACTGGCGTTGCAACAATGATCTTGCAACTATAATTAATGCTACCTATGTTCTATGCAATTATAGTTAGTCGATTGTTAGTTAGTCGATGACAATGTGGTGTTAACATTCAAACATTATTCAATTTCGTTTCGGCAGCGATTTCCATTACCAAACTCCTTTAAACAATTTAAAACTATTTGACTACTCATTTCAAGATCATTGATTAAGTCATGACTAATGTGCCGATCCGATTAGGGAAATGAGTTATGGTTTATTGTATATTAAAACTATTCAGCTTTCCAAAAAATAGGTCGAAAGTCTTCCATATACCACAAGAAATTCGAAAAATCGATGTTATAGAGAGACATTGAATGAATAAACTGTTTCGAAATCATGCAACTGCAGATAAACTAAATAACTACTTACTTACTTAACTGGCTATAACAATCCGTTACCGGTTTATGGCGCGCCTTCTCCAATTGGTCACACCAAGAGATGATGGGACTTTCTCAACTTGGTCCTTCAACCGGAGAGGCGGTTCAAGTTTTGTCGGTCGAGAGGGGTCCCAGCGACTCAATTGCCTAGCGAGACTATAGTAGCACCTATTGGTAAGAGTGATCCTTCGTTTAATCCAGAAGCTGAGATCATTACTGCTGTTAACGACAGATGAAGGTAGATGAATTCTTTGAAGTATTCTTTAAAAGTATACTTGTCGGCCCCAACTTAAGATTCGCCGCTGCGAATCCCCGCGTATAGACAGCATATACTTTGTTTGACCTCATTGGCCACCAGACCCATTTTCGTAGATTCTCTTTCGATTGCCGCAAAGGCAGCAGTGACATCTCGCTCTATGATGTGAATGTCTCATCAGTGTAGGCAAGAAGCTGGAAACTCTTAATAACTCCGAAACATCCATGACTCCTAAATCTAAAAGAAATTAGAAAATGTAACGAATTTCGTACATCAATTTTCTTTTTTAATCATTTTTCACAGATGATAAAAAAATCGAAATCGATCAATCACTTGTTTAATAAACTCAAAAGACAGTCTACGGACTGTGGCAAAAGGAGAGAAGCACTTTTATTTATTTATTTATTTATTTAATAAGCCAATGAACATACAGAACTTACTGGAAAAAAATAAAATAAAAAGATCACACAAATGAGCTTCAACTTAACCTATTCAATAACAAATTTTTCTCACAACTTTTATTATTGGCATTATTTGATGGCTAAAAGCGCAACCATCATTACGCCATTTGCTTAAATTGTCTTCCTATTGATCTACCAATAAATGCAGTCAATAATTCAAAATGCTCAATTTTCAACTTTTTCTATTCGCAACTATTTACACTTTCCACAACTCGGACTTCTTTCTTCATTTGCGCTCTTACCGCAGCCATCTGCGCCCAGTGCCTTAAGTACACTTTAATAACGGTAAACAACGCCATTGGAGAGTATTTTATGTGCGGCTTTTTGGCAGCCAGTCAAAAAGGTGCAATATCCGGCATCCTCATAATCGTTCGCTGATGAACGAACTCGACTTTATAAAGTGCAATGTTATGGCCAGAAAAGCGTTTGGCTCGTTGCAGCGCCGCCGTGCAGCTCATAAATTCCCATTGCCTTTCATTTGCACTTCGTTGCGTCTCACGTGACTTTTATTGTGGCATTGTGTGGGCTATGTGTACGCCCACAAATGCAGATTTTCAGTTGCCAATCGAAGTTACTAGCGAGCCAGCAAAAAAGCAAAAAGAAACCGGATGGAAATTTTATTGCTATTGAATACGAAACGGTGACAGTTGCACTGAGCACCGCAAATTCAGCAAATTGAGAGAAAATGCAATTGCACAGCGTTGTTCGCCATGGAAATGTTGATTTGTCGTAGACCGCTGCAATAATAACTTTAAATTGCAGTCATACCAAATGGCTTCCTTTGCCTAACAGTTCTGGGTTTGTGGGTTCAACGGCACTTCTCCATTTTCTTCTGCTGTCTCTTTAGTGCTTCTGTATACATTACATACATACATACATACATATTGTACTCATTCAAATTGCTATCATTGGCGCGCACCAACATTGCCCTCGAAATCTAATTTGCCGCTCTTGGCGGTCCCTCCTCGCAGGCACTTCAACTGCTAAAAGCTTTCAGCAAACGTTTTTCCATGTACACCACTTTTCGGCATTGATGTGGCGCAAGTCAAGTGCCACCAGGCGCTGCGTCTTAATAAATTCAACAACAACAACAATGCCTTTTTTCTTGTGCCTTTTTCGTAGTCTACTTTTAGCATGAAATATAGAATGTTGTCGGCTTTTTTTGGCACGCCACACAGCACCACAAAAGAATTGCAGGGGTCTTTGTCGCAGCGCTGCCACAAACGCCACCAGTGCCAATTTTCGGCCGCCAATCCACCCTGCTGCCAACAAACGACAGTAATTGCCTGTTATAAATTATTGGCACAAAAAGCGGCGGCTTTGCACGGCGGCGTCGCTGTACACTGTGCGTGTTGCATATGCAAAGGGGAGAAGAATTATATTTTACTGCCGCCGGCGAGCTAATGAAAATGTGCAGCAAGCCTTTAAATCGCCCTTACAATGCTGGAATTGCAAACTCGTTTAATTGCCGCATCGTTTTGCCAATTGCGCCGTGTGCGGGTCGGCGTTCATTGGTGCAGCGCATCGCTCATACGCCCCGTATGGCCGCACTCATACACACGCGCGCTGCATGTGAAAATTACAATTTCCAATCCGACCACATCAATTAAAAACTGCAAACTGAACTGTGCCGCGCTGAGCAGACAGTCAGAGATCAGCCAACCACCACCACAGCCCGAACACACATAACGTGTATGTAATAGTGATGATTTTAATTAAAAACGTGCCGTGCCGCAAAGCAAACTTGTGAGCAAAACTCATCGCAATTCAAGTGGGGAATTCACTATAAACAGACTCGCTATGACAAAAACAACAACAACTAGCGCTGAGTGCTAGTAGTGCAGTGTCACTGGCATTTGCATATTTCCTTGCAATTAATTCTGCCCGCGTTCGCAAGTCAGCCCTTGCAGCGGCCTGAGAAACAGCACATGCCACCGGCCAGCAGTCTCACGTCAAGTGCCACATACCACATGCCACATACCACATGCCACATACACACGCGCACACTACTTTGGTTGCGGCGGCAATGCGTTGCCATTTAAAAATGCATACACAAAGTGCCAGCTTGCAACTTTTTGCACAAATGTCAGCTCGCGAAACTTTCAACTTATCTTGAAAGTTGTTATACTAACAAGCAGCACATTGTGCTGGCTTTTAGCAGCATGAACCGAAGCGTGGCGGCACAGTGCCAGCATTAAATATGAAAATTGCACAACAATTGCATGTTAATCACCAACCCGAACCGATGCGGAAGAAACACAAAAACTCGCAACAAAAAAATAAATAAATAGAGACGGAAACAAGAGCAGCAGGCAACAAGCCGGAAATATGCAGACTGTCTAGCCAGCATAAAAGAACCCGGAAGCCGGAATCGGTCAGCAGCGGCCGGTTTGCGTGACGGCTATCGTCGACAGTTGTGCTATCCCGCCGTGTGCCCAGGCACGCACATTCAAACAATATATATAGTATATATTCACACATATATATAAAAACATACACATGTGTTTGTGTGAGTGTGTCTTCAACATTGCATGCAACGTTGAAAAGTGAGTGAGAGTAATAATTCACTTTATGGCAAAGTTGAAATCGAAATGCAACAAACATGAGGCCACATCGGTATTCATATTCCTGTTTTATCGTCGCTTCCTTTCGCTGCTGGTTGCCACAATTCGTTGAGTATGGCCGATGTGTTGTTTATGTCTGTACTTGAACTGTTGCATTAAATATTTATGCCAGTCAGACGTAATTTTGTTCAAACTTTAATTTGAACTTCAAGCGTGAATTTTAAATCACACATTAAACAGCCTGCGGCCAAGGGGGAAACAACAGTTTGTTCAATACATACTTACATATTTCAAATTCAATAGCTTCTTCATCAAAGTAAGGCTTTTCATCTTCTTCTATGTATACATATATGTTATATAAAAGAAAGTGGCAGTATGTGTGTAAGCGCTTCACGCTCAAACGGAACGGCCGATTTTCATGGGGTTTGTTTTCTTGGATTCGTATTAAGTCAGTTCAGGTTCGTGTGAATAGAAAATTGCGGAAAATCTATTGGAAAAGTCGGAAAATCCATGCCATATTGACCGTGAATTCTGCACATTTTCAGATAATAACTTTGGAACCATAAGTCACACATCAATTAAATTCACTACGAACTTACTAATCAGTCATGTCCTACGACAGAGGGAATGGGGCGGGTATTGGACGAGGGGGTGTGGCACCACCCATACAAGCCAAATCTTAATAATGGAATATCTTTGAAATTGTAAGGCGCACAGAATTGAAATTTCGTATAACGTCGACCAATAGATGAGTCATTCTACTGGTTAGATTTGGGCGTTGGACAACGGGCGTGGCACATTTGTTTTGACCCAAATATTTCGCTAAACTATAAGTCGCTCAGCAACGAAGCTTAGTACGAACCTACCATTTTCTCTTTCGACAGAGAACAGTGTGGGGGTATTGAATGAGGGAGCGTGGCACCGCCCATATAATTTAAATCTGGTTCAAGCGCAAACCATTTCTTTACTGAAACTTAGCAGCAACATTGCTTAGTTGTGGGCCTCAATTGCGTTAATCAGTAGCTCCTCAATTTGTATCGCCATAGATTCTCCATCTCGCGTATTTCATTATAAAAAAACAACAACTGTCGTGCGAGACAAAGTTCGCCGGGTCAGCTAGTTTTATTTAAATACTAGTAGAGCCCCGCGGCTTTGCACGCAAGTTTGAAGTCAATGGGCCTAATAAATATATCAGGTTTATTCATACTACACTGTATGAGCGATGCCACGCCCCTTTTATTCAATGCCCAATCCTATCTTCCAGTCGAAGAGTACGACTTACAGTTCCAAAGTAACGTGAAAACTTTGAGTCGCAAAAAATGTGCCACACCCTTTGCCCAACGCCCATAAAAATTTACCAGTAGAATGACACATCCATGGGACGACGGTATACAAAATTTCCATACTATCCGACTTACTATTCCGAAGCTATTCCATAATAAAAATTTCCTCTCAGCTGGAAATGGCAAACCTCTGAGAGTAAAAATTGCTTATGAAAAAGCTCCCAACTCGCCGTTCGGAACCGCCATAAAACTGTAGGTCCCTTCAACCCGCGTACAAATTCACACGCACAACACGGGTGGTTGCGGGAAGCTAGGCCTTAGTCTCGCGTAAGCGGGCTGTCGTGCCAGTCAATTACACTGTGCGTGAAATTTGCCCTCAAAAATTTAGACATGGGGGGGGACCTACTGGGTGAGTTTCCTATAGGTATACTGAGTTGAGATCCACCAGCCGTTTGGTAAGATTGGCTCTAGTTTATAAGAAATCCGACTTTGAAGTTTGGAAATTATCGTCAAGCTTGTCGCTTAAGTAGGTCCTAAATCGTTTCGAATATCGCTTTACTGTCTTCGGCAAGTTTTAGATATTTTAACGACCAAAAAATTTGCTTCAGACACCAATTAAAAAAAAATACATTCAAACTGTGTAATTGCGATGTGTGCAGTTTTTTGCGCAGCGCTACATGGCGTATGAGTGTCGTCGCCACGTTGAGTGTTATAATTAAATGACAATAGTCAAGACAAACATTTTGTGAAAGTTTTAGCTCAATGGGCCTTCAATTTTTTAAGTTCTAGTGTCGTGTGACCAACAAACAAACATACAAAGAAACAGAAATTTATTTTTATATATTGCAATGATGAGGCACTCTGTGCTGTGCATGAATGCTTTTCCAAGCATACTTTTAGGCATGCACTTTGGAGTACAGCCGGTTGGCAATAATTCCGATATGGCAAGGATGGTTCGGGAAGGTGATGGGCTGTGCTAGAACAATAGAGAGTACGACTAGAATGTGCAAGAAACATCGGCGCGATAAGAAAACAGGTATAAAAAGCAGCAGTGGCAGCGCAGAGAGTCGAGTCTGTGTCTGAGCAAGCAAAGGGGAAACATGCAATAGTAGTAGTGTAAAGTAGTAACAAGTGTAAATTTGTAAATAAAGTGATTGTTGATTTTTGACTGCGTTTGCGCTGAATAAATGAAGTTGTTTTATTTTCAAGCACAATCCAAAACGAACTTAGAGAAGTCATTTTCGTAACAATATATAGAAGAATAGGTTAAGTTGGGTTAGGTTAGGTAAGAGAGGCAGCATGCTAGTTACTCAGCAAGTACACTCGGAGGCCTCAAAGGCCCGATAAGAGTGTGGAAAGCAGTCATCCTGTTTTCAATGTTGGCTAAAACCAACCGGAGCGTCGAACGAACCTGGCAATATCCTCCAGGCACCTCTCATTCTGTACCTTAGATAGCGGTGACTTATGCTGTGAAGCGCCAAGGCATTCGTGCTACACAGATTCAATTTCATCCTCATCCTTGCAGCTGCAATAGTAGTCTCGATGGGGTAGACCAAGTCTTTCCACAAAAGTGCCGATGACGCAATGTCCCGTCAAGACCCCCGTGAGAATACAAAGTGTTGCTTTGCTTAACCGTAAGAGACGCTGAAATCTCTTTTGGTCCAGTATCGACCATATCGCGCGTGAGATCTTGCAGTCAGGCCGAAGGTTCCATTGATCATTGGTGAGCCTAATTGTCTTCCTGTCAAGATCGCTGTAAAAGTCCTGAAATGGCGGGTAAATCCCTGCCACCATGCTGCGTTCGTAAGCTCTCATCCTTTCCCAGCCAGTTCAGCCGCTCTTTTATTGCCAGGTACCTGTGCCTTGTGACCACGCACCCAGCAAAGTGTGATGTTGTACCGTACAGAGACTTACGATATTCCATAACTGTCTTCGATCTGATAGTGTGTGAGTCCAGTGCCTTGATTGCCGCTTGGTTGTCTACACAGATAATCCGGTTAGATGGAGGCAAGTCCAGTACTCTGATCATGCATTCATAATAAATCAGCTCCTGAATATTAAAAACACATACTAAGACTGAAATTTCCTCACAAGTCACACGTTAGTTTGTGTAAACTTTAGGTTGAAGTTCAAGTGTGAACTTGACAGGCTTTCAATTTCGACAACATCTTCATCAAAGTAACGCTTAGTGTATTTTCATTTTATATAAATAAGAATAGCTCAAGTTAATAAATCCGCTCTTGAATATTTAAAACCATACTACAGCCAACATTTCTTCAATCCAAAATTCAGCCACAACAACATTTCCTTATCCTTACCACATTGAAAGGATAAAGGTCAGAGACTCTTAAGGACATTCGTAAATGTTGTGGTCAGTAACTTTTAGTGTGCCACTAAATTCCATTTATTTCCAAATCAACTATTTACACAAACTTTGCCCTTTGTTATTGTTAGAATCCGCTGTCGGTTTTTGTTCCGTCATTGCAACGTTCGCCATTATTCTAGCAGCCACAATTTTGTGCTTCGTTAACACCGGTGCAAATCATTCGAACTAATCGCCAGAAAAAATGTCAACCGTGTAGAAACACAAGTTAACAGTAGATTCCACTTTGTGGCTTAAGTGCAGTCACAGGATTAAGTTAAACCACACATTCGCCAGAAGCAACTTAGGGCACACATGCAAAAAAAAATACGCGACCTGCATGAATGACTGACACTCAGCACAAAAGTATGAATGAATGGCTGCAAAAGGCATAGACACTATCGACCAATGGCTGCCAAGAGCCGGACACGTACTGACAAATGGGTGTAAGTGCGAGTTTGACTGTGTGTGTGTGTGTGGCTGTGTGCAGTTTGTTATTTGCGGCTGGCTAAATGTCGCAAAAACGATGGCAATCTCAGCGACGTGCTGCAAATATAATGAAATGCTGTCGCTGCCGCTGCCGTAATCGCTGCTGCTGCTATTGTCCCCATTCTTGTTGCACCATTTGCAGTTGCAAATCCATCGATTTTCTCATTCGTTAGCTGCAATTGTGCATGCCATATGCGCGCGTAGAAACAACATTTGCCCACTCGACCTGCACACACTCACACTCACACTTAGACACACTCACACAGCCACAGACACATGCACCATGCAACTGCTGCTGCTCGCTTGCGGCATTGGCGGCTTATCCGATTGTGGCAGTCGAACAGACTTTTGCCCTTAACTCAATTTAAACTTGGCTGCAATTGTTGTTGTGGTCGGCGTTAGTGTGGTGGTCGCTCATGATGTTGTTATTGTTGTTTTACGAAAATTTGTTATGAACTTCAGCGCAGACTGGCAGGCAGACATATTGAATGGGCATCCATTACTGATTGCGATCGTCGAGCATTGGCGGCTAGGGGGAGCAATGGGCGGTACGGACCGGAACGGGTTGGGACAAGACTGTAAATGATTTGTTTCTCATGATGCAATATCTACGCTATAATTATTTCGACAATTAGATAGGAAAGCAAAGTGCAGCAACACGCGACATGCAAATTGAATGAAGCCAATAATTGATTATAATTATTGACTATAGTGTTGACTACTTACTGTGTTTGATTCGATGTTTGCTGTGTTATTTTATTGTTTATGTAAATTTGCATAATTAATTGCAAGCTGCTGTATTGTAGTCCCAACATTGCACACTAATTAAAATAATTTCGTTTGTTGCTTTGGAGGCAACTTGACGCTCCGCACTTGTTGTCATTGTTATCATTACAAAAACAACAACATTTTTTACATCGCATTAATACAATCATTTTCACATGCACACAACGAACAAAATAAATTTCCACGTGCTAAATTGTCTGAGTGTTTTTATGTAAGTAAAGGCGAGCGCAAATTATGTAAGCCATAAAAAGCAAAGAAAACACATTTAAAAACCTAAACACATTAAATGGATTCAAACATGCAAGAAAAATAATCATATACTGTTGGTTAAGGTGACCATATGCTTGGCATATGGTTTGAAAATGAGTGAAATTCGCAGTTAATGAATTAACATATTTAATTCATTTACTCTTTCATTCACTTCCCAAAAGAAAAATAATTTTTTTTCGAACTGTGTAATAGGGACGCGAAATTTTTTAGGTTATAGCAGGCACGTTGATAAAATCATATTTGCTAAATTTGCCATGCAAGGTTACAGCCTTGAACAACGTACGAAAATCCTCAAATTTTATTATCACAGTCGGCCTGACTGCGGAGTCTCACTTGCAAATACTTATGAACTAAAAGAAGAAGAAAAGTTGACGCTCTCAAACTTGACATAACCAACGCCATTTAGCAAATTCAGCCCGATTTATGCAACAAAGTCATTGAAAAGGAAACGATCCGAGCAAAGCCACGGCGGACACTTGAACGACGTTATATGCCACACTTACTTACTTACTTACTTACTTATACTTTAAATATCTCACATACTACTAGTATCCTTGTTGAAAGGCTTTAAATTAAAAAAATCCTAAATATATTTATAAAATTGTTCAATTACGAACCACTTTGTTGAAATGCATCACAAATACTTTTTTATCATTTAAGTGGAATTTTATATGCAAAACACTACTCATGTCATTCTATAATTAACAATTATGAATAAATAAGTTACTAAAAGTAATTAATATTTTAATAAAACTTATTAATTAACAACCACTTTGTTGAAATATATCACAAATAAATTTTAAATTATTGCAGTTGAATTTTAAATACAAGTGGTGCTTTGTATTTAAAATTCAACTGAAATTATTTAAAATTTATTTGTGATATATTTCAACAAAGTGGTTGGTAATTAATAAATTTTATTAAAATATTTAGTACTTTAATTGACTTATGAATAAATAAGTTAATTAAATTATTCATAATTCTTAATTATGTTAATTAAACATGCCATTTTATAATTAACAATTAATAATTGTTAATTATGTTAATTCAACATGCCATGCTATAATCAACAATTATGAATAAATAAGTTAATTAAATTATTCATAATTCTTAATTATGTTAATTAAACATGCCATTTTATAATTAACAATTAATAATTGTTAATTATGTTAATTAAACATGCCATTCTATAAATAACAATTATGAATAAATAAGTAATAATAAATTATATAATAAATAATTATGAATAAATAAATAATAATAAATTTAAGTATGAAACATTTTCATAAAATTGGTTAATTATAAACCACTTTTTTTGAAATGCATCATAAATAAGTTTTTAATAAATTAATTTCAATTTTAAATACCGAACATCACTCATGCCATTCTATAATTAACATTAATCAATAGCCAATTTAATCAAAATGCTATCATGAAAAAATTAATTTTTCATTTCACTTAATTTTTTTCATTTAACTTCATCTTCAAATTAAACAGTTTTTCAAAATGAAAACCAATGTCCATCCTACATCTCCCACAAACCACCTGCAGACCCAGTCGGAAATTTGATAAGGGGATTCCAAAGTAATGCATGATTTATGCCTTTTTTCTTGTGCTGAAAACGGAAGCTTATGCGGTAAAGTATCGATAAGCGAAGTTGTGAATACTTCAATTTGAAAACACGAAGTATTACAAACATTTTCTTTTGCATTCCTTTCTATTTACAATAGTCATTATTCGATCGGACAGCTCTGTCAAAAGATATAGGCTTGCCCGATGCTTGCACTTTAAATGGCAAATAATTCTTATGTCAGGCGGCTATTTTTTCAAAAGTAATGGGGATTTGGGAACGAAAAATAAATATGCCGTAATGATTCATCCTTCAATTTCCGAGTGGCGAATATACTATACATATAAACACACATATGTTATCTATGTATCTATGTATCTACCCTACCAAGGGCTACTGCCATTACAGACAAGTTATTCGAATCATTGCATACTTTCAGGTGCGCTGCATGTGGCTCGCCAATTATGAATTTTAATTTCGCAAATGTGAATAGCACAACCGCTCGTTGCATATGTTTTTGGATGTGCAACACAGACACACACCCACACGCTTCTCGACCATACACACAAATACTGAGGCGGCACTGCCCATTTTAATTTCGCTTTTGTAAGCCAACTGAATGAAGCGCCACAGAGCCTTTCATTGAAACTGAACCCCTTTCGGCGCGTACGTAACCAGAGACGAAGCAGCGGTAAGCCCGCAACTAATGAAATTAAAACTAGAATTTGCAAGCTCAGCGCACCGTGGCAATGTTTGCCATTTGCATTTAACGCTTCAGTTGATTTCAAAGGTCATTTACGAAATCCAATTAGCGATAAGCATCTTAGGCGCCAATGCAGCAAACAGTAACCAAGCGACCGTTGCTTAATAATCGATTTTAAAGCGCATTAACCGATACATTCAAATGCAAGCTTGCCGAGTCAATTGCTTTCAAGGTGAATGCCGACAAACAAACCCGGCACGCACGCTGACAGGGGGATCTAACCTCAAATAGGCTGTAAAGAGCGAAAGTGTTTGACAGCGGACGAGTCATAATGAATGAGAAAAGTAGAGGAACATGAATGTAATGTTGATGTGTGCTGTGGCAAAATTTTCACCAGAAAAATTATCTATGTATCAAAAATGAAAGTAAGACGTTTCTTTCGTTTTTTGCTCTTCATTTCATTATAAATAATTGTAATTGTATTGTAAAGAAAAAAGCAAATATTTAACCTTAGCCAACAATAACCTTCTTCTTCTGCTTCTTTCAGACAATCTACAAAAAGCAACTCGTTTCTGTCCACTTATCAAGAGTGCAATAAGAGCAAAATACAATTCTCAACACCACTACAAAACAACAATAACAATAACAGTTATCACAAAGCACAATATTGACCAAAAGGTACAGCAACCATTCGAGGTCTAACCACTTTTTCGAAAATATCAACACAACAACCAACACAACAATGTCCAATGTAAGTGAAAGCTTCAAAGCGAAAATATTTGAATAGAAATTTTAAAAACATTAAATCAAATGCGCATTAAATTCAATTAAATTAGTAACTCAACATTTCTTTCTACATAATACAATTCTTCACTATTTGGCTGCCATTAAAGTTACTCTATATGGATGAATCCAATTGCAATGGTGTCTATGCGTCTAAAACCAATAATGCAGCAACAACAACAACGCCAGCAAATGCAACCATAATAAATACCACAAGTAATAGCAACAACATCAGCAACATCATGAATGCAGCCTCGACTGTGGCATTGACAGCGGCGAGTGTCGCCAATGCCGCCGGCACCATCACCACCACCACGACCACAACCAACACACTACCGACGTCCGTCTCCAACGAAGATCTCAGTCAGAGTTTATCGGAGTACACAGACGCCGATGAAAGCATATCAGCACCGACCGAATTTCTAGCCGAGGTAAGTGCGAACAGTCTCCAAGGAATGGCAGCGAGCACAAAGCAAATTTCAAATTACATTTTCTGCGCACAATAAATTATATTCGCCGTCGTTGCCGCCGCACCAAATCGAGTACATTTCCTCTTATTTCATTTCATTTTACGTTTCGTCTCATTTATTATGGCCAACTTTGGGCAATGGATAAATGCGCGTGCGACGTTCATTGGCGACGCTGTTCACTGATGGGAAAGAACTTTGGCAGATATCCGTTCAAACTAAAGTTATGGATTTTTTTTCTCGCAGGCTCGCTACCAGAAACGGGGCCGGGAAGAGCTAAAGGCAATCGGTCGTTTAATTTGTCATGTCTTTGTCACTATTTCTAGTGAATGAATTTACTTTTGGCACAGTAATTGCCGACTCAAGAGTTTCACACATGAAGCTTTGGCTAAATGTATGCCACAAAAACGGGGGTTCAGAAAAGAGCTCAATATTACAGTGGCCCTTGCAAGCTTTTTAAAATCCATATATAATTTTTTAGTTATGGCTGTGCTGTCATAAAAGACAGCATTAACTGGGCATTAATAAACGTAAAAGTGATTAAGACGTAAACAAATACTATTTCCATTATTTCCAAGAAGAAAAGAAGGTTTGTGTAGAGTATGTACATTGTGAGTTCGATAATTGCTTCATTAGTTTGACAAAATAATGATTAGTTAGTTAGTCAGTCATTAGTTTGGCAAACTAATGATTAGTTAGTTAATCAAACTTTAATTAATAATAATAATAATAATTGACTGGCACGACAGCCCGCTTACGCGAGACTAAGGCCTAGCTTCCCGCAACTACCCGTGTTGTGCGTGTGAATTTGTACGCGGATTGAAGGGACCTACAGTTTAATGCCGGTTCCGAACGGCAGGTTGGGAGCTTTTTCATAAGCAATTTTTACTCTCAGAGGTTTGCCATTTCCAGCTGAGAGGACAGCCACCGAAAGAGAAAACGAGTTTTCCCGTTATTTTTTTTAGGTGTTATTACAGGCAGTATTTGAACCTGAGGTTGCTGCCTGCGACTCGCGGTCCAACGCACTAACCAACTGAGCCACGGCGGCTGCCAATCGAACTGATTAATTAAAAAAACTGAAAATAAAAATTAGAAATCCGACTGGATACACCAACGACAATTGGTGTCATTTTGATGCCATGAAAACTAACCTAAAAACGGGGATAGAAAATTAGGTAAGTTAGCTAGAGTTATCAAGTTTTATGGGTTCAACCCACAAATATTTATGTCTGCTACAAAAATTGTGGTTGGCAATTATGGTTTCAAATGGTATTGAGCTCACAAGTTGTGCGGAACCTTACTGCCCTCAAATGAAATCCCGCATGCGCCACTGATCCCAATGCTCGAGAGTTCAGAGCTTTTCCGAAAAGGAAATAATATTTGTTAGATTTTTGGCAAGAAACTCGTGTTTTCACTATACTCGTTTTTGCAAATTGAACTCCATTGCAAAAATCGCAACATGCACAGTTTCAAATATACTCAACACTGCTAGGATGCTGAAATTTGAAAGGAATATTGTTGACAGGTTGTGATTCTCGGATTTGTTTGATGGCTTGAGATTTTTTTTGTAACGATGCACAGTGATTCGACTTCATACAATCGCGGGACAAAATTAGAAGGAGTGGTCTGTTCTTAATAAAATTTGGTATGCTAATTAATCATGGTCTGCTGAATTGAAATATCCATTTTGTGTTTCTGAAACTTTTGTAGTTTGGCAATGCCTGACACTAAAATTTGCAATTTTCGTCATTTTTGGTAAGCTATAGCAACAACTGTATTGGCTACATTTTTCAGATTTGACATATAATCAGTTACGTCAACATTGATAATTGCAAAGAGTAACAGAGATTGTTTTAGGAAGCTTTAGTTGTGCAATAAAAATGATAATAATAGATACATGTTTTAAATTTGTGCAGTTTTTTTTCATTTTTCATGCTGGTTACATACTTTAAGGGATATTTAAAATATATTTTGTCGAAAAATTGGTGTTTACACCAATTTTCGAATTTAATTATTTTCTGAAACAAAGAACGAATGCTTCTTAAAATACAAAAAAATCCAGGAACATACTTTTTCGATACTTGCCTTCAAGTTTTACCAATTTTCAGATTTTGTATATAATATTAATAATATTTTAAATTAAATATGAAGTAGAAGCTTCAGCTTTACAAATTTTGAGCAAACGTTAAAAGGAAAATGCCCACATCTATTCTTAATTTATATTGAAAGTGGTAGCAACTTCTTGCTAACTATGTATTTTTACGATTTTTTTACTCAAAGACTAAACAACAGAAAATATGTTTGATTTTTTTTGTAAAAAATTATGTAAAGGGTGGAAAAGGAATTTTACAGGCTATAATACGGTAGCAAACTTATAATAGCTTCATAATATGTAGGTTTTTCGATAAAAAAATTCGTTTTTAAAAAATTGTTTCGCTTATAACTCGTTATTGGTACATATTACATACCTAACATCATCCGAAAGAGGAAGAAAATACCTTTCATATGACACCTATATCGTTAGAATCGGTTGATAATTTCTTGAGAAATTCGGATATATAACTGAGAATTTGAGTGTGAATGTTTCCGCGGCAAAATTTTAAGTTTGTTAAACTAAAAAAAAAACATAAAAAACAAAAAAATTGTTTTTAAGAGGGTGTGGTATTCCCCATTTAAGCCTTAAATTTTTGCACAGACTTTTTTGGTTTTTCTTAGCTGGAGTTGTACCTTTTAAATAACATAAAAATCGTTAAATTCTAAGACTATAAATTTTTTTAATTTTGTCTATGGAACGAATCACTGTGCGATGTAAGCACAGCTGATACCAACGGAGAAAAATAATTGAAACAAAATCGTGTCTTGTCTTCCAACACAGTGTCGTTATATATTCTCGTTCTTGCGCGCAACCGCGCAACTTTTCATCAGTTTTAACTTCTCACATTCCAACATTCATTCACAAATAATTAACACACCAAAATGCAACGGAGGAAAACTTTGCTAGTGCACTTCCTTTCTTTCTTCCTTCAACATAAAAGAAATTCAACTTTGCACAATTGATTTCATTTTATAACGTTTCTTGCATGCAATTCTTTGCAGTTTCTCTCAGCTGTCATGCTCAAAGATTATAAGAAAGCCTTAAAATATTGCAAACTGAGTAAGTTTTCCGACCATTGAAATGTCATAGCCTCTTTATAAAACAAACTTTTAATGAAAACCTTAATGTTGGCAACTTTTCCGCCTTCCACCTTCACTCCGCCCACTCACGGGAATTGAACAGTTTTACAATACGAGCCGAACAATGCCACAGCCAAAGAGTTTTATCCGCTCATACTCGACAAGCTGCGCGGTAAGTACGAAAACACAAAACAACAACACTCTATCGCACATATGCCATTGTCTGTCTTTTGCCAATTGTCTTTATGCCACAGCTGCTGCGTCCAGCGACAGCGACGAGAACTACAATAAATCATCATCACCTGAATTGGTGTTAGAGCTGCAATCCTCGGATCCGTCAGCGGGCGAGAGTGACGGCGCTGCGTCCGATGACCAGCAAGCTGGCCTTCTGGACGACGGCGTCGACGAGTTTGGCATGCCGGAGGAGAACTTCAACTCGGCAGCCGACCCCAACAGCCACGAGCTGAACGCGTGCCACAGCAACAGCAGTGCCAGCGCCAGCGCCAGCGGCAGCGGCTCGCCGGGCGACAGTCTCAGCGAATCGGTGGACGATGACGACGACGATGTGGACGACGACGACGACGACGATGATGAGGATGTTGATGTCGATGTCGACGAGGAGGAGTGCGACGAGGAGGAGGACGCAATCAGCAGCAGCGGCGATGACTTGCCCATCGACGATCCGCACTCGCTGGGCGCCATTGCGGGCGCCGGCAACGATTCGCAATCCTCGCGCAATTCTTCGAGCGGCGGCGGCGGTGGCGGCCGCAGTCGCAGCGACAACACCACACACTCCTATTCGAGCCTGCTGCTGGAGGAGGAAGACGACATTGTGCCGGTGAATTTGAAGTTGAACAAGAAGCTGTCATCGCCCGACTTGGATGTCAGCAATGGTACGAACGCAGCCGTCTTGATGTGTGCCGCAGCTATAATGAAGCTTTTGTGTTTTTTAATCTATATTTTTAGGTAACAAATTGCCCTCAACATCCTGCAGCGATTCCGAGTCACCCACGGAACCACTAACACAGCGACTGGCAGCCATACTGCGCTCCAAGTGCGGCGTCTCGAGTGCCGGAGAGAATTTCTAATTCTGCGCAACGGCAAAACTAATAAATACACAGGAAGGCGAGAATACTTACCACTTGCAGATACATACTCATATATTCATATATGTATCATATATGTACGTAGCTAAATACATAGTATATACGTACCTACTTGGCCAAGGAACGAAGTCACTGTATTATTCAATATATATATAACATATACATATGTATATTTTCTGGTACACACATATATACAGACACGCAAACAACATGCATACCTATAGATGTATGTGTAAGCATGATCTTCGAATTATATCGACATACAGACACACACGCAGCAAGACTTGCATTCACACATAACTATATATGACAGAGAGAGTATATCAAGAATGCCTACAACTATATACTTTATAAACATAAACCTAGCATAAGACAATATTTATAACCAAATATATATGCAATACAAACACACGACTGCACACAATATTCAATCCAGTCGTGGCTACAAAACATATTCACAAGACTATTTATGTTCCAGAAGGGTATACAATTTGATATTTGTTTAATGTCATTTTCAATCCATTGTATTCCTTGCCCTCAAAAATCAAAATAATTCATGTCATTTTGTTTTTATTAGAAGCAACATTTCTTTGCATGAATTGCGCAAAGCTCAGCTTGAGTTCGGACTACTGAAACGTCTATAAACTATAAACGTCCAGAAACTGGAATCAGTTGTACTCAATTGAGAAACCTTCATAAAAGTATAAAATGGATTTGCATTTTTGAATCACTTCTTTAAATGTTTTATAATTATAATCAAAGCTTTTTTAGCTTCAAGCGCAATACTAACATTTTCATTGAAGATTTGAACTCAAAATTAATTATAGAAATTAAATTTTGTAAATGTTTCTTCATATCTCAATTAAATACTAATAACACCGAAATATAAGAATTGGGTTGTATAGAAACTGAATTGGAACATTGAATTTAGTATTAAAAAAATTGCGACGTATCTTCGAAACTAAAATTTCAAACCCTCAAAAAAATTATTTTTCAAACCCTTAACTCATTCGCTGCCAAGGACGAGTATACTCGTCTTTGGCCGGGTGTAATGCATTGTCAAGACGAGTATACTCGTCCTACTTTAAATATTAAACAATAACACTCAAAATATAAATGGCAATGGGAATGACTTCATTTAATTTAGGCTTGATAGCTTGGCTTAAGCTAGTCAAACTTCAGCTTCATCCCTTTGTTCTGACTAAAACAATCTACGAAACTATTTTATTAACGATATATGAACGTTTTTTATTTAACTTATGGGAAGTTATTTCATTTATTTAAGTCTCAGTAGTTGGGTTTGCCTACTCTACTTTGTAAAAAATGTGGCTTACACTGAAAATTAAAGCAAAAACCTGTCAAAAAATAAAGCCAGTGCCAGGGTTGAGATAGTTGTAATCGAGTTTTGAAGGAGTTTAAACTAAATTACTTTCGTTTTGAGATTACTTTTTGTGTTTATAAGTAAATGATACTCCAAATGTCCTCTGCGTCGTACTCAACCTTTACTAAAAAATGTTTTCAAGCGACAGAACTGTTTTGCACGTAACGCAGTCCCTCCAAAGAAAGATTTCTCTCTGCACATTTCTACGAAATAACTCTTTACTATTTTTAGCAATTTCTCACTAACAAGAATTTCAAACAAGTGTTTCTTAAAAAAAAACAGCCGGTTCTGTTTCAGCATACCAAAGCTGTTGCTTATAATTTGCATAATTTTTTGTAATTTTAATATATTTTTAAGTAAGTTTTAAATTTTTTATATTTTTGATACTAATTAATGTAATTTATTATAATTTATACCAAAAATTTATAGAAGAAAAATTTATATAGTTTCCATTTTCTATGCGTTCTTTACATTTAAGTTCTTCCTGATGATATCTCCTACTGTCTCCTAATTGTTTTGTGGGGCGTTAAAAACTTGGTGGGAAGTATTATTCCTGTAGTCATGAAAGGGTTAATCATTTAATGTTCAAACATCCTGAAACTCGCCACATCTCCTACTGGCAAAAATTTCTGGTTCCCTTTCTTTCTCTCTCTCTCACTCTTACTTTGAATCATTTACTGTAAAAACCTCTTAAAACTCGCAACAATGTTTTCTTTGTAACTTATTAACTTTATCATTTTTAGTTCTAGTTCATTAAAGCCTCACTTTGAACATACAAGTCACTCAATTAATGTTTTTATTTAACTCTATAATGTCCAACCAATTCAATGTTCCTTAAATGCCCATAAGAAATCATCTTACAAAATATGCTTACTTATATTTTTTAAGAATATTTTTAGTTTAGTATTGAATTTGGCTTCAAAATTTTACAAAGTCACGCACGATTTTCTTTCAGAAAATAATACAATAATTTAAAAAAAAAAACAAAAGTCCTCAATGAAATCACTTTGACTATCCTTCATTCTAGTGTTAATTAAAACATCCCTGAGTCTGAGTAAAAAAAAAAGAAGGTTGCCGAATTTGTAATGCGGACTTCATTAACTTTATTCATATTAGTTATCAATTAACTTCAGTCATACTATATACATACATACATACTCATGTATCTAGTTTCAGAATTGTAAGAAAAATACCAAAACTGTATAATAAATTCTATGTTAAAATATTAAGTTACAACAAGCAGCATTCTTTTCTATTCCGCACTACAAGTCTTATTCATATTAAATACGCCCCATAAGTCCATATAGAATGTATCAATTCTCTGGAATATTAAACATAATTTTTTCCTTCTTTACGCACTCAAACACCTAATTGCATTGTGTGCATTATTCACTTCACTAATAGCGAAACTATCAAAGTCTGCTTGAGTTGTCCGTAAGCGACACTAGTTGAACATATCGTACAAAGATCAGAAGAAACTATAAAACCCCCAACACTTGTTGATGGACATATATATTTTAATAGAGCCACAACATTAATTATCATGCAAGTCTTAAACTTCACTACCTTTTATAAAATTAGCAATAAGTCAAATCTTTCATTTGCACATTAAAGGCAAATTCCATTTCGTAAAATAATCCAATTCAATCCAAACATATTTTATGCAAACATTTTCAGCTATTTTTAGACTTTCCAGAAGATTTTCTAAGCAAAGTCCGGGTGGAAATTTTACATAAAAATAATAATGAATATTAAAAAAGCGATTGAAATGGTTTTATAAAATTTTGAATATTTTCTCGAATGCCTTTCCAACTGAACTTTGTAATTAAAACTGTATGCAACTACAGACATGAAACTGTTTAGTGCTAAGAATACATAAGAAATGCAATGAGTGCAAGAAAATTCGTTTCCATTTTGAATTTGTATGCAAGTGGAACGAAAGCCGGAAAAATAGTTTTAGTTAGAAACTGTAATGGTCCAACTGTAAAGTTCCAATAACAACTGAATATTTAGCATGTGTTATAACTAAACTACATATACTACATGTATATATATAAACGAAAGGAATTATGTAAACCAAAACTTCATTTGAAGTTGTACGGCTCCACATAACCGACATTGTGTTAAATCAACATTAAAGACTTTACTATATAACATTGAAAAACAAATATAGCGTTTAGTTTGGAATCAACTACCAACCCACACACACACACACACACACCATAGTATATGCATATATTGTATACATACACACCTATGTAATAATCATCGAACGTGTATGTATTGTACTGGAGTTGGGTCTAAAGTAACAGGACTTTTTTTAGAAATGCATTAGGAGACGTGTTTCTTACAATAAAATATTTCATAAAATGCAGAGAGAAGCAGGAATGGTTTGTGGTTTTATTTCTTCATTCTATTAAATAATTCAAACAACGCGCAGTTTTTTTACGAAATAAAGTATTTAGGCTTTTATTGAAATTTGTTAAAATTCATCAAAAATGTTTACTTTGTTGTGTTTTGTTGTTATTTTTATTTGCACTAATGTGGCATTTATTTTTGTTGTTTTGTTTTCTTTAAGTGGTAACTTTATGTAGAAGAACTAAATTTTGCATTTTCATTCATTGGTTTCTTTTTTGTTTGTTTTTGTTTTCGCGCGGTTGCCGCAATGTTTTACATTCATTCATTCTTTTTCCAGCATCTCATGTCGGTTCGTTTCATTTAATGTCTAGTTTGTAAAAATTCTGCTTTATGTTATACATACGAAGATTTATAAAAAATATAATTTTCAATTAGTCAATCTGCGAATAGACTAAAAACTCGTACATTGTGTGAACTCAAAGGTGTTTTTGTGTCATAAAGGTAAGTTTATATAATATGTATGTATATATATATATTTAGATATATATATATATATATTAATCTGATATGTTAAATAACAATCTACATATTCTGAAATACGACTGGAGACTACAAACTCATATTTTTTTTGCATGCATTCCGTCAATTGTCTTCTTTCGTTTTTATGTCGAATACTGCGTAGTCCATTTGATTTTTCTTTCTGTTTTCATTGTAAATTTCCGTTTCCATTCAACTTTGTAAGCAACTTTTCAGCACCATCAATAAAATTAATACAAGACTGTGTGTGTATTTATGTACGTGTGATTAAATCAGGTAATGAAGCATTGTTGAATTAAGCTTGCGTTCGCACCAAAACAATCGAGCTAAATGCATATTCAGAGAACTCATCGCCTCATTGCAGTGTTTGCTTACAAGGAAACTTTGAAAGCCGTTGCGTCGCCTGCCAGTGTTGTAACGTAGCGCAAAACCGACTTGGTTTGCGCAGCCACAGATGCAATGCAATGCATCCCTACAATGTACATTATACAGTCGATCGAAAAAGTCATAACGTCTGATCATGTCCAGCTTTTCACAACTCTACACGTTTTACACCCTTCCAAAGAAACTTCCTCTCAACTTTCCCTTGAAGCGCCTGCAAAGTAGACGCGTTTTCTTTAAATCTGCATTTCGACATCACTAAACTCAAGTTTATGCTCGTTTTCAACGTTTCTGTGCCAACTCAAAAGTCTGCCCATGTGTTTGCTAATTAATGTTCCTTTGCTAGTGTGCAAGTTTAGGCTTAATTAACGTTTAATTATACTTATATATATATTGTATACATGTTTATATATGCAATGTTGTCTGTAAGTAGCAATATTTAACTTTGTTTGTGTTGAACAGAAACTTTAATTTGAAAACTCTTCAGGTGAATATTGTACTGTTGAGAATACTATTATTACTAAACCAAAAAGTTGTTTACCTTCGCTGGCAATCGAGCAGGCATTTGTAGAAAATTAATCAACTGCAGTTGTGTGGTCATATTAGCATCTCTTGATTTCTTAATAACTATTGATAAGAATGATCGAGGAAATCGGAGTTTTGATTGGCACTACAAATTGTTTAATTATAGGATGAACAAATTAAAAATAAAAACCTAATAAAATCAATATATCAAGCAAATGAAACAAAAGCGCAAATAAGGTATAAAATTGCAGATTTATTTTACTTATAAATAGAAAAACTTATTTTAATTTACTAAATTATAAAGCACACAATATTGGAAGAACGAAAAATTTGTATTTAATGCAAACATTGAAATAATTGCGGCAAGTTTGGGGTGCTTGCTCGTTCTAGTGTAAAATCAGCTAAATAAAAATGTTCATTGAATTTCTGGTAAACACAGCTTTGCACAAAATGGCATAAGATGTCGATTGAATATGTATGTATGGTGCTTTGTGAGTGGGATTTAGGATGTTTCAAGTTTTTTAAACATCACAAATGGCAGTTCGAAAAGTCAACATAAAACAAGTAACGAAATTGAAGCTAACGACGAAGGTTGTTGGTATTGGCAACAGTTGTAGAAACTTCTTAACAAATGTCAGTCGTGATATTTAAGAAAAGTTTACTTTTTCCCTTAATGATATTAACAAGACTTTTCGTTCCATCAGTTGAAATCGTACATTAAACTTACATTCACTACAAATAACATAAAACTATCAAATATACACTTTAAAACGTATGAATTGCCTTATTATGTATTCGATTAAACTAAGCTGCCTTATGATAAAAACGTAGCAAGCCCACCACTGCTCACGCTCACTGCCAATCACTCGCACCCTCGCCCGTGCGCAGTGATTAATACCTTTTCTATAAGCAGTTCGTGGTGAGTTTCGCGTCCTCGCAATTCGTGTTGTTCTCGATTACCAATTGCGCTTGTGGGTACTTGCTGATTTGCGCAAACCGCTCCATGACGCACGACGAGGAGAGTCTCGCCTCAGCGTCATGATCCCAACACTCCTCCATGGTGTCACAGAATATGTTAAGACCCTGCAAAACAAAACCCGTCGTTAAAACACTGCACACAACACACACACCAATCGGTGCAAATTCAAGTTCAGCTGGATCTTGTCAAATACAATACTTGAAGAAACAAGTGCAAACAAAACAAATCGAACGCGCTTTCACACAACTACTCACGGGATGCGAGCGCCACGAGTTCAGGATGCGCGGTCGCAGTTTTTTCGTAACAACACTCTCTTGCACCTCGTCCAGAGTGGGCCGTTGACCCAGCTACAAAGAAAAGCAAAGGAAAGCACACAATTACATTACATTTTGTTATAATAATTGAGTTTAAGAAACCCACCTCTGCCTCAAAGGGCTGCCTATAGTCGGCTACTGGTTTCACAAGATCGCAACGCGACACCATCTCCCACAACACCAAGCCGCAAGCGTACACATCGATGCGCAAAAACGCATCGCGCGTGAAATTTATGGCGCCTTCCAGTACCTCGGGTGCCATGTAGCGGCGTGTGCCCACCTGGCCGTGGGTGTCACCACAAGGTTTGCCTGCGAAAGTCCAATTAAACCGGAAAGCGATTTTAGGAACAAATTGCACCAGATTCAACTATTCAGCTAGTACCTGGCTGAAAGGTCATTGCCAAGCCGAAATCAGCAATGCACGCAGTCAAATCAGCCTTCAGCAGCACATTCTTCGATTTGAAGTCACGATGCGCTATGGACGGCTTGAGTCCTTCAGTCTTACTGGCAGGTATCTCCTCGTGCAGATGCATCAAACCCTGTGCCATAGACTCGGCAATCTTACACAACTCCTGCCATGTGACAATGTGTGATTTCAGGTAGTCGCACAGCGAACCGTGCTGATGGTAGACGGATATGAGCCAGTACTCCGGTTGCATTTCCATGTGCTTCTCACAGCCAAGGAATTCCAGGATATTCGGATGACGCATGCGAGGCAACTACGAAGCACACAAGGAAATTAATTAAGGAAACAAAATTTAAATTTAATTTTTAATATTTGTATCATGACTACACACCTTGTAAATTTCGATTTCTGCATGCCAGGACTCTTTTTCCTGCATGCGGAATATCTTCACGGCCACGTCCTGCTTGTGCAATTTCGCCTGCCAGACATTGCCGAAACGCCCACTGGCCTTCAGTTCCAGCAGCTTTATGGGACGATTATTCAGCAGCGGCGATGAAGTCGTCACCTCGGCCTCATTCTGTTGAAGGCAATTTTAGTGATTTGTCTTATTATGCGGAAATTTATGAAATTTACCGTTGGTATTTCGTTAAAGTGTGCATGCTTTCGCTTGCGATAGAAGCACAAACCAACGCCGGATATAAATATCAGCACGAACAGAATAACGGCGCAGATTATGATGTAAATGGAGTTGGTGTCATCCGGTGTTTTCTCTTTTGGCACTGGAAATTTGAGCATAAAGAAGACAGCACTTACATTAAAACAACTTTCTTTAACAAGAAACTCGAAACACTTTTAATTGTTTCCAATCTCACAAATCAGAAGTGCAGATTCATGTAAGATATATAGTACACACACATGTACATTTATGTTTATTTATGTACGAAGCACTGCCTGGTACACATTCCAGATCCTCAGTTTCTTTTCATAAAAAATCAAAAGATAATTGTCAGTAAAAAAAATCAATCGTCAAAATTTCTGATCCTTTCCTAGTATTAAAAATAATCTAAAAAAAATAAAATAATACAAATAAAATTATAAAATTGTAGTAATTCATTGTAACAAATAAAATGTCTCGCTTTTGTTATTTGTGCAAAGAGTCAACTGGCACAGCAAATATTTCGTTACACGCGTAAGTACACTGACACGCCAGCCAGTCACAGCTCTAACATCAATATTTTGCATTTCAGTTTTCCAAAAAACGAAACCATACGAAAAAAATGGTTGGACGTTTGCGGCCTCGATCCTGAAGACAACGTTGAGGAGCTTAGGATTTGTTCAAGTCACTTTCGGCCGGAGGATTACAAACAAGCACAAAAATATCCAACCGATCTGACGTTTCTCAATCCCGAAGCAGTGCCATCAGTGTCTGTTCCAAAGCGTGTCAACGACCAAAATGATATTTGAAGACAATATCAAAATTAAGTTAATCGATAACCAGTGCCAATCTGATTGATTTTGCAAATAAAGTTGTAAACAGCGTTGATAAACCTTGGCTTGTGTTGTTACCGCGATTAGTAAAGTAGAAATTCAAACTGAACCAATGCAGATTAGAAGCAATTTTTCCATTGTTGGCCGCCCGAAGCAGGCAACGAGTAACCACTGACAACAAAGCTGCACGTTGACATACAGCAAAGAATTTGTACAATTTATGTAGTGTGTGTTCTTTAATCGACGTGTCAGTGTAATTAGAACACAATATCGCACTATGCGACATGAAATCGCTGTAATATCAAATAATAAAGTCAAAACAAATTCTGATAATGTAGAGAACCAGATTAACCTTCCATAGCACCATCCAAACTTCTAAATATATGCAAATTTTAGCACATGCAAACAATTTTCATTAAATTTAACGCAACCCAAATTGCTAACTGCAACATTTACTGTTGGCGGCTACAAGTACGCGCGCACGGCACACCGCAGGTGAACAACATTTCAAGTGGTCAAATGAAAACAGAAAGAAAAAACCGAAAGTTCTCCCCTAATTTTAAAAATAACAACACACAATGCAACAACAACAACAGCCACATCCACGTCAAAATCAACAGCAACAGCAAGGAACGTGCTCCAACAAAAACAACACAAAAAGACCTTGCAACCGAGCAGCGGAAGCTAAAGAAAACGCCCCCTTGTGAAATATTAGAGCGCCAAGAACAAAAACCATGCATATATAAAACTACGGAATATGGTAAACGGGCCGCAGAAAGGAAAACTCAAAGAGGATAATGTCAAAAAATGAAAAAATACAAAACACTGAAATAAACAGGAAAAATGCTTGCACAAGAGTTGCCCATTAAATATGGCAACACATGCAGCCGCCTGCCGCTGCTCGCTGCCTACACTCAGAGTTCGTTAACTTGGCAAATCGCATGCATGCGCGCGTTGACGGCGATGGTGGCGGTGGTGCAACGAGTGGGCGTGCGGGCGATAGCAGCAATGCGGGGACAATATGTATTAGCTGCAGTAAAGCAAACACAGTTGCCTGATGCCGCTGGCCGAGGTAGCAGAGGAGGCGAAAGCCAAAAACGATATGCTACAAAGTAGCAAAGCAAAACAAAGCAAAATTGGGGTAAACATTGTGCTGCGGCGCATTCACACGTGTCACCATATGTGCAACTGTGCACACGAGCACCAACAGCCTCCAGCCATCAGCACAACAGCCACACCAACAACAGCCACTGCGGCAACAGCCAGCATCAGGTGCGGGCAGCAACAGCAACAGCCCCAGCCACAACTCCAATCACACTGTCACTGGCAGCCGTGCCGCGATTAGCTCACCTTGCGTTGTTGCTTCGGTGGTGGTGGAGATCCACTTTTGTTCGGTGTTGCACATGGAGCCCTTGCAGCAGCAAAAGTAGATGTTGTTGGGGCGTGGGTCGGCGCTGGTGATGCACTCGGTCTGATTGCATTCGTGCATGTCGGTGAAGCAGCCCTTCATTTTGATTTTCGTGTCGCCTGTCGCGTGCGGGTGGACAGAATTATTTTCATTTTAATTAATTTAAATGACAGTGGGAGGCTTCGCACTCACCAGTGACGTTGTCCTGCGACCAGAGCACATAGCAGCTGGACATTTTGTCTGACTCCGCCTTGCAGTGTTCTACTTTGGTGCCGCAGTCTCCGAGCGCTGTGCAGTTCTTCTCGTCGTAGTGCTCGCAGTCGATGCGATGACCCTCCGGCAATATGGCGCCTGCCGCAGAATCTGAAACAAACATAACAACAGCACCAATGTATAAATATTGACCAACCAGAAACGAAATCAAAGCAACAATATCATAAATAACAACAGCAGAAAAGAAGACATGAAAATTGAAAGTAAGCAGCAAAGAAGCTGAAATAGAAAACGTAGCCGGAACAGGAGCACCAACAAAAACTAACAACAACAACAGCAACGTGGAGTGGTACTATGTGTAAAAAGCGAAATTTGTGTAAATGGGTTTCAGTCGAGTTCAGCTTCGGCGCTTTCATCTTTACGGTGACCGCGTGACGGAGCAGGGGGCACCATGGGCCGCTGCTGTGCGCCAAAGGAGTTAGTTTCCTTTGTACTCGTATCGCGTGCCACACCGTCTCTCTTCCCCACCGGTTGCCGGCGATAGTGTAATTCGAGTCGAACGAGGCATTTGCACTGCGCCGAGAACGCGCTGTGTGCGCGCAGGACGAAAGTGTGAGTGAAAGCGGCTGTGCTGCAAACGATGAGCCATGTGCTCAAATTTACTAGTTGGGGCAGGTTTGAGCCACACACCCACACAGATGCACTGTGGCAGAGATGCATCAAATTTTGCAGGTTTTTTTTCAATTGACTAATTTTTAAATGTTTTTGGTTCGATTCCTATATGGAAAGAAATGTTTGATTTTAGATTTTCTGTGCGACCCTTGCAACATTTTGAATTGTTACTCACTAATCTTATAAAGTAAAAGGCATTAACTGTGAAATTGTGTCTCTAAAAAGACTCAACTTATAAATACATAAATGCCATAAAAACAATGCCCCTAAAGGGTGCACAGTCGAAGCTCTTTCAAGAATTTGTCACGTTATCACTTTGTTGTTCAATAAATGACTAAACGTTTGTCTTCCAAGTTTTTATGAATTCGACTCTGTTTTGCAAATTTCTACAAGAAAGACTCCGTGCCCTTTTAAAAGAAGCGTTTTGACAAACCCTATTCAAATTTAACGGACGAATAAACAAATAAATTTTGGACAAATAAACAGCAAATTTTATATATTTATGCCACTGTGCAGCGCACACACTATTTGCTGTTATACACTGCAAACGCTGTCGGGAGTTGCACCCACATTTGTGCAGGAGCAAGCCGAGATGAACATTTGAAGGGTTGCACAGCGTAGTACTCGCTGTTACTAGTGTGGCTACAATAGAAAACCCAACAGAGCCACCAGCTATGCTGCTGCACTCTGCCAGCCCCCTAACCCACCCCTAGCACACTACTACAACAACATTCTGCTGTCCTCCGCTCACTCGATTCATTCACTGGAATCTCTAAGCACTCGTAAAAAACGCAAAAATCGCGCTTAGCGCAGTGTGAGACGCAATAACGGCGAATGCGGCAACTTGCCGTGGGAGGGAAGTCACCCAGGAGTGGGTGCAAGTAAAAGTAAGTAAACTAAAGCAAAAAAAAACTGCGCGAAATCGGGTAGCAAATCAACAGTCAAAGGCCCATCGAGCACAGCACACTTACCTGAAAGGATGAGCAGCAGGCACGGCAGCAGCGCCAGTACAGTACAGGTGCACCATGTCCACTTGATTTTTAGCATTGTTATAAAGTTTCCGAAATGATTAAGGTTGTGGATATGGGCAATCGAATGTAATTAAGGGCGGCAACGGCGCTGAAAGCTCTGCTGCATTGGCACGAATTCGTTAATCAGTCGGACTGCTCGTGCGTGACCACATATTTCGCACACTATCGACAGAACTAAATTTACCCGGCAATATGGTTTATTATTTTATCTATTTGGCAGCTATAAACAATTTTTCATTTCATTATCAATTTTATTGCAACAGAATGTTGCTAAACATTTGCTGATTACCGCACAGCAACACATACGCACAACTGCTGGTGTGATCTTTTACCTTTGGAATTAATTATTTACTTTTCGGTTGCACTTTTCATTTACGCGCATTTTATTATTATTTAATTGCACGTCAGTTTTAGCAATTTACTGCATGGAAAAAACCATAGAAACTTGCTTTTGCATTTCTCTATCTGGCGCTGCACTACAGAAAAAATTAATCTCAACCTATGCCAGAGGCACACGAATCTTCGTTTGAATTTGTTGCGGCCGCTGCCTTCTGCACTCAAGCTCTACTTATCACATTTTGTTTACCACAGCATAAATTCACAATTTTCAACAATTGCACTCATTTTTTCAACCGTTTTGCTGCAAATTTAGCGTATTCTTTGTTGCACGCCGCGACTTTGTTGCATCTTTTCGCTGGTACGTAGTTACTTTGCTGTCATTTTGACTTGGGTGCCCGCAGCAAGAATTACCGCAACTCTTCCCAGTGAGCACAGTTCGCTATCACACTGCCGACAGCCACGAGTGCGAGCAGGATTCGGGCGACTCGTCGTCGCCGCATATGGCATTACGTGTATAAGAACGGTACAGCCGCTGTCTCGATATTAAAACAGGTACTACGCCAGATGGAGAAGACTTCCATGGGCTAATGCCGCGTCCATGGCTCAACTACAAGGTTATAGCAAGCCACCGGCTGATCGTTTATGGCTTCTGTCAAAATCGTCGGTGTCAGCAGTAGTTCTGTGTTGCCGCATCGGTTGAAATGAAAATACCTGACTGAAAACAACTGACCTGAGCACTTTTCCCGTTTTTTCACTCAAATACAGCACAGTCTGGCAACAATCACTTTTGTATGTTTTCAGTTTCTCCCTCTTTCGTCGGAAAATATCAGCTGATTTTGACAGTAACGATAAACAATCCTACCAACAAAATACATGTGGTTTTTGGTGTTGCAGGCATGCTATTACCTTGTTATTGTGCCATGGCCGCGTCCGTCATTACACGAAGTTTCGTGTGAGATAGAAACGCAAGTGTCAAGCGCATCTACGCAAAATCCGAAAAACTAACGTCGCCATTTTTGCAGCAGCAGCAACAGCAGCGCAAGCTTCCCAGAGGTGAGTTACGAAAAATTGCAAATTGCTGAAAAAAATATATAATTTGTGCAGTTTTTTACTGCAAAATTGTCCATTGATGTTTAGAGTATCGAGTGAGTTAACTAATATCTTGTAAATTGCAGCATTAATATTGAAGTGAAATCTTGTTAAAACCGACAAAGCCGAACAATGACTGGTCGTGGAAAAGGAGGCAAAGGTTTGGGCAAAGGAGGCGCTAAGCGCCATCGTAAGGTAAGCTACCTGACACCAATGAGCCGAATTCTTTGCAGAGCGGCTTGACTGGCAGTGAGGGAATTTAACAAGATTTGCTGGTTTCTTGTAGGTTTTGCGTGATAACATCCAAGGTATTACCAAGCCAGCTATTCGTCGTCTGGCTCGTCGCGGCGGTGTCAAGCGTATTTCCGGCTTGATCTACGAGGAGACGCGCGGTGTCTTGAAGGTAAGTGAAAAGAATGAATGTAGTTGTGAAATAGCTTGTAAAAAGTTTAAATGCAGATGTGTGGAATGGTAGTCGATGTAATTTGAGTTATAGCTTTCTCAAATAAATTTGTCTAAAAAAAATCGTTTAATAGAAACCAAGAAAAGAGGAGCTAATATTATATTTAGGTCTAAAGGGTAAAAACATGGGTAAAGAAGTTGAATGAAAAAGCGATTTATTGCCTATTGATTTCAAAGTTAATAAAAATATGTACTTCATATCAAAATTAAACATTTAACAAGCAATGGGTTGAGGTTCGTATACTAGGAGACTAAATAAAACATGAACCGATGGGCTTGTTGACTTCATAATTGAGAACACTTGAAATCAAAAATAATTAGACATGAAATCTAACTATGTAAGAAAGGTTAAACGTTTGTATGGTGAATCACGATTTAATGTTAAATCGAAATCTGACGGGGTCAACGATGGGTGAAGAGTTGTAAGAAGAAAACATGATTTGGTGAAAGCACTTTAAATGAGAAATAATTAGACAAGTATTTTTTCATAAAAATCTGACGGGGTCTGAAGGGTTGAGAGGAGCTTGATTTATTGATTATTTATATACAACATAATTAGTTCTTTACTTGGCATTTTTTGTAAACATTCTTAAGTGAAGCTAGAACCCTTAATTTTGACCAAATCCCGGCTTGTTGGTTCTGTTGAACTTCCAAGCGCCAATAGGATGTCACATCAGATGTAGTTACCCTCTCCCCGTCGTACAGCAGTGAGTTTCGTCTCATAGACCTGCCTTGCTGGAGCATCTTCTGACATACTGAAAACTCAACTGCCCTTGTCCCTGTATCAACTATCCTCATACAACTAGCTGTTCAAACAAACACAAACACAGCGTATACACATTGTAGTCTTTAGTCGAGTGTACAGCTTCTAAAAATAATGCCAAAATGATTGCTAATGCTTTTTTGGTCTTTTTGTTTCACAGGTCTTTTTGGAAAACGTCATTCGTGATGCCGTCACCTACACCGAGCACGCCAAGCGCAAGACCGTCACCGCTATGGATGTGGTCTACGCATTGAAACGTCAGGGTCGCACCCTGTACGGCTTCGGCGGTTAAACGCACATCCGTTAATGTTTACCACAAAGGATACGATCCGCAGCGATCACATTATACTTACATATATAAATATTTTAATGAAAATTACTATGATTAATTGTGAAAAATTAAATATCTGCAAATTTTATTGACAAACAGTATGCGTAGTGGCACTTGAAATACAATTCCATATTAAAATATTCAAGTTAATCTGTCTACCTGCATTTTAATGTAAATCTCAGTATTTGTATGGGCAAATTAATGCAGTTTCCGCGCAAGTTCGAGTGGGATATGTCAAGTAAAATTTAAGCGAAAGCCTGATTTAAAAAGTAATACAAACTAAAAAAGTTAAAACGTTAGCTTAATGATATTAAAAATTATTGAAATGATAGTTATTGCTGGTTGGCAAAAATCACCTTTCGAATATGAATATCTAAACTTGCTTGAAAACCAACAACTGCATTAATTTCGCTCTTAAAATGTTCCTTCACAAAAATATTACTTATTGTACTCACACAGAATTTCAAAACGTTGTAGCGTCCGTCACCACCCACTCACTGACTTTGCCTTTTCAACTGCACCTTCCGCACTTTCACTCTGATATTGAGACACAGATACCTAACAACTTAACAGTGAACAAGAAAAGAGTCTTTAAGCCGTCGTCTTTGCATCTTTTCTACAAATTTGTATTTATTTAAACATAATTTTATACAAAAATATACATACAATTAAAATTAGTACACAGAAACTGCTGTTAGCAAGAAAATAATATACAAAAATATATATCGGACGCTACAGAGAATTTGGCAGTGTTTATTTTTATAGTTTTTTTTTTGTTTTTTTTTAATTGCTCACTTGCAGTTTCCTAACGAAAAGGTAGGTGCAAGAGGTGTGGGAGGCTTTGCTTGTTTCTGGACAGCTTTAAGAGAACAAATCACAACTAACAAAAAAAAATTAAACTTCGACACAATTTGCGGGGATTTTTTCTTGCTTCCTGCTTCCTGCTGCGTACAAACTGTTTTGCCTCCTAGTCATCACACAATCCCAGAAAGAGCGAGCGCGGCGACTTGATCATCGCCCCATCGCCCGGGCTGGACTGTTGCGACGTGAGCAGCTGCTTGGTGCGCCGCACAAACACCTTCAGCGGCTGGTAGTCGCCGCTGTTGCGCAACGTGTCCGAGTCACTGGAACCGCCGTCGCTGGTCAGGCTGCGCGACGTCGATATGGACAGATCGTCCATTTCGAATTTATTGCAAACGCTGTTGTTGCTATTGCAATTCGGTTTCTTCTCGATGCGAGCCGTCAATTGCTGCACCTGTTGGGCAGCTTTCGCGGCCATAATGGCATTATTGGCTGCCGTGTCGCCGATGTTGGTCTCAAAGTGCACGGCCGTCAATTGGAACTACAAAGAGGAGAACGAACAGAAGGCAGTTGAAAAACTGTAGCGATCAATGTGACTTGTGGGGTCGATTGCGCTGGCGGAATTGGCTAAAGTTGGTGTCTTACCTAAAGTTTAGGTGCTTCTTAAGAGAGTTTTATGGATTTTTTTATGTATGAGTTTAGTGTTTTCTACGATCTTTCGTACAATGGCATTTAACTCGTAACTATTAAAGAAACGAACAAGACACAAATCGCGCATAAAACTCGCTTAAAAAGACCACAAGTGATTAGAGTTTCCGTACGTATGTAAAGATAATGTGATTTTTAGTATATACAAAAAATACTACACGCTAAAATGTAAACTTTGAAAAAGGTTTATCGTAATAAAAAAATTAATAATGACGGTAAATAAAAAGAATATAGTGACTTAAAGCTTCCCGTTGGATCAGGTTCGGAATGTCAATCTCTTGAAAACTGTTCCCTTAGTACAACTCATACAAATTTCGAACCTTAAATACGGACTCATAAATCTTGAATTGCATCAAAAGAAGTTAGGCCAAAAATTGGATTTAATTTTTAAATTTTGATACTGCAATTTGGTCAGTTACTACATGAAATTATATTTTAGAAGGTTTTAAAGTTCATAACTAAATGATTTCAAATCTATGACTACTTTGAAACCATCTTAATTAAACTATGAAAACTGAACTGAGTATTGGCTTTCAACCACATTACGAAAGTTTTCAAGCAATTGGCATATGGAAAGTTTTCTTTTTCTTAGTGTTTCAATTTATGCTTAAAGATTAAAATTTTCAATCTACATAATTGTTGTTTTTGCCATACACCGCTGTATTCTTTGTTTGGCTTATTTTATTGAATAATGAAAACAGAGAAAAAATAAATTACAAATGTTAACTTTCAACGCGTACGAAACAAATTAAGAAAAAGAAAAATTGCAAAGGCATTTAAAATAAAATATTACGCAATTTTTTTACACATTTTTAGCTTTTTCAACTATTCCGCATGCTGAGAAGAAGAAAGATTAGGAATGTTTACAGCTTTGTGGATTTAATATGTTTTTTTTATTGGTTTAAGTTACTCCGAACAGAGAATTATTTCAAAGACTGAACCCATTATTCAACAACGATATTGCTTTACTTGCAAATACTAAAATTTCACGCAAATGTTTGTAAGTTTTTTGATAAAAACGGTTTTTAGTTTCGATTTTGGTCAATATCCCTAAAATGTACATTAAAATACTCGTCCGAATGAATGAATCTGTGGAAAATAACACCTTTCCCTAAGGAAGCATATTTCTATATATTGAATATTGCTTCGAAATTGTGAAAGCGTGAAATGAGTGGAACGAATATTTCGTTGTTTACATAGACTACATTAGGTTTCGAATCTTTAGATGCAATCCCTATTACATAAAAAATCTCTGTTTATTCCGTACAGTGAATTTGATTTAAATAAACAATCTAATTTATTCAATGTTGCATGAACCTTTTATTCAACGTTATTAATGTTAAGCTAAAATGACTCCCTAATTTATTATAATTTTTCGTAATAATATAATTTTTTGTAATTATAATTTTCGAAAAGCCATGCTATGCCTTACATCAAATAGTTGATGTAAGGCCCAAATTGAAAACGAACAAATTTGTGTTTTATTTGTTTTTGTATCATATAAGATACATGTATGAAGTTGTTTTTTTCAATCTGGCGATAGAAGCAATACATCGAAACGCGAACACTCCCCTTGAAGCGCATATTTTCGATCACAACAAACTTCTCTTTGCACAAAGGACTTTCAACCGCGTAATTTTTTATTGTTCCAGAAGTCTTAACGACTATCAAACAATCATCTACGCTATGCATTAAAATAAGTCTGTCCTTCTGATTGATTTTAGCCCCATTTAGGACGCATTAAATTGTCTGGTACTCATTTGGATTCATTATGGCATAATACATCTATTGTGCTAATAACGCATACAATTCGAAATTCGTCAAGAATAAATTACAGTGAACAATAAATAAAATATGCATTTATAAATAATTGACACAACAAATAAATTAAAAAATACCAATCAGGTAAAGTAGGACATTAGAACCTCATAGACTTCCATTTGGAAGTACGAACTTACATCGGTTTCATTGGCGAATTCGTGATCCGATTTGGATTCCTTTTTCTTGGAGGGGTCCTTCGGTGCCGGCTCCACATACTTCATTTCACTTTTCACTTTACGCACTTTTAGTACTTTGCGCGGCACCTCCTTAATGGTGAGCGTGGGTGATGGCATATCCGGCGAGGACGCTACGGCGCTGGCCGTATTGCCGCCTATACTTACATTGCTACTAGCATTGCCATGATGTTGTGGTGGCATATACTGGTTCTGGTGCTGATTTTGTTGCTGATTCTGCAACTTGTATCTGTTGTTGTTGTTTCTCGGCGAATTATAATGACACACATTGGCGTTGGCAAGTTTCTGGAAGTCGTTGCGCCTATTTTTCGCACATTTCGAGAAGGAAAACGCAGAGCGTTCGTGATTAGGCACAAACAGGTCGCCGGGATCGCGTCAAATACTCACTCCTTGATGATTGATTGCAGGGACTCGTTCTTGACCACCACATACCCGTCGGGTATGCGCGCATTGGCCTCGCCCTCCAGCTGATTCTCGAAGGCAATGATCTGCTGGTTGAGTCTCTCGTTCAGCTGTTCCGCTTTCTTGCGCAGCACGCGCTCGAACGCCAGCTGCTCCTCGAGCGTTTTCAGCTGCTCCTTCAACTGTGACACGGTCACTTTGGGTTTTTTCGGTGGATTGATCTGCCCGTTCGCGCCAGCAGTCTGCTGCTGGTGGGCGTCGAGCATCTTCTGATCCTCGTCCTCCTTGCCCAACTGCTCGCGTATGCTGCGCTGCAGGAATTTGCTAATTCCCGCATTGCCGCGCACGTTAAAATCAATAATGTAGTTGTTGACCTCGAGACAATCCAGTATCAGATTGGCGGCGCGATCGGTGAGTCCACAGTGTTCCATATCAATAACTGCGGAAGCAATGCACAGAAGCAAACACTGCAGATCAGTGAACTAGTGACGGGTGGCGCGCGTTACCTTTTACCCAAACGTCCTCCTTCAATATCTCGACAATAGCCTTGACGCCATCGTCGCAAATCAGCGGATTGCGTGCCAATGAGATCGAACGCAGACCAGGAATCGAGTCCGGATCGACATCACGATAACGCAACGACTTCTGCCAGCCTTCTGTGTAGCGACTTATTTTCTGTATCTGCGGGACGAACAAAACGCATCAGCAAGGCGACTGCAGGCGCAAACAACATCCGACCGGTCCTACCTTGATCATATCAGCGACATGTTCAGCACCTTTCGTTGACAGCTCACATTCTGACAGATTTAACTTTTCAACATTTTCCAAATACTTGATGGTGTTGCAAATAGCTTCACATCCCTTATCATAAATATTCGAACGTTGAAAACTTATCTCCTTAAGGCTTTCATTGGAAGAGAGTGCCTGCAAAGCGAAAGGGCACAAATTATCAAATTATTATGCACAGCGTAGAAACAACACACCACACCACAAAACTGCTCCATTCAAATTTCACTTCTTACACTTTACCCGTTCTTTCTATGTAAGTCTATCGTACACGTGTGCTCACTTTACAGCCTCGACACATGACAACTTTTACAACTGCGCTCACACACAAATTCCGTCTCAAATTTCTACTTATCTGATGATTGCGTATAGTTGGAATTTCGTATAGAGACACCATCAGCTCTACTAGCAAACCCCCTGACACCACTTCCTGCTCAGACTGTCTATTCTGCTCTTCTCTGGACGTTGCACTCACCTTAGCGATTGATTCCACATATTTGTCATTAAGTGGCAAACCTTCCAGATTTAGAATTCTTAAATTCTTGTTGAATTCAATACAATTTGAGACCGCCTCCACGACACCGGAAAAGACAAATTTTGTGCAGATCACCGGCTTTTGCTTGAACAACTTCGCTTTTTTCTCCGTATCCAAATGTTCCAGTACTGCGGGGAAGTATTGGCGATTACCGACGATGCGTTGGGAACAGTCGGCGATCGTACTTACCCATTCCCAAACTCTTGCGCATTCGAATGCTAAGCGTTTGCAGGACTTGATCATAGTAGAGTGCTTCCATGATCAGCAGCCAATCGTTAACTCCTAATTTTTCACCGAAAAAGTCCAACATCGATGTTGCATTGTTTTTGGTGCGAATTTCTGGCAGTGGTGTCAGATTCTTCGCGCGACAGAGCTCTAAATACCGGAAATGAAAGGAACGACAGCGATTGTATTTCTTCGTCGATGTCAGGCTGCACACGTCACGCAATTCCAAATTCTTCTGCATCTTTTCTACTGCGGGTTTATTGATCCGGGATTACGATTTTTTTATGGGATTTTTCGTATTGTTGCTTACAAGTGGAAATCGTGCGACGAACGGTATTATCGGGAGGGGAGGGAGGTAAAAAAGTTTTGACAGTTTCTTAATGAAAAAGGAGTAGAATTAAAAAAAATCGAAATAATTTTGAAATTTATGGTTTGATTGATAGAAAAATTGTGGTGTTTTACGATTTTTTTATTTTTTATTTGTGATTTAATTTTTAAAGTTTACTATTTCTTTATCACGATTTGTAAGATTGTTCTTTTTCGAATTGTAAATGCTAGTTGACTTTAATTGAGAGCGTCTGCGTGCCCAGTCGGTTGTCGGTTGTCGGCAGTGCGGCTGAACACTGCATTATGACGCGACGCAACGTCTCCGACTTCAATCGAATTTTCCAGTTGAAGGATAACTGCTGGTGCCTTTTTATGATTTTTTTCAATTGTCTGTGCGAATGTTAAATATTTTGGAATGAGAAAAAACTATTTTGCTTCAGTGTAGTAGCCGCTGTCTTTTGAGGCATTTTGGTCAATATTGAAAAAATGAAATTTCAAAAACTTTAAACTATCCCAAGCAACCAAGGAACTGATGCAGGTAATACCACTCCAATTAAAAAAAAAATTTACCATGAAAAATAAAATTTTGCTGCAGCTTAGTACTTCATGACTTTTTAGCATAGCGCAACAACTACTAACTTTATCTCCCTAGCTTTTATGTTTCGGGGCGTTCAAAACTAAAATATTTTTGTAATCATGACCCACAGAACCGATGAAGGCAATGTGCAATGTAATGCAATGGTGTTGGTGATTGTGCAATAAAACTTTATATGATAAGAAATTGAAATATGTTTCAATAAAATTATTTATTATTTATTTATTTATTTATTATTCATTAATTAATTATTATTCATTTATTAATTTATGTTCCTGTATGCAAAAATGAAAAACGTTGGGGCTTTCGTTGTGCTAATTAGATAATTTGTTTTAACTTTATTCATCTTCTAAATTAGAGCTTTTTAAAATTTAGAGGGTACAAAATACTTTATAGTTAAATTAAGTTATTTTTTTGCATAAAGTAATATCTCTTGCTTTTATTTTGGCGAGTCTTAAGAGACAAAAAATTAAACCTTCACTTAAGAACAATAAAATTTTACTCAGACTTCGGTGCAATAATTATGGTAAACAACAAAATTTGTACTCTTAATAAAAACTATTGGCAATTAATAGGATTTCCTTTTGGAGAGGTTTCACACACAAAAGAGGTTTCGAAAACTTATTTGGCATCGAAATTGTATTTGGTTGTGGTTTGCTGTTGCTGGTAATTAATTATTTTAAATAATTGTTTATAGAATTACAACGCTTTCTACTGAAGTGGACAACTCTATGGCTTCTCCGATATCTACGCTGTATATGAATATTGAGAGGTTGATCAAACAAACTATAAAGCCCTAATGGCGTAATAGATACGATTGGGTCCAGCTGCCGAGCACTACGGGACCCTGAGTTGAGCCTCCATTCGGCAGCTCGTCCGAGTCATCAGGGGACACTGTCCTATTGGATCTATGCTTAATAAGTGGCGCCTCTCGTTCAGTGATGTCTGCAGAAGCTGTAGTGATGAAGAAGAGATAGAAACTATACAACTCTGACCGGCTCTGCAGAAACGCCGACTCCGCACTCCGGGGTCAAGACTCCTGCAAAATCTCGGATCTGTTCTTCTTCAACAGGAGAACGAACTGGTTTGTCCCGCATTGAGATTGTTAGTTAGCTCCAGAGAGAAATAAGAAAGCATTAGAATTGAATAGAATTTTATGGGGTTTGTTGCACTGGGACTAGAAGTGATCTATTGTGCCCCCTACAAGTTGTTAGAAAACATCCCCTAGACCCACCGACCTAATGAAGCTTATTAACTAACATAAGAAGGCCTTTTCGGCCTCCGAATGAAAGTAAGGTCAGTGCCGCACACACCCTTCTCTACATAACCTAACCGAATTACATAGTGAAAAAAAAATTAATACCAATGTTTATCAAGGTAATCATATTTCTCTACAGCATGCTAACTATTTTCAATGCAATGTTGTGTAACCTCAATGTTTTCAGAATGCGTAAAAAGATAAGACGCCATCTAAACTTTTATATTTTTTCAGGAAAAAATTCCCTTGGACATCGTAAAATTGTTCTCAACGTTACAAAACATTACTCGCTATAAAACCACAAACAGATTTGACTGTATGTTGTGCATTTGTCCACTCAGATTTGACAATAGTGCGAGTCCTTGTTAGGCTTAGGCTTTATTGTAGTCTGGTCATAGTTTAGCAACAGTTGAAGCTCGCTCTAATTCAGTGTGCGTATAGCAGAGACATACTTAAATACCAGTTTTATACGGTAACGTGCAACAGGTTGTGAGTTTTTGATGGCAAATGCTATTCGTATTTGCAGTCACATTTAAGCGGCAAAATCATATTTTTTTACTATACAACAATTTGTACATTTTTTTTACAGCTTAACGGCTTAACGGACATTTTTTAATTCCAGCAATTTTACAAGATATTACTGGCTTTACTGTTAAATTAACAACACCCAAAGTACGCTGGCCCAATTGCCGCAAAAGCCACAATTCCGCCCATTCATACACTTACACAATCGTTTGCAGTAATCACCCGTCCACCAACTTGTTAAACTGTCTACAACTTGCCACAACGACGTACTCGCTACTGTCGATGTGACAGAAATAGGCACAGAATGTGCCTCGGAGAAATATTAACCAATTTCAAGTGCAACATTTTTGATGTGTGACAGTAGCGTCAGGCCGCCTTCCATTGCGCAATGGCACATTGTTCTCTGGCAATAATATTCGTAACAATCGTGTGTTGCGTTATTGTCATTTACATGTGTAATTCTATTGAACTTTTTTTTTGAAGTTTTTGTTGACAACTCATGAATATGCAAAACGTAGCAAAAATAAAATAGAAATATATTTTTGTCACTTGCAGCAAGTGCAGCCAAGCACAAAGAGCCACAGGCGCTGAGAATTGGGACCCAGAGCGATGCCAGAGGTGTTAATGTGTGCCTTATGTGGCCAACATTAAGTAGCTACTTTAGACTAGTGGCGCATAGAGTTTGCCAAATTCGAATGAAACTAGTGAATTGTCATCATCAATAGCCAGAATTAAAAGGAAATTTTGCATGTTGTATGAGTAATCAATTAATGATGCCTTTCGTTTTTGTCCTTTTCATTTGCCCTCACTGCAGCCATTCATTCATTCATGCATTGTCCCATCATAGAAACATTCAGAGGTCATTCAGCGCATTCAAGTTCTGCTATGCACTGCCACCTCCCCAGCGACCAATGCAAAATGGAGCAAAGAAAGCCGGTGCCGGTTGCCGGTGTTGTTATTTTGTAAACAAAAACGCGCATTACTTCGCACCAGTCTCACGGTTCTGGTATTTACGCTTCGCTTGCGCTAACAACGCGCGTGCTCTGGCCCATAGTGCACGCGCTGCGGCTCTCCTGTGCTGTTGTTATGGTTATTGTTGCTGTTGCTGTTGCTGTTATGTTGCCATCGTGTGAGCGTTTCGATTCCATCACACTCTTTAGCTAAAAATCACTCACTGAGCTTGTCACTCTTTGCGGCGTGACTTACTTGCGTTGCCACCAACAATTTAAGCCTGGCCCGAAACGTGCAACCAATTCAAAACTCAGTTGCCGCGTTGTGGTTGAAGTGATCGCTTGTCGTTTGAGTCCAATAACGGATTACAATATTTACATCGGTTTAAGTGAATTACAAATGGTATTGACACATTAAGCTTAACACTAACTGGGAACATTGTAAAAACACAGCTCGATGACTTGGCAGACTAAGCAAGTATTTTGAGTGACCAATAACAAAGGAAGCTTAAAATCTAATTATATGAAGTGAATACTCAACGGATCGAATTATATTTAATCTGAAACAAATAACAGTATAGGTGAATTAACAGCAACTACCATATAGTCTAAGATAAAATAATCAACTATAAACTGGAAGTGCGACTTGGGTTTACTTAAAGTCAATTTGAATGGCACTAGAAGTTTTTCAAAAAATGAAGTCCTTATTCAATATTGCAAATATTGCTCACAAGTGTATGCAAATATTGGACATCGCAACCCAAGTAGCACAAAAAATGTAAGAAGCAGAAATAAATGGAGTAAAACAAATGCTTGACAACTAAAGTCAATCAAAATAAAAACATTTGTAGTGAAAGTAACTCGGTTTTAAATGCCTAAGATGCGATTAATAAAATTATTACTTATGTAAACAACCAAAGCTAAAATAAACTTTTCAAATAATTGAAATACTGTTGAATTAATCAGTTAATGCTATTGAATTGTGACAAAACAGCCCAAAAAAGCAACTTTCAAACTTTAATCACTAAAAAGCAGCTGTCATATCTACAGCCCAAACAAACTAAAATCGAGATCAAAGTCAAACCTCATACACAAAGCATGGTTGTTGAGATATCATGCTATGTATTTATAAAAATTTCATTAAAATTGTACTATGTTCAGTGTCCTAGTTTACGTTAAAGTCGAAAGCTCATTAGTGTGTGTTGCTTGTGGCTTGTGTGTGCTAAATTACTTTGTGTCATCGTTCAGATCCCTAAGACAACAACTCAGATGGGCACCACCGCAAATCGGTATGTCACGCTTCGTTTAATAAACCACTTAGTTTTTGGGGTTCTTGACTTTAGCACAAACCAACAGCACACAAAATGTGCCAACCGTGTTAAATTTTTCACATTCGTTTTTTGTAGACCACCGAGAAGTGTTAAAGTAAATTATTGAAATGTTTATGTGAACGAGTCTCTTCACCGCTTGATAGCATGTAATGCAAATTACAGTTAGACAGCTGCATTACAAGTTATTGGAACAACCGTTGAAATTTGCTACCATGAACAGCAGGACACACAAAACGTGTCCTTGCACACAGCAGGGTGAGTAGTGTGAAGACTTGCAAGGCAAGTTTTTATTGGCTTCTTTCAGAAAGGATCGTGGAATGATTAAAACAAGCAATTTTGGTTTTAAGAAACAAGATTATGTGGGAAATATTAAGACAACCGGAAGTTTTAGGCACTATTGCAATTGGATATTGATAAATAAAAATAATACAAAAAATAAAACTCATAATAATTTATGGTAATAGAAATATTTTCAAATGAATGCCTTTTTCATATTTATTTCATGCTTTCATTAAAATTTTATTAAATTCAATTCATGTTTTTTTCATTGTAAATGTAATCACAGGTTGAATATTTGTCGTTCCATCTTAACACACTACTAAATATATTTAATTTTATTTTGATCATGGATCGTAACAATAATGCATTTAAAAAAATAATAACACAGGGCAACAAATTTCGACTTTTGGTCGGCTTTTCTGGGTTTGACATCAGTTCTAGGGTAATTAGGGACCGCTGATTTCGAATCTGCAAACCGTTTTGAAAACTTAGTTTCCGTTTTCGCAAAAAATGGGCGTGTCACTTTTTCGGATTTTCCCTGACTTTTTTCACGTTTGGGATTGTAATTTCTAGACCAATAAACCGGTTGACATCATTTTCACCTCGTTGCATTATCAACACCGCACGGTTTCTTTTCCGATGCAATTTATTTTTATAGGTTTTAAAATTCCGCGGCAATTGGACCTCAAAGTCGGAAAATATGGAATTTCAAGGCGTTTTCTTTGATGTTAAAAAACAAACACATTTTTCGTAAATCAACTATCGAGTTATGTATAACACGAAAGAGGAAACATGAAATTATACAACACAGCCAAATTTTTTGGCGTGAGTCCCATTCTCATCGAAGTAATAGCAAAAATGTACCATAGTCATTTTCATAATTTATGATACTATTTCCTTAAAAAATTAAGGGCCTCAAAATATGCTCTTTTATATATTCCATTCACTGTCTGGAATACAAGCGAAAAACAAAAAAAATTCAAACAAAACAAAATTAAAAACTTTGCATATTTGGAGGCTCTTACTTTTTAAAGGAAAAAAACTGAAATCTGTTGAAAATGACTTTGGTACATTTTTGCTATTATTTCGATGAGAATGGGACTCACGCCAAAAAATGTGGCTGTGTTGCATTACTTGATGTTTCCGCTTTCTTGTTATACATAACTCGATAATTGATTTACGAAAAATGTGTTTGTTTTTTAACATCAAGGAAAACGCCTTGAAATTCCATATTTTCCGACTTTGAGGTCCAATTGCCGCGGATTTTTAAAACTTATACAAATAAATTACATTGGAAAAGAAGCCGTGAGGTGTTGTAAATGACACAAAGTGAAAATCATGTCAACCGGTTTATTGGGTTTGAAATTACAATCCCAAACGTGAAAAAAGTCAGGGAAAATCCGAAAAAGTGACACGCCCATTTTTTGCGAAAACGGAAACTAAGTTTTCAAAACGGTTTGCGGATTCGAAATCAGCAGTCCCTAATTACCCTAAAACTGATGTCAGAACCAGAAAAGCCATTTTGCTGTTGATCAGTGTAATCAGTAGACAGGAGTTGTTTTCGACTTTTATTTATTTGGGCTAAAATAAAAATTATTTTTCGAGTTTAATTTTTTTTGGTAAAACTAAGTGTTTTTTAGTTTTATTTTTTGGGCAAAAATAAAAGTTCTCTAGTGAGTTGTTTTAAAATAAAAGTTATTTGTTAGTTTAATTTTTTTTTAACCAAAAAAAGTAATTTTGTAGTTTTATTTTTTTGAGCAAAAATAAATGTTCTTTTCTGATTTTCATTTTTTTAGACAAAAATAAGTTATTTTTTTAGTTTTATTCTTTATACAATAATACACATTTTTTTTTTTAAATAAAAGTTTTTTTTTTTTGTTTAATTTTTTTGGACAAAAATAAGTGAATTTTTAGTTTTCTTTCTTTTGGGAAAAATAAAAGTTCTTTTCTCATTTTTATTTGTTTAGACAAAAATTAGTTTTTTTTAGTTTTATTCTTTTGGACAATAATATGTTTTTTTTTCAATAAGACAGAGATTCAAGAAGAAGGGAAGTCTAGGTCACAAGAATCACAATGGTGTAGTTGAAGCAGTTCTACGACACTTACTTCTGTATGTTTTTTCTGGTTTGAAAAATAAAAAAAACTGTTATTTTCCCTGTTTATGATCTGATGTGAAGTGATGTAAGGACGGACAGGAAGGCTACAAGATTTCCATAGCACTCAGTCCATTTTGAATATTGTACTGTGGTCCGAATAGACTAAAGGTGGTAGGAGAGGAGAAAGGGTTTGAAGAGGAGAATCGTGGAAGGGATTAGGATAACTTCCTCCCCACTTCTAGTTTCAAGTAGAATACTCCAAAAATCTAAGCTTAGTGAGCATTGAATTGTTCCTTAACCCATTCGAGACCGATTGCACACCGTGTGTGCAATGGATTTCCGAGGATTGCAATGTGTGCAATAACAGTAATGTGCAACTATCAGTTATTCTGAGTAAACTAGTCGTCGAAATAAGATTTTTCTGGAACTAATGAAATCTGTAAAGTACAGGAAAACAAAATTTGGCATTGGTTTTATTGTGTACCAAAAAATCTAAAAATTATCTGAAGCCTTTCTTACATTTAAAATACTATGAATACGCATGGTCGCTCCTGGGGACCGTGTTCGAAAAAAATCGTCGTCTCGAATGGGTTTATATCTCTCTTTTTAAAAAAAAAAAACTTCTTCGCTGCCAACATCGGAAGTCAATTCACAAAATCATTCAAACCCGTTTACAAAAAATGCACAAAATTATCATAGTTTCACACCGCAGCAGCAATGCAGCTTAGCGTGTCAAATGAATAACTTTCAATAATCGTTGGCAATAGCAACAAAATAAACCAACCAATAAGCAATAAACTAAGTAAAATATTAAACTAAACTACCTCAACATCCACGCCTACCTTCCTAAGACATTTAACGATGATGAAAAAAAAACAAATGCCACTACTCTACCATTTAGTATAAAAATATGTAAATACTCAAACAACACTTTAAAATTGTTTTTATTCAAATAAATCTCATATCGTTCAAGCGGCCATCGGTTGCGTGCTTCCGGTGCGGCTGCAGTTGCTGCAGTTCGCCACACTTGAAGCGCTTCCCCCTCACACGTATGTAGCTACCACAGTTTAAACTGCTAAAAACATACCTACACATACATACCATATATTGTATATGTATAATATACATTATTTGTATTTGTAATGTGTTGTCATTGCCCCGCGTATCGGCTGCCGGCCAGCAGTCAAGTTCAACGCCGTCAGCCGTGTGTTTGCCAGCATTCTTTTGTTGTTCGAAATTTATATGCATATGTTTGTGGAGGCCTATTGTTGATTAACAACAACAAAAACAACATCACTTGACAGGAAGGGTTCGTTGCGGTGCTATGATTTTGAGTCATCATACCGCACGCCCCATACCTCACACTTGGCACTGTACACACACACACGCACACACACAGCTTGAGTGGGTCTTTTCGTAGCCAGCCAGCAGCCACAACTATCAAGGAGTATGCATATAGACACATAACATACAGCGCTACATTTGGTGCCTATTATGTCTGTCCGTCACACTTGGCATATTTTCTAGAGAAGTTCGCTTTTCTTTGACTCAATTATTTGCACTGCCGCTTGAGGGCGGTCTGGTGTTTAATAAGCTAGAAACAAATTTGCTGTCCAACTTATCTGCATTTCGGAGCTCCTTATAAATTATAGCTTAGAAAGTGTATGCAGCAACTTGGGACAAGCTTAGAGTTCATTAATAGATTTTTTCTGGCCAACTTGTTGAAAACAGTGCCTTTTGTTAAAAGCTAATTAAACCGAAGTCAGTAAAAACCTGAATATAAAAACTATTATAAAATAAAAGAAAATAATATATAATACTTAACAATTTTGTAATACGAAATATACGAAAATATACTAAAGAAAAATACTGCAAATTTGAACATTCAAAGTTTATTATATTTTTTTTTTAAATTTTTTTTTATTTATTTAACACTAGAAAGACCGCATGTTTTTCATACCTACAAAGAATACATATTATATCCGCTGATGTCTCGAAAAGTGCACATCGGATGTGGCTAATTGTAATTGTAGAACCCTAATTTAGATCTAATTGTAGAATTCGATAAAGTTGATAGAAACACTAAAAAAATACAGATATTTAAAAATGAAAACCGTCAAAATAAACGCAATGGTCTTTCTAGTATTAAAGTCACAAAATAATATTAGAAAATAATTAAGAAATGTTCACATCACACATATCCGAGCCATTAATTCAAAACCCGGAAGTGGTCTCTCAGTCTACAAATTTTAAAATCTAAATGTGAATGAGGTTCCACTTCAACTCGAATTTGAACTCAACTCGATCGATTTAATTGGCAATGTCGAGCTCGTAAAAGTACATACTCGTCCGAATTTTTGTGTGTTTGTGTGTGTGTATTTACTATAATCTACTTTCTAAGATGGAACTTTAAAAAAAAAACTGAATTTTGCCAACCATAACATTAGCAACATTGAAATTTCCTACTTGAAGTCATTAGCACGTTACACTGTCTCGCACACCAATAGCAATACCAGTACAACAACAATATCTTGCTGACAAACCACAACCCAAGAAATGTCTACCAGAAAAGCCCATAAATGCGTTACTGGCGAATAGCGGTTTTCGTGTTGTTACCTTTGCACCCACATCTGTTAAAAGACAATAAAAAGCAACCAGGCAAGTGAGACAATTAAGCCGAATAAGTGTCAAATGTTTTCTAACACGCCAACAACATATAGGCGGCAATTTTCACCAAATTGCTGACAAAAACCATCAACAAATGTGCGGCAAGCGTTGACAGACAACAATTTGCTCAACTTAATTTAATACAATAAACAGCAGTCAAAGAAAGTCTAATTCAATTTGTTGAGCTGTCATAATGCTGGTGTTGACTTTATTTGCACAGCTACAGTTGATGGCAGAATTCAGGCGGCCAGCCCAGCATTCCAGCCGTTTGTAGCAGATACTGCCAACGCCTCGCCGGAGGCACCGCTTCGATAGGCTAACTGAAGACGCCCGCTGACCACACAACCTAATTGCCAATGGTAAAAAAAAAAAAAAGCATTGGCCATAAATAATTGCAAGCTCGTTGCTAATTTATTTCAACACAACAACAACAACTGCTTTGGCCTACCCATCTACTAAATTGGCCGCTATTGCACTCACCACTACAAGCACAGTCGCTTAATGCGCGCTGGTAGTTGGTGTATGAGTGTTGAATGGGCCGAGCATGAAATTGCAACAATAAACACCACAGCCCCAATCGAAAATATACAAAACTGTTTGCGCCAAGCAATGTGGCATGAAAACATGCAGTTTATGCCGCAGCCGAGGCACAACAACCGAACGCCGCTAAATTGCATGATTTAGCAACATTTAGCTTTCAATAACGAAGCCCAAACAGGCGAGTTAACAGGACAGCGGCAGGGGGGGCAGTGTGGCGTACGCGCGTGTGCAGTTATTCAAAATTAAGCAGGTAACTGATAGCCGCCGGCGGGAGCTGCAATGGCGCTGCGTAAATGGTTGTGAATTTCGCTCGAAAACGGAAAAGCCACACACAAATCGGTTTTACATCTGCATCTCTTTACGTACATATAGACAAAAGTAAGCGCGGGGGCTAATTGCTTTTGCGTAATTAGCAAAGCGCGTGATAACGTCGGCAAGAGCGCCCACACCATATTCGCAATGCACTCGTCTGAAGCGTCTCCGTAGCCCCCCAGATGTAAATGAATATAAATGGACCCACACACATACATACATACATTTATGTATATGTTGCGTTTCGATTGCCGCTTAAATGTTTACAAAAATTACAAAATTGTGCCCAATTATTCAAGGTCGCTGCTGCGGCCAACATTTCCAGTAAATATGATTCGAGTTGCGTTCGGTTAAAAGTTTTATTACTTTATCTTCGTTTACCATTTGCTGCATAATTTTGCCTTTTTAATTATTGCCGTTTTTTGTTGCTCGTTTGTTGTGAGATGTTGTTTCTAATTTTGTTGGAATTTTTGCAATTAAGTTTTCACTTTTGAGTAAGCATGATAAAATATCACATATTATTTGCATGCATTTCAATATTAACAATCTGCAGGCAAATGTGCAATATGTGATTTGATTCACTCAAGCAAAATGATTAGTAAAAGGACAAAGTTGCTGTATAAAAAAATTCATTGAAAACAATGGGAAATACATATATACACTGCGTTTCAAAATGATAAGGTCAATGCGACTAAGCTGAATATTTTCGTTGCAACTAAATATTTCTGCGAAAGGGTCTTAAGTATAAATAACGGTATCTTAATATGTACTACTCATATGCACTTCGGCAAACCATTGTGTAGCTTACTGCAATTATTCGAGAAAGATCGCTCGCGGCGCGTGTTTTCAGCGTTTCAGTGTTTCAATTAGAAAGTTAATTGTTTTTTCATGTTAATAATTTATTTGTTTTCCTTTAACACTTATTAGCTCGTAAATTCTATTTTTCATACTAATGGCTAACGTATCCAGTAAAAAATTTATTTTAATTTGTCTCCAAGAATTTAAAATTCCTACTTGGAGTTCATCAACTGAACTGTATTGCCGACAATCTTTATAAATATCGCGAACCAAAATGCCCCACAAGTTCTCTATCGGATTTAGGTCTGGACTACATGCAGGCCAATCTAGAGCTGCGGCTTACATGTATAGCTGCATTATCCTGCTGAAAAATGAAATTCTCGGATTCATTTTCCTTTAAAAATGGACCTAATTTTTCAGCTAGGACATTTTGGTACTCCTCGCTATTCATCCTCATCGATGGAAATGCCAATGCCAACTTTCCCAACGCGCAAAACCCCCCCACACCATCAATGAGCCACCACCAAAATTACGTTTGGAGAAGTATTTTGGTTCCTTCCTCAAGTCTCTCCAGTATCCACTAAATCCATCCGGGCCGTCAAGGTTAAACTTTTTCTCATCTGAAAATATAACCTGTACAACAAGTATTCCATTATGAAAACTTTTTATTACGGATAGTATTTGCATACCTTTCTCCAGTCCATATCCATGTTTCGTTTACAAAATTCCAACCGCCTTTTGATATGACTTTCCTTTAAACGTGGTGCAGTCTTCATTTTACTTCGTACAATATTGGGAGAAGCATGAATTGCTCTCCAAACAGTTGTTTTGGAAGCATTTAAATTTAGTTCCCGTTTGATTTGGGTACAACTTTTTGTAGAATTTGAAGCAGCCTTCAAAATTTGTAGAGAATCGCGGTCGGAAAGTACTTTGGGTCGTCCTGGAGCTTTGTTCTTGCCATAGTTCTCCTTATTATTTGCATAATTTTGTATTACACAAAAAGAGCGATTCAGTTTCTTGGAAATTTGGCGAAGAATAACATTTTCGCTCAAAAACACGTCAATTTTTGCTCTTTCAACTTGACTGAGCATTTTTCCACGTCCCATTTCTAAAAATAATATGCTTTAATCAAAATTAAGCAAATTTACGTAAAAAATTGCCTTTAAAATATTTTTCAATGACGCAGAATACACTGACCTTATACTTTTGAAACTATGAAAGCTTCACAATGGTTTGCCGAAGTGCATATGATTAGTACATATTAAGATACCGTTATTTATACTTAAGACCCTTTCGCAGAAATATTTAGTTGCAACGAAAATATTCAGCTTAGCCGCTTGAAACGCAGTGTATATATGTATGTATATGTACTCGTATGCCTACAAGATAAATCTTCATCCAATGCTCATAGTTTTCAGTTTCATTTGCTTGGAATTTACATGAATTTGAACTGCAACAAGTATATATCGCTCATTTAATTCATACTTCTAACACATATACATATAACACTTTGAGTATATTCTGTTATCATTTATTAAAAATAGTTATTGGGAAGTGTAAACAAGTTGTAAAATCATCGGCGGAGCGGAGGAAAACAGAACACGGTTCGATTTGGTTGGGGGTCTTTATTCGCTGGAGCACAAATAACGAATGACATACCGGATGATTTTTTAAGAGCCTTCGGGTGTGATTAAAAAAAACACATAAAATTTAAAGAAATGTATTAAATCTTTATTTGTGTCGATAGAACGATCTATCTAATTCAATGTTTAAAGATGATTTCATGTAAATGTTGACTGCGGCTGCGCCTCAAATGGTTCATACGCTGGGTCCAATTTTGGCATACTCTCTCCAACATATCGGCCGGTATCTCACGAATAAATTCTTCAATATTGGCTCCCAGTGCGTCAACCGCCCCACAAAAAATAGTCTAGAGGCTTTAAATCGCACGATCTAGGCGGCCAATTGACCGGCCCCAAACGTGAAATAAACTTTTCACCGAACTCGCCTCTCAAATGGGCCACGGTCATCAACAACACTGGCGGATACAGCTGCGATATTTACCTCTAACCGCACTCTACGTATGCGTGTTGGTGGTTTAATGTCCAATAATGTAAATTTGGTGCGAAATTTAGTCACACGATTCCGAATTGCCGCCTCAGAAGGTCGCCCAAACGGGCCATAAAATGGAAGAAGTGCACGATGCACTTTCTTAACCGAGCATGAATTTTAATAATAAAATTCAATAATCTGCAAGCGTTGTTCGTTTGTAAGTCGATTCATGGTTAAATTAGAGACCAAACTGAACATGTTTGACAGTAACATGTTACACGAAAGCAGCTGAGGTGCCAAAAACAGTGTTGCCAAAAAGAAAGTTGCTAAAAAATCACCCTTTATTTATGCAACTATTGAAAAAGTTGTCAAGGATACTTTGTTAAGATGTTCTACTCCACCCGTCGTGTTTGCCAGACGTCACTTCTTAAAAAGGAACCAAAAATTGAGTAAATCGTGGATCGTCTTAAAAGACATTCAATTTTCTCAACGCAGAATTCGATGGACCATATACATGGAACAAAATATATTGTAGGTACCAATGTTCAATACCGCAATGGCCACCGCTACAAAATTGTAATTTGTATGCCCTGGGAACAAAGAAATGAACAATTCAGTAGTGGTTCATTCGGTTGAACAAATGTATAAAAGAGAAAAATCTTAAAAAATTAATATAATTAATTACATTTTTAATCATTACAAAAAATGGAGACAGAAGAACCTTATCTATCGAAGTTAAAAAGCAGAACTTTGAAATTTGTGTTGAAAAATGAGTTTCTATGCTATTCTAAAGTATACAAAGTTAATGGGTATATGTCGGTTATATTGGTTATATATCTCGTTTACCCAAAAACGCATTTGCATGCTTGTCGCAATTTTGACAGGGCATTGTCTATTCGGACGTCTTGCCAAGAGATTAGGTATTGACAGTTGGGACTATTGTCGCAGTTGCCAAAATAAGAAGAAGGAAGAGACTATAAGTCACCTTCGTTGCCACTGTCCGGCTCTCACTAAATCCCTAGACTCTTCCTACTTCGACACCTTGGATAACCTCAGTTCAGTCAACATCAGACACTTGCTACGGGTTATCCACAAAACAAATTGGCTTGTGTAGGCTCTCGACTTGCAATAATGCAGATCACTCTCTCCTTGTAGTATCACAACGAGCTCATTTTGAAGCCTAAGTGTGTCTTTCGGCAAGTCCCATACCCAGACAGCCACTTCTTTAACCTAACCTACTAACTGTCATCTCATGGTGTGACCAACTGAAAGAGCTGGAGCGCCTGGAGAGAGCTTTTGCGGCAAGCCGTAACTCGGTAACGGGTTGTTATGGCCATTTATGTAAGTAGGTAACCTACTGTAGCTGTGTGCTTGGCGACAATAAATCTCAGCTCCCAAGTCCATCAAGCCTCTAGAGTCTAGACTTTTTGTTGTACAGCTTTTACTGACTTTTTATCTGAAAAAGACCTCAAAAACATAACTTTGCAAATTTCGCCTAACATAAAGATACACATTAATTGGTCTGATTTTATTCAGCAAATAAATTAACGAACAAAAAATGACAAAAATTCACCAAAGAATAGAATTATATCAAATTATCTCACTTTACAAAAAATCCTTTAATTTGGCATTATTTTGTTCACCGACTATTTGCCAACACGAAGTCATTTGACTTGAGTGTAAGGCGCCACAACGCAGCAAACTGCTGGCAAAACCCACAATTCGTTATGCTCGTGCGCAGAGGTGCCAACTCCATCGAAAGGAGCATCAACTCGCGGCTGCGGTGCGTACGATCGCGTGTGATGTCATAATGTGCACAGCAGCAAAAGTGCGATTGTTGCGCTGAGACAATCGACGGCTGCACCGACTGCATTTTACGTGCATTTTTCCCAAGCCTGTCGACAGATGCCGTCATTATGCGCGTTATTGCCGTACTACGACTACTTGCCACACGCTCTGCTCCGCATGCACTTTATTGCCGATATAGGGGAGCGAAAACGGATTTCAGCACTGCTCGCTTGCAGTGTTGAACTTGGAAATTTTACTGAAAAGCAAAACTTAAGGGATTGAAAGTTGTATTCAAATCACCACCTCTTTCCCCTACATATAATACTTAGGTCTATTAGGTCTATGTGAGCGCGTTGCACTTGCGCCTGCTGTATGTTTTGTGTGCTATCAATTGGATTTGTTCAATTTCTCACTTGAAAGCCGCCAAACGGCTGCAAGGCGAGACGACAAAGAAGAAAAAGTGGTTTTTTTTTCAATTATTGCCGTCTGCCCGTCTGTGGCTGTTTGATCGCCACTCAAATTTTGCATTCAGCATTTTGCAGTTTGGCAAATTTATGCCATTCTGAACCAGCTTTGACACATTGTCCGTGTTCCGGTGATTAACCGCATTCGCCTGCAGTATCAGCGAGCGCAAGTAATCTTGCGCGCAGGCCACAAACAAATTTGCTTATGTTGCTGGCGGCAATTGCAACACTTGGGCAGGTACTGACCACGGAAACGTGATTTACGCAATTAGGGCCGCCACGAAAAGTAATAACCGGCGATTCATCCACACGGAGCGCACATAATAAAGCCATCATGCAGAGCGGCTGGCCGACGCTGTGTGTGTGTTTCGTGTGCGTCTGACATGGTCACTGACTGCGTCGTGCGCGGTGCGTGCGCTTGGTTGGCTGGTCCCACCAAAGTGGAGTACTTGCTGCCTTCAGAAAATCAACACGTTTTCCTCGAGTTTTTCTTATGTTGTGCTTTGCTAATTGAAATATTCTGCTCACTGCGCCATTTCATTTGTAGTTAGGTAGGTTTGGCTTGAAATGAGTTTGTTACCATTTTCAAAAATTGTACGGCTGCTGTCTTGTTGTTGTTGTCGTACTTAACTATTGTTGCGGTGCGGTTTAATGTGACTGTGCAAGACCCACTGGGCGCTTCTCAAGCGAAACAGGTTTAAGGTTATGGCAAGGCTTGTCAAAAAGATTCCAACATAAACTCCCAATGGCTCATGAACTTGTGTGTCGCTGTCTGTTTATTCGGAAATTGTTTGGGCATTCATGATTCAAATTACAGACATTTGTTGGCTTATAAAGTAAAGAAATAGGTTACGGTTGCTTCGCCTTTGGTCGCGAAATTAACTGATTCCAGCATAATGGTCATTCATAGCTCCTACTTCTCTCTACTTCTAGCTGCTGCTTTAGCATGAGCTGAAGAACGCAACAATGAATGAAACAAGGAGCTGCCACTATTTGACAAAATGTACAACGAATCAATGCAGGATACGTATATAAGCAAAGTGTATTGCATACTCAAACAAATGACTCAAATTTACACAACTAAAATTATAACCCCAGAGATTAATAGGAAATACAAAAAAGTGCGCTTAAAAATGGCCACCATAGGCTGCTCCGACCCTCTGCGTGCACTCAGCAGGCTGCTGATTGCTCTAACACTGCTGACTGCGGTCACGGGCAATCGGCCACCACGCTTCGCCATCGAAGGTGGGCAGTCCGAGATTGTGTTGCGGTTGAAGGAGAGTCCCGAAACTGCTGTCGGTAAGCTAGTAGCGAGCGTTAAAACGATATATTCTTTAATTTTCAAGTCCATAAATAGGCACGCTCATCTACACTCTGAAAGGCTTGGATCCGGACAACGATGCGCTGACCTTTGGCAAACGACCATCGCATGACAGTGAGGTCATACGCATAGAGAATACGAGCAGCAACGAGGCAAATGTCTACTTGGCAAAGGAATTAGATAGAGAGGTACGAAGTAGGAATTTGTTGAATTAAAACAATAAATTTAAAGCAACTTATGTAAAGACAAATCCATGGAATCAATCATTTGATCAAGTAAATTGATATATCCGTAGGTGATGGTATCCATAATGTCTCAAAACTAAATATGAAATTTGTATTTGGGTCATTATAAGTACAATACATAATTACAAATATTTTGGTTTATGTAACAATCAAATAACCACATCCAGGTTTATCTCCGAAAATATTTTAATTTATAATTTAAAAAAATTAAAAAATTTAAAATGTAAAAAAATTTATAATTTAAAAAAAAATTTAATTTATTTTCATCGATTATTAATTTATAAAGGATGGTTTCTACAAGGAAAAGGAGAATTCATTAAAATTTGATTGATTTCATCTCAATATTCAAAAGATTTGTTTAAAATTTTCCAAGTAAACATAAAGCCTTAAATTTTAACAAAGATTTACTAATAACTAGTGTCCGACCGAAACCACTTTTTTGGCCGAAACCGAATATTCGGTTTTTTTTTAATATTCGGCCGAAACCGAAACCGAAACTTTCTAGTTGAAATAAAAATCACCATATCAAGCACTTTTTTCAACAAACGAATTTTACATTAAGTAGATAAAGAACAAAGAAACAAACATAGCATAAATAAATAAATACTTATTAATAAAAACAATTTATTCATTTTTTAAAAACGTAAACAAGAAGAAATCACCCTTTCGTACCTTAATTTAATCAAAATTAAATAATTTAATATTATATGCTAAAAAAAGAAGTTTGTTTACATTGCTGGCATCTAAATGACTCCTCCTTTTACTATATATCTGCTACACAATAAAATGTAAAAAATATTCTAGAAAGTTTCGGTTTCGGCTATTCGGCCATTTTTTGGCCGAAACTGAAACCGAAACGGAAACCACTTATTTGGGCCGAAACCGAAACCGAATATTCGGTCGGACACTACTAATAACCAATCCTTGACGAATGTTTGCACTTCCCAGAATGAAATAAATAAATTCTAAACGCTTTCTTTAAAATAGTTAAAGTTGTATTTGTAATAGTTAGTAGTTCAAATAGGTAAACATTAATGTGTGCCTTATAAAAATTCAAACATTCATAGGAAAAAAGTATTTAAACAAATTTATTATTTTCATTTCGAAAGTAATGAAAAGCACGCAGGACAGCTAGGAATGTTAATTTTAATCGTCTGTGTATTTCCAAAAAAAATAAAAAACTCAACTTTCTATATCCAACAGACACAAGATGAATACTCCATCGTGTTGACACTAACCGATAACCATTACAACGACTTTAGTCACGTGACACAGAGCTTTCTCCTACTCGTCGAAGATATCAATGACAATGCACCCATTTTTCTGCCCTATCAAAGTGCTATTGAAATACCCGAAAACAGCGAACCCGGCGTCATAACATCGCTCGAAGCCACCGATGCCGATGAAGGCGCCTACGGCCAAGTGGTCTACTATCTGCAAGAGTTAGACGGTGAAAACGATGTTTTCACCATTTCCACCTATCAGGGCAAAGGCGTCCTGCGGCTCGCCGGTGAACTGGATTACGAGAGCAAAAGTCTGTATCAGTTGCGCGTTTTGGCCATCGATCGCGCCAATCAGGGCCCAGTCAACACTGGCACCGCTGCCATACTAGTCAAGGTCAAAGATGTGGGCGATCAACCGCCGGAATTCGTTGAAGTGCAAGCCGTGGCGCGCATACCGGAAAACGCGCCCGTCGGCACGAAAGTGTTGCGCGTGCGCGCTATTGACGGCGATCGTGGCATCAACAATCCCGTCGAATACGAGCTGGAAGCGAACGAGCTCTTCGAAATCGGACGCCAGACGGGCGTCGTGCATACGGCACACGAACTCGATCGCGAGGATCCAGCTAATCAAGTAAATGGAGCATATATCCTGAAGGTAACAGCCACCGAGGTGTCCCAGGTAAGTTGTTGTATGTGTGTGTTTATATACATATCTCATAAAATCGAAATTCATTGAGCGTGACATCGCCCAATTGTGCGCCCCGCACTCCATCATGCATCATGTTCAATTCTGTGCACATTACAGACGGCAACAAGCGCTTCGGAGGAAGCAATGCATGTCAGAACGGAAGTAACCATAATTGTAACGGATGTCAATGACGAAATACCGACATTCAGACAGAGCATTTACCGCTGCGAAGTCAACGAGAACTCGCAGGCGAACACACCGCTCAACTTTATCGATGACAACGTGCAGAATTTCGTGTCCGACCACGATGTGGGCAACAATGGCACGTTTCGTCTGTTCCTAGATCCGCCGAACGACCTATTTGAGATCGTGCCAGCGATTGCAGTGAACGAGGCAAATTTCATGATACGTGTAAAAGACTCCAAGACCATAGATTATGAGCAAATTAAAGACATCAATTTTACACTGTTTGCGCGCGAAATTGATGAGCCAGACAGATGGAGGTAACTGTAAACACTTGCCGACACTCGTGCAGATGAATGTCAAGGGTGATTTTTTCCAGCTCGGCGCACTTGCAGGTATATATACGCGATCAGAATGACAACTATCCAGAGTTCACGCAGTCGATCTACAATGCCACCATACCGGAAAACAGCGAACTGGGCACCATTATAACAAAAGTTGAGGCGTTCGATGTGGATTCGGGCGACTATGGCACAATGGGCATACGTTTTTGGAATCTGCGCGGAGGCATTGCACACTTGTAAGTGTTCTTCACTCGTCTGAAAACATAAAATCGCCGCCTTAACTTTGAACTCTCTTGACAGATTGCATTTAAATCCAATCACCGGTGTTATCACCATCAAACAGCCCGGTGGCACATCGTTCGATCGGGAGATCATATCACGCCACTACCTCACGGTCGAAGCCATAGATAACGTGGGCGTCGGAAACCGCAATACCGCCCAGATCATATTGAATATTGAAGATGTTAACGACAATGCGCCGATATTCTTGCAGCGCCAATACGAGGCGAAGCTTTTGGAGAACAAAGCAGCATTTGAAACTCCGCTGCAGCTGGAGGCGCGCGACATTGATCTGAATGGCACCGAGAACAGCCAGATCACGTACGAAATTGTCGAGGGTCTCTATCGCTTGAATTTCACAATCGACCCCGAGTACGGTGTGTTGCGGCCTCTGAACGTTTTCGATTACGAGGAACTGGCGGAAAGCAAGAGTAGATCGCGCCGACGCGCGGACAACGGTATAAGCGAAATCGATCTGCTGGTGCGCGCCAGAGACTCGGGCATACCAATGCTGTCCACCGTGGTGCCGGTGTTGATCTATGTGGAGGACATTAATGACAATCCGCCGATCTTTCAAAAGAACTTCTATACCAAAACGATTCCTGAGGATGTGCCAGGTGGCAGCTCCATTCTGCAAGTGATGGCCATCGATCGCGACGGCTCAGCGCCCAACAATGTCATCGTCTATCGCATACAAATGGGCGCCAGCGACAAGTTCATCATCAACTCGGAGTCCGGTGTGATATCGGTAGCGCATGGGGCCAATCTGGATCCCGATTTAACGGCGCCAAAACGCAGCGTTTACACATTGACGGTGGTAGGTGTTGTCCATTGAAATTATGATTATGATTTTTCATTTCTGCATTTTGTAAATGTGTTTGAAAGCTCGCATTGGACGGCGGACTGGGGAGCGCACAGCTCATGAACTCGGCGACAGTTAATATTACTATAAAAGACGTCAACAACAAGCCACCAGTACTGAGCGACCTGCCAGCCATACGCGTCACGGAGAATACGCCCGTGGGCACCTTGGTGTATCGCGTGCAGGCAATTGACCTCGACGATTCGCCCATTATACGATACCAGCTGAATCGCAACAACTGCGAGGCGCGCAACGAGGAAGGCTCGTTCGTAAAGCTCACCGAGTACGACTATCTGAGCGCCTTCGACTTGGATCCCATTGAGGGCGCAATCCGGGTAAATATAATGCCGACTGTAATGAGAAGGAGAATGGAGCATTTGTTTCGCTTTTAGTTGCAGAAGTTGCTGGATCGCGAAAAGGTCGAGCATTTGAAGTTGGCAATTATTGCTGAAGATCTCGCAGCGGCCAAAGGCAAACAAATTATCGAAGGTATAACAAATATTCGAGGGAGAGTTTTTGTGTACTAACTTTGCATTTAAAGCCTTTCTCAACATACAAATCGAGGATGAGAACGACAACAACCCCAAGTTCAAGCAACCGTTCTACCGCAAAACCATCACCGAAAACAGCATTAACGGCGTGCTTATAGCCAACATCGTTGCCTACGATGTTGACAAGAACAAGACCATTACTTACTCGCTCGAGGGCAATCCAGCGGTGCGCAATCTGGTGCATCTGGATGCGCAGACCGGCGAGGTTGTCGTGGCCAACAAAATCGATCACGAACAACATCAGTGGTTGAATCTCACCGTGAGAGCAACCGATGCTGGCGTACCGCCACGCTCGACTCTCGTCGATTTGTACGTGTCGGTGCTGGACGAGAATGACAACAATCCGTACTTTATTGGCGGCTCTAAGAACTACACGATCAGCGAGAACGCCGAAGTTGGCACTCGAGTGGGCACTGTGCAGGCATCCGACGCGGACTCGGGTGACTTTGGCAAGATCACTTTCCTCATGGATCGCATCAGCTCGCAGGTTCAAGAATGATGTGGTCAAGTATATAGAAACATCCCAATACTAAAGGCACTACACGCTTTGCAGGGTACATTTTCTATAGATGCTGACACCGGCGTATTAACCGTGGCCGATCCACTTGATCGCGAATCGAAAGAGTTCTATATGCTGGTGATCGAGGCGTGGGATAATTACCAATTTGGGTTTTTGGCTGGCGAAAGTCGCAATGCATTCAAGCAGATCTTGTAAGTTGCACTTTAATTGCTCGAGCACATCAATCTAACACCAATACTCGTATTTTCGAAGCATTTCCATTTTGGATGAGAATGACAATGCGCCCGAGGTCTCCCTGCCGACCAGCTGTGTGCTCATAACAGAGTATCACGAACTAAACGAGAAAATTGCGACCGTACGTGGCAAAGACGCCGATGATCCGCATTCGCCCAACGGTCGGTTGGAGTTTCAAATTACCAAAGGCAATAAATATGGTCAGTATTTTTCGACTACGTGCTGTTCCGAAACGCAACACAAAATTGTCTGACTTGTACTGCTTTAGATCTCTTTGAGCTGCGACAAATCGATGACTGGACCGCGAATATCTATGCGAGAAGTTCACTGCGCACCAAATTTGGCAACCACTCGCTGACGATCGCCACCCGCGATTTGGGCGTGCCTTCGAATGTGGTGACGAAAACACTGGATGTCTGCATCTCGGACTATAACGATCATCCACCCGTGTTTGTGACGCCACTGCACAACACGACGCTCCGCATACCGGAGAACACTACTGTCGGTGCATTGCTGCTGCACGTAATGGCCACCGACGAAGACATCGGTATGAATGCCTTGGTGCGGTATCGGCTCAAGCCCGATCCGTTGGGCAGCTATAAACTCTTTGAAATGGACAGCGAAACGGGTCAATTGTTTTTGAAGGAAAAGCTGAATCGCGAAAAGCAGAAAATTCATGAGGTATGTGCTGCACTCATTCACAGCATTTTCATGATTAACAGTTCCTTACGCAGATACGAATCGAGGCGTACGATCAGGGCCTGCCGACGTCCCTAAGCACCGATTTAGACTTGACTATCTACATACGCAACGTCAACGAATACGAGCCGCAGTTTGTGGTCGAAGAGATCTTCGTGGACTTTACCGGTAAAACGTCATTGACGTGCTAAAAATTTTGTAATCTCTACATTTTCTATATTTACAGAGCACGCCGATCCGGGCTCCGAGCGCGTCAAGCTGCCCGACACCATCGACAAGGACGAAGTAGATGATCTGGACGATCCGCCCAGCCAGGTGTGCTATTTCATCATTAAAGGCAACGAGCTGCAATTCTTCAAACTCGATCCTGAGACGCATATTCTGACCGTGGAAAAAGAGCTCGACCGCGAAGTGACTGCCAATTTCACGCTGTTCGTCAGAGCAACAGAGCACTGCGACTACGAGCAATTCTCATTCACGCCGAACTCTCCTCTGTCGCCAATTCGCCGTTCAGATACCGAAGTCAACCAACTAGGCTTTCGGCACCTGAACAGCATCGGCAGAAGACAAGGTGGCTTTCTGCGACACCCGCAGAACGCTTACGATCGCTACAAGCATTCGCGAAACTTGCGCTCAGTCAGTTCTGAGGAAACTCTTGAGGACGAAGACAGTCTCGAGTATAACAACACAACACTAACAAGCGATGAGGTGCTCCTAACGGATAGCACCGTTGTGCGCGTGCGCGTACGCGTTTTGGACATCAACGACAATCCGCCGCGCTTTCGCTCGAAGGTTTTTACGGGCGGCATCACAACCAACGCCGATTTCGGTACACGATTTATGCGCGTCGAAGCGCTGGATCCAGACGAGGGCATTAATGCGAAGATCAGCTACTATCAAGTGGGCGAGATAAGACAGACGCTGTCCGAGGGCTTGGAGAATGTGCGGAAATCGCCTTTTACCGTCGATCAGGAGACGGGCGAGGTGCAGCTGAACTTCGATCCGCAGAAGGGCATGAAGGGCTACTTCGACTTTATTGTATTGGCCAATGACACACTGGGTATGCGCGATGTGGCGCACGTCTTTATTTATCTGCTGCGTGAGGACCAGAAAGTGCGATTCGTATTTCGCCTGCAACCGGATGAGCTGCGCGCAAAGATCGATGTGTTCCGAGAGTGCGTATGGCAGGTAGGCAATCACTCGACAACATTTACATTTTCGCATTTCTTGCTTGCAGCACACTCAGCAATGTGACAGACTCCATTGTCAACATCGACGAGATCAAGGTGCACGAGAACAAGGATGGCTCGGTGGATAAAACCAAGACCGATTTGTACATGCATTTGGTGGAAAAGGAGGACAACTCCATCTACGAAGTGGCCGAGGTGCTGAAACTGATCGATCTGCACATCGAGCATTTGGACGAGTTGTTCAAAGAGCTCAACGTGCTGGACACACAGGCTGCCGAAGCGGAACTGCTGGTGGCTGGACCGCCGAAGCCCATGTTTGTGTGGTTGATTTTCACGAATCTATTTCTGGCCAGTTTGTTGGTGGTCACGTTGGCATTATGTGCCTCACAGCGCAAAGGCTATCGACGTCAGCTGAGAGCGGCCAAAGTCAATATTTTCCGTAAGAAAGATTCGTTGTATATGTACGTGCACATTGAACTTGACTATGCTTTTTCATATATACAACAGGCAATTCATCGCTATCGCTGCGCAATAACACCGAGCCCGCGACACGTGTTCCAAACACCAATAAGCATAGTGTGCAGGGTTCGAATCCCATCTGGTTGAAAGGATACGAAAATGAGTGGTTTAAAAATGAGGAGAATCTAAGGTAGCTGGAGATATTCAATATTTGCAATAGTTAGTGACAATTGTAATTGCAGTCAAGGAGGCCAAGACTCACTAGATGATAATTTTCTCGCCATTGGCACGCAGGACATACACGAAACGTTGAAAGGTACTGCCAAGCTGTTCAATCATACCAACGATCTAAATCGCCACTTTAATGTGTACAATCAAATCGATAAACTAACGAACAATGCCCAGTTATTGGCAAGAAAACTGGAGACTACGGAACTTTAAAACTGCACAGAAACAACATTTTGCAGTGTAGTTTTATGAAAAAATTATTTATTGAAATTAGTTGAGGTATTTATAGAAACAAATGTATCCAAAGTAATTGCAATTAAAGTCACTTTGTAAATAAATTATTTTCTACAAAACAAAGTGCAAGATTTAATTTAATGAAATGGGATCACTTGGCAGCGCTGTGGCGCACGCAGGATTAAATTTTGGGGGGCAGTCCATACACGACTTTTGAGCCCAATACCATTTCAAACCATATTTGCCATCCACAATTTTTGTAAGAAACAGACATTTGAGAGTTTGAACATCAAAAGCCCTTTGCGTGTGCCGGAATTAATGTAATTGGAACAAAATTGTTTTCAAACTAACCGAACGAACCGAATAAGCCGGCGTTTTGAATATTTGTAACTCACCGGACTTTGTCCATGTTTAGATTGTGGGAACTATGCAGATATAGAACGAGCCTGAATTGTCTCCATACAAAAGCCATGCTAATATTTTCAATGAAACTGAATGAACTATGCTAATGTTTTCAACAATCTCAGATCACCTAAACAGTACACATCTCACATTGGAATAGTTTCACATCTTCCATACTATATCTGCAACCTGCAGAAATCCGAATACATCTGTATTCGAATAGTTTTCAATTAGGTACTTCGTCTCAGTAATAAAAGCGAAATATTTCTTGTTTGTTTATTTTTTTTTTGTTTTTTTTCTTGTTTTATTTTCTAAAAAATTCCTTTTTTCAGATTATTCAGTTTTGTTAAAAATTTGATTTTAATTACAAAAATAAATCACAAATGCAAAAATTACGAAAGAACTTTACTAAATCGTAAGTAAAAAAACTGTATTGTTGGCTACAAAACAACGGCAACTGTTCGCCTCACTTTTGTATTTGTAAATTTTCAGTGTTGCATTAAATTTAGTTACGAAAAAGGAAAACAATCAGTAAGACAATATTTTATTCGTATAAAAAGAGCGTAAAGTAAAATTAAACGATAAAAACATCAATTTTGTTCGTGTACTACCTTTACAATTTCAGTTTTCACTTGTTGCATGCGCAATGCGAATGACTCACACACACACACACTTTGAAAAGAACTGAGAAAATGCAACAATGTAGCGACAGAAAAGCCGACGTTGTTTCATTTTCAATTTTGTTAGGACACACAAAATATTTTGCTTCTCTACTCCATATGCTTGTGGAAAACGGTAGAATTTGGGTGTGCTAACTCAAACTTAATTGCTACCGAATAAGTCGCTTAAAAATATTTACTTTCATTTTGTTTGTTGCGATATTTCAACTCGTTATCGTATTATGTATAAATATAGTACAGGGGGTGGCAAACGCAACGCTTGCGGGAAGCGGGCGCACAGAATGATTGGGGGGCAGGGGCGGGGCGAGGCGAGCGGGATGGGAGGCATGAACAAATTTACATAGGCGATTAATAATAATACTCGAAAGTGGTCGATGGTTGCATGGTGAATGCAAATGAGACATGAGTTTGGCAGAGATGATAAATGCTAAAGCTAATTACGGCTATAGTTATATGTTGTTGTTGTTGTTGTAAGAGTGGGAAGGGCGCAAGAGCAATAGAAATTCTAAATATTACAAAATTCATCTTTGTGAGACATTATACATGCATACAGACAGACAGCCAACAGACAGACATACATGCTTACAGACACACAGACAGGCAGACATCGGTTTAGTATAGCTTAAACGTTTAATTGTAAATGTAATGCAGTAACAATAGTTGCGAAAATCCATACATACACACATACACAGTTCACGCATGCCACATATAATGTATGTAGCAATTCCAAGTCATTTACTTCCAGGTAGTAATTAATGTAAGAAAAGAACATTTAACTAAAGCGTTTTATCACTAAAAAAAAAATGTTTCATTTTTTGTGTTAAGTATAAGAAAGTCAAATATCAAAACAAAACCAAAAACATAAACATAAACTAGGAAACATAGAAATGAAACCGAAACAGAAAACTTTTTTAAAGCGGTGCCTTAAAGTAGTAGTTTTTTTTTATAGTAAAATGTAATAATACGATGTGCGGTCTAACGTCTACTCAATTTTCTGCTCCACACTGAAGCAACAACAAGTCGACATTAGCCGAAGTGTGTTGTGTGCGGTTTTATGTGTTTTTCCGTTGTTGTTGCCTTATTTCAGAAATCGCACAACATGAGAACAAGAATTTCTAACTAAAGTCCAAGTCATATTCATCAAATACAATTCAAATGAGCGTGTAAAATTAAACTTTTAAAGTTTAAAAGTGCATTATTCTAATTGTGTGTGTGTTTGCATGTTCTTATGTTTGCTTTATTTTTACTTTTATCTAACGATTTTTAGTGCAACTTTTAGTCGCATGTTGGGGTCAGCGTTAGCAGCCCAAACTTGGCTGCTGCTGCTACTGTTTTTTTTTGTTTTCGTTTTTGCTATGCTGTTGCTGCCTCGTTTGCGGTTTTACAATAAAAGTGATTTTTCATTTTCGTTTTGTTTTTGTTTTTCAATTACTTCCATTAATATTTGTTTACATAATTTCATAAATTACAACATTTATGCTTACGCTTAAATACCAGAAGAGTTCGGCCACACATGCTGCCCATCACACTTCCAGTCTACTCAATCTTTGTATACACAAGTTTCTGTGTGATACTTTAATTTTTTTCGCTAGTTTCATTTTACTTTTTAACATTTTTTTGTTTAGTTTTTCATTTTATAATTTATCCGTATCAGTATACATATACATATGTAAGAGCATAAATACATAGAATATAATAATTTGAGTGGTTTCACAAAACTTCGGGCAATCCTAGTAGCAAAAACAAACCGAATAAGACACATACAAAATGAGAACAAACTAAGCCAAAGTTCTGTGCAATTCAAAGCGTAACTTTTGTATAATAATAATGCATCTAAAACTGCCGAAACTTTTGCGAAGCCCTTCACTAATTATCGCACTACTACCTATTTTTGTTGTTGGTTTGTTAAATTATGTTACCGTAATATATAATGTAAATAATTAAATGTTCACTTACATGTTGAATTAAATATGTAAGTGTGTATTTACTTTTGTTTCTTTTTCATTTATAATAACGCCATTAAAATTATGCCGTAGCTGGCTGGTGCCGAGGCGCCTGTTTTACGTCTGCACTAGGCCACGTATGTCAACCACGGCGGGACAGCTCCCCGTCGCACCTGTGCTACCGGCGCCCGCGCTGTTGCTGCCGCTGTCAATGAACAGCGTCGACGTGTCGATGCCGGAAGTGTCGGGCGAGTGCAGCATGGACGAGTGCATCGAGGATGAGATAATGCCCATTTTGCTGCACATGTCGGTGTCGGCCAGTATCCCATCGTGCACGTCAGCGAAATCGCCGAGAAAGTCAATGCCAATGGTTTGCTGTAAGCTTTTCAAGTGCTTGTCGGCCAGCTCAAGTGCACGTTCCACCTCGTCGCGCTCCTCTTGGTGTACTGCGAACCAATTAACAGCACGGAGTCACAATGTCGATGGAAACTAATTTAATTTTTATTACCTGCTGTGAACAATTCATTGAATGCGTCCTCGGGCAACGAACTGAGCGCATTCGCCAAATCGTGCTCCTCCAACAAACCTGAATCAACCAAGGGAATATCGTCTGGAAAATGTACAACAAATTCAATATTCGATAGTTAAAGCAAATAACGAACATTTACTATGATTTTCCAATTTACTTACCGGCATCATGTGCGCCAGCCATCAGTTCAGTCTCACTTAAGCCGCCCAAACCAGTGTCCTCCGAACTGGCATAGGCAGAGCTGTTCTCACACACGCTCAGCAGTTCCTGCTTCAGCAGGTCCTCTGTTGTGTGCAACGACGACGACGAACCCAGCGCCGATGTAAAGTTCGAATCGCTGTTTCTGTGATGCATGAAATGCATGTGGTGATTGTGGCTGCTGTTGTTGTTGCTACTGTTGCTGTGGTAAGTGGTGTTGCTGTGGTAACTGTTTTCACAGCTATTGTTGTTGTTGTTATTTATGCTGTTATTATCGTTGTTTGTCACAACAAATTGTGTCACAATCTGATTGATTTCATGCGCTCTCAATTCACTTTCCACACCATTGCTGTGTATATCAGTCGAAGCGCCGAAATTCAGCATGCGCTGCGACGCATTCGCACTCACACCCACATCCATGGCGTTGCTGCCGTTACTGAGCGGTGCCAGTGCGGGTAGCGCTAGCGTGGAGGGCGTGTAGTGCGGCAGCGAGTTCGACGACTGCGAATTGCTCGCTATCGATTCGAGCGACGTGGTGCTGCTCTTGCGCTGCAACACTGCCGACGACAGCTGGGTCGGCGGCGCCGATGCCAGTGAGGTGACAATTGTTTGGTGCGCTGTTGTCGACGAAATTGCCGCAGCCTTTTTAGTGCGCTTCTGTGGTCGACCCACTGAATTCATACTAATGGTTTTTCGCTTGCGCGGCCCAACCAACTTTTTGCCGTTGTTGTGGTTGAAGTTGTCGGTTGTGCTGCTACCAGTGCTGTTCATGTTGTGATAGATCTGCATGCGCGCCAAATGTTGATCTTGTTTTTGCTGGTGATACTGCTGGCGCAACTGTTGCTGACGCTGGGAATCGTCCTCGTAGTCGAACATCGGCAAAACGACGGCCTTCTGTTGTGTCTGATCGCTAGGCTGCAAAACAGTTCGCTTACGCGCGTGAGCGACGCACAAAGGCAAATCGTGCGTTATATCGAAGACGGGCAGGCGGCACTGTGTGTTGTCGGCGCACTTGGCCGAGCACGGCAAGAAGATGTGCTGCGTCGCATTGCTGGCAATGTGCACTTGGCAGTGCGAAGCCAGCTCCAACACCTTGTTGGTGCATGCAGGGACGGCGCACTTCTTGGCAGGCGGGAAACTGTAAAAGAAAATCCAAAATTTAAATTCCGAACTCAATCAAATCGCATTTAAATAAAGTACTTACTCATCTTCAGTGTGCTGCTGGTACTTGCGCAGCAGACGGTCAACGCAGAGTAGACGCCGGCGTGCAGCTTGCAGGGGCAGCTTTTGCAGCGATCGCGTAGCCAATAGTTGCAGGGCTTGACGCCGTAAAAGCGTTTTATGCGCTGTAATGCGATCTTCCCGACCGCTATTCGGCGCCAACGCTGCGATAAAACAACTGACTCCAGTGGTACCCACCGGTGGCGAGAAGGAGCGTGAACAAGAACGTTTTTTGGCGGCCACATCAGCGTAAATGCTCAGCCAATGCTGTTGCGTGCAATAAGGTAACACAGTAGCCGACGCCAACTGCCTTGTGTCAGCATCCACTTCGGCTGCGGATAACTTCACCACGGCCACCGCGCGGCAACTGCCACTGCCGATTGTGCTCATCTGCGGCAGATGACGGTCGCTTACAGAAAATATGTTGGTTAGTTTACGACCTCGCTTCTGCGCAAACGGCAGCGATACGGTCTGGCATTTAGCCGCGGCGAGCACAGGCGCAGAGGTCTTGCGCTTGTAAGCTGTTTTCGGTGTGGTCGTCGCTTTGAGCGGTGGCACGAAATTGGCCCCTCCTGATGGTGAGCCTTTACCCAATTTCGCAACCTTGACAGGTGTAGGCTTTTGTGTTGGCGGCGTGCAGCTGGTACCCATAATTGCTGGCTGCTGCAATTCGTTGGCCTTGGAAGACGTGTCGCGCTTGGGTGGGTGAGCAGGCGCTGTTTTATTCACATTCGGATGCACGAACAAAATGTCGCGCATCGCATTTGGGGCGGGTGTAAAGTTATTATGCACTGAAGCGGGCGCTAAAGCAGGTGGCGATAGTGGCTGCGTCTGTACGGGGGTCTGGGGTTGGGGTGTGGCTTTCAGTGTGGGCGTTATGATCTTCACGGTTTTTAGCTTGCTCACGACCGGCGTGGCTGCGGCAATCGGTGTGTTGTGCTTCTTCAAGGTGTCGGCGGCCTGCACGGGTGGCTGATCCGCCCGTGGTTTGCGGAAGATGACATTAACTGGAATTTCATTCAAGTCAGAATCGGAATGTTGTGGCGCATCAAATGCTTGCAACGGTGGTGGCGGAGGTGGCGGCGGTGCACGTGCCACCGCCGGCGATGGTGGGATGGGCGCGGACTTTAGTGCGGTCAACGCCTTGGCCTCCACGTTGGACTCTTTTCCTTTTTGCATCAGCTGCTGCTGCTGCTGGCGACCAACGACGCCATTGCTGACCACTGCGACAGCCGGCTTTTTCGGCTTCTTGATGCACTGCACCTTCTGCAAATGCTGCGCCAATGTGGTGTGGTGAAACTTTGAAGGCGGCAGCGGCGCCGCCGACGTGCTCATCAGTGGTGTTACTAAAGCGGTAGCGGTACCGGTGCAATTTACCAGTGTCGCCGTCGTTGCCATTGCTGCCCCAGCCGACGCAGCGCAAGTCACTGGCGTCGCTGCACCAGTGGGTGAGGGAAGCGATGCGGGCGAAGTCGGTGGGCTGACCACGGCAGACGTGGTATCCAGCAGCAAAGGCGTCTGCCATAGCGAGGGCGTGTGCTGCAGTAGAGGCGGCGGGGACAGCGCCTGCTTGCGCGATTGCAACAACTTTTGCTGCTGTTGAGGCTGCTGAGGTGGCGACGGCTGCTGCTGCTGTAACTGTGGCCGCACTATGCACACATTCAGCGCCTTTTTACTTTGATGATTTTGTGGTTGCTGATGCTGTTGTTGCTGGTTCTGAGATTGCGTTGTGTGCTTCAAAATCGGTGGCGCTGGTGCCACTGTCGTTGCGTTGTTACTGATGTTATTGGCAGCATTTGCCGCTGCTAAAGACGCCTGCGTCTTTGTGGCATTGTTGTTGTTGTTGTTGTTGTAGTTGTTGTTGTTATTATTTGTATTATTATTATTATTGTTATGGCTGTTTAAATGCGCCAAAGGTGATTTTTGATTATGTTTTAATTTCGCTGTAGCGTTAGTTGGTGTTGTATTTGTTGTTGGTGTTGTTATATTTGTTGCTGGCGCTATGCCTAATTGCGTATCGGTAACTCGAGTGCGCGATTTCTACAAAATTGAAATAATGCTTGTGACGCACGCACGACAAATGCAATTCTAACCGGAGGAGGATTCGGAATGGAAAGAAACTTGCCTGCGTATTAAAGAGAATGGGGGGCGTTGTTGGCACTGTCTCTGTGAACACATAAGGATCTTCAGATGTAACTGGTGTTGCGGTCGTTGGAATGAGTCTCGATACTTGCTGACATGACATGTCCAAAACGACAGAAATCTCGGTTTACGCTTTCTTGCGGCTCGCCAGCTGTTTGCTCTTGTTGGTGGTGGTTCTTGTTTTTGGTGCTGTTGGTGTTGCCAATGCCGCTGCCGTTGCTCTATTTGATTTTTAGCGCGCGCTCTGTAATGTCTGCTGGTGCCCTGTGTGCGTGTGTATGTTCTTGTGTTTCGTATAGTACTATAAATAGAGAAAAGGAAAACATCATCAATAAAGGATTTAATAAATAACCAAAACAATCAGTCAAATTGTCTGAGGACACACCAAAAGCATTCAGTAGTAGTGAATGGCTGAATGAATGAATTGATGCAGCCCCACACTGTTGGTTGTAGCGTTGGTGGGTATTTGCCTCCATCAATGGAATGGAAGTGCGGTGTCACCTTCGTCTCTTGTTGGACTTTCTTGGGCTTCGTTGAGCACAACAATGCAAACTACACCGAAGAGCGGCGCGCTGGCAGGACGAAACAGTGTGGCGAAAGCGAAAGACGGAGCGGAAAACATTTAAAAGCTACAACAACAAAATGCCAACAAATATCAGCAACGAAGAAAGGCAGACAGCGACAAAGGCGAATGTAAACAATGACAACAGCAACAAAAACAACAACAATAACCACCACAGCGTCCTCGTATGGTGTGTGCAAAAAATGCCGGCATTTCTTTTTAATAAAACCTATTACCGTCTATTACTTTGATTCGAAAAAGTTCAGTGATTTTTGTGAGCCGCCGACCAAGAAATATCATACCTTTTACAGAAAAATTACAATGGTATTTATATGCAATCTTACTTTTTTTGCACAGTATCGAAAATTAAAAAACGGAACTAAGCCGCCTGCTCGTTGCACAGGCCCCCTAAGATCTGTCAGTTGCGCTGGCTAGCGACTCAGAAAACGACAACGCGCACTTGAATACCCACACCAACCCCCTGCCTCTTCTCCTCCCCCTACCGATTGAACAAGCTTCAACCAACCAACCGCGCCAATTCACATGTACAGCGTCATTTACGCTGATAGAAGCCGCGGTTGAAGTGGAGCGAAGCGAAAAACAGCAAAAGGCAATGTGCACTCAAACACATATCTAGATATATACATATGTACGTATATTTATATGTAAACACAACGAATGAAAACAAAATTTCAAAAACAAAAATAACGAAACAACCAAAACAACAGCAGCAACAACACTATAGGCACACAAATTTATGTGCATTTATAGGAGATTTTTAAGCAGCAATGGAAAGGAAAATATTCACAACTTCGACAAATAAATGCAACGCGCACACCACCAGCAGCATCAGCGCCACCATCGCCAGCAGCCGCAATCACTACGAGCCGTTTGCATTTTCGCGCGTAACATTGCCGGCGTGCGGCGAGCGGCATTTGGCAAGCACGATTGCAGCGCTTGGGTGGCTTTGTTTGGGCGCAATGGCTGTGGCTGTTGCTGTGGCTGTTGCTGCGGCTGGGGCTGGGGCGTTTACATTTCCATTGCAATCCGCAATCGTCCGCAGCGGGCAAGAGGAGCGGCGTGCCATGAAATTACTTATGGCGCACATTTGCCTATGGCTCTACAGCCTCATGCATACATATGTACATACATGTCAATACCGATATGTACGACAGAAATCTGCACATATGTGCATATGTTAATTTATAATTCAATGTACATAAATCGAAGCACTCGAACAATTAATTCATTTATTGCTGTTGCTAGCGTTTCGTTCTTGTTTCATTCGTAGCTGTTGTTGTGCTCAATTCTACGACTTCCCTTTCCTATGCGAAAACAACAATAAGACAAAAAGCCCCATAACTCTTCACTATACGCAGCGCCGCTCTTTGCCAGAACGAAAACGCAAAAACGAAGCAATCATACGAATATTGACATCAAATTGAAACAACGTGACCAGCTGGCTGGCATTACATAGTTAGCCGCAAATCCGCAAGGTAATCAAATATTCTGCATTATCATTGCTGACGTTAGTGCTGTTGCTCTCGCGTCGCGCCGCGTTCAAGTGCCGTCTACAATTGTACTGCAGATAATTGAAATATTGTACGAGTATCTGATGGGAAAATATGCGTATCGTACACTTACAACTTGTTTGCAAAGCCTTCGCCTTCGGAAATCGCCCGCTCGCTTGAGTCAACAAAGCGACCGTTTCGACGTATGTACGCTTACTCAATCTTTAAACATTTCAAAACATTCATGTGACTTTAACTCTACTTGTTGTATGTACTATACAGTGAAATTCCTCATAACCGGACACTCACTGTCGCAGTTTTTTTGTCCGGTTATGGGAGATGTTTGCTTATGGGGAGGGTGGGCAACAAAAAAATTAGTTTGAATTGTATCCAAGTGTTTCTGTCGCTTATTTATTTAAAATTTTTTGTGAATTTATGGATATTGAATATTTATTACATGTATAGGTAAAGTACATACATTGTACATGTCTTTAATTTTAATACTACTTTTGGTTACACAAATTTTGTAATGGCATAACTGATTACCTAAACACTGATTGTTTTTAATAAAAATTTTATTTTTCAAATACAAGTGCGATTTGCATTATAGGGTAGTAAAGATCTTTAAAAAAACTGGTTGGCATATTTTTTAATTTTTCCTTTTTATAAGAGGTTTTTCAATCAAATTGGTTTTAAATATAATGTCTGCGTCCAGTTATTAGAGCGTCCGGTTGTTGGAATGATATTCGTGTGGAAAACTTATGAAATTGCTGTCTGCGAAATTTGGCCGGCTATTGAAACTGTCCGGCTATAAGGACTGTCCGTAATGAGGAATTTCACTGTATATAAAAAAAAACACGCTATATATATAAAACCGGTGTTATGCCCAAGCGACATTATGTGCGTTCAATTGAATCACCGCTTCGCCGTTTCTGCTCACAAAATCCCACGCAGTCATGGATCAACTATTTGTATGGATAAGAAATTAGTATAAACTCTTCTTTAATCTCATAAGATTATTGCAAAAGTATAGTCAAATAATCCTGGCCAAAAGCAACTCAGCTCAACTGTAACCCAAAGTCACTGCTTGCAAAACTCAAAATAGTAAATTTCACAAGCTTTGCAAGGTCTTCAAACGAAAAAGATATAGCAAATACTTCGCTCCCAAGTTGTTCTTCGATAAACTTGCGGATATAATTAAAGCGCACATTACCGATTTTCTCAGTTTCCTCGCAAAGACCAAAGGTTTCAAAGGTCCCGTCTGGATCTACAGGAAACCCAACAGATGAGGAAGGACACCGGATCCGAAAATGAAGGGACTCACAATGGACCCAATTGGGTCTCCGAGTGGAAGTGCATGCCGCACACTCCTTTTCTATAACCAAACCTAACCTCGCTCCCAAGTTAGAGAATCCCACTCGTGCTAGCTGTCATTTATCACTGCAATTCGAATATTGATACAGAATATTAGTTTAAAATACTTTGATAACATACAGCAGCTCGGCTTTGAAGCCATAGCCTATGGCTTAGCCTATCCTACGATCTAGCTGTCATTAAATGTAATTTACAATGTTCGTTGTGGACGCATTGACTGCCAATATCTTTCACTGCAGATAAGACTTTTTTAATCTAGTAATTAAACCAACCGCTAAGACTGGGATTTGTCCATTCTGCTTGTTTAAATGTTTCATCTAAATCCCTACTATCTTTTTAATGTCAAGATTGTTGAAGCTAAGTCTTTCAATATCCAAATTAATGTCCAATATAGACTACTCCCATGATACAAAAATATATAGCGAGTTTCAATGCGACAGATAAAAATAAAATTGACAATTGAAAACAAATATTTGTTTACAAATTTTGTACTACTATTTTCATATTTGCTACAGAGCTGCAATTTCACACAATTAGTTTATGTAGTATATCATTCAGTTTCTGTATTTCTTATTTTTTGTTTTGCACCCTTAAAATTTTATTTTTATTTGTCAAAAAAGCAAATGACTTTTAAGTTTGCTCGATTGAATCTGCCTGCATATTTTTGTGTCATTAATACTCCTATCCCATAGTACTCCTATTTCTTTTGACGTCGTATGACTTTTAAATATCAACAAGTGAATTGCTGATAAAAACCGCAAAATATTGAGTCAACTGCTGGGAAATCACGTTTTTTTTCTGCTTAAAATTAATGGAATAGGAGTTCCGCTTTATGTCACAGAAACATGGACATTGACGCGAAACGACATAGCGGCCTTTGGGGTGTTCGAGAGAAAAGTGCTTCACAAAATCGTCGGCCCTATGCGAAGACTATATAATACGAACCAACAACGAGCTGGACGTGGCACAGCGAATTAACCTCCAGCAGTTACGCTGGCTATGTCCTGTCTACCGTATGGACAATGCAGCTCCGGCGAAAAAGATGTTTGACGTGACCGTGTCTCCGGCGATAGGACCAAGTTGAGGACGCCCTATCTTCTTTTGGTGTGACCAACTGGAGAAGGCGCGCAGAGACACCTGGAGAGCACACTTGCGGCAGGCGGTAACGGGTTATGACCAGTCAAGTAAATGAGTAAATAGTGGAAGGAACCTACAGTTGTATGCCGGGACCAGAGTTTTACATGAAACGCATACAAACTGGAATTGTAGATTCCTTAGTATAATTCACTATGATATTCCACGTCGTGTAATTCCAATATTTCCGAAAGATCAGAAAGCCGATTAGCAAGAAACCCCAAGAGTCAAATTACAAAGTTCCAAACTAGACATCAACATACAAAAGCAATGAAATCTCTGTGCGCACACAACCGGCATGAACCGATGAGCCAAGAATATAAATACTAACATTGAAATTCTGTACCGATACCAACAATTTCACCGTATTTAACCGCAAGCCATCCAACAGAAAGACAGAACGGCAAAACACACAACAAAGTGACAAAGCATCGAACTTTTCCACACTGGCAAAGTGCAAGAGCGGAACCGAAAGTGCTGAAAGGCCGAGATGGAAAACTATTAGCCTGAATATCAAAGAATAAACAGAAGGTACAATGAACGGAGACAAAGCAACTGCAAATAACGATTGTCTCGAATGATAAAGAAGCCAACAACGACCGGGACAACCAACAACGACAGCGGCAACTTATGCTGGCAATGGCAAGCATGCTGATCACGACTGCGATGATGACGCTGGTGACGACAACGGCGACGGTACAATGCCGCGGGCTGCCTGCCAAGCGCTGGTAGCTAGCGGCAGCTGGTGGGATCGGCGGGATGGGCGGCCGGTGGCAGGCCAGCCAAGCGTTTTAATTGTCAATGCGGTCGGTCGCATTTTTGCCGCTTTTTCTGTTTATGGTTTTGTGTTTCGTGTTTGTTGAACTTGTTTATTTTTTAGGCGCACGCTTTGCGTTGCTATTCGACCGCATAGTTGTTGGCTGCGAGCGACAGTGGAGCTCGCTCGCCGGCCTCAAAAACACTATAAATCAAACTCCTACACTGTGATGTGCCAATTTGAGCTTCTCCTTTGCCGGCTGAACGGCGTGCAAAAGTCAGTCAAGGCGCGCCAATCGAGCGCAACGCTTTCCACGTCTTCCGGGTTGCGAAAGATGCGCCCCGTCAGTGACGCTGTGATCGAATACCTGTCGAAAAGGGTCGCGCAACAGAAAGGAAAAAACCCAAAGCAGCAACGTGCACTTTGTCTGCCGTGTTGCTCTGTACGAGCGGATGCCACCTGCCATCTCCCGCATACCGACGATGTGCACCGCAGCCGTTGTCTGCAAACACACACACACATTCACGGAAAGAAAAGCCAACCGCGGACTGGGGAATAGTGGCAGCTGCTGCGACAGCGTCTGCGGCCGTCGTTGTTACGCGCAATCCGTTAAAGCCAAGTTGGCGTTTTGGGTACGCGGCGCTCGCTGCACTGCGCCCCTTGACTCATCTGTGCGCTTATTGCCAGCGCCAACAGAATCACCATCGCCGTCCTCATCATTTGCTTTTTCGCTTTTGTGTTTTCATGCGGCGTCGCCCTTTTTTCCTTTGTTTTTGTTTCCCCCGCCGACGGAAAACGAACCTAACTGCCAGCGCACTCACTCACTCACTCGCTCGCTCGCTAGCGCCTTTCCTTTCTTTCTTTTCATGGCTGCCTTTATCGCCTCTTACATTTCAACATTTCAGCCAGGCCACATTTCACCAGCACTTTTTCACATTTTCTGCACATATTCACCTTTACAGCGATGCTCTAAACGTTTATTCGACATTTATATTTCCATTTTATTCAATTCAATTTATTGCAAAATATATTTTTCTGCTTGATTTTCGCGTTACAAATTGTGCGACCGTAGCAGCAGTCCGAGCAGGAAACGTCAAACTTCTCGATATACGCCGTTGCCGCTGTCGTCGTTCTCGTCGTCGTCAGACACCGAATTGTTTTTGTTTTGCCGTGAACACGCAAACAAAACAATTGCGCGCCGCCACCACCACTTCACTCATTCGATCATTCGTTCGTTCGTTCGCTCTCAAATTCATCCGCCACAACACACACCAACCCAGCAGTCTGCAACGGCTGAATGCGGAGAACAAGACACCGAGAGAGAATTGAAAATAGGAGTGGGTACCGCGCGCAGTGTTGCAATTTCAAGCACCAGTTTTCGCTCAAAGGTTGGCCACGTTTCCCACAACTAAAGTGTCCCCAAGTGACGCTGGATCCACAGCGTGTACCAATTTATGGTTAAATAACGATCATATAGTTTTTTTCGACCGCTCAGCAACTGGTGGATAATTTGACTAAGTAACTTCCATTCATTTTGTGTTATCAAATATTTGAATCCTTGCTTCGGTCACTGTTTACATAATTTAGCATATCTCCTCGACTTGCAACTCAAATTGCATTTCTCCGCGCCTTTAAAACATGTATGAGATCACATCGACAATTTCTGTGCCATTGTGAACAAGTGTTTTGCAGTTTTCAAATTATTTCAGCTTCGTTAAAATTTAAAAACCATTGCTTTGTTGCTACTTTCAGCGTTGTTTCCCGCTAATACTCTAAAATTCGAATAGGTGCTAACATTACGCGTTTTACATTTCAATTGATTTTGGCCAAGTCGATCCGTCAGACAAAACCCCCAAATACACATTGTCAATACTTTTTCTCGCATCGCTAACACTGGCGCTGGCCCATCCAGAACACTATTTTTGGACTTCTTTCTGGTCACTGACTCCTCTGCTCAGCCCAATTACTGTTCCCTCTGTGTGTGTGTGTGTGTTTGCATGCGCTCCACTGATTCCCCCCAGCAGCGCGAATGCCAAGTGCGTCAAACACGAAAGCACCTTTTGGCTTGGCACTAGCACTATTTCCCCGCGCAATTAGCTGGCGTGGGGGTAACGGAAATGTGATGATAATGATGTTGGCAAGACGTGCGCCGCTGCTGATGCCAGCACCAGCAATGGTCAGGTCAAGCCACATCACGAATATTTGGTCATTCGACTGTAGAAATCGCTAAATTGCTAAGCAATCAGCCGCCATTGAAAGTTTCAGGTCAAATTCGTTGGTTATGACCGTCAGTCTCTCCGTCTGTCTGGCTAGCAACCTGTCCATCGAACAATCTGCCAGCGCACCTATCAATGACTAATGTTGAAGCGAAATTCGAGCGTTTGTTTATCGTCTGCGCCAGTACGCTGATTAGCCACCCGAGATGCCGGTTGGCGTTGTTGTTCGTGTTGGCACTCAGGCGACTCACAATCGTCGCTGAAAGCTGCATACTAACTGCGTAAAAGCCCTAATTCGGTAGTAAACAAACCGCACCGCGCGCCAGCTATGGATTCCCAGAGCTAGCGGCGGCAACACAACCACACAACAGGGGTGGGCCGTTGACTGACGTTGGCGGCTATGCTGTGGGAATCAGAATGGCTATGGGAATGGTTGGGCGATATCGCGTTATACAAATCGGAGACATACAAATTACCTATTGGGGCTGACGTTGTCAACGTCTGCGACGGGTCATGGAGGGAGACGAAATAAAAATAAATGGAAATGCTATCACCGGATGGCGGCTGTGTTGTTGTATTGCCGTGCCGTATAGCAGTGGACGAGGCAAACAAAAATTGTGGCCAAAGTACGCATTACGCAAAAGAGAAGGAAAAGAAGGCGCGAGCAGGGCACTACCAAAGTTCACCACTAAACGCACTTTTAAATGAATTTGGCCAAGGACAATCGATGTCCCGCCTGAGTTCGCCTCCACCGCACAATTGAAATATGTAAATAATGCAATTGCTGCAGTTGCGCTGCCGTTGGCAACGACCAGCAGTATTCCAATGACTGGAGGTGGGGCGACAACAACAAGCCTACATGTGGATTTTATTGTTGTTTTGCTTTGTTTTTGTTTTTTTTAATTTAACAATTAACCTCTCTAACACTGCACAATAATTTATTGAATTGATTAGTTTCGACTTCAAAGCAATGCGAGCGCAATGCCAGTGTGCCCGTACTGCGGCAGAGCCCCAACACCAAAACAAAACCAACGGGCACCAACCAGCCCGAACACAACAAATGAATCACGTACTCAACCAGCACGTATACGTATACTGCCTTCCCCTCCCGCTGTCACTTCTATGCTCTAACACCAGCTAAATAAACAATCATTCAACCAAATTGTTCACCGCACGCGCACTCATTCTCGTGCGGCGTAGTCGCGCACACACACACACACACACAAAACATTCACGCGCAGAGCGAACCAATCGCTGAATTCATTGCAAATCCGCTTTCGCCCTTTCTTTGTGCTCGTCCAGCGGATAGCTGCTCCAAGCTGCGACTTTGCAAATTGCAAATCAGTTCCCGCGCGCTCTCTCTCTATATAACATTAGTAACTGTCTGGCCTCACAATGCCCCATCGGATCACCATCCCTCCCGCCTTAGTGCCCGTCCAATAAATACCATACACGACGGTGCTCCACTTCACTCCGACTGATACACAGTCGGCCAGTGCCAGGCAGCCCCCGTTGTTTCACTCCGACGCATTACACAATCAACTACACAGAGCTACACACATACATACTGGCGCACTCACAATTGCTCCCTTCTTTTTCTGCTCGGGTTTGGTTTTTTTCGTCGCCTTGGCTTTCTGGTCCGCAGTTGGGTTTTCAAACCCAATTTTCAGTACGAATTTTTATAACTGCTATCACTAGGCTACCGTAAATTGTTAGTCAAGTCTTTAAACTATCACCTTTTAGTATTTCTAGCAATTAAATTGTGTTTTTAATGCGATTTTTCTAACGTTGAAAATTTTTCTACGAACAACAGTTGAGAGATGACAACACGCAACTAAAATGGCGGACGTTTCTCCAATTCAGCGTTCATTCGATTTTTCGTTGTGTGCTGCCGCGCTACAGGGGTGTGCGTGAGTGCACCGCTCTCTTGTGGCTTCCGCTCAGCTAGTGTGACGAAAAAAGTCTCAATTCTTGTGTTCAGCTAAAATTGCAAAATGTAAACATACCCACTTCAGTACTGTATTTAGAAAACAACAGTTTTTGAATACTTATTTGTTTGACTCAATACTAACTTATTGTTAAATTCTAACACCAGACAAAATTTGCCAAAAAAAATGTTTGAATAAATTTGACATGTTCCAGATCTGCCCGATTTAAGCCATCGTTACGGCATAATTTCGGTTGTATGTTTAAATTGTAAAATTTCTCTTGTCTATATCTAACGTGTATACTTTATAACGGCAGTATTTTGAATCGCCTTGTTTTGTACACATATGTGTAAAAATATTTTTAGAAAATCACTAATGTATTTCAAATGTTTATTTTTATGCGTCAACAAATCGTTTTTTAGGTAAGAACTGAATTATTTAAATATTTGTAAAACTACTAACAATTTGTAATACGACTTGATAACCCTATCTGAGTACGAAATTACCATATAATTGAACACAACCAGCTGTGTACGGTGGGACAGTAACTTAAAATCTGTGGCAATTTGACAAAACAACCTAAGTCTAATTTTCAAAGCAAAGCAAATCTCATACGAAACTCGAGACAAGTTGAAATTCCATACGTCATATCTCTATAACTAAATGTCATAGAAACAAGCCGATTACACCAAAAGCAGCGTCTTGAAATTGTATCTTTATGATTGAAAAACTGGAAATTTGCGTTATCTCGAGATAAGTTGTTTTCTCAAAATGACGCAGAAATATCTAGCCCAATTGATGCAAATGGAATAGAAATGTTTGAACCTGTTGGATAAAAAGAAAAATGATTAGAGACTTGATAAAAATTACTGGTAGCATAGTTAGCATTGGTGTGCGGTGTTGCTGTCGCATCACTCATCAGTCAATTTTTCATAACATATAAGAATCCATAAGACATTTTTGTAATTTGAGAAAAGTAGAATCTTATATGTAATCTAAAGTAATTATTAATCAATTCTTACACTCGAACAGATGTATAATTTTTCTACCGTTTATTAAATACTAATTTATATATATTCTTATAAGCGTGATTTAAATATTATTATTATTCATAACATTGATGCGGTTTTAAGAACTCAAACGACCCAAATATGTATATGTTTCTTACAAACATTTTGGGTGGCAAATATGGTTTCAAATTATATAAGGCTCAACACTTGACATCCTGTTTGCGCCCATGTGACGTATGTGCTTGTACGTAGGATACCTGTAGTATATATACTCGTACATATACTATGTCGTTGTTATTTCAAAAATATTTCTTTTGTATTTTCTTTTTGCTTTCGATTGGAGCTGTTGCTCGACTAGAAACATGGCTGTACGTGGTCTGTATTCAATTAATAGACCAGATTTTAATTATTATATTTCCCATTTTCAACAAAATAGGAATACAATTTTTTCAACACTAATTTTACTATTTGTATTTAGTTTACCTTCAAATAGCATACAAGTCACGTAATATTTTCTTTCAGAAAGCCTAAAATAATAAACAAATCTCAGTGTAGTCATTTAACTTCCTTTGGCATTCTAATGTTAAGTCTATAAGCTAATTTAACGTTTAAGAGAATACTTTCATTAAATGATTACAATAAAAAATCAAAACTTTGGAACCATTTGAAGAAATTTCAACGAGTACGAGTATTTTCAATTTCATTGAATTTTTCTCATTTTATGCTGAGAAAATTGAATACCTGCAAAATCTCACATTAATTTCAAACACCTATTTTTGCTGCCGACATTGTCGCACGCCCCCATTTCCCCGCTAATGTGGTTGTTGTCATTCGTTCTAAGCGCTTGCACGACTGCCTCCGAGTTGGCAGCACCAGCCGATTTTTCATAGATTTGGCCACATCGCACTTGTAGTTTTTGGGGTGTTCTTCGACGAGGCGAGTTTTTATTATTGAGAAAATGGCGATAGGATTCAAATCGTTGAGAATCGCAGCGGACAACTCAAGTGTTACTGATAAAGTGAAAAAGTAATTTTCGGTTACAAGACAAAGTGTAAAGTGATTGCAAAGTGTTCAACTGTCGTTTCGACCAGTAATCAAAATGGAAAGTGTCGTTAAAACAGGTAAATAATACATTTTTCACATAAACATGCAAAGCTCCACCCGTACGTATTGAAAAGGCAGAAGGCGACTATTTGAATACTTTTTTTGCCTATTTTTCTTCACTGCGCTTGTCGTTCGGTTTGTTGGCTATGCAGCTTTGTCGCGCTGTAGTTGTGGCGGTGGCGTGTGGCCATACAAAAATTTATTTTTGGCACCAGAGTTGCATTGCTTCGCAGTTGTTGTGAAAGTGGAGCGGTCGTGTATGAAAACTGAAATTAGAATAAAAAGATCTAATGCAATTGCGGGTGGTAAATATTCCATAAGTATGGAATACAATTTAAATAATGTACAGTGCATGATTTACACATTAGCCATGTAATGAGCCCAAGAAGCCAAACCATTGCTTGTAAGCATGAAATTTTTAATAATAATGTTAAAATTGGTAAAAAAAAACTGGTATTGTTATCTAGGAAGACAGCTATAAACAGCTCAATTATACAAATCCGTGGTTAAAAGTAGTAAAAGCTTAAAAGAATATGTAGTTGTGAATGCCACATATGATGATGATATTTAAAAAAAAATGTTTGTATGAAATGGGCATTTGGACTTGAGCTACGAAGTTTAAATTTATAAATATCAAATTAATTCAGTAACTTTGGAAAATGCATCTTGAATGAGTATTTGGTTTTAATGTGTTACAAAAAATATACAAGGCCGATTTAAAATACCATGAATACATTAGAGTTAGAATGATTTAAGGTTAAGGAAGGTCAAACCTTAAAGTTTGAAGTATTTTCAAGGCAATCAGTCCACCAGTTAATCCAATGAACACGAACAGCTTGAGTTTTTGTTTCTCACATAAGGGAAGGGAGATTAATCAGATCCATTTTTGTGTCAAGATTTAATACATTGCTGCTATATGTTTAGGTAATTTTATAATCATTTATAATTTATTATGAAACCTTCCTCTGTTATAAATGCTTGAAATGTTTGAAATAATAAGTTTTTATGTTAAGATTAACCTATAAATTTTGTTATTTCGAAAGTTTCGAGCATTTATGTATAACTGATAAATGAAATTTAAGAAATTTCTTAGAAACAATTTGTGCAACTATGTTATCTAATCAAAAAAATGAAATTATAAACACATGAAACTAACACACATTGAATTTTGCATTAATTTAATTAATGATTGTTTCTTTTTAGATGCGGCAGTTCAGAAGCAGCTTACTACCGCTCAACAGGTAGAAGGTGTTGCACCCAGTGCAGCTGGAAATCAGCAACAACAACAACAACAGCAGCCGTTGAAAACGAAACGCAAACATCGGCGCGGCAAACCAAAGTCCAAGAATGCCAACAAACCCTATAAGAAGTCGAATTGGAAGTTTCAGGTGCCCCGGCCCAATTACAATGGCGGCGGTCCGCCCGGTGGTGGCGGTGGCATGAACCATCGCAACGGTGCGCGCGCCAAGTTGGTGCGATCGCGTTCGCTGGTGCCATATAACACAAATAAATTTCTGATGGAGGAGCACTTGGCAGAAGTGCCGAGCGCACTGCTGACACCGTCAGGACGCACGCGCGATTCCAGCTTCTCTGTAGACTCGGAAGATAACTACTTCTTTTCGCTGCCGGAGGACGAAGAGGAATTCCTCACGAAGGAGTTCGCCAACGTGTACGAGAAGGCACGTGTGGAGCGTCTGGAAAATTTGACCAAGCAGCAACTAATCGAGGAGTGTCTGCAAATCGAAGACCGCTACTCGTCGGACCAGGGCAGGCAGCAGCAGCTCAACGTGCAACGCATATCCTCTGAATTCATGTCGAAAATACGTTTGCTGGAAGAGAAAGTCAGAGAACTGTCGCGCGAAAACTACAGTAAGTACAACTTACACCACCAAATTGTTCCATAATTTGAATTTGTTTCGGGTTCTTTGTAGATTTACGTTGCCAACTTATGAGATCAGCGGCTATGGCAGCTGCTGCCGCAGCGGCCGCATCCCCGCCCTCTGCCGCGCCGCCCATCGGTGCTGCCTGCGAGCCCACGCCCATGGACTCGTCGAGCGTGGACAGCGAGAGCGACAGCTCCAGTTCGTCATCGTCATCATCCTCTTCCAATGACAGCGGCGCGGAACCGCCGCCGCACAACGATGTGCGCCAACGCCGCCGGCACAGCTGCTCATCACACAGCTCGCTGAGCGAGCACAATGCCTTCGCCGCGTTTGATTGTGTAGAGGAAAACGACGCCGACGATGACAGTGTCCGCGGTGACATTATGGAGAATCGCGGCACGGCCAGCGGCATTGACTATGAACGTCATCAGCTGATGGAGCCGGGTGAGTTCAATGTGAATTCGAGTGCAAGAGAAACGGACGGGATACGTGGCGACTTCTCGCCCGGTGCGGCAGGCACAGGAAGTGAGCAGAGTTCAAGTGTGACCACAGCGCCGCTCTTGTCACCCACGGCAGCGACGATCGGCTCACCGCCACAACGGCTGGATGACATAGAGCACTGCGGCGCAGCGCCAGGACCAAACTGCAATTGAGCGAACGACACTGATTGATGAGCGATATGGAGTGATATCGCGTGGTCGCGTTAAACTTTCTCAATGCACTGTTAGTATCTGGCTTGTTTGACTTATGTATATTTGAAGAGTTTTCTATTGTTTTGTTAAATTTCAAAGATCTTTAAATTTCGTGAATCTACGATAATTCGGACGAACGGAAAGTGTGCACTTTTTACTCATGGCAAACAATAATTAAACAAGGCCAAAATGTTTTGTTTTTATTATAAACCCTGAAACCGTTCAGAAGCATCTATTAGCCACAAACGATCGTACATGTAGTCCTAAGACTATCATCCTAAATACTTCAAGTAAATGACAGTACGGCATTTTATTTTCATAATAAAGGCTTACGCCTGATTTCCCGCTCACAATATGTTCGGCTTCAGAAGCGTTTGAAGTGACTTGAGCTAAACAATGGAGGGCAAAAGCTTTATTGCACATATTTAGTTTATTTGTGCATCCGAGCGGTGCTTGGAGGTGCAAGGCGTTTGCTTATTTTCTAAGGACAGCTAATTTGGACAGCTTTCAGTGTATTCTCAATGCTAAAAAGTTGTACAAGTTTTTAGAGGGTGTAACACCCGCAAATGCAACACGAGTCATCACAGACGGCTTGATGTTCCGTCCCACTAATTGCCACCTGTTGAGGGATCAACACTTTATGCCGAAAGACATTGTTGATCCAGTTCAGTAGACGTTTTATACGGGATCAGCATTTCGATCCATTACAACAACAAAAGATGACGACGCATTTTTTACTATTGAAAAATGCATTTAACCTGTTCTCAATATTTCCATCAATTCTCATCTCCTTACGTTTTAATGAATGTTTTAAATATTATTAATCACGAATTTTCGGGTCCTATGCACACAAACATACACACACACACACACAAATGTACACGCATTAAAAGAACATCTATCACAATGTACAAATTTTTATAAGTAATTTTAAAGTAATATTTTTCGTTTGTGTTCCCTTTTGTTTGTTTGCTTGACTACGATCCCCAATGCACATCTCAATGCCCAAAGACTTCTCACTAAATTAGACTTGAGCGAAAGGTATTTTTATAAATGATAAAGAAGAAATTACGAAATTGTGATATTTTCATGTGTAACATTTTTAAAAACAAATTTGTAAGAAAATCAAACTTTTTTGGAGGATAAAAAAATTGCAAAATTTTAAAACTACAAAATTAAATATTTAAACAAAGAAATTTAACTCGAAATGAAATACAAGGAACAACAACAAAAGTGTTTGGGCATTTGCATTGTTCCCCTGAATTCACTAATTTTAATTGAAATTGTTTAACATTTGAATACAATTAAAGACCTTCCTCCCGAGAAACGACGAATTTCCCGCTCCCAAATATGTTGACATTTACCAACTAAAGGAAGAATGGCGGTTTTGTTGTTAGTGAGAAACAATAAGTTGTCGATGCTTGTTTTCATTATTATTAAAACGAAATTGCAAGATATACATACACACACATATGTGTACTATATTATTTTATTAGAAGGCAATTTATATAAAGTACATACATAACATACACACATAGTCTGTAAACTCTTATTTTTGAATTTTGAATAAAGAGAATTATTTGAAATGGCTTGTTAACTATTATTAAAAGAAACCAATCGAACTGGATTGTTTTATAGGAAATTCCAACTGGGAATATTGGAATCTAGCTAAATCGTAAATCGGCATTTCGCTTAGATCTGAAGACTGCTCTACGTGATCAACTTCTATTCATTCTGCAGGCTCAACTTGCATCTGGCATAGGTTTTCGTCGACTAATACTTCATCTTCACACTTGTTTACTGCGATAGAGTCGAACAGGACAATAAAATAGTCCTTTTGCAACGTCTTTAACTATCCCTGCATGTTGTTTCTGACGACATATGTCGCGAACACAGAATTTTTTCAAATATTCAAATGCATTGTGAAATCGGAAATCGGAGTTTCGATTCGTAAATATATCATTGCAAAGTTATTACATTTCCTTTCGGTGTAATTCTCGCATTTTCAAACATTGACAATAAGTAGTGCAAAAAAATCAATATGAACTTAAAAATATTTGTGAGAATAAACCGATAAAAAAGAGTCTTCAGGTTGTTTCCTATCAGTTTTGCATCATGGTTTTAGCCATATCCTATTATATCTATCACTCGGGCAACATTTGTGTTGCCAATTTTTCACTTATGCCATTTGGTAATTTTTGTTTAGTGTGTGTTTGCTTCGGACCTTAGCTGTTCTACGACATTCATTTGTAAATGGGCAGCATTCCTCCATTCCACGAATTTTCCGCACAGCGTATGGCGAATGGGGCGTTAGTTGATCTATTACAATTTACGAAGCGACTCGCCAACGTCTCCGCCAATCGTACGTTTTCATTTCGTGTACGTGTTTTCTGAAAAGCGGATGTAAAATCGCCCCGAGTGTGAATAATGGCAGCGCAACCCTTTGTTTCGCAGTGAATTGCTCGTGAAAGCGAAAGAATCTCTGTTCAAAGGTGTTTAAACATAACAAACTAACTACAAATTGTTTGAACTGTGTGCCAATAAAGTGAGAAAATTAAATGCTAAGGCGAAAAAATGTCTGCTGCGCTTTTATGAATGGCAGCAAGGGCGAAGCGCAGTTACAGCGATTTGGCACGAAGGCAAATGAGCGAATAAAAAAGAAATTTGCCCAAAGTGAACAAATAAATAGAGCAAACAAAGAAACATAGCAACAACAAAGAGCAGAAGTAAAGAAACAAATAAAAATATAAAGAAACAGCGAAAAAGACGAACTTTGAACATCTGCATAAAATCGAGCAAAGCCTCGAAGTGAAAAGCGCAAAGTGAAAATTGCAGTGCGAGCAGGAAGCAAGATAAAAAGAATTTGCGAAAATAAGTGCAAGTGACATACGAAAATGTCTGGTCAACGTGTCAATGTGAACGCAGCCGAAAAGGACGTAGAGAAGTTCATAAAATTCCTGGCGCTGAAGTCGACGCAGGTCGTGGTGCAATCGCGCTTAGGCGAGAAAATCCAAACATCGTGCAACCCTCTGGCTACGGGCAACGACTGGTTCAATATTGTGATCCAGGATCACGCCGAGATCTACGCTGAAACGAAACGCGCACTGGCTTTGGAGCCCGGCCAGAGCATCCTGCAGCGACTGCCGCTGTGCGTCGAGATTTCGCTGCGCACCGTGGAGGGTGATCACATGGTGCTGGAGGTGTGGTCGTTGGACTTGCAGCCGCCAGGTGGGCAGAAGCAGCACAAGGACGACAAAACTGGCGACGCCATCATCAAGGGCGAAAACGGCAAGTGCTGTGGCACGAACGGCACCACCTCGGATCAGCAGACGCTACGAACGGCGCACGTCATTTACCATCGCATGGGCATTCTGCTGAAGTCGCTCATCTCGCTGACGCGCGCCACACCCGCATACAAGCTGTCGCGTCGCCAATGTCCCGAGTCGTACAGCATCTACTACCGCATTTACGTTGACCGCCCGCAAGTGCATACGCTGGGCGAGGGCCTTAAACAGCAACGCATCGGCCAGTTGAACACGATCTTGGGTGCGCTAAGCATGTCTGTTGCATACCGCACCAAGATGACCATAACGCCCACCACGGCCCAGTGTCACAATGGCGAAGGCAACACCATCATGCTGAAGTCTGACCATTTTCGGCCAGCCGATGCCTCACCGACACAGCTCATATCTGCGGCAGCGCTGAAGAAGGGCGCGCTGGGTGTCAACGGTGAGCGCAAAGTGATCGACATCGAGAAACCGCTGCGCCCTGGAGCCTTCACCGATGTGGGCAAGCTGCGCCAGTACACGGAGAAGGACTACGTGCTACCGGAGACGCCGCCGTTCGAGTGGCTGTTGCGGCGCACGCGGCACGAGAGCGGCGGGAGCGGCGGATCAGTGGAGTCGTTGAACCGCCGCTGTGACGGCGTCAACGGTGCACTGTGCAACGGCCAAGAGCACACACACAACAACAACGAGTGCAATGCGAACAACAACAATGCGAGTGCACAGAATCACAACAACAATGTAGCTGCCTTCAAAAGTTTCGAGAACGACGAGAACGCGTCGGCCGCAAAGTCGCCCGCCTCGTACTCAACACTGTCGCAGTCGCCCATCAAGAGTCTGCTCATACCCGCGCCCGCCACACGCCACAGCTCTGCGCCCACGCTGCCGCCCGCACAGCCGCCAGACGACGACAACCTGCTCAAGGAGCTGAACTTTCCCTTCGCCTCGCCCAACTCGCACGTCAACGACCTGGCGAAGTTCTACCGCGACTGTTATCATGCTCCGCCTCTCTGCGGCCTCAGCGAGATACAGTCGGAGATGGCGACGACAGGCGGTTGCGGTGCAGAGGCATTCGCCACGGTGAACAGCACGGACAGCAGTACGGTGGACGATCTGTCGCGGCAGCTGGAACAGTTCGAGACGTCGCTGGAAGACTACGACAAGCTGGTATCGCAGCTGGGACTGAGCACGTCTTCGTCGACAGGCAGTCGCAGCAGTGGCGGCCTGCAAATGAGTAACTAATGGAAGCGTCGAGGGGTGCGGGGGGTAAATGTAGTGCAGACATAAATTCGTAGCGTTTAGCATAGCGGCGAAAGTGAAAGCGAACATTGTAAAGAATTCATCCTTAGAATTATTGAGTTGTTGTTGAGCTGCATTTGTTTTATTTGCATTATTTATTAAATTCGCTACCACGTCGCAGTGGTAGCAGTCGTCATCATTGTACAATTTCTCATTGCTAATTTACAAGACGTTATTATGCGGTAGATGCAACGCCCTTGTGGGGAGTGCCGGGATTTCGTTTACATGTTTTTGCTATTAGGTAGTGTGTAGCGAAGTGTTTTAACCACCCAACAAAAAGTCTGAATATGCAAATATTTGAATATGAGTACGTTCATGTTAAAGCGCGAAACAACCAATTCATGGACTGCACCAAGCGCACGCTTTTGCTTGCTCTGAGTGCCAATTAGAGAAATGAGCATTTAGTTTGGATTATGAATCGGAATATCTGAGAGTCACAGCAATTAAGACAAGTCGTAGCGGAATTAAAAGAACGGCTGAACGCTAAGAGGCTGATCGGTTTTTGAGGGTTTTTGAGAGTTTTGACCGATTCAAACTAGCTTCGTTCGGCTCAAACTATTTAAGCGCTACAACCGGGATATGAAGGGTTACTGAGCCATTTGCCTTTATTGCATTTTCTGTAAAACCTTGTGGGCGTGACTGCCAACGATGGATTTGCTAGATTTCAATACAGTTTAATGCAATTTACACAAATACAAGTTTGGTTTGCCTCTCTTGGGTACTAATGGATCAAGCCTTTTGGAACAGTCGTGGCGTCTTGGTGCTGGTGTTATTTAGTGCCTTCTTTAAAGTCTATTTTACCATTGCCCAAAAATGGACAAATATCGAGAGTAGGAATTAATTTGCAGCTCCGTAGACATTTCGAAATGTTGTGCATACTGCTCTGTCTTGTTCCTTTTCGTATTTGATTTCGCAAGTGGAGCGCAGTAAGGGGAAAGAGTAGAACAATCGCAGCACAGCAATGAAAAAACTGTATAGCGCGTTGTAGCTTAAGGCTCGTATAATTGTAAGTGTAATTGTAAAAATAGAAGAAAGGTCACTGAATCGTTAATTTTTTAAGTAGATGCATCGCGTTCAGATGCATAATTTATAGGACACTAACTTAGTTAAGTTGTAATTGTATGTACAAGCGGCCACTGGAAGAACACAATACTGTATAGTATTGGGTTGTCGATAAAGGGATGACTCTTTTTGTTTTAAAGTATTCGAGTTATTTGCCTTCATGTTTATTTCATGTAATCGGAGGAAATTTTTAAATACTCCTATGACAATATATCGCTTGTCAGTGATATTGTTGAAAATAAAATGGAAATGAAATCTTAAAAAATTTTACGCTGATTGCAAGAAGACTGGTCAAAGGTCAACGAATGGTTTCAAATTAAAAATTTGAAAAGAGATCGTCATATCTTTTTCGACAACCCAATACACACAGCCACGCATACAGCCACACAGCCGCACTTTTGTACTCACAAATGTTGAAGCAGTCAGTGCAAACGCTACAGGTGCACTGGGCGCCCATGTTTGCCAGTGTGCGTGTGAGTGTGAGTGTGTGTGTGTATGTTTGTGTGGCTGGGCGTCGTGTAGCAAGCGCAAGACTTGAACGCACGAAAAAGCTGGCCGCGCTTGTACAACAAATTTCTGAAATAACTCAACGACTTGGACACTTTTGAAATGTGCACTTGCATGCTAAATGCATAATTAACATATTCGTATCGCTGTATGTGCTGGCGGCTTCGCGTACTCCGAGGCAAATGAACGAAAACAAAACAAGATACAATGAAATCAAGTAAAAATCACAACAAACACTACTACAACAACACCTTACTAAATATAAGTTGACATTACTGGCTAACGCTGTGGGCTAGGCGCAAAAGATCGCACCATATATTTTTGTAAATGAGCACTTTTTCTACTGACAAAAGCATTAAGAAGTCGTTTTTAAATTGTTGTTAAACTGTTGTTGCGCCTAGAACATTCAGTTCAGTTTTCTTCATTCATTTTTTAGTTTGTCAAAGCAAAATGATAGGAAGAACTCAAACAATAATAATAAAATTTATAAGCGAAGCGACGAAAGAGCACAGCAGCGAGCACGCAAGCCGTAAGCAGGCATTAAATTAAGTTATAATAAAAACTACACAATCACACGTTGAGAGGGCCCGCGGCGAAAACGCTAAACAAAATAAGCAAAAGGAATCACTTTATCGCTGTTGTGTAGAATTTTGCTAAATAAGTTTGTTTATTTTGTTATTTGATCTTTAAACTATACATACATATGCCCATGCACACACACACATAAATGCATGTATGTACATATATACATAAGTTTGTAGCTGTCAGTGCCAGTGTGCGGCAGGCAATAATGATTAAAAACATACCCGCACACAAAGTGCGAATGATTGCAAGTGTTTGCATAAGTGCAAACATACGGACATACATGCAAACATAGATCTACTAAACATGTATACATGCATATTCATATAACTGCAAATATACTTATTCTATTATTAAAACTATCCTATTATGAAACTATTATTAAATACAATAACAAAATTATAGCTCCAACGTAAGGAGAATGCGAAACCGTTGTCCATTTATTCAATTCTCTGGTCTTTTATTTTTCTTCATCTAAGCTCTACGCTTTTCGGTCTTCGGTTGTTGCTGTTTGTTGTGGCTGTTGCTTTGTTTACAATGGAATGAAAAAGCGTTCATTTGGAAAGTCGAACGCAAAATATGATATAACATTTTCGACTTTATGGCAAGTCAATAGGTGACGAGCTGCGAGCGTTGCAAAATTGCGTGTTCTGCCGTCAACTGTTCTAATTGCGGCTCTTATTTTTGTGTTGTAATTACAAAATAATTTGTTGTTGAAAAACGTATGTTTGCTGTACGCTGCGTGGACTTTGCACGCGTTGATTGCTTTGTTTTGTTGATGGTTTATTTTGTTTCGTTTCGAGGATGGAAGCCAAAGTGGGCGCAACAAGTGTGTCAGTTCGCAGGAGATTCCAAGCGATTTGTTTATAACGTTGCGTATAAGCTTGGTCAGCTTTTGAAGCGGATTAAATGTCTCCGCAGGTTCTTTTGCAACACAACATCTCAAAGGACCCAATTTGGTCAAAACATGTCTTCTGGCAAAACATCTGGGCTCTCGATAGATCAACTTAACCCACGATACATACATATATCAAATCAAATTTTAACCACATATTGCTTCAAGTCGTTGAACTCACTTGAGTTTAAAATGTGCTTGTTTGCAACAATCATATCAGTTCAGTAAGAGGTATTCTTTCAGACCATTAAACCACAACAATATAATAGTAATATAGATTGGATTTAACATGAAATGTTAAGCAAATTCATTCATTGACTTTCACTTTGTTGATGCTCTCAATGTGGAGCTCTATGTATCTATAGTTTGAACTTGAAAAGTTAACATAAAGATATCTGATTGCTAAATAACTGAGGTCAAAGTTGCAGTTACTCAATTAGTCTTTTCATACAGGCACAATTAAAGGTTAAAGACTAAAGGCATATAGTGATTTTATGATGTCATATCTGTGATGACATATCCAGTAATGTTGGCTCCAAAGAATTGCATTGCTTTATCATATAGAAAACATACAAATCGCTGCATGTCTCGTATTAGTGTTGCTTATTACGCATCAAAAACTTGGCGCCAATAGTTTCGATGACCCTTATGTCTTTTTCTCCATTCCCGCCGCAACAAAACGAATAATTTGTTTACATTCAACGTTTGTTCAGAACCATTGATTGTTTGACGTAAGTGACAACATTTTCGTCGTCCACTAATTAAGTTGCAATGGTGAAGGTTACGCCAAGCCAAGCCAAGCCATTACATTTCGTTTGCTTTCCGTGAAGTGTTTGCAGTTTGACGCGTTTTACAATTTTTGCTATTTTTTGTTTGTTTTTGGTTTTTACATTCGAGTTGTTTTTTGGGTTGTTAATGTTGCTGTCGCATTCGTTTCGGCTTGTAAGTCAAACGCAGACAACAAGTTGCAAGTTGTGAAACGGGTACGGGTCGAGAAACTTTCAGTCGAAGTCAATAGGTGCCTTTTGTGATAGTTTCGAAAAGCGTAACCTTACAAATGTCTTTGGGAGCTGGGCCTTTCTAGTTAACTTTAGCGACCAATAAAATGCATATACATTGAAACCCACTTAAATACCTACAAATATCTGCCCTGCTTTAATAATCAACACTAGTGGTGGCTTACGTTTATTTGTATTACTACCCACAAATAATAACTAAAATTAACCCGGCATTGGTGTGGTGGGGTATACCATACCCCAGAGGTTGTATTTTTGTGAATAATACGGATATCAGTTTTATGTGGGCACTATTGCTTCTAGTAGCTGTTTATAACAGTCCAACCATACACATTTGCTATCCTAAAACAACTTGAGTGTGACCAGATTTCAGTCACATCCCGCTAAAGTTCAATGGGGTATGACATACCCCACCACACCAATAACGTAACTTTTTGTGCAAAGGATTTTGAATTAAAATTTATATTTTCGATGGTCTAGTAGTAATCGATTTATTCAAAAAATCACCGTACGGAAAAATAAGAGGCAAATACCAACTGTCCAACTGCTACGTGCAAGAAAAGCTCCCAGTTCAGTATTCGCATTTCGTCGCCGTAGAAAACGAATGTCGTATGTTCCATTGAATTCAATAGCACATACGACAATCGTCCAAAAAATATCATTAATACACAAAAATATAATGATTCTGTACATCCTTGAGATAAGGCGAAGCTGTACCAAATCGTCGTCAGTACAGCACACGATGTTCGGTTTGTCCGAGAGCAAAAACCTTATATGACTTGCGAAAAATGCGCTAATTTTGAGACCCTGCAATTCGCTACTCTTTCAGGATAGCTCCCAAAAATTTTATGCCACATTATGATTATGATTATGGTTATGTTTTTTGGAAAATTATATAAAGAAGTTTTTTTAAACCCCATTATATGGAGTCAACTTATAAATATCAGTATTTTTCGTTTATTTTTGTTAAATTTGGTATTTTCCTTTACAAATTGCTTGCACATGAAGTGTTTTTGTATTTTCTTGCGTAAAAGTAAATAAATAATAATATATAATTGCTATCTTTTATATTTGTGTTGTTTCGTGAGGTTGCTGCTATATCAAGGTTTGGGGTATGTCATACCCCACCACACCAATAACGTAATTTTTTTTCACTACACCAACGCCGGGTTAATAAATATTAATTCAAAATTCAGACAGAACATACTGGTGGTGGTACAGCTTACAAAAAGATAAAAATGCATTGCGTTAAAATGCCGTTCTTTGGTAAAATTGACGACATTTTCATGGATTTATTTTTGGGTGATTATGAAGTTTTTGGGTCCATATTTAACGAGGAAAAAGTCCACTGTTCCACTGTAAGAATAACCAAGTTAAAGATCCATTTAAGTATATTGTATATTGTATGTTCTGTCGTTGTTGCGGGGTATATTGTTTATATTTTGTTTGTGTTGTGACGAACTGGAAAAATTAAACCTCTACGTTGAAATTCGGAAACGGGTTGACATATGAACAGACTTACCTGCAAATGTCTGATAAATTCATATTTTATATTATAAAAGAAGGTAGACACTTGATAAAGAAACTGGAAAGACTCTTTCGTTTAGCTTCTTCCAAAATTAATACTGCTTCTTAAAATGTGTACAAGATTGTTACTGGTTTGAAAACACGTGTATCAAAAACACTTCAGAATTTAACTGACCGAGATTCGGCAAGCTTTTATTATTACGATTTATGGTGTTGGGAGTGTCAGAGGCACTTAGACGTTGCTTTTTATTGTATCTTATAACACTCGTATTTGTATAGGATTTGTTTCAGAAGTGCCGAATTAAAATCGGACTGTTCAGTTCAACCTGTTGAGTTTTTTTCGAGGCTTTCATGCCACTGCCATAACACAACCTAACCTAACATAACCCAACCCCATCAAACCGAACCTAACAATGTTATTAAACATGATTCAAGAGAAGTTTGATAGCAACATGATTAAACAAATAATTCAAGAGAAGTTTGATAGCAACATGATTAAACAAATAATTCATTATCACTGCAAATAAATCCCAACTGAAGTCACAGAACGCATCCATTACTTTGTCAATAACCTGAGACAAAGTTCAACAACTACGAGTATTTGCAGTTTGGACCACAGCAGCGCGTATGCAATGCAAATACAATTTTCCAGCCATTCGAAATTATTTGCGTTAATCTCACTTTAAAGTACACACCGCTAAGGCAAGACAATGTTTGGATAAATTGTCAACTTGGGCCAAGTGTCGACATCGTACACCGATTAATGGCTTTCCAGAACTTGGCTCTGAATCGGCGATCCGCCAAGCATCTCCAACACGCGTAAATTATTCATTTGCGCAAATCATTAGCGTCGCTGGTTATTTGGCTCGTATTCTGTTGTTGATTTGCTCGAGTCCCGATCCATTTTGAAATGAGTCTCTCAAAGCGTAAAATTCTCATAGCAGCACACGACTTGGCGGGCTTGTTTTCGCAGAATTGCGAAGAATACGCGCTGTCACGGGCAGCGTTGGCATCTCATTAAATGAAATGTTTGCAAAAAATGTAAATACATTTTGCGATCTGCGCTGCACCGCGCTCATCGCTGCCGGCACCGGTGCCGCACAAGCAGTCGCAAAGCGGCGCGGGGTCGAGCAGCGTCGCTGCGCACGTACAGCTTTGATATTCACGTGTTGGCGTGGCAGTGGGCAGCGGTGCTCGCGGCTTTTGCTGTTTTGCTGTCTTGACTTGACTTGAGCTTCGGTTGATTGCCGTTCGCCGTACGTCGCAACCGCACGCCACCACGATACCAAAACGGACCGCGCGCTGAAGTGCTGCCGCTTGCTTACGTAGGAGATTTCGCAATATGTTGTTTATTTACTCGCATTTAGGAATTTCAGCTGCCAATGCCCGCACACCGTCGCGCCACGCCTCTTTATAAAGGGTGACTCAAAATCAGTTTTCTAACACTCTTATTATGAAAGTACAACAAAAGCGTGAATATTTTTTGTTAAATATTAATCAAACACTTTATGTAGTTTTACTATATTGATTATATTATTCTGGACTTTCTGCAACGGTTGATCCATTCGAATGGTTGAAGGGCCCAAACTTTGCAAATGCCAATGAATCAATAATATGATGCCAGGTCTTTGACTTGGCTTTTTCAAATATTCATTACGACGACGATTTAGATTAACCTAAACGGCAATAAACAGTGCGTACAGAACGCTTTTGTAGAACAAGTTAACAATTAAAACACATTTGACGTTAACGACTCATTTCGTAAATTTAACGTTTCAAGAATGCGTGATTTTAACTGTGAACTTAGTTCCAATCGTTCCACCCTTTATAATCGTCAAAGCACTGCGGCGCTAGCAAGTGTGATAGTACTCAATCTTAATGGGAGGTACATACATACATACATGCACACATCAAACATACATACACACATGCATATACTATATGTACCTACATTTAATGAATATTTTTGTGCTTTACAAAGCGCCGATCGCGCTGTAGATAAATGCCATTTTGAAAAAAATTACAGAAAAAAACTACTGCAAATAAAAACAAATTTTAAATGCAAATAAATCTTTAATTGTATGACGTTTTTAGAAAACAACAATCAAATCACTGTCAGCGCGATTAAAACTACATCGACAGTAACAATAACAACAACAACAACAACAACGACTATAATACATACATATATTGAATATACAATAATTTGGCACCCAACGTTAACGATAATAAAAGTTCCTCCTTTCTTTGCCCGAAATAGCAACGAAATTGTTGAAAGTTGTGAATTTTGTGTGGGTGTGTGTTTGTATATATGTATGTGTGTGTTGTTTTCGATTTGACTGGCAAAGATTTGCTGCTTTGAGTGACACAAATGAAATGTGCAAATTGCTCAAGTGATCACTTGGGGCCTAGCAACAGACACCGAACAAACATGGCTAACGAAGACACGTGCAATTGCATATATTTTCATACAGACAGCAACTGTGTCAATCCATCGTGATAATACGTATTAATAATATTCGACTGAATAACCCAAATACATAGTCAAATGTTATAATAAATATAGCCAATTTTCCACATCATTGAGTGTCATTTTGTTCTTAACCTGACAAGGTACTAAAGGAAGTTAATGAAGTTATGAGTCCTTGCAAACGTAGCTAAATATGTATATAGAAGTATGTTCATATACCTACATACATATATTTTTTGGATTCACGTAGTAAACATTGCGTTGGTTCTAGAAGTAAGAAAATATTGGACATTTTACATTTAAATCAATTATTCAAACATTAACATGAAAGTACTTATTTTAGTATTTGAAACACCGCCGAATATTGTTGACACATTGCAAATTTTTATAAACGAAATACTTCAGACCAAAATAAATGACAGTTGTACGTGTTTCGTCTGATGTGTTGACACCTCTCATCAATAAATAGTTATTGAATTTTATGTAAGCACGTATTGATGGATTCGTACAATACGTGTTAAAGTGTCGGATTAAAGTCATGTTTGAGCCACAGTGCTGTTCAAGGCTTTTGATTCTTCAACATGCATGTCGTATAACAATCACACATACATATGTAAAAATTGCTATATTGCTGTTAATTTCTCTTGCAGTCACTTTTGCATTTAGGCCAATAAACAAATGGGGGAAAAGCCAAGTACGACCAAAAATTTACAGATAAAGTAAATATTTAGAACCAAAGCGGGGAAGGGCGACAAAAGAGATCCGAGCAAGTGATCCACACGAAAAAAGTAAGCTCACAAATTTACAAAATCATAACCTAATTTTGTACCTATACAAAAAAATATTAACAAGAACCAAAGATCCGAAACAGAGTTGGGATCTCCAAATTGCCCAACTTACCATAATAAATGCCGATTCTGCTATTTGCCTGTTTGTCAGATGTTCCATGTTATATTCTTCATGGTAATTCGAACTGAAATGTAGTACAAACAATACAGAACTTTAATCATCTTAAAATATATGTACATAGGTATCTATCATACAAAGTCATTGAGAAAGCCAATAATTTAAATATCATCATTTAAATATCATCATCATCATTTGTAAAACCTTTAAACAATTAGGGGCTCCGGCCTTTTAGTAAAAGTTATTATGAGAATTAGATTGCCATTTTTTCTTTATGTAGCGATGTTGAATAAACAACAATATAAAAGAGTATTACGGCGAGGGTGTATAAACCACCAAGGCTATAGATATAGTTAAGATCAACAGCTTACTTTGCTGTAGGAATGTTTAAATACTTAAATTTTTCGAATTTATTGGCAGACTTTAGTTTTGTCAGCTGAAAATAAATCAGGATGTGGTGACCAATTTATTTATTTCTAAACTTACACTATAGATATCTCGTCAACTTAAGTATGGTCAGGTATGTTTTTGCGACTGTGTGATACCTTCTTTAATCCAATTACATATGTATGTACATTATATCACATACATACACACATACAGTTGCGGTCAAAATAATAGTAGTGCTGCTACTAAATATAGTGCGACATGTTAAATTTGCTGCTTCGCCTTTTTTTTTGTTCAACCGTAGGATACTTTTATATAGGTAGAACACAAGAAAAAAGTATTGTTATAATTCCATGCGTTTGTAGCTAATGTTAAAATTTGATTATTGGGTTAGATTTAAGTACTTGGATTTATTGAGCATGTTTAACGTTTTATGGAGGTGGCGCTATTTATTTGATCAAGAAAACGATGGATCAATGTGTATATGTACGAATCTTGTAGGAAATCGTGCTACCGTATGTCAGTGAAAAAACGCCACTGCTTTGGGTCTTTCAACAGGACTATAAAGCATACAAGC